>JAJTWQ010000010.1:1243750-2487500 GCA_029007595.1 Solanum commersonii | reverse complement strand
CTCAGGCCTACCACCTTCCGAGTCCTAGGGCTTTTGGCGCTCATGGGGAGGCACATATCTATCCTTCTCCCCATCCTTCCAATTTGGATTATGGTCCCTTAATTCACGATCTTGATCCTTCCAACCTTCGTCTCGAGCCCATCCTTGGTTACCACCCTGCCTTGGGTAGTTTGAGCGATAGCCACTGCCTTGGTTGGCTAGAAAGTTTACCTTCTCGTTATACAAGGCTTCAAACTTCATCTCCTTAGAATTTGTACACCCGACCCCCACGACATTGACACCTCGGGTACCAGCCCCTATTATATTTTTGGATAAAATGTCAAGCTGTGTCTTGGTCTTAGCCATGTTTTGGTCTCTCTCATGATCCTTTTCAAACTGTTCCTTAGATAGCTTGAAGGTGAGAAGAGAGACTTGGTCCTCGCGAGTGTACCATGCTTTGTTGATAGTTGTCATGCCATCTAAAAATTGGGCTGCTACTGCATATGGCTGCTGCATTAAGCCTCCAGGCGAAAGTTGGTCAGCGACCCCTTTGTTTACTGAGTCCAAACTCTGATAAAAGTATTGCTACAGCACATTATCGGGTAAACCATGGGTTGGGCATTAAAGCACCAGCTTTTTGAATCATAACCAAGTCTCGTGCAGAGGCTCTCCTTCCAAATGCTTAAAGCTCTGAATGTTATCCCGAAGGGTCATTATCTTCTAGGGAAGAAAAAATCACACCTGAAATGCAGTTACCAATCCATCCCAGGAAGTGATGGATTCACGCGGCAACTTGGTCAACCATTTGTACTCTTCTCCCATCAATGAGAAAGGGAATAATCTTAATCAGACTGACTCCTGAGAGATGTTTTTGAACGAGAATGGTCCGCACACATCCATGAAGTTCTGAATATGCTCGTGAGGATCCTCTTGAGCCAACCCGCTGAAAATCCCCTTTAGTTGCAAGAGTTGCAACATAGTGCTCGTTATGTGGAACACTGCATTTCCCTCAGTTGGAGGTAACCGGATAGCTCCAATACCTCCCATGAGATAAGGACCATTGATGTTGGGCTCTTGGAAATCATTGAGATTTCCGATATCGTCTTGGTGGCCTACTTGGCTACCGTTGCTACCGTTGCTACCGTTAATACTCATGCTTTCTGAAATATTCACACAAGCAAACAAAACAAAACTAAAAATTTAGTAAGTACACTACAACTAAGAGAACTAAAATTCTACTAATCTAAAAATTCTCAAATACCACCACTCTCCGACAGCGGCGCCATTTTGATGTTTGCGTAATCAAGACACAACTTCCAATGTATATGTCTACGATCGTATAATAGTAAAGTAACCCAACCAAGGATTGGGTTCGAGTCACAAGGGAGTAGGCTTGAAAATTAGTAGAAAAATAAAATTAAGTTCTAATTAGTCATAGCTAAATATATTATCGATTAAAAACATGTTAAATCTAAGGGGTGATGCAAGCGTGAATTATCAATGGGGGTTTTGTCACATGTAAGTAAAAAACAGCAAAAAATACAAATGGTACTAATCAAGGAGATGGTGTTCTTGGGATGTGATAGGAATAAGGGAAAAACTAAACTATTGGGTACATGCTTTTGACAATAAATCTGTTGAGTATTTGTGACTAGGCTAGACTATAGAGGGGGTAAATTCTCTCTTGAGAAACTTGCCCTAAATCAAATGGGTTCTTCTGGGATACCCACTTGCCGCATGAAGAACAACCTCTTCCTTAGCTGACTCACTCTCTCGAGCTGAGTGTGTGGGAATGAGACTAGGGTTCACTCTCTCAATTTGAACCTCATGTTGACCCAATCCCACCGGCCATTAATTTAGTAGTCTTAGTTTTACGACCTCTCTCTCTCGAGCAAGTCGAAAACATAAAGGTGAAATCGTATTTCAACTATAATTTCATTAAGTTCCACCACAACTACTAAACTAAATCACATCTAAACAACAAATAAATCATCAACAAGCAAGACTCAACAGATAATCTAACCCATATTCACAAAATCACACCCCAAGAATTGAGGTTTTAGCTACACATGTAAAAGAGATAGAGATTAATACCAATATGAGTTTGCATTCAAATGGGTATGAATATTTAAGTCATAAAACAAGCAAAGAGTGAAGAATCAAAGAGACCCAAACCCAAAATCTTGGAGTTGAAACCCTTTGAACCTTCAAGTTCTTCAAAACCCTCTCCAAACTTAGAACTCAAAATTCTATACTAAAAAATCTATATTAGAAAATTTGATACTAAACTACAACTCTTCAACGAGTATTTATAGTTTTCAAAAATTTGTGATGCAGCGGATCATTCGGCATCGTTCAGCCCTTTGGTAGGTTTCATCGCCGTCTTGCTCTATCCTCAGCATTGTCGTGTTTGGATCATTGGGCGACATAGTAAAGATTTGTGGAACTACTGGGCGATACGCCGACTGCTCCTTTTCACCACCGATTTGATCCTTTCCTTTAGAGCTCAACTCACTGGAACAAAAGGTGAGGATGGGACTTGTTGGCGACACGCCGAATGGGTTCGGCGATTCTCAGGTCTTCATTTCTTCGATGTTTCAGCTACTTTTGTTCCTCTTTGCTAAGTAGTGTCCATGCTTTCCTGCAAACTTCAAATACCTGAAACTTAAGGGTTTTCATCCAATATTGAGACAAAATATGCATTTGAGGACACTAATTCTATCAAAATATAACCCTAAATGAGTCCGATTTGTGGACTCATCACTCGCCAACCTAGTTGGCGAATTGCCCATTTAGCCTCTATATCGCCTAGTGAACTACCCCTTTTTGGAGCCTACTGGAAAATTAGGCAAGCCAAGGGTGCACTTGGCGAATCGCCTAGTGCCCTTGGTGAGCCATGAGGGTCAAAGGGTGAGGTAAGTCAGGTATGGTGTAGAATTAAGTCTAAACTTTAAGGGTGCTTAGTTCTTTTCCAAAGTTTAGTCCTTATTATTTTATTCCTTTCTTAGTAAGTATATAACCTTTTAAGACTTGAAATTCCTTCAATTAAGTCACTTTTTAAGAAAACCCAAATCAAATTAAAAGAGTTCTTCCTCTCAATATTTCTCTCTCTAGAAGTTCCCGAAGAAGAAGAAGAAGAAGTGGGAGCTAGGGTTTGTGGATTCAAGGAGTTCTTCCTCAAATTTCTTGGAGATTCACAAGCAAGGTATGGTGATCCTTCATCTAGGGGTAGCTTTCACCCCTAGAAACAATTCAAAGTAATTTTCAATGTTTTCAAGTTCATGAAAAACCTAGGGTTTTACTCAATCTCATGGGTTACTTATTCAAATGATTTCAAATGGTTATTAATGACATATTATGAATGTATTGGTGTTTAATTGGTGATTTATGATGAAAATACTCTATGAACCCATGAATTCTCTCAATTCCTAAATTGTGCCTTTATGAAGTGGATTTGATGATTATGAAAGCTTATGAATGGAGTATGTCTAAATTGCTTTGGGTTATTGAATTGTATCATTGTCCATGCCTTAGTTATAGTAAATTATTGGTGTGTTGGTGATTTGAGATTCATGGACTTGAAGGCATAGTATGAGGAATTGAAGTATTATCATGATATCTTGTGTACGAATGTGAATCTAATGAAGTTAAGGTGATCATGTGTTGAATGTAATTGTGTTATTATGAAAGGCGATTGCTCAATTTGACAATTATGAATATTGATGATGGAATGTGAAGGGTTCTTCATGGTAATATATATCTTGAATTGGTAGGCTTAGGCATCCTATTCTTGTATAAATGAAAGTAATGTGGATTGTTGTATCTTGAATTGGTAGGCTAAGGCACCCTTTCTTGTATTGATGAATGTGTATTGACTTGATGAATATGAATCGATATGCCAATGGCGTTCCTTTCATAAATGAATGATGAAGTATTCTAGGCTATGTTTTGAACCGGTAGACCTAGTATTGGTAGCCCTTCATGATAAGTCTAGGAACTAATGTGATGTTAAACCTTGAATCGGTAGACCTAGTGTAGGTGGCTCTTTCATGTGTGAAATGATGAATCTTGTATCGGCAGACCCAATGTTGAAGGCACCTTTCTTGGAAGGTCAATTAGCTATCCTTAATGTACCATGAATCGATAGGCTTATGGTATTCCTTTCATGTGTGATGATGTGTCTTGGGTTGATTGGCCTATGGCATTCCTCTCAAGAACAATAATGAAATGTAAATTAACTACTCTATGGGAATGGAGGCTAAGCACCGAGCGGATATGGTAAGATGGAAACTCTCCCAATGTTAGGCTAGGGTTCCAATGAACATCTTACTATCCCATAGTGCCCACATAGTATTTTAGCCAGTGGATTCCATCCAAGCTAAATGTACCTAGTTCTACCTTAGGCAAGTAGGACACCTATTTATGGTGTGGGGCCATACAACATCGGATTCCATGGTTAGCTCTCACGCTCTATGTCGGTTAATTCCTATTCCCATCATGTGAGATGTGCATTTGGGTTTCTTGAGAAGTTCTATGAAGTGTGGGTGGTAGTATGGGATGCCATCCATGCATTGCACGAGTAGGCTTTGAGAGGGTCATGGTGAGTTCTCTAAATCTTAATGACTAATGTATGAAAGTCCTCTTAATGAAGCTAATGAAGAATGTTGACTTAATTGTCTAATGTGATTATGAATGCTATACTTGGGTTGTACTATGAGTTATTTTCCCTTGTCATGTCTTATAAAATGTTTATGCCTCTTATGTTTGAGTATTCTGTAAAGGTGAAAGGAATGGGTGGTAAGCTCATTTTTGGTGACCTTAATGTGGTACTTTAGTGTGTATGGTGGTATGGGACGCTATCCATACATTGCACAAGGTATAGCAAAAAGGTTACTTGAGGTGAAGGTCTAAGGTGAAGGTAAACCTTTACATGTAATTATGTCCATATGTGATGTTATGACTTTTATGATGATTATACTTGTATTTGATGTCTCTTAAGCTATTGTACATGATATTTCTAAAAAGTGGCATAATGCATGATTTCCAACCAAAATGTCCCTTTTAAAGCATATTTTTGCATGGTCATCATACTTAGTACATTTTTGTGTGCTAACCCATATTTCTCTTATTTTACTACAACTGTAGGTTCTGGAAAGTGAGTTGCTTCTCTCTAGTTCAAGGTTTGGATTGAGTTCCTCCAAGACCAAGTGGTATGTCCTCATATAGATCGAGGGCAAGTACTTTTAGATGGTTCTTTTATTTCATATAAAAGACTATTGTAAGACTTTTCAATTGTAAAGGGTTGTGACCCACCTTTAGTTTTCAAGACATTATTTAGATGGCCATGCGAGACTTTAGACTTCTGTTGTGTTTTTAAATAAAGTTTTGTATGCTTGGATTTAAATAAGTTTTTAATTCCACAATATTTCTATGTCAAATATAATGAAGTGCTATGAGGCTTGTATGAGACCCCTTCGGGGTCAAGTACGCCGAGTCGCATCTAGGGGCTAGCCTTGGGTCTGACACATAGAAAGGATTCTTAGGTTGAAAGGCTATTCTCACCTAATTGAATCAAAGAGTAAAATCTATCCTAATGAACTAACTTGGATTGATTGTCAAGGACATTCTTCCATGGGACATGAGTTAAGTAAGACTTAATAAGTATTCCGTGGGAATTATGCGTACCACCGAGTGGATATTGAAATGAGATGGAAGTCTTTTACGTTAATTGAGTCTGGGCTTACCGTGTATGTCTCATGATATGGGAACCTCCTACGATAGTTGAGTCCATGTTTCTAGTAGCAATCTAATTATCCATAACTATGTTCCCCCCATATGTTTTCTAGCTAGTGGATCCACCTAAGCTAAGAGTTCATGGTTCTACCTTAGGCAAGTAGAACAATTCTTTTTAGTGTGGGAGACACCCGATCATATTTTAGCTCACATGGTCTCTATGTCGATTAAGCCTATTTTCATACAATAAGAACATGAATAATGAACTATGGTTACTCAAGAGACTTTGATTATGAGTTCAATGGTTTTTAAGATGATATTGACTTATGTTGTCCATGAATATGACTTATGACTTCTATTGTCTTATATGATGTTTAAACTAGGAAAATGAGATATTTTCAAATGAAATGTCCCTTTTTGTATGTTTTAATGTTTTTATGCATAACTACCATACTTAGTACATTTTTATTCTAACCCCTTATTTTCCTACTTTTTTCCCAAGTGTAGGGTCCAGTTCTCAAGGTGATCTATCTAGTTGCTAAATCTTAGACTTGTATATCTTTCGAGCTTTTTGATGAGTCCTTATGGTTTGAGGATGACTTTTTCTCATGATGTAGTTTCCTTTATTGTATTTCCCTTTCCAGACATGTTGTATGGGCTAGGCCTTATTTGATTCAAGTATTGTAATAAATGGCTATATTGAGACAAGTCTAGCCTTCCGCTTTCCTTTATGAAAAATTTAATACTTTAAATGTGTTTTTACTCTTTATTGTTCTATGTTTATGTTATGATATTGTAAGCGACTTAGATGGATCCTTACAAGGTTCTATGTGCCTTGTGACATTTAGGGGGTACCTTGGGTCATGACATTATTCTGATGTGCCTCCAGCTAGCACCGAAGATGAGGTTAGAGCTGATGAGGTTGCTCTAGAGTCTGAGGCTGAGACTGATAAAGAGCAGCTTGGTGTTCGTGAGAAATTGACCTGGAGGGTGCGATGTTTGAGACTGCGAGGCAGGCATCGTTTCAGGATACTTCGATAGTGGGCTCTAACGGAGCTAAGGATGGTGTGATACTGGGTACTGATGCCCAGATAGATGGAGCGACAGACATGCAGACTTCACCTATGCTTAGCCTGGCCGGATGACCTTTCCCCTCCCCCTCTGTTACTTTTTAGAATGTTTTTATTTTTAGTTGTATTTGAGGACAACAACATTTTGCTTGTTGGTGGGGTGAGGTAGTTCCATACCTACCTGTTGTGAGTTGTTTTGCTAATATTTTATTTTTGTGATTTGAATATTGGAGATTATTTGTTTTTATATATATCTTGGTTATTGAATTGTGTTGTGGCCCATTATTTTGATAGAAAATGACTTTTGAACCATGTTTTAAAATTTTGCCACCTCTTGCGTGTGTGATTGTGGTTATTCCTGTACAAATTTGAGTGTTGGTTGTGGTCAATACCGATGACTTGAATAGTGCTCTTAGTTGAACAAAATGAATGTGCAGCTACAATGAGGTAAACGAAGTTGTATAGGCAATATGTGAACTTTGAGCATAATGTTATGACTAGCCAATTGTCAATAAAGTCTCTTGTGATGAACATTGCACGCTAGCTAGAAAGTGTGTAGTCTTGTTTGATGATTGTATCAATACCTTGTGTGGTGAGGTCGTCTTGAACATTGTATTTGATGACATAGAGAATTTGGCCCGTTGGACCGATTGATTTAGTGAAGCAAGCAATTGAAATGATCTTAGGAATTTTTTTTGAAGAGTGAACTAACTTGACAATATACTTATTTTGTGGCCACCCTTGTGAGAAGTATGAATCTTGTCTTTGTACCCATTGAGCCTATCCTTTTCTTGGAAGAAACTAGAACAACTTTGACTTCTTTATTCCTTCACCCTTAACCTTCATGAAGTTTTGGTTTGTTTGAATAGCCAACTTAGGAAAAGAGGCTAAGTTATGGGTGTGGCGAAAAAGAAGGAAAGTCAAGAAGTATGAAGAACTCCTCCATTGATCAATTGTTCTGAAAAAGATGGAACCCCTCCATGTAAGAAAAATAGAGAGAAAGGAAATAAAAGAAAAGAAAAGAAAATAAAATGACTGAAAAAGAGAAATAGTTCTGAAATAAAGTAGTGAAAATTGCAAAAGAAATGGGTTATAAGGTGATTCATGTTGAGTTGAATAATGGGGTGGAGTTTGAACATTCTTGAATGTGAGAGAGAAGGAGAAAGAATGTTTTTAAGGCCATACTTCATGAAGGTAGAAGCCACTAAGCATAAATGACCATACCCTTACACTCAACCCCCGTTACAAGCCTTAAAAAGAACTTTGTGATCTTTAGTGAGCTGAAACGAATGTTGATTAGAAAATAAGGGCAAGTCTATGGGTGGAGTCATGCACGTGTTCATCTTTGTCACTGTGAGAGTTGTATATGATCCATGACTTTCAATTTTTGAGAAACTTTGTGTGATTATGGAATCATCTTGGTTGTGAGGGCATTTGAATACCATTGTTGAGCTTGAACATGCATTTGAAGCAAGCATTGTGAGCTTAAGAGCACTTGATGATAGTGAGTCACAATTTGAAACTTTGAGTGCACAATTGATCATTGTATAAGTAGTTTGAACCTTATTATGTGCATTCATATTGAGTTTTATGCAGCACTGTTTGTAGATATCCTTATTGAATGGCTGATCCTGAGTTTACTTGATGACAAGCAAAAGTTTAAGTTGGCGGTGCTGATGAGTCTTAGATTTCGACTCATTTAGGGATTTGTTTTGATAGTTTTAGTGTCCTCAAATGCCTTATTTATGATCTAAACTGATGTTACAATGTTGATTTGCAACATTTAAGGCTAAGGACCAAGGCAAGGACACTACCAGGCAAAAAGAAGCAAACAAGCTGAAGAAGTGAAGAAAAGCGATCTTGGTAATATCCAAGACCACTCGGCTCACCGCGGAGTGGATTTTTTAGCTCGCCCAAAGTTCTAGCATGCCAGCCCTAAGGAAAAACCAAGCTGGGGACAGTAATGGCCAGTCGACAACTGGCCAATCCACTTCGTGACAACAAGTTGGAATGCCCAAAGTTACAGAACCTTGGGAAACTGATGACTAATACAAAATTATGATGGAAAGGATCAAAGGTCGGATCACTGAATTATTAGGCGAGGCTCGACTTATTCGGCCAAGTGGACTTTCAGTCTAAATTTTTTCCAACTATAAATTGGAATTTTAAATAAAATTTAACGAGTTCTCTCCGAGTTTTTCCAGTTCCAATTCTAGAGTTAGAGTTTTCTCTTAGTTTGTGAGTTCTCATTGTAGACTATGAGGATTTCTAAGCTTAATTTTGAGGATTGGTAAGTGGGTTTCTGAATTTCTTCAATTTGAACCATTGTAAAGACTTGGGAACCTTACCCAGATCATGGCTAACATATTTTGTAAATATTTCTCTATTTTTATGATGTGTAACTAAAACCCCAATTCTTGGGATGTGATCATGGGCTAAATTAGCTTATGAGTATTGCGAACTACTGATTTAAATGCTTAATTTATGTGGTTTAATCTTAGTTGTGTTTTAATCTATGAATTGTAGTTGCAAATGCATTTATAACTTAGAGTTCTGGGCTTGCTTGAGAAAGAGGTTTTAGAACCAAAGCTTTTGATTAATGATTGAAGTTATTGGGTTGATATGGATTTAGCTCGAGAGAGTAAATCCTAATCTATATTCTACTCATATAGCTCGAGAGAGTAGATGAATCAAGGTTTGGGTTGTTGTTACTTGCTAATCTTGTTGATGTTCGAAAGAAATCACTTGAATTGTGATGGTTGTTAGAGAGTAAACTATCTCACTTACCGTCTAGCCTACCCACTGATTTTTGGCTATTTATTAGTAGTTTCAATTACCCATATAGTGAAATTGGCCTATAATCGATCACATTCCAAGAATTCCTCTCTATATTGTTATTTCTTCCGTGTTAGATTATGTTCTAGCTGATGATTGATAATCCAAACCCCCATCATACGTTCGTTGTCATCCCCTTAAACTTGTTTACATTTCTTTTCAATAAATTCTATTCCTATAACCGAATAGACAACTTTATAGCTTCATAACTAAAATTTAGACACGTACCGCATCATGTGCGTTCAACCCTAACTCTTAATTGGGTTTTATACTAGTTAACAACCATTTACACCTAGAATCGAATGAGGTGTACTTTAGTCGTTAATCATCGTTGGTCATGAGAAAGGTGATTTGGGCTATTGAACCACGGACCCCGGCCATGCATCATTGTCCGGCCTACGATCCGTAGGTCTGGCCGTGGTCCCGAGCAACAAAAGACTTGGTAGGCGGGCCATTCCACGGACCACACTAAGGTCCACGGTTCTACCCACGGGCCGTGGTTGGCCTTCTTGGCTGGCACCTGGAACTTCTCAAAATTTGTTTCATTTACCTCTTTTGGATTTGGGGTGTTACAATATCTCCCCCTTGGTATTATTCGTCCTCGAATGAGATTCAAGCTGGTTAAAAATTATTAGGAGAGGAACTAACAACGTAACCTACAATGCAATACAACAGAGGAGGATCTATCGATTCTAAGATAGAAAGTTCTCAAAACATCATAAGAGGGGTGAAACTAACTCTAACATCCCATCATGCATGAAATGCACATATACAAGGAGGAAACATCAAGTCCAAGACAAACATACTCAGTGCATCATAAGGAAGTAGGTACTACATCTAGCAACCCAATATGCATGAAATCTCAAAATTACTCATCTTTAAGGAAGAACTACCTTCTTCAAGATCAAAGCATGTTCAACACAATGTCATAAAACTCATATGCAATTTGTTCTCAAAAAGAATATCTAAAGCCTGTTCATCAATTCATCCCATGATATATATATGCAACTCATACCCAATGCACAACAGCATGTGGAAATCAATTATGCAAACTCATTTTCTTTCAAAACACAAGTTTTCATGAACAAGCATAACATAAGGAAATCATGGAAACACATAAAACACATGATTCCAAAACAAAGGACAAACCAGGAGGAACTCATTAACTCAAGCTAGAATAGCAGTTGAAGGAAAGAGATGAGGATATCAAACATCATATTGGCCTCGGCTTCCCAAGTAGCACCCTCAACTAACCGATTCCTCTAGAACACTCTCACGAAAGCTATTTCTTTAATTATCAACTTCTTTCCTTACCGATCCAAAATCTCTACTAGAACTTCCTCATTAGAAAGATTCTCCTTAACTTAAAACCTTCTAAGGAAACTATGGATGTCAGATTACCCACACATTTCTTAAGCATAGAGACATGGAAAATAGGATGCACTGATGCCATCTCATTTGGCAGATCAAACTCATAAGACACCTTACCAACATGCCTCAAAATATGATATGGGCCTATATATTGTGGACTAAGCTTCCCTTTCTTACCAAACCTTATTACACCCTGCATAGGTTAAATTATCAAGTAAATCGAATAGCGAACATCAAACTCTAGATCCCTTCTTCTCACATCGGCATATGACTTATGCCGACTTTGAGCCGTTTTAAACTCTTCTCTACTAAGTCGAACATTCTCTATGGCCTCTCCAATTCGGGACCAATCAAGAAAACTTCACCTACCTCAAACCAACCTAGAGGAGATCTACACTTCCTACAATATAAGGCCTCAAATTGAGCCATATCAATACTCGAGTGATGGCTATTGTTATAAGCAAACCCTATTAATTGAAAATGGTTATCCCAATTACCTTTAAAATTAATCACACAAGCTCTTAACATATCTTCCAAAGTTTGGATTGTATGCTTAGCTTGCCCTTAGGTTTGGGGGTGATAGGTTGTGCTAAGTTTCACTTTAGTGCCTAGGCCCAACTTTTGGAATGTCTTCCAAAACTGAGTAGTGAATTAGATACCACAATCAAATATAATGGACAAAGGCATTCCATGCAACTTTACCATTTCTCTCAAGTACATCTTGGCATAGTCCTCCGCCGAATAGGAAATTTTGACAAGAAGGAAATGAGCTGATTTCGTCATCCGGTCTACTATAACACAAATAGAATCATATTGTCACCAGGTGGGAGGTAACCCAACAATATAGTCCATATTCAAATATTCCCACTTCCAAGTAGGATTGCTAATATATTTGGACAAACCTCCCGATTTTTTATGCTCAACCTTGACTTGTTTGCAATTTTGACATTTATCCACAAATCCCGCAATATCCTTCTTCATCCCATTTCACCTATAGACTTCCCATAAATCATGGTACATCTTGGTGGCTCCGGGTGAATTGAATACTGCAAATTATGGGCTTCTGTCAAAATTGGTTCCCTTGTGTCATCCATATTTGGAACACTTAAACTACCTTTGTATCTAAGTACACCATATCCCCATTGGGAGAAAGCCTCAACAAATTTCTTAAGCACTGCTTCCTTAAACTCTACAAAAATTTGATCAAGAAATGGCTTTGCTTTCACATCCTCCACAGAAGACTATTCGGAGCCATTGTGAACCATAATACCATCCTTGGTGGAGTCCACTAGTTGAACACCTAATTGAGCCTATCTATGAACATCTCAAATAAACTCTTTCATTTTTTCTTCAATATGAGCAACACAACTGATAGATAACAATCTAAGAGCATCCACTACTACATTAGCTTTACTAGGGTGATAAAGAACACTCATGTCGTAATCCTTCAATAATAAATCCACCTTCTTTGGCGAAGATTCAGATCTTTCTAATTAAACACATATTGCAAACCTTTGTGGTTGGTAAACACATCTACATGAATTCCACACAAATAATGTCTTCAGATCATTAAGGGAGAAACAACTGCCGCTAATTCATGGTCGTGAGTAGGATAATTCATCTCATGGTGATTTTAAGTTGCCTTGAGGCATAGGCAATAACTTTCCCATTTTGCATAAGCACACATCCTATCCCAATTCTCGAGGAATCACAATAAATCACAAAACCATTCGTCCCTTCTAGTAAGGTCAATACACTACTAGAAATATGGCCTACGACAACAGTTAAAGTTATGTTGCTGTGGATAGGAATTCTGTTGCTATAACCCTATTGGGACGGTTTCAGCAGCCCTCTCAACAAATCACGTTGCTAAAGCTCTGTTGCAATGGTCTAGTGCAACAATTTGTAAAGTGGTTGTGATAAAAGTTCCTATTGCAACAGTTTATACTTCTAATGTATAGCAACAATTCTAACTCTCTAATGGGATGGTTTGTCAGACCGTTCCTATTAAGTAATTGCAACAGCTATTTTATCATCACAACGGTTCTTACTTTAAAGTATTGCAACAGTTTTATGACATATTGGGACATTTTGTAACCGTCATATAGTATCTTAAGCAGCACTTATATTAGCATTGCATCACTTCTTACTTTAAAGTAAGGCAATAGTTCTAACCCCTACTGTGGTAATTAACAAACCGTTACTATAGTTTATTATGCAACACTTTTTTATACATTAATTGCAACAATTTTTTCTTGTCTATTACAATGGTTATAGTACCATTGGGACAGTTTTCTTCACTATTGTGTAAATTAAATTTGGCTACTGATATATATAGCTATTCTAGGGCTATTGCAATCTACAATAAGAGTAATTTGAACAAAAGTTATAGGCAATAATACAACATAAAGCAATATATCATGCGCACGCACACACACACACTATATATATATATATATACACACACACACACACATTCAAATTCAATGTAACGTCTAAGGTCAAGTAATATCCAATAAAGCAAAATACACAATAATTTTTTATCGTTCAAAAAGTTAAACATATGTTTTCAATGTCCAAAAAACAAAAGACTTCTAGAACACATGTTATGTGCCAAAGATATCAACTCAATCCTCCCAAGGTGTGCCTTCATTGTTTTCATCCCTTTGTTCACCTTCCCTTCCTACAAATGGTATTAAAATTAATTAGAAAATGATAATACTTGAAAAGCAACAATACATTATGACAAAAATGTGTAGTGGCAAGAAATACGAAAGTTGAAAAAGTCCTTACTAAGGGATAAGAAGGAAGCAGAAACTAAACATTTCTAGAAGATTTTAACTATTAGAGAATATGTCTAACTACGTATATACTAAAACTGCTAAAAATGACAGAGACTGTCAGGCTTAAGAAATTAGTTTGTCACAAGATTTAGCGACACATCATGAAAGACAACAGCAGAGGAAAAAGTATCAATAGAAATCATAAGAGAAAACTGAAGTAATACACACCCACAAATACATATTTCTGTTAAGCAACAAAATCGGAATAAGCTTTTGATAGTCTAATCATCAGTGGTGGTATCAATCTCCATGTGAGATTAATCCCGTCAAAGAGAAGTCTTGATAACGGGTAAACTATGTAAATATATATAAGATGTTCTAAAGGATGTTGTGACAAATCTAAGAAAAAAGAGTGCAATCTAAGAAATTTCGGTAGCACCAGGACAAGAGGTTACACATCAAATTATATCCAACAAGAAATTCTGAATCAATTTCAAATTCAAGGATCTAAGTATAAAAAAAAATTAAATTCATAAATAGTGAGAACTAGTAAAATAGAACTATCAGAAACGTTAAACATGTGAACCTTAAAGGAATATTATTAATCTTAATATCGTGGCTTACTACATAGTATGAGAAACAATTAACATGTGAACCATAACAATATATTATTAATCTCTTAAATACACTACATATGCAAAACCAAAAATACATCAACACCTATATTATGCTTGTACCTTCTCACAACGAATATGGCAGAAACTATCCATCAAAAGAGGCAGCACAAGATGGTCTGAAGAGTTGGCATAGGCTAACGGGCATGCTTCAAGAAAATCAATACAAGCAGAAGTGTATAGACTAACACTGGCAGCAATAGTATAATTCATTTTTCTAGAGAGTAATCACATTATATTTCATTTGTAGAACTAGTCTGATTTCCAGACGGGCAGATTTTATGCATAGACATGGATTCATCCACTTTCTCTGTTCTCTTAACAATAATAAAATTTAAAGATCCACGATTACTGCAATTACAAAAAATATACTTTAAATGAATTTGAGACAAAGATTTAGAGCAAAGAAATTTTAAGAAAAACCTTTATGAAACTTACAGTGTTGCTAGTATGTCTGCACTAATCAATATCCTCCATTTCAGCCTAACAAAATTTATTCAAGTAAACAGAAATCACGGACAAAGAACATGTCTAAAAAGAAATTGCAAGTATGTAATATTCATACAATGGAGTCTTTATTTGAGTCTTCGTATGAACGTTAAGGGTGTCTTGTTCTTGTAACAAAAAATAGCTCCTTAAGTGATACATTAATTTCCTTTTTTTTGTCTTTAGTCACATGAAAAAGTGATATTAAAAGTCTATTTAAACTAACAAGTTAAGATTTGATAAAGAAGCAGAAAACATACCAGATTATTGCGGACTAAAGCAAAACTTATTTTGCCAGCAATGTGTGGTTTCATCCATTTCTTTTGATTCCTAGATTTGTTTTCATCCATTTTCTGCAAATAAAAAAAAAAAATGAATCATCTCTAATAACTAACTAAACATATAAACCTCCACCGCAGATACCATATTCATTAATGAAACAAAGAGAAAAAAAATGAAAAATGCTTTGAGTGTTGTTCGCAATAGAGAGGTGAACAAAAGAGAGTAAATTAGAAAATGAAAAAAATAAGGTGCTAGCAACATCAATATCACAATAGAAATGGGAGAGAAAGAAGCTCCAACAACCATGTCGCAATACAAAAGAGACACTATGATTCTGAAATTAAATTTGCCTTCTGTTTATCACAGCCCCAATATTTTATGAGTTCCTTAAGTTGACATTCTAGAACATAAGGAGGCCTTTTTTCCATTTTGGTATCTTCACTAGAACTTGATTTATAGCATAATTCCTCCAATTCAAATTATGCCTTCTCCAAGGATATCCAATTACTTCTAAAGCCCATTTTCTCGCATCTTCAAGTATATCATATTTTCCCTACAATTTGGTTTCATTAGGTTAGTAAAATATTTAAATTAATTTTAATAAATAATTGACATTAGTAACTTTAAACCTGTGTATATGTCCATAAATTTTGTGTCCATATACCTCCAATCTAATATGTCTAGAGGGAAAAAGGTCGCATTTCTTGCCAAGGAAGCTGCTAAACTCTAAAATCACATCATTGGTTGGACCAAAAGGATTAATTGTTGTTGTTCAGTAGGATCATCTTACACTCGTTTCTCATATGTACACTTTGCATTAGTGTTATACCTCTCTTGTTTTTTTTTTTGAGTGGAAGGGTCTGAGCTATAGAAAATATAAGTAATTAGAATTCATAAATAAGTTTCTAATCTATATGTACCTTGTTCTTCTGATTGTTCATTTGTTGGATGAGTACTTTGTAGAATCCATATGCAGTTGCTCCTCTGCAATTGGTTGCTCATCTACAATTGATTGCTCTTCTACACATTGTTCATTGGCTTCAACTTGTGGTGCTACTCATTGTTGATTAGCAATTGGTTGTTCTTTCTTAATTGAATTTTGCAGATTTTTTTTCTCTAACCGCACAGCCTGAAGAGTTTCTTGTGTTTGCAAAAATATTCGTCTTTGTTGTAACAAGGATGATAATGTCCCAGGTTTAGCATATGCCTTTTTTTTTGGTAGTTTTTTTTTTCTTGAAGTTCCTTGTTGACTCATGAATATCAAAATCTTTGTAAATTTAAGAGTAGACAAGTTAGAAATATTGGAAAAAAAAATACCAAATCTTAACACAATATTTTTGTTCTTCATGGCAGATTGTTAGTTGGTAATGAATCTACCAAATCTTTATCCATTTGTTCATATTTTTGTTCACCTTCTATTCATTTATTAATCAAAGACATATGCAATGAATCTAAATCAGAAACACCGCAGCTTGGCAATGCCATTGACACTTCTAGGCAACCTAAACTAATAAAGATATGGGTGTTTCTGTTAAAAATAGTAGGACTGCTCAAGTTTCGATTATATTCAAGATCATATTCAGAAAAATGTTCATAACATAGGTATCTGAAATAGATTAGGTGTAATAAAGAATTTCAATAAGTCTTAAATATAAAGAAGAGAATGAGAAGAGGACCTGATACTTTGTTGCTCCACAGTGAAGTTAAAGTTCCTTGGAGGAATTGCAGAAAAATGTTGAATACTGAAAATAAATTTGAGAAAAATTTAACAAATGGATGATCTAGAGGTAAAAATGCCCGATGACCCATGTAACACATCTTACGACTATGTTTGAGATATTGAGAGCAAGTACCATAATTACAAGTGGGGCATGTCCATCTCCCCTTGGTGATCCATCCATAAAGCAATGCTAGTGCTGGAAAATCACTTATTGTCCACATTAAAGCTGCACGTAATGAAAATTTTTGGTTAGTTACAACATCATATGTTTCCATTCCCACTTCCCACATTTCATTCAACTCGACAATTAGTGGTTGAAGGTACACATCTTTATCCTTTCAAGGACACATTGGACCTGGAATGATCATTGACAACATCATATACTCTGGCATCATGCAAATCCATGGAGATAAATTATATTTCATTAACATAACAGGCCATGTGCTATGAGAAATACTCATGGTTAGGAATGAATTGATACCATACCTTGAAAGACCAAATCTAACATTACGAGGATGATAGGAGAAGTCTGGGTGTAAGGAATCAAAATGCTTCCAAGCTTCTCCATCAGCAAAGTGTCTACGATTCCCATTATTGGGATGTTCTGTAGCATGCCATCTCATAGCTACAGATGTTTCAGAACACATGAATATCCTCTGAAGCCTAGGCTTTAAAGAGTAGTACCTTAAAACATATGTTGGAATTTTAGTGTCCTTATTGGTCAATTAATTACGAAAATTCTTCCATCTTGAAAACCCATACA
The DNA here is from genome assembly GCA_029007595.1 of Solanum commersonii. Lineage (NCBI taxonomy): Eukaryota > Viridiplantae > Streptophyta > Magnoliopsida > Solanales > Solanaceae > Solanum > Solanum commersonii. The sequence goes on along the minus strand of JAJTWQ010000010.1, from coordinate 2,469,804 downwards.
CAGTGCAATAATCTATCTTTTCATTGTCTTTCAAAAACAACATACAATCGTTAGGGCCCACATGAATTTTTTCATAATGGAGACCCAAATAATTTATCACCTTTTTTGCCTTGTTTAAATTCTCGGGTATCTAAGCAAATGGAAATGCCTCTTGTAATAACTCTAGTAAGTCTGAAAAGGCAACATTACTCAATTCGTGGATGCATTTAAACAAGAACAGCCAAATGGTAAAACTTAGCTTAGAAAAAGTCTTGCATTCTAGATATAACTCTTGTTTTCCTTCCTACACTAACTTAAAAAATTTCATTGCATCTTCAGATGGTCCCTCTCACTCCTTCATTCCTCAGCTCACCTTCTACATTTATAAAAGTAGCATGATGTAGTCCATCAATGTCATCTTGCATGTTTGATCTTTAATCATCAACATTTTGTTGTGTAGTATTTGATGAAAATCCTTCTCCATGGAAAATCCAGTCTGTGCATCCACCTCGAGCAAATCCAAAAGAAATCAAGTGATTCTCCACTACACTTCGATAATGCCAATAACGACTAAAGCATTTTCTACGAGGGAATAATATTTCATTTCCTTGGGAAGATCGTTAAATGCTTTATCAATAAAAGCATTCACTTTATGTTCATTCATTGGTGGATCATGGGAGATTAATCCAACTTTTATCACTCATATCCATTGGATATCCCTACATGACACAAGTAAATTATCAAACCAAGTATTCAAATTTTACAGTATCAAAACAAACCAATTTCAACTAAGGCTTAGAAATATACTACCTAACTTCGTAACAAGAACCTTAAAGTAGTACCCTATAAAATGTACCCTCCCTGTTTATACAGATCCAACTATGTGACAATGTTTATCTGACTAAGGGTTAAAAACCCAAGTATACTCTAATAAGTTGCATGTTAGAAGATAGCAATGGCATGAAAAGACTAATAATCAAGATAAACCAACAGAAAAAAGATTGACAAGCAACAAGCTAACCTGATCGATCTTACGAAATGTATACATCAAAAAGAGGTCATCTATAACAATCATTGGAAAAAATAGAATATTTGGAATAAGACTTTACCTACGATGAAAGTATGAGATTTAATTCTATCCACAAGTTTTACAATAGTTGAATATACTGACCTATAATAGTAACAAACATCAATGCACATCAATACGTCAATTACAAGATAAAAGAAATCATACTTAAAAATAAAGCTATACAAAATATATCTTAAATAAATAGCAAACAGGGCATATGCATCGTATTCATTATATTCACAACTTATGAATTTTACTAGTGCAAGTATCAATATAACAAAAAAAATAAGAGATGCTTGTATAAATATACATTCTTAACTAAACGAAAAATAAAAGCATAATACACATATTAGATTTTGGAAAAACAAAGTATCATTTGATGACACATTGAAAAAGTGGAGATTTCAATTTGCATCTACATACTACTGTTGTCAATAAGAGACTAGCACATGTTTTCTTAAAGTCTAATACGGCACAAACAATCCAGAAACATGTCTATGGACCAACTGGAATGATAATTTCCGAACTTCAATTAACTCAAGATTATCGTAATTGTGGGAGCCACAAGTGAATTATCATGTAAAGAAAATTTTGACGTAGTACGAACAATTATGATTTTGGAATAATAAATATAATAAGAAATACTTTGTTACATAGAGGAAACATGTCAGTCACCAAATTAAATATCAAATCATGTATTATGTAATTGTATTCATAAACAGGAGGAAATCATTGCAATCTTTTTGTCACATAAGGACATTACAAAGAACTTCTCCTATTATGATGACACCTCAAGTATTTTCCAAAAGATTATAGGCCTTTGGATTTGGTTCTAGCTTACCCAACAAAAATCATAATGGACGTGTTCGATTACATATACTGTCAAGCTGACCAAACTAACGTTGATTTATAGTAACACAATATCGAAGAAGATCAAACTGATGTCGACTTAAAGTAAGACAATATTGAAGCTGACAAAACTATAAAACATAACACTACATTCTATTACATATTAGAATTAAATGATAAAATAAAATTAGAACACTCCTTTCTGGCATTCGACTAATTTTACTGCCACTCTAGCAACAAATGTTTTTGATATAAAAAAAAAGGATCTACTATACAACACCTAAAACAGATCTTTTCAATACAAAAAAAAACAATTGTTTCAACTATAGAATAAAAACGAGCTATTATCCTAATAATAGAAAATTTTAGTATTGAAAGCAATGTGAATATCTAACTTCTCAAAAAAAGTCCTAACCCATAATTTTCATAATAACCTTTAACAAATTTGAGGTACAAACTTTAAACACAGAAAAGATTAAACCAAAGACATAAAATAGAACAAACAACATCTATTTCATAGAAACCAATTCACGCATTTAAAAAACCCTTCAATGGTGTTGAAAAAGTTGAAGAGCTGAAGTTCTTTCAACAACCCATGAAAATGTAGAAACAAGGGAAACTTAAAAAGAATAAAATAGATAGAATATCACACCTTTTGGTGATGATTAAGCTCTAGAGGAGCACCACAAGTCACTTGTTGAAGCTGTAGGAGATGACGTTTTCGTTACAAAAAAATCTCTTGTTTCTTTTCAGAGATGACCAAGACGAGTTGTAGGAGATGACGTTGTTGATACAAGCTATTGTAAGATATAATTTTGAAGGCAACCCACAAAGGTCGACTTCTTGGTTCTTTTTCAGAGATGACCTAGGAGAAACCCTTGAATTTTTTCTCCAATGATATAACAAATTCCTCAATTTTGATTTCAAAACGACCAATAGAAGACAGGGAATATGAAGAGCAGGAGGTATACATAGATGATGCCTTTCCTGATGAACAAGTATTCACGGTAACTCTCAAACAATCTCCTTGGTATGCTAATTTTGCTAATTACGTGGTGTGTGGATTAATGCCGGAAGAACTGAACCTCTACCAACAAAAGAGGTTATTTTTTGATGTTAAGAATTACTTTTGGGATGAACCATATTTATTTAGAGAGTGTGCTGACCATATCATTAGGAGATGTGTTCCGGAGGATGAAGCCATTGATATTCTCCATGCTTGTCACACTTCACCGGTTGGGGGTCATCATGGTTGTGTATGTACAACTGCTAAAGTTCTTCAAAGTGGTTACTACTGGCTATCCCTCTACAAAGATGCTCATCAGTTTGTTAAGAAAGGCACTCAATGTCAGACACAAGGTGGAGTGTCTAAAACACAAGAGTTGCCTTTCACGCCCATTTTACAAGTCGAGCTATTTGATGTTTGGGAAATGTATTTCATGGGTCCATTTGTGAATTTGTTTGGTAATAAGTACATTTTGGTGGTAGTAGATTATGTTTCTAAATTGGTGGAGGCTGTTGCACTACCGAACAATGAAGGGAGAAATATTGTTCAATTCCTAAAATGATACATCTTTGCTAGATTTGGCACTCCTCTACCTATTATTAGTGATGGGGGATCCCATTTTTGCAATAAGTTTTTTCTTGCATCCATATTGAGCAAGTATTGAGTGAAACACAAAGTAGCAACTCCATACCATCACCAAACGAGTGGCCAAGTTAAAGTGTCAAATCGTGAGATCAAGACTATCGTGGCCAAGATAGTGAATGCAAATAGGACTGATTGGTCTCGAAAGTTTGATGATGCTCTATGGGCGTATCGTACCGTATAAAAAACACCAATTGGTATGTCTCCATATTAGCTAATCTTCAGAAAATCTTGATATTTACCGGTTGAATTGGAACACAAAGCAATATGGGAAATGAAATCTCTAAATCTGGACTAGGCAAAGACTTCAAAAGAAAGAGTAGATCAACTGAATGAGTTGGACGAATTCATGCTTCGGGCTTATGAAAGTTCAGATCATTACAAGGAAAAGATGAAGAAGTTGCATAATTCTAGAATCCTTAAGAGGGAGTTCATAGTAGGAGATTGGGTGTTACTATATAATTCTCGACTCAGACTCTTTCCAGGAAAGCTCAAATCAAAATGGTCACGTCCATTTAGAATAACACGGGTGTTCACAAATGGTTCCATTGAAGTCGAAGGTAAAGAGGGACCTGCATTCAAAGTGAACGGACAACGCTTGAAGTTGTACTTTTTGCAAATGCCAAAAGATTTTTTGGATTGAGGTGGTGTATCTGGAAGGTGCTTGAGTGTATTTCCACGTCGTTCCATAAAATTAAATAAGGTGTTTCTTAGGAGGAAACCCAAGTGTTAGTATTTCAAATAATGTGTGTTGATTGTGTAGGTGCAAGCAATTGTGTAAGGTGAAGCTACCATTGGCAGATTGCCGAATCTGTTCGACGAGCTCAACATAGTCCATTTTCTAGACTTTGAAAATAGAGCTGAGATACTAGAACATTAGGCAAGGAAACAACATCACTCGGCGACTTGCCGAATTGATTTGGCGACCCAGCTCTCCTCGTCTTGCTGCCCCAGATCTGATAACCTGAATCAAGGGACCAATTTAGCGAGGTTGAAAGTCCATTATGCGAAGCGGCTACATGGTCGGTGAACTTTTTCAATTCCGCATTTCCCCCCCTTACTAAACGTGTTACATAATGGAAATAATGGCGATATCTAGATCATTGGGTGAATCACTGAGTAGTTCGGCGACTATTACAATCTTTCGCCAAATGGGCAACTAGTGAAGATTCCTTGTCACCTTTATCTGCGTGTTTATATACTAGTAGTTTATCTTTATTTTTCATTTTTGGTATTTTATGTTCTCTACTCACATTGGGAACATGTTGAATGCTTCTGTTGGGGGTGTGTGTTTGGTCAGTGAGCCCCTTGCTCGTTCGAAAAGTTATTTATTTGAGTAACGGTTATGATCAATACCGATGACTTGAATAGTGGTCTTAATCGACCAAAAATTAATGTGCAGCTACAATGAGGCCAAATGAAGTTGCATAGATAATATGTGAACTTTTTGCATCTCGTTGTGACTAGCTGATTATCGAATAAAGTCTCTTGTAATGAACATTGCACACTAGCGAAAAAGTAGAGCCTCATTTGATATTGGTACCAATGCCTTGTGTGATGATCTTACTGTGAACCTTGTATAATGACACCTAAAATTTGCCCAGTTGGTCCGGTTGACCAAGTGATGCAAGCTCTTGAAATGATCTTAGACAACAACTTTGAAGAGTTTAACAATTTGACAATATACCTCTTTTGTGGCCAACCTTGTGAGTATGTGAACTTTTCTTGAACCCCTTTTGAACCTTACCCTTTCTTGGAAGAAACTTAATGCAACTGTAACCCCTCTTTATCCATTCACCCATAATCCTCATGAAGTGTGGTCTGTTTGAATAGCCAACTTAGGTCAAAAGCCTAAGTTGGGGGTGTGGTGAAAAGAGAAGGTAAATCAAGAAGTGTGAAGAAGTCCTCGTTTATCCATGGTCTTGAAAAAGATGAAACCCCTCCATATAAAAAAAAGAAAAGAAGAAAGAAAAACAAAAAGGAATGAAAAAGTTATGAAATGCAAAAGAAATTGGGTGTTCGGTATTCCATTGAAAGTGAATAATGGGGTGAAGTTTGAGCACGAGTGAAAATGTTGAAAAAAAGAAAAGAAGGTGATGTTCATACAACATAGCAGCCACTGAGCCTAAATGACCATACCTTTCCATTGGGCCCTTTTACAAGCCCTGTAAAGACCTAATTGATCTTGAGTGAGCTAAAGTGAATGTTTATTGGAAAATAAGGGCAAATCTATGGGTGAAGTCATGTCCGTGTTTAGCTTTGTGAGTGTGAGCGTTGTATGTGATTCTGGAACTATAATTTGTTGAACAATCGTGTGTGAATTTGGAATCATTCTTTTGTGAGGGCATTTGAGTATTTTTGTTGAGCTTAAACTTACATCTGAAGAAAGTATTGTGAGGTTGAGAATCTTTGATAATGGTGAGCCACAACTTGAATCTTTGAGTACATAATTGATCCTTGCATAAGTAAGTTGAGTGTTGTTGCGTACATTCATGATACTAAAGGGCGCATCCTGGAATGGAACGACGATCCCGATTTGGATCGCCTAAATTCACAGTAGCTGGACAAAGAAAATGTGAAGAAAGAAGGTGAAAGGCTAGGATGATAGGCGAGTCGCCGAACGGGTCGGCGAAGCCTGACTTTCCTCGCTGAATGTCCCAAAAAGTCACACCTCAGATTAGTATAAATTAATTTGTGGAAGAGAGAGAAAGAATTCTTAAATTGTGAGGAACAAAAGATAGAGAGCCAAAACATTATCATTGTTGATTTCAAGTTATTTTAGAAAGGTTTTTCATTTGGGTTTTGTAATAGAGAAGATATTAGTCAATTTTAACTTTCAAATTTCATTTACCCAGGTATGGAAACATGACAGGTGTTGAATTTCATCTTCTTACTATGATTGGCTAAAACCCTAACCTTGGGGGTTTGACAATGTGACTAATTGTTAGATTTGACTAAATGGGTGTTATCAATCAGTGAGTTTTGGTGTTAATTCGAAGTGAGTCTAAATTATTACTGTGGTTTAACTTCATTATTGCATGTTTAGTGTAATATAGTCCAAAGTTTTTGCTTGCTCGAGAGAGAAGTACAGAGCCAACGTATTATTTTGGCATCCTTAGTAATGGGTTATGACTGTTTTAGCTTTAGAAAGTAAAACTTAAGATTCAGGCTTTGTATCTAGCTCAAAAGAGTAGATTTGATAAGAAAGTGCGTTGGTCGTCTTATGGATTGTGTTGAGGTTCGAGAGATTTGAGCGGAAAGAAGGTAATTGTTCGTGAGAAAATTGCTTTACTTATATTCCATTCTACCCACGACAAATTCACATTGTTGGTAATGATGTACACCCGTTAATTTAAATTCGGTAGTTGGTTAGTCAATCCCCCAAGTGTTATCTAGTTATTTGATTGATCCTGGTTGATTGTTGAAGTGGGTTGGTAACAACATCCTGGAATTTGACTTCTAGACTCTTAAGTGTCGCGTTTGTTCAGCTGCTAAGATCACCGTCATACTTTCATAGTTGAATTCAAAAGAAAGCTACTCTCTATATCGACTCCAACATATTTGGTTGGGTTATATACTGACTAACGACCGTTGACGCTTAGAATTGGATGAAATGTCTTTGAAACATTAATTAGTAGGCAATTTGAACATTTGGCCACAAATCCCGCAATATTCTTCTTCATCCTATTCCACCAATGGATTTCCCACAGATCACAACATATCTTGGTGACTCCCAGGTGAATAGAATACCGAGAACTATGAGTTTTTGCAAAAAGTTGTTCCCTTAAGTCCTCAACATTCGGAACACATAAGTGACATAGGTATCTAAGTACCCCATTTTCCCTTAGGGAGAAAACCTCAACGGACTTTCTAAGTAACTTTTCTTTAAATTCTACCAAAGTCGAATCAAGACATTTTACTTTAATATCCACCACAACAGACGATTCTAACTCTTTATGAACCATAACACCACCCTCGGTGGAGTCTACCAATTGAACACCCAATCAGGCTAAGCCATGGATGTCCCTTGCTAATTATTTTCTATCATTATCAATATGTACATCACTACCCATTGATAGTCGACTAAGAGCATCTGCTGTTATATTCACCTTTCCAGGGTGATAAAGAACATTCATATTATAGTCCTTCAATAATTCGATCCACCTTCTTTGGCAAAGATTCAGATCCTTTTGAGTAAACACATATTGTAAACTATTATGGTCGATGAAAACATCCACATGGACCCCATACAAATAATGCATCCAAATCTTCAAGGCAAATACCACCGTTGCTAATTCAAGGTCGTGGGTGGGATAGTTCTTCTCATGAACCTTAAGTTGTCTTGAAGTAAAGGCAGCCACCTTACCGTTTTCCATAAGAACACATACCAACCCAACTCTATAGGCACAATATATCACAAAGCCATTCGTACCTTCCAGTAAAGTCAACACCGGAGTGGAAGTAAGACTATCTTTCAACTCTTGAAAACTTTTCTCACATGCTTCCAACCATATGAACTTAGCCTTATTTTGAGTCAAAGTCGTTAATGGAGAGGCAATCATAGAGAACCCCTCAAAAAATCTTTGTTAATAACCGGCCAAACCCAAGAAGCTTCGAATATTTATCAGTGATAAAGGGCTAGGCCAACTCTTGACCACATCTATCTTAATTGTATCCACCTCAATACCCTTGCTTGAAACTATATGACCAAGGAAAAATATGGACCTTAACCAAAATCTACATTTGCTAAACTTTGCATAAAGTTGTTGGTCCTTGAGAATTTTCAATACGTTCCTCAATTGATCAATAAGCTCATTCTCACTTCTCGAATAGATCAAAATATCATCAATAACCACAATCACAAAAAATGCAAGATTTTGTCAAAAAACTCTATTCATCAAGTCCATTAACGCCGTCAGAGAATTAGTAAACCAAAAGACATCACTAAGAACTCATAATGACCATATCGGGTTCTAAAAGACATTTTCGGAATATCCTCTTCTTTCACCCTTAATTGGTGATAGCCCGACAGGAGGTCAATTTTGGAGAAATAACTTGCCCCTTCAAGTTGATCAAACAAATAATCTATTTTTGGAAGAGGATACTTGTTCTTAATGGCAACCTTGTTGAATTGTCAATAGTCGTTACACATACGAAGATATCCATCTTTCCTTCTAACAAATGAAACTGGAGCACCCCATGGAGAGATACTTGGTCGAATGAAACCCTTAACCAACAAATCTCTGAACTACTTTTTCAACTCCTTAAGTTCCACTAGAGCCACTCTATAAGAAGGAATAGAAATAGGTTGTGTATCTAGGAGAAAGTTAATACCAAAGTGTATTTCCCTTTTGGAAGGAATACCAGGTAGATCATTAGAGAACACATCCGAAAACTCATTTACTACGGGGACCGACTCAAGAATAGGTGTTTCGGAATCCACATCCCTCCCTCAAACTAAATGGTAAATAAAACCCTTAGAAATCATTTTCCTAGCTTTAAGGTAAGAAATAAATCGACCTCTAGGCATAGAGTTCCCCCTCTTCCGCTCTAGATAGACTCATTTGGGAATTGAAAATTAACTACACGAGTCCTACAATCAGTAGAGGAATAACAAGAGTGCAACCAATCCATACCAACGATAACATCAAAATCTAGCATATCAAAGTCTATCAAGTAAACAAGAGTAACTCAATGGGATAAGGAAACGAGACATCTTCAATAGACTCTCTTAGACACCACAGAATCACCTATAGGGGTAGAGAGATAAAAAGGCTCTAATAACACATCGGGGAGCACATCAAACCTCATGGACACATATGGTGTCACAAAGTACAATGTGGCACCGGGATCAAGTAAAGCATACACATCTAATTGAAAACATTTTAACATACTGGTAATATTTTTCGGGGAACTCTCTTGGTCACCTCTAGTTTAAAGGGCATAGAATCAGTTTTGCTTAAGAGCACTTGCACCCGAATCACTTGGATCGGATGAAGGATAAAGTTGAGATCTACGACGAGTATCTCCCTCATTCTTATCAGTGGAAGTACAATTCGTTATCTTGTGATCCACCTTTCCACACCCAAAGCAGGCATTGGAGCCAGGTAGACACTTACCCTCATGATTCCTTCCACATTTAGCACAAGTAGGCATCAAGAACCTACTACCATCACCCTGAGGTTTAGGGTTAGATGCCCTTTCATTTTTAGACCTTGGAGGAGCATTTGAAGACTTTTGCCGGAACCTTGAACGACCCCATCCACCGACCTAAAATGTGAAAAGTTACTAGCATCCGTTCTTGCCCTTTTTGCCTTGCTAGATCTTTCCTTTAGCTATTTATCTTCAATCTGATGGGCATGCACCATAAGACGAGAAATGTCCATGTCATGGACGAGCATAGTGTTGTGGCATTCTTTGACCACCATGTTGAACACACCTAATACAACTCACTCATTTTAGCCCTACGATCCGCCACAATAAAAGGAGCGAATTTGGAAAGTTGAGTGAACCTCAATGCATACTCCTTGATGCTCATATTTCCATGCCTAAGGTTTATGAGCTTAAGTACTTTGGCCTCTCTCATCTCAAGAAGGAAAAATCTATCAAGAAAAGCACCTTAGAACCTTTCCCATTCTATGGGACCCGCTCCTTCCGGTGTTGCCTCTATCTATTGATGGAACTAAATCTAAGCAACCCCTTTGAGTTGATAAGCGGCCAATTCTGCCTTTTCTACTAGAGTCACTCCCATAATAGCAAGTATCTTATAGATCGCATCAATAGACTCTTGAGGATATTCCAAAACTTTTGACCCATATAATTCCAGAGGGTTCATCCCTGTAAAGTCCATCATTTTTGCTGCCACTGTATCCACATTTGGTTTCACGGGAGCTACCACCTCTCTATTCACTTGTGCCGTCATGGCTTGAGCCAACACTTGAATAGCCGACCTAAAATTTGCATTTGCCACATTCTCTACCAAAGGATCAATCAAAGCTTGAGGTGGAACTTCTTACCCCACATTGTCTCCCTTATTCCTTCTAGCATTAGCCCTTATAGTTGTCACATCCTAAAAACCATCGGGTAAGGATTAGGAGGAAGACTTTATAGAGTTAAACTCCATGGCATGACTTAGAGAATGAAGAAGTGAAGTTTCCTAAACATCTAATAGCCTCTCATTCATAAATGTGGCACGGTTCACACTTATGAACAAGACTCTACTAAACGTGGCTTGAGACATTGTAGAACCATTCTAAACCTTGTGCTCTGATTACCGAATCAACCCAGGTTACCCCATAGATGTAAAACGGTGTATAAGACTCCGAGAGGCCTCATACAAGCCACTTAGCATATCATAAAATAAAGTAATAAAAAATGGTGCAGAAATTTAAAACATTTCAATACAATCAAAGTCATTCATAAAACGAGCGGAAGTCTAATGCACTTGTCTCAAACCATCTAAACATGAAAAATAGAATATTATTGGGTCACAACATACAATAGTCCAAACACGAAAGAAAGACTTAAAGGAAAAAGGGTGGTCTAATCCTCGAATGCTATGAGGACTCACCAAATCTTGACTCCTTGATCAACTATGAACCTAGCCACGAGTGTGAGAATTGATGTCGCCAGACCCTACATTTTGATAAGAAATGTAGGCAAGAGTATGCATTAGTACAAAGATGTACTAAATATGATAGCTAGCAAGAACAACATATAAATAATGGTTAGTCAATATAAACCATAAGCATAATCAAGCATATGAATCATCATAATAAAGGAGGAATACTTCTCAAGAAACCTCTACTTAACCTTACTCAAGGCTTGGGTCATCAACCTCTAGTCATGCTTACATCATGGAAGGCCTATCAAGTAACACTCCAAACTAATCATCTTCATAACAAAATCACATTATTCATACTTAGTTTTGAATACATGGGGATTCACCTCCTAGCCTAGTTTACAAAGGCTAATCGGTATTTGCCTTTTGCCTTACTTACTTTAAGATCATGGGTACTCGCCTCTACAATTACATCATATGACACGGGTGCTCGCCTCCACATCATTTGATAAAGATCGTGGGTACTCACCTCCATGTCCATTCATCATGATAGGAACATGGGGAATCACCTCTTGTTCAATTATAAGGAGTATGGGAAATCACCTCACATCCTTCTCATATGTAGGTCAAGGGTAGTCACCTCTAGCCTCATCAATCACATAGTCTTTTATTCTAGATTCATTTAAGGTGAGCATTCCTTTAAACCTAGAATTATTCATGTGAGTAAACCTTTCATATTCTGTAACAACCAGAAAATTGATAGTTGAAACTAGAGCCTAACGTATGAACCTTATAAGTTTATGTATAAATTGGAGATATAAAAGGGTCCAAAGATTTGGCCAACTATAAATTTAAGGGAAGGTTCTAGGAAGGTGAATAGATTCACCTTCCTCAGAAGCTTCCTTGAACCAATGCCTTAGCCAATTTTGACCAAGTATATTTTCAAGAGATGGTTCAAGGAAGGTAAAATCGTTCACCACCCTTAGAAGCTTCCTTGAACCAATGCCTTAGTTTTTCTGAGGCAACCCACGTGAGGGTTTACGGACCAGGTGAGGGGACCACCACGCGTGGGGGCTGCCTTAACACACGGGCAGTGCACGTATGCAAATGGGGGCCATTGTCGTGTACTCCCTTGTAGAATTATGCCTTAGCTTTAAAAAGCTAAAGGCAAGTCCAAGGGAGGGTTTAAGGAAGGTACATCAATTCAAGGGCCTTAAAAGCTCCCTTGGTAATTGCCTTAGTTTCATTAGGGCAATCCAAGAGAGGCATAACAAAGGGTAATTTCCCTTTTAGTCCAAATTAAATGGGTATAGGCTATATTACTTTTAAATATATATATGGTATAAATAGGCCTTTTGAATACACCCATGGATATGCCTTAGCTTTAAAAAGCCAAAGGCAAAGTCCAACGGAGGGTCTAAGGCTAGTGGACCACTTCAAGGACCTTAAATGCTTCCTTAAACATTTCCTTAGTTTTTTTTGGCTAAGTTCATATGTGCAGGGGCGTTTTCGTAAACATTATTTTTTAGTTAAATTAGAAAGTGGGTATATTTTATATTATTTCTAAATAACTATATAAGGGATTTTATATTAAAATATCCCCAAAATTAGTCACTTTCACAAACACCCACTTCAAAATAAAAAGTTCATCTCTTCTCCAATATTTCTCTCTCTACAAGTTCCTCCATTGAAGAACACCAAAAGCTTCAAGATTAGGGTTCAAGCTCCAAGGTTTTCATTCCAATTTCGTGGAAAAGCTTCAATTAAGGTATGGAACCTTCATTCATGGAATTTATTTCTCCATGAAGCCCTTCAACACTAATTTTTGAAATTGGGAATTTGTTCAAAAACTAGGGTTTTGATTCTAGCCATGGGTTCTTCTTGAAAACAATTTCTTTATGTTAATTATCCTATATTATGATGAATTTAAAGTTTATTGAGGGTTTTTATTGTGAAATTCCCCATGAACCCATGTACTTCCCCATGACCCCAACTTTATGAAATTGAGATAGGTTTGTTCATGCAATGTGAATACTTAGAATAGTATCTATGTTAATTTAGTAAATTAGTCTTGTTTGATTCATGCTTAAAGAATTCTAAGTGTGATTGCAAGACATGATCTATGACCCTTGAAGGGTAAATTGTAAGTGTTGAATCTTGAAGTATAGCCTTAAAGGCAATGTATGAAGGTACTCTATGTTTAAGATTCTTATTTATGAATGGATTGATCCACTTGAAAGGTGGAGGTGCGTACTTTTCATGTATTTATGTATGAAGTTATGTTCCACTTGAATGGTGAAGATCTAATGACTAATGTGTGAATTATGGTATTGTTAAAAGACTAGCTTCCTTTACTACAACACAAGATTATGTATGAATTGTCTTGGATGATTATATGATGATTCTAAGGTGAAAGGTAGTTCTCACCATGTTGAATCAATGAGCTATGTTATGAGTTGGGTTGAATGAAGGATACTATACTCCTTCACATATGAAATTGTTATTCACCTTAACTATGTATAAGTTGGAGAATAATGCTTAGCACCGAGCGGATATGCCAAATGAGGTAGAGACTCTCCCGCTAGTTTTAGGCCGGGTTTTCTACATGTGCTCTCATGAGATGGAAACTCTCCCGCTAGTTAAATAGGCCGGGTTTCTAGAAGCAATCTCTCTATCCCATAACTATGTGCCCGCATAGGTATTACCTAGTGGATCCACATTATAGCTATATATGTCTAGTTCTACCTTAGGCTAGTAGGACACCTTTTTTTGGTGTGGGGTTATATGACACCGAATTCCATGTAGCTCACATGGTCTATGTCGGTTAATGCACTTCTGCCTATGTAATAAGATAATGAATATGACTTGAACTATACTTGTGATTTCTTGATAAGTTTACTTAGTAGGAGTGGGGGTATGGGACTTCACTTTTATATTGCACAAGTAAGCTTTGAAAGAAATTGTGGGTTGGTTCATTATGTTGTGGTAAGACAAGAAGGTATGATATATGTTGATTGGATTGTTGTTATGGTATGACTCTACTTATGTATATGTAATGAGTATGATTATCCCTATATGATATGAATATGAATTATGATAAGAACATGAGTTAGGTACTATGGTTCCTCCAGAAGTTCTACTTAGTATGGATGGGGGTATGGGACTTCATTCATGCATTGCACAAGTAGATTTTGAGAGTGGGCATGGTATGCCTCTCCTATGATATGATGATTATGAATGTATGCTTTATTATGATTATGAACATGGACTATACTAATGAATTCCTAATGAGCTTTACTTAGTGTGAGTGGGGGTATGGGACTTCACTTGTACATTACACAAGTAGACTTATAAAGGGGTTATATTGTGGTTTCCTTATTCCATTAAGATATATGAATTATATATGCATGATATGGATTGTTGCTATGAGTGACTTTATTAATTATAAGATATGAGTATGAATGTCTCCTTGTTTATGAATGTTGGCTATGAAAAAGGTCAAGGTATGTTATGCATGATCATGGTGGCCTAGAAGTAATACTTAGTGTTGTTGGATTATGGGATCCTATCTATGAATTGAACAAGTATAGCTCAAGGTTACTTATGTGATGGTTTTATTATGATGATATGATCTTGGCATTGAATTATATATGTGAACTATGTCTTGTGAAGATTGGAGTACGCATTATGTTGTGTTGGAGACTATACTTGTGACTATGATGATATCCTCTATGTTATGATGAAGTGTGTATGGTTTGTCTCATGAGCTACATTCTCTAACTATTTCAAAGATGATGTTCAAAAATGGCATATAGCATGGTTACAAACAAAATGTCCCTTTTAAGCATGATTTAAATATTTTTATGCATGACTACCATACTTGGTACATTTTGTGCTAACCCATATTTCTGTGTTTTCTACAAATGTAGGGATTGGTCCTTGGTGGTGGTATTCTTGGTTCAAGCTTGGATTAGTTAGTTTCCCCGAGCTTAGTTGGTGAGTCCTCAAGCTTCGAGGATAAGTAGTTTACTTTGAGTTTCTTTTAGTATGTCCATTTAGAAACTATTGTAAGGGCATTGTCCCTATTCAATTGTATTAGATGGTCAATGAGACAATGTCTAGACTCCCGTTTGTTTTATAAAATGACTTCGATTGTAAAGAAAAAGTTTTAATTTTTCCACATTATTCTATGTCTTTATGTGATGATTATGCTAAGGGCTTGTAAGAGACCCCGTCGGGGGTTAGGTACGCCGTGCTACTTCTAGGGGGTAACCCTGGGTCGTAACACTTTCATACAATCATGCTTGGAAATTCATGGTGGGAAGTATCCCTTCCACACTTCAACATCAACAATCAACAATTCATATTCTAGGGTTTACTCTCAAAGCACTACATCTCATGATCATCAGATGTGCTCTAATCTCAAGCAACTAACATCATAATTCATCAATCAAATAAGTAAATATATAAACCCACAAAATTTCCCTTTATGGCATCAACCCAATTGTATCAATTCAAGGTTAGAATAATGGAATACACATGGTACATGAAATTTAATCCAAAAAAGTGTAATCCTATCAATCCAATCATAATCCACTCAATTATACGAACATTCATCATAACCCACAACATTGGAAGAAACCCAAACTGGAATTGGGAATTTAGACTTCACAATTGGGTAATTCTAGGATACTCTATAAGAGGAAGAATCCCATGGATTAAAAGACATCAAACCTTAGTCACAAAGCCCACAAAAGCTTGAAGATTAGGAGACTTGATATTGACCTAGCTTCAACCTCTTCCTTCTTCTTCTACCTTCTAGAGAGAGAATATTTGAAAGAGAGTTTGGGTTTTCTTTTTGTAATTTTAGAGAATGACTTGAATGGAAGATTTTGGGGGTTAAAAATACTTATATACGTGTTCTAGACGTAGTAAAAAAGACACCACATTGATTTAATTAAAACTATAAAAGACCCATAAGCCTATAAAATAACCGTCTAGTCACGAACCACAGATCCCTGACAGACGGACCATCGATGGACACACGGTCCGTCACTAGATACTGAGATTTTAGCCAATCGATGGCCACTGGACCACAGGGTGTGGACCCACCTATGGTGAGTAGGTCCCACCGTGGTCTATTCCTAGACCAATTTAGGTGACCCTCTCCACGGCCCCACCTACTACTCATGCTCGACCAACATCTCGTGGTTGGGCCCTCATGGATGGCATTTGTAAGTCTTGAAAAGCTTCTATGTTCCCTTTTTTGAATCTTGGGTGTTACAATCTATCTTTCAACTATTGGAAACTCTTTTTCACATGCTTCAGACCATATGAACTTAGCCTTGTTTTGAGTCAAATCCCTTAAAGGAGAGGCAAATGAAGAGAAACCCTCAACAAACCTTCTATAGGAACCGGCTAAACCCAAGAAACTTCTAATATCTGAAAGAATTAAAGTTCTAGGCCAATTTTTGACCGCTTCAGTTTATACCCTTACTCGAAACAATATGACCAAGGAAAGCTACATACCTTAACCAAATTCACATTTGATATACTTTGCAAAAAGTTGTTGGTCCTTATGAATTTTCGACACGATCCACAAATGATTAATATGATCATTCTCACTCCTTGAATAGATCAAAATATCATCAATGAACATAATCACAAACATGTCAAAGTATTGTCTAAGCACCTTATTCATCAAGTCCATAAAAACCGCTGGAGCAATAGTCAACCCAAACGACATTACTAGAAACTCATAGTGACCATACTGAGTTCAAAAAGTCATCTTCGAAATGTCATCATATTTTACCCTCAATTGGTGATAACCCAATCGGAGATCAATCTTAGAGAAATAACTTCCTCCTTGAAGTTGGTTAAGTAAATCTTCTATCCTTGAAAGAGCATACATATTATTAATGGTCACCTTGTTAAACTATAGATAATCAATACACATACGAAGAGAACCATTTTTCTTTCTAACAATCAATACTGGAAGACCTTATGGAGAGATACTCGATCGAAAGAAACCCTTATCCAACAAATCTTTCAATTGAACTTTGAACTCCTTAAGTTTTGATAGAGCCATATGAGAAGGATGAATAGAAATAGGTTGCGTATCTGGGAGAAGGATAATATCAAAGTCTTCTTAGGAGGAATACCGGCTAAATCATATGGGAAAACTTTTGGAAACTCATTAATAATAGGGACCGACTTGAGAGTGGGGGTTTCAGAATCTACATCCCTTACCCTAACTAGATGGTAAAAGCAATCCTTAGAAATTATTTTTCTCGCTTTAAGATAAGAAACAAACTGACCCTTAGGCATAAAATTCCCCCTCTCCCTTTCCACTCTAGGATAGGCTCATTAGGGAACTTAAACTTGACTACACGGGTTCTACAATCGATAGAAGCATAACATGAGTGAAGCCTATCCATACCCAGAATAATGTCAAAATCTAGAATATTGAGCTCTACCAAGTCAACAAGAGTAACTCTATGGGACAAGGAAATGGGACACTTTCTATAGACCCTCTTAGCCACAATAGAATCACCAACAGAAGTACAAACAAAAAATGGTTCTAACAACACGTCTGGAAGAACATCAAACCTCATAGCCACATATGGCTTTAAAAAATACAAGGTTGCACTAGGATAAAGTAAAGCATAAACATGAAGTTGGAAAACTTAACATATCGGTAACCTTTTAGAGGTAAACTTTATCGCATGACTTAAGTGTAATGAAAAACATGGAGTTTCCTAACCATCTTGTAGCCTCTCGTTCATAAATATGGTGCACTTCACACTTATGAACAATACTCTACTAGATGTGAGTTACGAGACATCCTATGATCATTCTAAACCTTCTGTTGTGATACCATGTTTGTCATGACACAGGGGTATGTAACACCCCAGATTCGAAAGAGGGAATATAGTAGCTTTTCAGGACTTACAGCTTCCATCCAGAGGGCCTAATAACGGGCCGTGGGTCGAACCACAAGCCGTAGGTGGGGACAATGAGAGGGACACCTAAAGTTATCCAGGAATGGACTACGGTGGGACCTATGGAGCATTTCTAGATCTACACCTCGTGGTCCAGCAGCTATAGGTCCCAAGGCCATGAACTAGTCTCTGACCACCAAACCATGGTCGGGGTTTTGTAGGTCAGGAGCTGGTAGTTATTTTGGGGGCACTTGGGTCTTTTTTGGTTTTAGTTAAATTGAAGTGGTGTCCTTTTACCGAATTCTAGACCACTTATATAAGTATTTTTAACCCCCAAAATCCCTCAATTAAGTCATTCTCTTAAATCCAAAAATTAAACCCCAGACTCTGTCTCAAATATTCTCTCTCTAGAATCTAGATGAAGAAGGAAGAGATTGAAGCTAGGTCAAGATTAAGTATCCAAATATTGAAGCTTTTATGGCCTTTGTGACTATGGTATGATGGATTTTCATCCATGTGATTCTTTCTCCCATGGTGTCCCCTAAAATTCCTAATTGTGATGTCTAAATCCCCAATTGTAGTTAGGGTTTCTTCCAATGTTGTGGGTTATGATGAATGTTGATTTAATTGAGTGGATTATGATTGTTTATGATTGAATTGATTGAATTGCACGTATTTAGGATGAAATTATATTTACGCATGCCTATTCCATGATTCTAACCTAGAATTTATAAATTGGGTTTATGCCTTAAAGGGAAACTTCACGGATTTTGATATCTCCTTATAGGATTGATGTATTATGATGTTAATTGGTTGAGATTAGAGCATAGAATATGATCATAAGATGTAGTAAATCCTAGACTATAAATTGTTGATTGATTATGTTGAAGTGCGGAAGGGATACTTCCCACAAGGAATTGCCAAGCATGATTGTATGAATGTGACAGGTTTACTCACGTGAATAATTCTATGTTGAAAGGATTGCTCACCTAAAATGAATCTAGACTAAAAGACTATGTAATTGATGAGGCTAGACGTGAGTACCCTTGACCTACATATGAGAAGGATGTGAGGTGATTTCCCATACTCCTTAGAATTGAACAAGAGGTGATTTCTCACATTCCCATTATGATGAATTATGTGGAGGCGAGTACCCGTGTCATATTATGTGATTGTGGAGGCGATTACCCATGATCTTAAAGTAAGTAAGGCAAGAGGCGAATATCCATTTGCCTTTGTAAGTTAGGAAATGAGGCGAATCCATGTGTCTTTAAAAGTAAGTATGAAAAATGTGAATTATGTTATGATAAATGAATATCTTGGATTGTTGTTTTAGATGCCTTCCACGAGGTAAGCTTGACTAGAGGCGGATGACCGAGTCTTGACTAAGGATAAGTAAGGTTGGTTGAGAAGTGTTCCTTTCTTATTATGATGATGATTTCTATGCATTAATTATGCTTATGGTTTGTATTGACTAAGCATTATGTTTATGTTGTTTATGCTAGCTATAATATTTAGTACATATTTGTACTAACACATATTGTTGCCTATATTTCTTATCAAAATGTAGGGTCCGGCGACATTGATTCTCACACTCGTGGCTATGTTCATAGTTGATCAAGCTATGAAGATTTAGTGATTCCTCATAGCATTCGAGTATTGGACCACCCCTTTTCCTTTAAGTCTTTCTTTTATGTCTTGTACTATTGTATGGGATGTATCCCAAGAGTTTATTCATGTTTTCTAGATGGTTTGAGTCAATTGTATTAGACTTCCGCTCATTTTATAAAGACTTTGATTGTATTGAAATGTTTTAAATTTCCACATAATTTCTATTAATTTATGTTATGATATTCTAAGTGGCTTATATGAGTCCTCTCAGGGTCTTATACGCCTTGTTAAATCTAGAGGGTACCCCTGGGTCATAACACGGTACCCCTAGATATAACATGGCGTATAGAACTCCAAAGGACTCCATACAAGCCCATTAGCTCTCATAAAATAAGAAATAGAACAATACGAGTAAAATAATAGTCCAAGTCCAAAACATTTTATAAAATTAAAGCGGAAGTCTAAAACACTTGTCTCATCATAGCCATCTAATACAATAGTATGAAATTGGGCCTAGACCATACATCATGTCCAAAAGATAAATACACGAAGGAAATTTAAAAGAATAAAATTTTATCCTCGAAGCATCAGGACTCACCACAGCTCGAAAATATCTCAAGTCAACTCTAGCCACGAAACCGATGACCCTTACTGTCGGACCCTACATTTGGAGAAATGCAGGCAAGAGTATCCGTTAGTACAAAACAATGTACCAATTATGTTAGCCATGCATAAAAAATTTAAATCATGCGAAAAGGGACATCTCATTTCATAACACGCAATTGACAAAGCTAAAACATGATATAAGATAGTTATAAAACATAATTCATAAAATCATCATCAATGCAACCTAACTTCACCTTTAAAAACTTTGAACTCATATGTGATACTTCCTGAAGTAACCTTAGTTCATTATTAATGTGGGGAATTAGCCTTAACCGGCATAGAGACCATGTGAGTTATAACATGATCCCTCGGTGTCTCCCACACCGAAGAGGGTTGTCCTACTTGCCAAGGTAGAACCATAAACTTCTAGCTTAAGTGGATCCACTAGCTAATAAACCTATGGGGGCACATATTTAAGGGATACGGATATTTCTACTAAAAACCCAACATCTACTAATGAGGGAGCTTCCATCTCATGAGATTGCTTCTAGAAACCCGACCTCTACTAACGGGAGAGCTTCCATCTCTTCATCAATATCCTCTCGGTGCTAAGCAAAAATCCTACGGAATAGTCATTTCTTACTTGACATCATTATTCATGGAAATGTTCCCTTGCACAACAAATCCAAGCTAGTTTCAGTAGAATAGCTCTTACTCTTTATTCAATTAGGTGAGAAAGCCTTTCAACCTAAAAATCCTTTCAATGTGAGAAAACCTTTCACATCTATCTAGTATGTGTTTATGAGAATACCCTTTCAAAAAAGCATCATGATCATTGGTACTTTACTCTCAAAGCACCCTTAAAATATTTGCATAGATTTCGTAAGAAAATGCATAAGTCCATAATTTACCTCTTGAGGTTCAAAACCCACTTTCAATCATTAATGCTTAGAAACATGGGTTAGATATGAATTTTTATCATAAATGCATGTAAAGCTTGCAGTACATGCTTAATTTCTTAAATCTCTTGCTTTATACTCAAAATCCCACATCACATGATTCATAACTTGAAAACATGGGGATCACATGGGTTCATGATGAAATCATCATAAAATCATCATGTTTCATCAATAATGCATAAGAGATCATAATTCAATTATGTAAATTACCAATGAAAAGAACCTATGATAATTGAAGAAAACCCTAACTCAATTGGGGAATTCTACCTTTAGAAATAGAGGAATTTGGGAACTCCATATCATACCTAGAATCCAAATGCTAGCCTTCAATGGATGAATTGAGACCTTGATTTGGAACCCTATATTGAATCCTTCTTCTTCTTCAAGTTACTAGAGAGAGAAATATTTTGGACAGGAGAATTGATCTTCTTTTGTGAATTTGGAAGAAGAAAGCGAATGGTCTAATCTGGGGGGTTAAAAATACTTCTATAGGGGTCTCAATAAAGGTTAAAATGATGTAGTACAGAAACTAATTAATTAGGAAAAAACCGAACTACCCTTAAAAATAACTATTAGCTGACCACCAACAAACCCAAGTCGACTGACTGTGGTCTGACCTACAATTCATCCTGGTGGACCATTATTAGTCATCAGAAAGGTGATTTTGGGAAATCAAACCATGGACCCCGACATCCGTAGGTCTGGCTGTGGTCATGAGACTCAAAAGACTTGGCAGGGTGGCCAATCCACAAACTATACTACGGTCCGTGGTTCTACCCATGGGCCGTGGATGGCCTCCCTCGATGGAACCTGCAACTTCCCTAAACTTGTTTCGTTTCCCCTTTTCAGATGCGGGGAGTTACACCTATGGTATAAAGGCATGACTGTTGTGTGATCACTAATATTGATGCCCAATAGAGGGGACTTATAATCTACAGGCAGGTAGTTTTGGGAATTTGAGGGTACGCTAAACCCTACTCCAACTTGGTGCTAAATCTACTCCCAGCTGAATGTATATAAAGCTAAATTGCACTAAGTACTTAGTAGCTCACAACTAACATGCTAATTGAGAATTCAACATCTATACATATTGAAAATGTGACATTTGAAATCTGAAGCAAGATTCTTTATCTAACTAACCTAGAAAGTATAATTCATCAACTAAGATAATTTTAAAAAACTAGGGTTCTGAGTTTTATACAAGGAATTATGCAACGCCTCCAAGAAAATATGTTATTTAGATTATGGATACTATAGCAACTGAAATCACAACAATTCTACAAGATCTTACAAACCCTAAGTTTAAACAAGCTATGTAAAATCAAGAAACTGACTGAAATCTAGGGACCTAATGGGTGAAAGGAACCCACTAGTTAATTCCCACATACATGGTGACAAAATCTACGGCAAAATACTTTGGATTTCGGGGCTGAACTTTGAAGAACACTGCTGCTTGTTCTTGAAAGAAAGTGGCTTCTCTTTCTGTTCTTTTCGTTCTAATATGGATGACTTTTGGATAATAAGGGTTCTACTTATGTCTGACTAGATTATTAGGCTTAGGCTCAGTAAAAGGACAAAGTTTAGGTATAAAAAAATGTAGTGCCTAATGTATAGAGAAAAGGACCAAAACAACCATAACTTAAAAGCTGACGAAGGCCATTCACGGTGGGACTAACGGCTTGTCGTTTAAACCATTGCCCGTCAACTTATTCGTGGTTAGTAGTCTGCCAGAGAGGGTTTCACTACATTGAGCATAATATTTTACTCTGATCTTGGATTTTAGCAAACTCTGTGGCTTTTGAAAGAGGACACAATTATAATTAATTTGGTAGGTCAAGGGGAACCAATTTCATTGTGTGCTAAAATATATGACCGTTTGAATTTGACCCAAAAGTCATTTTCTTCTAATTAACAGCTAACCCTCACCTACGACAACCTCTACGGTCCATAGGTACAACCACGGACCGTACTGGCTAGCCGTGGGTGAGATCAGAGACCCCTATGTCTAGAACCCAACTATGGGACCCCACCTAATGTTCGTGGATTGCTACACGTCCGTCGACGGCTTCCATTGGTCCTAACGCCAAATCTTGGAATGTTGCATTCTTCCATCTTCCTGAATCCAAGGTAATATAGATCATTTATAGGATTTTTGTGTTAAATTTTTTAAATTTATAAAGGGTTTTGTAACAAAAGTTTAATGATACTTTGAGATCTCTCAAAAAAAAGTTCATCCATTTAATGATGGAGTTATTTTCTTGAAAGAAAGCTCATTTGTATAATTATCCATTACTATCATCTATTTATTATTGGTCACCCAAAAATCATTTTGAGTTATCATTGTAGTAATCATAGCTAAAATATGATAATTATTTTTAAAAAAAATAAAAAATATGATAATTATTGATGTGACCTCTTCATATATAATGTAATCCTTTTAAATTTCTATAACATATATATGTATGATCATTCCCCTTCTAGTTTATTAAATTGAATTGAACATATATAATAAAAGATAAGAATAAAGCACACTTTAAATTAATGTCTGACAGACTGGGGAATCATAATGAATATATGAATGAATCAAATTTGTAATCAGATTAAAACTCTCTATTTTCCTCGACAGTAAAAGTATAAACTAAGTCTCAAATAATAGGAGCAATGTCTCATGAATAAATCTTATCTTATATCTTATCTTATGTATTTATAAAAGAGAATCTTAGACCCGCATGTGTGGCCTCCTCACAGATCATTATTCTTATTTAGCTCTTCTAAAATGTCACAACCTTATGAGAAAGTCACAATTTTGCATAAAAATCACAACTATTTAGAAATGTAATAACTCTTCATAAAAGTCACGCTTTTTACAAAAGTCACAACATTACACAAAAGTCACAACTCTTTATTAATCATTCACTCCTTTTAACAAAAAACACTTAATTCCAAGACACCAAAAGAAGAAAGAATAAATAAAGAAAACTTATTTCAATTGCAATGCAACATTATTACTCTTGTGCCTCTCAGTCCACAACTCATGACACTACTAGAATGGTCGAATTAAAAACATTTGGTACTTTAGTTAATAAAAATTCTATTTTTGTCACTATTATTTGTAGATATTTTTCCGCTATAAGAGATTTGAATTCAAATATATTAATTATGATTTTTATGAAGTGTGTTTCATTCCTCAAAGTTTTCTTCCTCCTATTTCATGAAGCTTAATGTTTTACTGCAAGTCATAGTAATTCATATAACTGTTGCAATTACTTTTTTCTATTTTAGTGACTTTTTAAAACTTTGTTAGATATCACATGAAGGATGATTGAAAATTGATCTTCGCTTTCATCACTTTCTATAGTCTTCTTCTTATATTTTTTGGGAAATTTTTTTGTGGGTTGTGCTATTTATGATAGCATCCAACAACAAATATGTGATGACGAGTACAGAACTAATGGTGAAGTTTGTTATAGAAAGAATCAATAAGTTTGGTCTCTTGCCTGCTAAAGTTAGTATAATATTTTTTATTTTTAATCTTAGTGGCATGACCTAAAGTACACCCTAGATGTTACATGACGTATAGAAACCCTAAAAGGACCTACACATGCCACTTAGTATACATCAGACAAGATAACAGATTTGAAAGAGTTCAAATACAGTTTTGTATCAAGGAGGTAGCAAAAAACTAACAGAAGTCTAACATAGTCTCAAAGTCATCTATTACATCAAAGAGTGAATGGGACGTAACCCATATATTACATACAATGTGGAAAATTAAAGACAATAAGAAATAAAGGGTTCGATCCTCAGAACATGTGGACTCACCAATCTTCAAAGCTTCTAAGGTGATCACTAGCCGCAAGGATGCGAAATAGGAGCGTCGGACCCTACATTAGTGAAACAATGTAGGCAAGAGTATGTCTTAGTCCATATAATGTACAAAGTATTATAGCAATGCATAAGAGTTATAAAATCTTGTTAAAATTACTTCTCATGACATGAATGCAAGTAAATATCATCTCCAAAACACATGTGAGATTCTTCTAGAAGTAACCTTAGTTCTTTATCGTGGGAGTTTTCCGTTAACGTACATAGACCATGTACGCTATATCATAGAATCTGGTGTCTATCCCACACAGAAAGAGATGTCCTTACTTGGTAAGGTCAGATCCATAAACATCTAGCTTGAGTGGATTCACTAGCTAATCTCTATCTAAGACAAACCTATGGTGGCACATAGTTATGGGATAGGAAGATTACTACTACAAACCCGGCCTCTACTATGGGAGAGCTTCCATCTAAATTTCCACTCGATGATAAGCATAAATCCCAAGAAAATTTATTGGTCTTAACTCATCTTATTATCCATGGAATGGCACAGTAAGAAAATTTTAAATGTATTGAACAGTATGTGAGAAATCCTTTCACAACAACAACATTGATGATTTACTCTCAAAGCAGCCTAAATCATTTTAATCTATTTCATAAAGAAAATGCATATCTTCATAAATTCATCTTTGATAGTTCAAAACCCACATCATATAATCATACTATAGATATCATCGGTCAAACATGAGTTCATTGGGAATTCAACCTAATCATACAATTTCTTCAATTCATGCATAAAAATACATAAATCAATCAATTAGATCATAACTGAAAGGAACTCATTGAAATGGAATAAAACCCTAATTTTATTGGGGAATTTGACTTTATAAAGTTGGGTGTTTTAGGAACCCTGTGAGGAAAGAGCTCCATAGGTAAAGACAATCATACCTTGGAGTTAAAAAAAACCCAAAAGAAATGGTGTGAATTGACACTTGAATGGAACCCGAGCTCTTTCTCTTCTACTTCTTCTTCTTTAGAGACTGAAATATTCGAATGGGTGAACTTGATCAACTTCTAGAAATTTAGGATAGTGAATTGAATTGGATGGTTTGGGGGTAAAAAATGTTTATGTAGGGCCTAGGGAAGAGGGTAAACGACATAGTTTTGGGTTAGAATAATTAGGAAAAGACCCAAAATCCGCTTTAAAAATAATTTATGGACTCCATCGACGATTGGACCTACGATTTGTAGGTCCAACTACGTATCGTCCTAGTCATCCTTTGGTGAGGTTTAGAGAATTCACTTTTGGACCCCAACGATAGGACCAAATGTAAGGATTATCAGTCCACTTACGAGCCATACATCCCAACCGTAGGTCCCAACCTTGACCTTCAAAATTTCACTATGTTTGGGACTCATATATAAGACCTACCTACGACTCGTACATTGAACGATAGATTTTCCTGGTGAACCATAAAAATGATACTAGGACTCAACCTTTTAACTTAGTAAAACTTGCCACTTAGGGCCCCCACCTACAGTTAGTGGTTCGACCTACGAACCGTCGGTGGTTCCGTCGTTACTGGCAATAGATCTAGGAAACCTGTAATTTTTGTTTTTTTCGAATCTAAGGTGTTACACTTAGGTACAAACATTTTTATGACATTGAAATCTTCTTAGAATGTTAATATAGAGACATTAGTCCACTTATTTTATCTCAAGTTGACTAATTGGCGATATTTCTTCCTCTCTTGTTTTTGGGCATAACAAGACATCAAGATTTTTTGAAACTAATAGATGCCCAAAATATACTATAAAAAATATATTTTTTTATCGATAATAATGATTTACATTAATGAAGAGTGCTAGAGCATTTACCGATATTAATTAATTGTTATTAGATTCAATGCCGCTATAGAATTTTAGGGAAATTTATAGAGAGTACAAATTGCCTCTGAAAATATATATTTAGCGTCAATTAAGCATTAATTGTAGTGAGAACTCTCTTTTTGGCTTCTTTCAATTAATTGTAGTAGACTATCTTTTTTGAAAAATGTTTTTGGCAGCATGCCTTATGCCTCTTGATTGTTAGGAATGTAAGGTCATCTTTATTATTATTTGTGGCTATTTGTGAGTTCAAATGCTCAAAAAATTATCCTGTGAGTTTTCAATATGTTATCAATCAAAATATCAGTTTAGAATATCCAGTTATGAACAGTTCCATTTAGATGTCACCTACTGCTTGGTTGATCATTACATTAATTCTTGGTAATTGTATACTATAACAAAAACAATAACGATGGTTCAATTCCAAATAAGTTTATGCAAATAATATGAAACATGGGCAATAGTAATGCATATTGTGAGATAATGAAGAAAAACCTTTATTATATTAACAAATCAAGGGTCATTTTTGACATATACATGTGTCCCAACCCAAGATTATACCCCGGAAGCGACACGGCATACTCGATACCGAAAGGGTCTTATACAAGCCTCATAGCTCATTCATTGCATAAGATACTTGAAAATAGTGCGGAATTAAAACTTTCCTTTAATAAAGCCAACAATCTAAAAACACATTTATAAGCAGCGGAATACCAAAGTCTCACATGACCATCTTAGACAAAACTTTAAACAAGATAGGGACACGACCCTTTACAATAGAAGTCTTAACAATAGTCTTAAAACATAAAAGAACTAGAATGATTAAAAGTCCTTGTCCTCGATCTATGAGGACATACCAAAAGATGTCTTAGAACAAGTCTAGTCCAAGCTCCAACTAGAGAGAGAGAGAGAGTAACTCAATTACCGCAAACTGCACTTGAAGTAAAACATAGAAGAAGAATGGGTTAGCACAATGAAGTACTAAGTATGATAGCCATGCAGAAACATGCTAAAAAGGGGAATTTGATTTGAAAGTCATGCTTTTATGCCATTTTGGTAAAACTTCATGAATATGAGTAAAAAAGAGGCATAATCTAAGTCACAACCAACATACAAGTCAATTATCCACATTAGAACATAATCAACCACATAACCCAATTACTTTTTCTTTAAGCCTTCACCTCAAGTAACCCTCATGCTATACCTAGTGCAATGTATGGATACCGTCCCATACCACCATCCACACCAAGGTACCACATTAAGGTCAACAAAAGTGAACTTACCATTCATCATTTCCACCTTTACACAATAAAGCATATAAGAAACATAAACATCATATGAATCACATTATCAAATTAAGACCAACATCTAAGACAACTATAAGTTACTTGTGCAATGTGCAAGTAGCATCCCATACTACTACTAATACTAAGTGCTCCTTTGAAACCACCATAGACAAGGCACATTCATATACAACATGTCATAAAAAAGACGTAACTCATAATACCATCCAAATATACCATGCATCTTTACATTTAAACATATAAGAGTCAACATTCTTCATTAGCTTCATTACATTAAGAGCACCTTCATTCATTAAACATTTAATCACCACTCTCATAAATGTCATTATAAGAGCCCATTCATTTCATTAACATTATAAGGAACACACCATGACCTCCCTCAAATACCTACTTGTGTAATGCATAGATGGCGTCCCATTCCACCACCCACACTAAGTAGTGAATCCTTCAGAATTCCATAGTTCATTAAGATTATTTGTGGGGGTAAGCCTTAACCGACATAGACCATGAGAGCTTGACATGGAATCCCGGTGTCACCCTCACCGGATAAGGGATTCCTACTTTCCTAAGTTAGGACCATTGTTCTTTAGCTTAAGTGGATCCACTAGCTAGACATATGTGGGCACATAGTTATGGGATAGAGAGATTTCTACTAGATACCCCACCTCGCTCACGAATGAGCATCCATCTCAAGAGATTGCTACTAAGTACCCTGCCTCAACTCTCATATTAGCACCCATCTCAAGCCATATCCCCTTGATGCTTAACATTAATCCCCACTGAGTACATTACATTATTTACATTAGTTCATAATGGGATAAGGGATTGTTACTAGATACCCTGCATCAAATCCCAAATTAGCATCCATCCCAACCCAACATTCATTCATTCATTGGAACACTCATAGATTCAAAGAGGAGAATAGCCTTTCACCTAAGAACCCCATTATTGTGAGAAAGTCCTTTCAAAACAAGTCATTAACATTCTTTAGAGTACAATTAAGAATAGCCTTTTAATAAGTACTTCATCATTAACATTATCATTGAACTTCATTCATTCTTCGTTCATGTGTGTTTATGTGTATGTGAGAATAGCCTTTCACATAATCACCATCACTCATAAGTGTGTTACAACTTAAAAATCTTGCCCTTGCCGATCTAAGCTCACCCTTTGGACACTTAGGCTCGCCATGTGCACTAGGCGACTCGCCAAGTGAACTCTTGGCTCGCCCAAATTTCTAGTGAGCTTACCAATTTGGGCAGTCCAAATGGCGAATTAAAATGGAAATGGGTGACATGCCAGGTTGGTTGGCGAGCTTGTAGTTAGCTCTCCCTTTGGTCTAGCACCTAGGCCAAAAGGGCAGCCCACTAGGCGAGAACAACAGCCCAAGGGCGACTCGCCCAACCCTTTAGGCTGTCAAACAACCCTATCGCCAAAAGGTCCACCAAAGAACAAGGTTTCTTTCACTCAAACTTACTAGCTAAGGCCCTTGCTTTCACCCTAGGCTTCTTCCTTGCTCACATTAGTTCTAAAATAGCCTAGACATTAAATTAAGGTCACACTAACCCACACAATGAGGCTCTAGTTCAACCTATCATTTTCTAAGTCGTTACATTATCCAACACTTAGGAATATTCGTCCTCAAATGACACTTTAAAACACTTTAAGGGAAAATGACTCAAGACTAGAAACCCATCATGCATGACACATCAATATAAATACATAATCATAGGAGGAAACATCAACTCCATATCAATAAGCTCAATGCAACACAAGCAAGTAGGAACTACATCTACAAACTCATTATGCACCATACAACAACATTTCTCACTTCATTGGAGGAACTACCTTCTCCAAGTCACGTCATGTCCATCATAACAACATTAGGCAAAATATGCAATTACTCACAAAGCACATTAGACGTGTTCAACATTTCACCTCATTTCCACACCCCAACCCGAGGTGAGGCGGACAAGTACCATATGAACACATTTACAAGTCACCTATGATGAGAAAGTAAACTACTGCTATGCAGATATATTTACTAATGAGAAGCTTCATATACAACACATATTGACTAGCTGAACCGATACATGTGACAAGTGAAATTATGAATTCAAATAATAGTTTTACAATGTCTACAAAGCCTCTACTAGAATCCATGACTGTACCACTATGAAATACGCATAGTAAAGACTTGGCAAAGCCTTGAATCAACCTGGAGCTCATCAACAACCGTTGAGTATCATCTGCTTCTATTGGGGAGATCTACTAGTTGAGTACTTGTACCTACAACATGAAATGCAGCATCCCCAATAAGGGACGTCAGCACAAAAGAGTGTACTGAATATGTAAGGCATAATACCACCATATGTAAAATGAGAGCTCAAGTGAAACCAAATACCAATAGATAAGGATTATAGACCATCTTTGCTTATACTTGTGTAATCGTGTATATTACATTCTTTCCTTTACTTTTCTTTGCATTATAATAATTATAAGACATATGATACAAATGACCAGCTGATCAACAGTAGAAGAGGATGACCCATGCTAGGCATTTTAACCCCTAGGATGCTGTCCTCATAATTCCACAAATTGGGATCGGCCCATGCTAGGCTTTCGCCCTGGAGCTGCCACCCTCTTTATACCAATTGGGATCGGCCCAAGGCTTTCACCCCTGAGCTTCCACCCTTCTATGCCAATTAGCATCGACCCATGCTAGGAATTTGCCCCTGGGCTGCCACCTATAATTATACAGATTGCTTTACTTAGATTTTTTAATCTTTCAGATTGTTGTTTTGATGTTCATAACTCTTTTGAGATTGTTCATTTGATGATCATAACTCTTTTGAGATTGTTGTTTTGGTGGTTATAATCATTATTAAGATTTGGAACAATGGACTAGTAGTAGAACTTATGAATATGGACTTACGATAATAACAATGACCTGGGAAGCAAATGTGACATGAACGTGTAATACTTAGGAGCTTATATGACTCACTAAGCATTTTGACATCTCAAATTGAAGCACATGTCAAGTGAAGACATTTAACATTCAGCCAAGAGATTTGAACTCTATATGATAGCCAAATACTTACTAACTAATATCAAATACAAGGTATACATGAACGTGGAACCAATGGACAACATGGGCAGATTCAACTTTAGGACGGATACATATTCCAAGTAAGTACATATAAAATGTAGATAGAGCAAGTAGGGATCTTATGAGGTAACATTATAGTCTAACACAATGGGAGTAATAACAAATAAAGGGAACATATGAACATGTGAAAAGATGACATATATAGATAATTGAAGCAAGTTGGCATGATATGGGCAAATTGTATATCCAGCATATAAACATATGTACCATGTGTAATCTAGGATCATTTTGATTTATATAAAGGGAAATACGTGCCAAGGGTACTTTGATGATGAAACAAGTTTAAACCTTGCATGCTAATACTTGGTAGAGTGAGCACGTACATTTAGTAACAAACTCATATTAGAGTACTCACTTTACTGCTCTAGGGAGTAGGGACTGCAACTATGGATCAGTCACTACCAAGGGCACTTAGAAAACTTACTTTTTGTAATGCAAGTGTTCGATTTATGCCAAAGAAATAGGAAATCGAATAGCCTTACATACCTTGCTATACAATTCAAATCGTATGATTTAAGCTCCTTCTCTTCAGATTACCAATCTACAATAAAATAAGTTGTAAGAGTAGTATGAGTAGCTAATCAATCAATTTGAGCTACTTGATCTTACCCAAATAGTAACCATGCAGTAAGCATGCAATTTATCTAGCTAGTGCTTTCTTTTCTTCCATTTCCCTTTAATCGCATCTATATACTACACAACCTTCATATCAGGTCCTCCCCAAAACTCCCTGCAATATCTAAGTCCTTTAACGTCTCCATAACTTTCCTGCACATCCAGTCACATCCTTTATCATAACATACATAAAATAATCCTTAAACATAATAATGTAACACTCATAAAGCATACAGACAATTCATATCAAATACACATCAACATGAGGAACATAAATCATGAAAACTCATTTTCTCATATGAACAAGAATTTAACTAGAACATGCATAACATAAGGAGACCATGGAAACTCATAATCACACAATACTACAAAAAATGAAACAAGCTACAAGGAACTCTTGGTCTCTAGCTTGAATAAGAATGGAAGGAAAGAGATAAGGATATCAAAACTCTCAACCACGTTACTATTCAACATACTATCCACCCACTAAAAGGTAAACCCAACTAAGGCTAATCATTAAAATAACATAGGAATCCTTAATAAAACATTTAGAACTATTAGGAACTATCACTTACCAGTGCCTTCATGCGGATTAGCTCCTTTGTCCTTGTTATCTTGAAGCACAGAGAAACGGTTTCTCTTTGGAGCATCAAGGTCTGGGCAATCATGAGAAGCTTGTTTGGGGTCCTTTTTTGTGTCGATAGTGTTGGGAAATCCCTCATCTTATGACCCTTTTTTCCACACCCAAAGAACCCATCCGTGTCGGCAAGGCACTTACCCAAATGTTGTTTCCCACACTTGGAACACCTAGACCTTTCAAAAGAAGAACCACTTACATTCCCTCCTTGAGATTTAGGGTTAGACACCCTATCATTGTTGACTATAGAGGAATATTAATTGTAGTACCTCTTTTTGGAACTTGGTTGACTTTGTTCATCGGGTCTAGCTCTTTTTGCCTCCCTGTTCATTTTCCTATGTTTTGTCTCCTCAATTTGTTGAGCGTATATCATGAGCCTTGAGATATCCATATCGAGATAGAGCATTGCTGTACAACACTCTTCTTCAACCAAACCGGACACCCCCATTACAAACTTATTCATCCTAGCCCTTAAATTTGCCACCAAGGTTGGAGCATACTTGGATAGTTGGGTGAACTTGAGAGAGTACTCCTTCACACTCATACCCCCTTGACGGAGGTTCATGAATTCCACCAACTTTTGTCCCTCAACTCTAGGGGAAAAACCTATCAAGAAAGGTCGTCTTAAATACTCCCCAATTAACTGGGCCCGCTCTCATGAGTTTTTCATCCCTCCATTTCTCAAACAATACTTGAGCTACGTCTTTCAATTGATAGGTGGGTAGTTCCACATTTTCTTGAGAAGATACTCCCATGGCATCCACCACTTTAAACACTTCATCTATAAAGCCTTGTGGGTCTTCATCCACTTTAGAGCCATGGAAGGTAGGGGTATTCATCCTTGTGAAATCCCTAATTCTTGAAGCGGGTGTACTTACATTGGGGTTTAATTAGGGTCCAACTTCTCCATTAGCTTAGGCAGTTAAGTCTTGAGCTTGAGTGGTGACAACTTGAGTTTGAACTGTCATGAGTTGGGTTGAAGTTTGGAAGGCCGCCATTATCTCCACATTAAACATGACCCCTTTATCATTAGGAGCTTGAGGGGGAATCTCCTTATTCACATTCTCCTCTTGTGCCCTTCTTGCATTAGCCCTCCGTGTATTCATATCCTATAAACACAAGAGAAGGATTAGGAAAAGGACACCTATAGAGCTAAACTCTAAGGCACGACTTCAAGAATATGAAAGAAGTGTAACTTCTAACGTCCTATAGCCTCTTGCTAATAGATGTGTCGTGACTCAAATCGATGAACAAGACTCTACTAGACGTGGCTTGTGAGACATCAACCCTAAGACCATTCCAAATCCTTGGTCTCTGATACCATGTTTTTCACGATCCCGAGACTATATGTACTTGACCTCGAAGGTTTCTTATACAAGCCTCATGGCTCATTCATTGCATAAGATACTTGAAAATAGTGGGGAATATAAACTTTCCTTAAATAAAGCCAACAATCTAAAAACTCATTTATAAGCAGTGTAATACTAAAGTCTCATATGTCTATCTTAGACAAAACGATAGGGTCATGACCCTTTACAATCAAAGTCTTAACAATAGTCATAAAGTATAAAAGAACTAGAAACATTAAAAGTCCTTGTCCTCGATCTATGAGGACATACCAAAAGATGACTTGGAAGAAGTCTAGTCCAAGAAACAACTAGAGAGAGAGAGTCACTCAATTACCGCAACCTACACTTGTAGTAAATCGTAGAAGAAGAATGGGTTAGCACAATTAAGTACTAAGTATGATAGCCATGCAGAAACATTCTAAAAAGGGGCATTTGATTTGAAAGTCACGATTTTATGCCATTTTGGTAAAACATCATGAATATGAGTAAAAGAGACATAATATAAGTCATAACCAACATACAAGTCATTTATCCACATTAGAACATAATCAACCACATAACCCAATTACCTTTTCTTTAAGCCTTCACCTCAAGTAAACCTCATGCTATACCTTGTGCAATGTATGGATACCGTTCCATACCACCATCCACACCAAGGTACCACATTAAGGTCGCCAAAAGTGAACTTACCATTCATCATTTCCACCTTTACACAATAAAACATATAAGAAACATAGACATCACATGAATCACATTATCATATTAAGACCAACATCTAAGACAACTCTACGTCGTACTTGTGCAATGTACAAGTAGCATCCCATACGACTACTTACACTAAGTACTCCTTTGAAGTCACCATAGACAAGGCACATTCATATACAACAAGTCATAACAATGAAGTAACTCATAATACCATCCAAGTATAACATGCATCTTTACATTTAAACATAGAAGAGTCAACATTCTTCATTAGCTTCATTACATTAAGAGCACCTTCATTCATTAATCATTTGATCACCATTCTCATAAATGTCAATATAAGAGCCCATTCATTTCATTAACATTAAATTGAACACACCATGACCTCTCTCAAATGCCTACTTGAGCAATGCATAGATGACATCCAATTCCACCACCCACACTAAGTAGTGCATCCTTAAGAATGACATAGTTCATTAACATTATTTATGGGGGTAAGCCTTAACCGACATAGACCATGAGAGCTTGACATGGAATCCCGGTGTCACCCTCACCGAATAAGGGATTCCTACTTTCCTAAGGTAGGACCATTGTTCTTTAGCTTAAGTGGATCCACTAGCTAGTCCTATGTGGGCACATAGTTATGGGATAGGGAGATTGCTACTAGATACCCCACCTTACTCTTGGATGAGCATCTATCTCAAGAAATTTCTACAAAGTACCCCACCTCAACTCTCGGATGAGCCCCCATCTCAAGCCATATCCACCCGGTGCTTAGCATTATTCCCCATGGAGTACATTACATTCTTTACATTAGTTCGTTATGGGATAAGAGATTGTTACTAGATACCCTACCTCAACTCCTGGATGAGCATCCATCCCAACTCAACATACATTCATTCATTGGAAAGCTCATAGATAAAAGATAAGAATAGACTTTCACCTAAGAACTCCATTATTGTGAGAAAGTCCTTTCACAACAAGTCATTAACATTCTTTAGAGTACAATTGAGAAAAGCCTTTCAATAAGTACTTCATCATTGACATTATCATTAAACTTCATTCATTCTTCGTTCAAGTGTGTGTGTATGTGAGAATAGACTTTCACATAATCACCATCACTCATAAGTGTTAATAGAGAGATAACATTCAATCCTAACACAATTAGCTTCTAAACATGATCATTATTCATTCATTTAGATCACACATATGCTTCACATCATAGTCATACATTAACCTCCATATGTAGGGTACAAGGAATATATCCATCAATGCAATACCACAATATACAGAGTAATTACACACCTCCACATTTCAACTGGATCAACATCAACTCATAAATCCAAACTACTACAATAGAATAGGAAATTGGCATGATTTAATCACTTAATTCAACATAAACATCACTAGTTCAACAATCTTAATTAATCTAGGCATAATCCATCAACATTTGTTCATGATCAACAAACCCACTTCATAAAGGTATAATTTAGGAATTGAGTGAAATTCATGGGTTCATAGAGTATTTTCATCATAAATCACCAATTAAACACCAATACAATCATAATTTGTCATTATAAACCTTTTGGAAATGTTTTATGAAAGAACCCATGAGATTGAATAAAACCCTACATTTTTCATACTTTGAAATCACCTTCGAATTGGCTCCTTGAATGGAAAAATTAGGCAAGGATCACGACTAGGATACCTTTACTAAGAATCCCCAAGAAATTTGAGGAAGAACCACCTTTGAATCACCAAACCCTAGCTTCAATGTCTCCCTTCTTCTTCTTCTCTAATGGAGGATTTCCAGTGAGAGAAAATATTTGAGAGGAGGTGGGTTTTCTTGTGATTCTATTTGGAGTGACTTACTTGAAAGAATTTAGGTCTAAAAATGTTTTATAGTTTCTAGGAAAGGAATAGAATAAGGTGGACTCAACTTAGGAAAAGAACTAAGGACCCTTAAAGTTACAACTTAAAAATCTACCCCTTGCCCGTCTAAGATCGCCCTTTGGACACTTAGGCTCGCCATGTGCACTAGGCGACTCACCAAGTGAACCCTTGGCTCGCCCAAATTTCCAGTGAGCTTACCAATTTGGGCAGTCCAAATGGAGGATTAGAGGGGAAATGGGCGACACACCAAGTTGGTTGGCGAGCTTGTAGTTAGCTCGCCCTTTGGTCCAGCACCTAGGACAAAAGGGCAGCCCACTAGGCGAGAACAACAGCCCAAGGGCGACTCACCCAACCCCTTGGGCGATCAAACAGCCCCATCACCAAAAGGTCCACCTAAGAACAAGGTTTCTTTCACTCAAACTTACTAGCTAAGGCCCTTGCTTGCACCCTAGGTTTCTTCCTTGCTCACATTAGGTTTAAAACAGCCTAGACATCAACTTAAGGTCACACTAACCCACATAATAAGGCTCTAGTTCAACCTATCATTTTCCAAGTCATTACAACATGATACGACATACTATGATAAAAAAAATATTTATGGAGGTTCATAAGAATGGAGCTGAAGGTCCTTCATTTGAATCTAGTTAATTAAGTTCTTGTATGGACGTGATGTTCCACTTTACTTGATAGAGTTATTGTTCAAGGCTTTTTGGTCTCTTCTTTAATGTTTGATGTAGTTCTTAATAACATCCTAGAATTTTGAAAATACCTTCAATTCTAACCAACTATTTCCATGGAGATTTTCTTCAACTTGTTTCTTATACTTAAAATCTCTCTATGACTCATATTTTTGAGGCAACAAAAACAAAAAATTTAAAACCATAGCATTTTACGACTTCAAAGGAACACGTTGCATTGAAATAAATTTTCTTGAAAATGTAGTGTATGTATTAAAAATACATATGGTACCCGAATGTTCATATGTAAGCTTAGTAAAATAATTCAATCTCGTGTGAAGCACGGACAATTTACCTAGTAGATACATAAAGAACAAGAAACAATCATGTTAACAATAATAACTAATAACTAAAGGAAGAAAAGGTTTACTCCAAAATAATTAGTTTCAAACAATAGATGCACGATTAAAATATTTGTGCATGACATTAGATAACATTGATCTTAAGATACATGATTTAAATTTTTCACCTACTTTTCTTGTTCAAATCGTAAAAGAAAATAAAATTTTATTTGTGAGGAATGAAAATGATCTCACGATTAGGTTAACTACTATAAAATCAACCTAGGAAATACGTCCACAAACAAGAACAAAGTTTCTCTAAAAACATAATTGTTCCCATTCAATGGGATCAAAACTCTGCAAAATCCCCAAATTCAACTCTCTCACAAAACATCTTGATTGATCAATGACTAATTATTTTCCTTTCAATTCTATCCAGGTATCAAAATTTCTTTTTAAAAGACCAATTGTGTTGTTCCACAAAGAGATATTTTCATCCTTACATAAAATGTCACTATGCATCTTTTGTAATACGTACCTAAAAAAATGGATATCTCCTTCGATGCAAACACCTTCGTCTAGTAGTATAAATAACGGATAAGCTGAGCTTTTAATCTCTCTTGATGATTTACTTGAGCAAAGAATTAAAACTAATGTCTTTTATGTGAAATCATCTTTAGCAGAATACTACTGATCAAACTTTTATACTTGTTTTCATCATGTTATAAGTAAATTGAATCGTAATAAATGGTAAAATCATTATCAAAGGAAGTTAGGGAAGAATGATATTTTTTTATTATTATATTGGGATACTAAATATCTGTGGAGTTATGTGTACTCTGTATGCAAAATATGCCTTCAAGATAATGAAATTTAGGATATCTAATGATATCTTACTCCTCAATACCAAGAACAATAACATTTTTTGTTCTACATTCTGATCTATGGAGTGAGAAACATCTTCATCAATCTCTTGTAGATATTCATCATAACCTCTTTATAACACATTCCAAAAAGGCAAATTCGTCACATGTTCTGGAGATGATGTTTTTCTTACACAATAGAGCAAAAGGTGAAATATGTAAAACCATGTGCTTCGTACTTAGTATGAAGATGATATTAAATATCCAAATTTCATTTTGTTAGTGGTTTGTTTTTTATTGGTGTACAAATGAGAATGCCCATGCTATTTATAATCCCAGTACAAGAATGGTAAAATATCATTCTTCCCTGAATGCGATTGATTATTAATTTAATTTCTATTACTATTCATTTGGTGATAAATAGGATGAAAAGAAATATACAATTCTTAAAAGTATTCTTCTTAATATATATATACTAGTTTCACGGCTCGTGTGTTGTACGTGTGTATCGTATATACAGAAATCTATTATCTAGTTTTTGAAATTTGGAGCTTAAAACTTAGAGTATAATTGAAACAATATTTCCTTAGATTTGATGATTTGAAGTGGGTCTTTGAGATTCTTCAACCTTGACCTTTGTAAAGACAAAATCAATCTTACCTAGTTGATGGA
The DNA here is from genome assembly GCA_029007595.1 of Solanum commersonii. Lineage (NCBI taxonomy): Eukaryota > Viridiplantae > Streptophyta > Magnoliopsida > Solanales > Solanaceae > Solanum > Solanum commersonii. Next base: position 2,430,647 of record JAJTWQ010000010.1, on the reverse strand, counting down.
AACACAATTTGGTAACGATTTTAATCTTTTAATGATGTCTAGCTATAACCCCAATTCTTGGGGTGTGATTATGTGATTATGGGTTGATGTAGCTACTTGGTATTGTTAATTGATAGTTTAAATGTTGTTTAAAAGTGATTTCATTCAGTAATTGTGGCTTAATCTAAAGGGTTGTAGTTGCAAATGCAACTCTACCTTCGTATTTTTGGCTTGCTCGAGAGAGGTGTTTTATGTTGGGATTTAAAAGGTGTGAATGGAAAATGAAGAGTTGCGACTTTTATAAAGAGTTGTGACTTTGATGAAAAGTTGCAACTTTTATAAAGAGTTGTGACTTTTATGAAAAGTTGCGACTTTTATGAAAAAGTTGTGACTTTTATGAAAAGTTGTGACTTTTATGAAAGGTGGTGACCTTTTCGAAAGATTGTGACTTTTCCAAAGGTTTGTGACCTTTCCGGTAAGGCACAATAAGAACCTTTTCACACTACCCTTTGTTTTCTATAAATTGAGGAATTTCCTCTCATTTTAAAAAAATGAATTTTTCCGGACTTCTTCTACTACTAAATCTAGTATTCTAAGTGTACTTTACTGCCGTTGAGTGGCTCGCTGACACTAGTGTTTTGGGTATCAATACACTGGTGATTGAGATCATTCTATCCTGGGAGGACATATTCCAAATCAAACCTCGGATACTAGAGGGGAATAATTTCCTTAAGGGGACATTGCACATTCAGTGGGCTTGATCTTCTTTCTGTTTTTTCCAGATTCTGGTATGTGTTACAGATTTTAAATTTGTGAATTAATTTATGTTCTTCTGTTCTTCATCGGTTCATTAAACTTTGGTAACTTCGTGTTTCTGCAAAGTTTGTTGGAATTAGTAAGATTCTTTAAACACAGATTGACAACAATTCTTCTTTTAGGAAAAATATTTCGTATATTTTTTCTAATCCGTTTCTGATTCTAGTTTCTCTACTAGTTTTAATTTTCTAATTGTGAAAATGTTCTTAAACTTTATTGGGTCTTACCAAGTTCTTCAAAGTTTTGTTCTAAGTATCTTAGGAATACAAGACGAATAACAATCTTAAGGAAATTATTATACTGTTGGTATTTCTTGTATTCTGCTGATTGAGAGAAACAAATCATGGAAGTAGAAGTTTAAGGCATTACTTCTTCATAATTTGGTGCTTTTTTTAGCAAGGTCGAAGTGAGAATGTACAGAAAAAAATTGGTGCTATTATGGTTAAAGATTACACCAGGTAACCTTCTTATTATTTATCTAAGGAGGAAAATAGTTTCTAAGAGTTAACAATTTTGATTTTTTATCATGTGTATCTTTGGAAAAAGATCTGCAAACCATTTGTTGTGGAATGAATTTTTCTTGGAAAATAGTATTGCCTTTAAAATTCTTTAGTTTGCAAAATGAGAGATGTACATCTTTGTTTGATAAATAGTATGTCAAAATGTTATAGTTTGAAGACTATTTGAAAAGAAAAACATTTCTATGTGATAAAGAATATGTTTAATTCTGTTTGGAGACTTAAAAAAAAAAAAGTTTTGTAGTTTTGTACTTCATGTGAAATTTGATTGTGTCTGATTTTTGTAGGGTAAAAACTTTTGTAGTTTATTACTCTGGATAAATCAGACTATGCAATTGGTTTGAAAAATTATGAAAACTTCACATAATAAGTCAATGTTGTACTTTTGACTTTCTAAAAACTCACTGTTATATAGAAACAAATTGTACAATTTTTTTTTCTTTATTGTTAGTATTCTAAATACTAAGTGGTATGTCTATTTGTGATAGATGGAAAATACCAGTGACTTAGAGTTTGTGATTTTGTGCCTCTATGAATGAACTTTGACACTATGTAAATATTGTCAAAGAGAATTGAAGCAATATAATTCTTTTGTAGAATAATATTTTCAAAAGAGGTTTCATAGTGCCAATGACATTTTGATAGTTTGGGAAAATATGTGGAAAAACTGTTTTCAATTACTTGAAAAATATTTTTGAGATCATATTTAAAATGTGGGGGTTCTTTGCTTATGATAAAGATAAAATTAGACTTGGTGTCTAATTTAATTTTGGAGCAAAAGATATGAAATTCAATGATACTTTTGTATTATGTTAGACCCACAAAATTCTTGGAGTATATTCGGTATTGTGGTTGTTGAGTTTCTCTATTACTAGTATATGATGTGATTAGTATGAAACTACCAAATTATATATATACTTGTTCAAATAAAAGTGTTCTTTTATGAAAAAGTGTCACTTAAAATGTTGTGATTTTTCATGGAAATATGTCTATTATAATAAAAGTATTTGCATAGACATGAATATTGGTGAATAAATATTCGTTATGTTTTGTAAAAGAAACATTTGGATTATATTGCCTTTATTGGACCTGATGAAACTTTGTTCACGGGTAGTTTTATAACAATCAAATTGAAAGTTATGGAAAGGTCCTGCTGAAAAGGACATTTGCCAAGGTGATGACTCTAAATAATGTTTGTGTCATACAAAATTGTAAGAAATAGGAACAAATATTTGTGAGAAAAAGCTACCTCTCAGAGAGCTTTTCAAACTCAATATTTTTATTTGTTCTTACTTGCTTGAGTCAAACTGTTTGTGACATGAACACTTGGGACATGTCAATTACAAAACCTTGTAAGAAAAATTGATCAACTTAGAAGTTTTGTCTAACTTTGAGTGCAATAAATAAAAAAATGTTAAGTTTGTGTGAAATTTAAGTATGCTGAGCATTCTTATAAATCTGTTGAAAGGAATTTTAATCCCTTAGAATTGATTTACACTGACATTTGTGATATGAAGTCAACATCATCTCATGGTGGAAAAAAGTATTTCGTAACTTCCATTGACAATTGCATTAGAAATGACTATGTCTATTTGCTGAATGGTAAGGATGAAGCAATAGAAACGTCTAGACAATATAATAATGAAGTTGAAAATCAGTTGGGAAAAGATAAGAAGTAATAGGGACGGCGAGTATAAATCTCATTTTGCAGAAATATGTTTGAAAAGTGAAATTATCCATCAAACTGCTACCCTATTCACCTCAATCTAATCTAATGAAAAAAAAAAGCTGAACTTTGAAGGAAATGATCAATGCATTACTTATAAGTTTTGGTTTACCTCAAAATTTGTGTGGAGGAATTATCCTTAATGCAAAAGGGAACAACAAAAAGTTTTGCCTTTTCATAAAGAAAGCAATGGAAAATTTTGTTTTTCCAAGACACAATCTATTCCATATGAGAAATGGAAATGAAGGAAATCCAACTTGAAATATTTCAAAGTGTGGGGGTGTCTAGCCAAAGTCCAAGTTCCTATTCCTAAAAGGATTAAAATAGGACCTAAGTGTCTTAGTGGACCGTAATATTAGACTTGAGTAGTCTAGTGAAAGGTCTAAACGACCTTGGAAAGAACAAAAGGAGAATGTACTTAATAAAGATATTCCGAGGTGTAGTAAATGTCAAAGGATATCTACTTTCTTCGAATATGATTTTGTAACATTTCTTGTGTCTTCTGTAGACTCATCCTTTTGGACAAATGATGTTAATAGTGAGATTGGTTCAATCTTGAGCAATCCTATTGGAAGTTGGTTGATCTTCCCTCGGGAAATAAACTTTTGGGTTCAAAGTGAATCCTTAAAAGGAAAATGAAAGTCGATGGAACTGTTGACAGATATAAAGCAAGACAAAAACAAGGTCTTGATCTTTTCAACACATACTCGCTAGTAACTAGAATTACATTCATTTGGATGTTAGTTGTATTAGCTGTGGTATATGACCTCCAAATTCATCAAATGAATGTGAAAATAACTCTCTTAAATGGAGAATTGGAGAGGAAGAAATTTACATGGAACAACCCGGGGGTTTTGTGGTTTCTGGTAAAGAAAAGAAAGTGTGTGAATTTGTTAAGTCACTTTATGGACTAAAACAAGTGCCCAAACAATGACATAAGATATTTGACCAAACTATGTTGGTAAATGGATTTAAGAATGATGGAAGTGAAAAATGTGTTTACATTAAAATCACTAGGTCATTGTTTGTTTGTATAATTGGTGATATGTTGATCATCAATAGATACACTAATGGCATAAATGCTACTAAACGTATGCTAGAAAGCAAGTTTGGAATGAAATTTTTTTGGAGTTGCTGATGCGATCTTAGGTATAAGAATCCTTAGAACTCCATAATGTTTAGCATATTTGCGGTCTCATTGCATTGAAACGGTACTTGACTAGTTCAAATATTTGGATTTCAATATTGTCAAGTCTCCAATAAATGCGAGCTTTGCATTTCAAAAGAGTGAAGGCAAAAGTGACTCACAATTGGATTGTGCTAAAGTATTGAGAAGTATGATGTATATCACAAAGTGTGCGCGATCAGATATAGCATTTGCTATTAATAAACTGAGTCAGTTCACGAGTGATCCCAATCGAACTCATTATATGACAATGAAAAGAGTTTTGGAGTATTTAAGAAATACTTAAAACTATGTCTTGCATTATAACAATATCCAACAGTATTGAAAGGATATAATAATGCGAATTGGATCACCGAACAAATGAAGTGAAATCCACTAGTGGATCTGTATTTACTCTTGGTAGAGGAGCAAGTCTTTTGGAATTTTATTTTATTTTTTTAAAAAAAGATATGTATCGCTAGCTCTAAGCTAGGTGCTCTAGATAAGGTCGGTGAATAAGTTGAAAGACTCCGAAATTTCTTGATAGATATTCTTTTTGGCCCAAACCTTTGGCATCAGTATGCATACACTTTGATAGTCAAGATGCAATAGGTAGGGCATGAAGAATGATGTATAACGGAAAATCTAGTCATATAGGACATAGACAAGATACCGTTAGAAAACTACTCTCTAGTGGACTTATCAGAACTGACTATGTAAAGTCAAAGGATAATGTGTCGGATCCACTTACCAAAAAGCCTAACTAGAGAGAAAGTTTAAAGATCATCTAAGGGAATGGGTTTACGACTTAGAACAAGTCATCATGACGGTAACTCTATCTAGCAAACTGGAGATCCCAAGAGCTAGATTCAAGGAGAAAAACAAAGTTGTGACTGACGGTTCGGCATTGTCAACAAACTCAATCCATTATCATGATGAAGACAATGCTCAGGAACAAGGATACAACATTAAGGCTTGTTAATGAGTTAATAAAGCTTAATGTTTTTAATAATTTGCTAAGTTTGACAGATTTGATCAAATAGTGTATCTACGCGATAACACGGTTAGAAATCACCTATGTGGGTGTGAAGTGTAAGCCGCTTCAAAGAGAATTATTGTCAAAAGCCTATTCTCTATACACTCATAAAACCAGGAGGTGTTCATGGCTGAAACGAACACAACCGTAAGAACCATAAACGGTAAAGGATTAATTGTGTGACATATGGTTGTCTAGGTATACACCAAAGCTCGACGGTTCAAAGATATCGCATACCGATTGACCGAGTATATCCGACATATGTTCACTACGGAAAGTCCAAGGGGAAACCTACTTATCCAGATGCAATTAATTCTTGCTTGTAAAGTACACATATTTGTCCGTTTCTTTGTCTTGGAGTCATTCCCCATTCATGCGGGGGATTGTTGGGATTTAAAAGGTGTGAATGGAAAATGAAGAGTTGCGACTTTTATGAAGAGTTGTGACTTTGATGAAAAGTTGCAACTTTTATAAAGAGTTGTGACTTTTATGAAAAGTTGCGACTTTTATGAAAAAGTTGTGACTTTTATGAAAAGTTGTGACTTTTATGAAAGGTGGTGACCTTTCCGAAAGATTGTGACTTTTCCAAAGGTTTGTGACCTTCCGGTAAGGCACAATAAGAACCTTTTCACACTACCCTTTGTTTTCTATAAATTGAGGAGTTTCCTCTCATTTTAAAAACAGAATTTTTCTGGACTTCTTCTACTACTAAATCTAGTATTCTAAGTGTACTTTACTGCCGTTGAGTGGCTCGCTGACACTAGTGTTTTGGGTATCAATACACTGGTGATTGAGATCATTCTATCCTGGGAGGACATATTCCAAATCAAACCTCGGATACTAGAAGGGAATAATTTCCTTAAGGGGACATTGTGCATTCAGTGGGCTTGATCTTCTTTCTGTTTTTCCAGATTCTGGTATGTGTTACAAATTTTAAATTTGTGAATTAATTTATGTTCTTCTGTTCTTCACTGGTTCATTAAACTTTGGTAACTTCGTGTTTCTGCAAAGTTTGTTGGAATTAGTAAGATTCTTTAAACACGTTGACAACAATTCTTCTTTAGGAAAAATATTTCGTATATTCTTTCTAATCATTCGATTCTAGTTTCTCTACTAGTTTTAATTTTCTAGTTGTGAAAATGTTCTTAAACTTTATTGGGTCTTACCAAGTTCTTCAAAGTTTTGTTCTAAGTATCTTAGGAATACAAGACGAATAACATTTTAAAACCAAGATTACTGATTTGATGGTGTGTGCAGAGACATATCCAGGATCTCAAGAACATGGGGGCACCATTATCTTCAAAATAGAAAATTAATTCAATTATATAAATTTTACAGTGAGAACAAGTTGACGAGCAAGTAGGTAGTAGCATTCTTTATATAGTAATATATTAGCAAAAAGCATCATTCACTTACAATTTTCCTCGACGAGTTTTCATATTTTGAAAACAGTCAATAATGGCATCATTACTTACATTTTTAAATATACTACGCTCTATTTAGCAAACTAAACAACCATTCAAAAGATCTTCATCCATCCTATTACGCAAATCATTCTTTATGTACTTCATTGATGAGAATGCTCTTTCCACGCTTGCGGTAGCAACAAGAATAATCAAAGTTAGCTTCACAAGTAGATACACAAGTGACCAAGTTTGATCTAGTTTTGTCTCTATCATCACTTTTACAAGATCCTTGATTCCCTTCAAGTTGAGAAACTTGCTATCACACTTTTGAGCATAGACAATAAAATCATCAAGTTGAAAATTGAGTTCCCGAAGCTTTTTATCACCAAACTCACTTGGGTAGTACTCGGCTAGTTTCATTATCCTATCCTTGTGAAAATTAGCAAATGAATCAACCAGACTCAAACTAGTCATACCGAGGAGCAAGTCACTAGTCACCACATCAAAACGATTATTGAGTTCTTGAAGTGCCAAATCAATGACAGCATAAAATACTTCCACACAAAAGTGATGCAAATATGAAATATTGGACCTCTTACGCTTCGACTTCCCATTAGAGTAGTCTTCATTCATTTTGGGAATTGAAATTCCATGTTTACCACAAAATAAGCTAACCTCATCCATCATAGAGTCCCATTCATCCTCTCTCATCATTTGCAATCATTTCTTTGAAAGGTCAAGCAATCCCATAGCATTAACGATATCTTGATCTTTCTTTTGTAAAACTTTATTCAACTCATTCGTCAATAGCAACACCTTAAACATCAAGTGCAACATAAAGACAAATTCAAATTCATGAATCTTGCTCAAAAGATTTTCCGCCGCAAATCTATCAAGATGATATGGACAATCACGTTTCATATCCTTAAGCACATTAATAATTGAAGTAAAAAGAATCAGGAAATTGTCCAAGGTTTTAAAATGAGACCCCCAACGAGTATCACCCGGTCGTTGGAGGCCACGTTCTTGATTCAAACCTTGCCCTGTATGAACTTCTCCAAATTTAAGCAACTCTTCCAACTTATCTTCTTGATGTTGTCAAAGTGAATCTCTGCGTTTAAATGAAGCTCCAATAGTATTCAAAATATTAGTGAGAACATAAAAAAAATTATCCACATCCGAACTCTTTTTGGAAAGACCTACAAGTGCCAATTGCAATTGGTGAGCAAAACAGTGAATAGAATATGCAAATGACGTATCTTGTAAAATCAAAGACTTGAGACCATTTATTTCCCCTTGCATATTACTAACCCCATCATAACCTTGACCACGTATTTTGGATGTACATAATGAGTGATCCAAAAGCAAAGAATAAATTGCCTTTTTTAATGATTGAGAAGATGTATCATTTACGTGGACAATACCCAAGAATCGCTCTATCACCATTCCACTTTTGTTGACATATCTCAAAATTAGAGCCATTTGCTCCTTATGAGAAACATCCTTTGATTCATCAACGAATATTCCAAAATAATCACCGTCCAAGTCTTCAATGAGAACCTTAGTTGTTTCTTTAGCACAAGCCTCCACAATATGTTTTTGAATTGTCGGACAAATCATCATATCATTTTGTGGAGCATTACCTAATATTACTCTTCCCACATCAAAACTTCTATCCCCATACCATTTCAAAAGTTCAAGAAAAGCACCCTTATATTCGGAACCTTCACTTTCATCATGTCCACTAAATGGAAATCCTGATGTCAAGAGAAATCTTGCTACATCAATTGAGGCATTTAAATGCATCCGATAATCACTTCTTGCCTTTTCACTTTGCTTGTCAAAAGAAGATTGGATCGATTGTCGTTGGTTTTTCAAATCTTGCATCCTGTTGAAACATTTATGATGGATACTATTTACCTTACCAACATGTTTTTTGAATCTTTCTAAAGCTTTGTTCCAACACCTAAAACCATCTCTTGTAAATGAATCTCTGGCATTTCCACGACTTTCAAGTTCATTCTTGAACAAATAACAACACAAACAAAATGTTGCGTCTGCTTTAATGCTATAGTCCAACCATTGAGATCTTCTCTTAAACCAAGTTGGTCGAAATTGACACATTTTATCTCCAAACTTAGTTTTAGGGAAGATATGATCAACAGGTTGACATGGCTTTTTTTTAATGTAATACCTCCTTACCGCATCTCGTATATTAGGACCATAAGATGAAATAGGCATTCGATCTTTGGGATCTGCTTCAAGATATTTAAAATCAAGCATATTATCCATATTTGAAAGTGGAAAAGAATTTGTATGTCTTTGAACTTCCGAAGCAACTTGTGAACTCACAAATGGTTGATTAGAGCTTGGTTGGCCATCTTTTGGCTTTGGTAACTTGATGAGAAACTTATCCATTTGTGATTTGATGAATTGATTGTAAGAATTATTTTACCTACAAAATTAAATATTCACACTTCTATTCAATCTTATAAAAACAAACTAATTTTTAAAAAATATTAGCACAAATAACAAGTTTACTAATAAAAGAATCACAATTATTAGATAACTATTTAGAAATCAAGAAATTCTTATAAATTTAAATATTCAAGCAACCAAATAATGGAACCACTTCATAAATCAAGAAAAACATATAAAACAAATGAAGTACATTAATAATTTTTTTATTTTTTTTAGATAACATACCTTGTTACTTGTTCTCAAATCTCACTTCTACTTCACCATGAACAACAAAGTGGAAATGTGGAATGAAGCCAAAAGAAGAATAATATGAATATATGATGCCTTTACTCCTTTTTACCTTTTAGTTTAGGGCTTTGAAAAGTCAAAAGAAAAAGTAAAAAAAAAATAAGAAAAACGTCTAAATAAAGAAGGAAAGGTGAAAAACAAAGTAAAAAATATAATTTGACTCTATTGACACTTCTAGCTTAAGGTCTAGACATAGCTAATGCAACCTAAAAATATGGGTATTTGAACCTCTTTTTATTTATAAATTATTAAAAATATTTATGAAAAGTGGCACATTTTGTTATATTAATTAAAAATTAAAAATATTAATGTGGATAGAAAAATTTGAACCACAAATCTATAAGCTACACACCCCCTATTTTTGCTTACTTATCAATATACTAGAGTATTCTTTTTAACCTTGGGTTCACCAATACAAATTTAAAAAGATAATTAGAAAAATAGTAGTATTATATAGGGGTTAGGAAGGGGAGGATGGGTGCATGTGAACCCCCTCCCCTTCATGTACATACGCCTCTGGGTGTGTGGGTATTGGAATGTCATGGGTTCAGCTCGAGAGAGTGAATCCTACACCCATTTCCACACATTCAGCCGAGAGAGTGAATGGATAAAAGCGTAGGCTGTTCTTAATTACTGCTTATTGGCGTTCGAGAGAAAATAATTTGATTCGGAGTAAATTGTTCGAGAGAAAGTTTGTCCCCACTAAAGTCTAGCTTATGAACTGATTTACAGCTATTTGATATTAATTGCAATCACCCATTTGTCTACCTTAGCCCATAATCTAATCACATCCCAAGAACCCATCTCTATACTTGTTATTTTCGTGTTATTTGCTATTGTAGCTGATAGTTGAAACATAAATCCCCTGTTATTTGACACTTGTGTCACCCCAAACTTGAACCATGATTTTATTCGTAAATGTTTTTACCTATGATTGACTTGAACATATTCATGCTTGTCTATTGATTCTCAAATACGTACCACTCCCTGTGGGATTCGACCCCAACTCACTTAGTTGGGTTATATTACTAACTAAAGATCGTTGACGCTTAGTATTGGATGAAGTGTCTTTGAAACGTTATCAATCAAGGACCACGGCTTGTGAGATCCTCTCGTGGTGCCTGGGAGTGGCTATCTAGTGAGGGGTTAATTAGTAAATTCCTTTTTTATTAGTTTTAAGTGAGGGTCATTTTATATTGATTTTATACAACTATATAAAGTATTTTAAGTTATTAACCACTCCAGCTAAGTCATTAATTCCAAAACCTCACAAGATCGCAAAGTTCTTTACCCCAAAATATTTCTCTCTCTAGGAAAGCTCAAGAAGAAAAAGAGGAAGAAGAGAAGAAAGTTTAGGTCAAGAACAAAGACTCCATTGATTCAATCTTAGTAGGGCTTTGAATTAAGGTATGTTATCCTATTCATCTATGGGTTCTTCCACCCATAGAGCCCCTTAGTTTTCCCCCAATTGTGAAGTCAAAAATCCAATTCTAGTTGGGGTTCTTCTTACATTGTGGGTAGGGTTTGGGTATGATTCCAATCTAGTTGAAAATAACTAATTATGTTTGATTTAGCATTTAATTGTGATATTATGATGAATACATGTGATTCCCATGATTTTCCTAGTTTAATTGATGAAGTTGAATTATGTGGGTTATTGCCATGGGAGGTGAAATTGAAGGTCAAGGTGATCTGCTAGAATTAATGCTTTGACTAGTAATTGTCTAAGGATAGAAACCTATATACATTAATTGATTTAGAATAATGTGAATGTGATGGGTCTTGATTGGTAATGCTTGAGATTGATCTTACATGATGACTTATGGCTAGAATCTATTGATAATGGAGAATGTGATGAGAATTGCTTAAGATGAAGCTTATGACTGGAATGCCTTGTAACCTAGATATGAATAAGGATAGTATGAAGTGAAGCCTTGAATGTATGTCTTGTAGTAATGAATGATTGAATCACTAGGGCTTTGAGAGTAGAGTCAATATGATGAATATAAGACTAATAGGTAGAATTATGGGGAAAGTCCTATACTCATGATGAGTCCACAAATTGGACTCATTTAGGGCTTTATTTTGATAGAAATAGTATCCTCAAATGCTTATTTTGTCTCAATATCTGATGAAAACTCTTAAGTTTCAGGTATTTAAAGTTTTAGTAGAAGCATGGACACTTAGGCGCAAAAAGGAACAAAGAGGTTGAAAAGAATGAAGAAGTTGAAGCCTGAGCATCCCCAAGCACACTTGGCAATTCGCCAAAGGGACGCACTCCGCCTTTTGTTCCACTACGCGAAGCCCTGACGGAGCAGGATCAAAAAGGCAATGAAAGGAGCAGTTGGTGTTTCACCGAATAGATCCATGAAGTAATACTTGTCGCCCAATGACACAGAGCATGATGATGTTGAAGGCTAGTGCAAGACGGCGACAAACTACACCAAAGGGCGAATCACCGAGTTAATCGGTGATTCCAACTAACCTCACCGAATGATCCGCCAACACTATTTTCTAAAGTCTATAAATACTAAAGTTTTTATTAATTTTAGAGAGTCAAACATTAATTATAATTTTCACAATAGAATAGAAGTTTTTGGTATTTTCCTCTCAAGTTTGGAGAGGGTTTTGGGAACTTGAAGAAAGGAGTTCATCTTCCCCAAGTTGGAAGTAGATCTTCCCTATTCTTCTTCCTTTGCTTAAATAAAGGTTTAATTCTTATACCCATTTGATTTTATTATCATTTTAGGTATATTTTGTTATTTCTTGATGTGTGGCTAAAACCCCCCATTCTTGGGGTGTGATTTAGCAAATATGTGTTGATATTATTGTTGGGTCTTGCTTGCTGATAAGCTAGATATAGTTTAATGGTGATTTCACCTAGTTGTTGTGGTTTAATATAATGGGTTTGTAGTAGCAAATACAAAGCCACCCATGTGTTTTCGGCTTTCCTGAGAGGGAGGTCGCGAAACCAAGACCACTACATTGATGGCCTAAGGAGTGGGTCGACAAAAGGTTCTGCTCGAGAGGGTGATCCCTAGTCTCATATCCTAACACTCAGCTCGAGAGAGTGAGTGGGGTAAGGCGTAGGTTGGTCTTCATGCGGCAACTGGGTGTCCGAGAGGAATGCATTTGAAACGGGGTAAGTTGCCCAAGAGGGAACTTATTTCGATCTAAAGCTTAGCCTAGTCACTATTATCTTGCAAATTTCTTCAACTTGAATTGTGGACACACCCTAAGAACTCCTCCCCATACTTTATTTTCTTGTTATATTTGTTGTTTTTGCTATACTTGTGACAAAACCCCCAAATTGATATTTGACACTTTTGTGTCCCCCTTTAATTTACAATATTTTTAATCGTTAATGTCTTTAGCTACGACTGGTTAAAACTAAATTTTATTTTTCTACTAATTGTCAAAACCACTCCCTTGGGACACGACCCCAACCTTTAGTTGGGTTACTATATTATCGACGAACGTACACACTCGTACCGTAGGTTAGTGTCGTTGGTCACGATAAGCATCAACTCACCTAACCTACTTTATGAATGCTTGAAAGTATAAAGTGATAGAATCACTTGAACATGGATTGATTATCAAGGACATCCTTCCATGAGACATGAGTATTAAGCAAGGCTTAACAAGTAAATTTTGGGGTGTATGCTTGGCTCCAAATGGATATTGACAATATGATGGAGTGTCACACAAGAAAGGGTCTGGGCTCCAAGTAGAAAGGAGAACCACACCTAGTTGATGTGAGGACTATCCAGGTTAAACGGGGAACTCTTGTGAATTTTTGCAAAGTTAGGTCTCATGAGGTGGAAGACTTCACATAGTTAAGTTAAGGTTTCTAGTAGCAATATACATATCCAATGAACTAAGACATGCTTGAAGAAGCATCTCATAGTGTTCTAAAACATTATTGAACTAAGACTTACTTAATGAAGTGCCTTATAGTGTTCAAGAGTATGAATGGACTAGACATGCTAAAAGTAGTATCTCATAGGGTCCATGTTAATAATGGACCTAGACATGCTAAAAGTAGTATCGCATAGGGTTCAAGCCTATAAAGAACTAGGATGTGCTTAAGAGAGTACATCATAGTGTTCTAAAGTTAAAGAGAGGAACTAGGTTCCAAACTAAGAGGTATTAGTAGGAGGACCTAAAAGTGGTACTTAGCATGAATAGTATAATGGGATGCTATCCATACATTGCATAAGTATGAATTAGGGTTATTCAAAGAAAGTGTTCTCTTGTATGACGTATCTTGAGATAGGATTGTGCAATAGTTTCCTTCCTTTCCATGATTGAATAAAGGTGAGAGATTCCCTTAGTTATGAGAGTTAAGCTAATAATGAGACCAAAGGAGAGTGAGTATGACTAAGATGACTTCAAGGCTATGCTTAGTGTGAAGGGTAGTATGGGATTCCTTTCATGCATTGCACAAGTGTGCTTTAAGGTTACTTAGAAGTATGGTGCCCTTATGGTATAGAAGCTTACAGACTTGAAAATGTACATAGACTATGATTAAGATGACCAAGAAGGGATACTTGGCTTAGGTGGTATTATGGGATGCTACTCATACTTTGCACATGTATGCTTTTGAGGTTACTTGAGAATGGTTCTATTATGGTATAGATGACTAAGAGTGAATTATGTTCTTATGATGCTTATGTGAGAGACGTTGCTTATTATGATTATGACTTATCTTCTATGCTTATTAACTATGTCTTATGTTGACTTTCGATTGTATGGTTTAAAAGAAGTTTTAAATTTTCCATACTTTTCTATTATCTTATGTTATGATATGCTAAGGGCTTGTATGAGACCCCAAAATACGCCATGTTACGTCTAGGGGGTACCCCTGGGTCGTGACAAACTTGTTAATCAGAGTACAAGGTTTAGAATGGTTCTAGGATTGTCTCAAACTACGTCAAGTAGAGTCCTGTTCATAAATGTGAAGTATGCCACATTTATGAATAGGAGGCTATTGGATGCTTAAGAAATCTCACTTCTTCATTCTCTAAGTCGTGCCATAGAGTTTGGCTTTAATAGGCCCTTCTTCTAATCCATGCCCGTTGTTTTTTAGGGTATGGCTAATACAAGGGGAAATGCTAGGAGAGAAGAGAAAGGCAATAAGGATCGAGAGGTTCCTCTCCAAGTACCACACCAAGCTCCTCCTCAAGTCCTTATTGATGTGGGGACTATGACAAATGTGGAAATAAGTTCGGCCCTCCAAATAGTAACTCAAGCCTTGACGGCCCAATTTAATAGGGAAGTAGTTGCTCCGACTAATAATGTAAACTCCGCAACTTTGAGGGTGAAAGAGTTTTTGAGGATGAACCCTCCGAAGTTTTATGGCTCCAAGGTGGAGGAAGATCCTCAAGATTTCATAAATGAGGTACTTAAGGTGCTTGCTATCATGGGATTGAGTTTGGTAGAGAAAGCAGAACTATCCACGTATCAATTGAGGGATATTGCACAAATATGGTATGAATAATGGAAAGATAATAGGTCGGTAGAAGTAGGCCCAATAGAGTGGGAATGGTTCACGGAAGCATTCCTTGATAGGTTCTTTCCCCTAGAGTTGAGGGAACGAAAGATGCAAGAATTCATTAACCTTCATCAAGGAGGTATGACTGTGAAGGAATATACCCTTAAGTTCACCAAACTATCCAAGTATGCTCCAACTCTAGTGGCGGGCTCAAGGGCTAGAATGAATAAATTTGTGATGGGAGTGTCCGACTTCGTAGAGAATGACTGTCATTCAACAATGCTTATCCCTAGTATGGATATTTCAAGTCTTATGGTTCATGCCGAACAAATTGAGGAGTAAAAGCTCAAGAAAATGAATAGAGAGGTAAAGAGAGCTAGAACCAATGATGTGAACTTTTCTAATGCTAAGTCCGATGGACAAAGTAGACCTAAGTATAAACAAAGGTATTATGGCCAAGATTCTTCCAACACCCCTAGGTTTGACAAATAAAAGGGTAGTGGGTCTTCATTTCCTAAGCCTACGTGCATCAAATGTGGAAGGAGTCATAATAGTAAGTTCCTAGCCGGCATGGATGGTTGCTTTGGGTGTGGGAATGATGTGCACAAGATAAGAGATTACCCGGTTCTTAAAGCTAAGGGAAGGGAGGATAAGAAAGTTGCCTCTAGTGGTCTGGGTGAGACTGTTCAAAAGAAGAATAGGTTCTATAACCTCCAAGCTAAGAATGATCTCCTTATGTGGCTACCAGTATGTTTTCATGTTTTATTTTATTCTGGTATTGTTTGGTTTTGTGTGACTTGATATGTTAGACTTTGAAGTGTCTTTAGTATGAATGATGTATAGAAGAGTTTGTGTAGGCTTACTCCCAATGGTGAGATAGTGTGCCTATTTAGCAAGGTTATTGTCTATTTATATGTTGCCATGATTTCCTAATATGCATGTTCATAAAATGCTTAGATCTTGTTAGCAATGACTTATATGTGTTGGTTTCCTCATGTAGTAGTGCATTGAGTAGAGTTGCATATAGACTTCATGAGATGATCATATGAGCATGCCTTAGTTTGGAGTTGAAAGATTCCTCCTTGATTGAATGCTTTTTTAGAGTAAATTGCATATGAGCTCCATGAGAGTATGTTGAGATGTTATGACTAGGAGATGGTAGTTCCTCCTTGACCATGACTAGTTATGAGAAATTCATGCATAATGGGTTGTTAGATATGGTTCCTACTTCCTTGAGTTGCATTGAGTATGTTTAGTTTGTGATTGAAGTTTTCCTCCCTTGTTATGTGCATTAGATATGTTGCATGCATGATGGGCTGCTAGTCTAGAGTCGTTTCCCTTAAGATTTAGAAATGTCATTCCAGGACGAATGTTCCCAAAGGGGAGATAATGTAACACCCTGGAAACTAGTAGACCAAACTAGAGCCTCAAGCTAGGGTTCTAGAGTTTGATGTATATGGATTAGAGTCGTAGATGAGACTTCCCATACTTAGAATGAGGATTTTAGGGGTTAAACGTCAAGGCACGTGTTACACCCCATAGTTTAGAAGACCATTTAAGATTCTAGTGAGGGTTGCAAGGTTAAGTGCCAAGGCAAGAGGCAAAGCCTATGCCAAAGGCCAAGGCTGCCCCAAGATGTGAGCACACTGCCTCAAGACCACGACCACCACCACGGCTCGTGGTATTGTTCATAAGGCCAAGGTAGTAGCTCCCTAAGGGTTGCCTCAAAGTGGCATACCTTCACAAGCCACTTCACGACCAGTGGTCTTGACCACGGTTCGTGGGAAGGCTCATGAAGATACCTTAGGATGAGGGAAGCCAAGACTTTTGGGTATGATTCCAATATAGTGTATAATACCTGATTATGTTTGATTTAGCATTTAATTGTGATATTATGATGAATTTATGTGCTTCCCATGATTCCCTAGTCTAATTGATGAAGTTGAATTATGTGGGTTATTGCCATAAAAGGTGAAATTGAAGGTCAAGGTGATCTTCTAGAATTAATGCTTTGACTAGTAATTTTCTATGGATAGAAACCTATATACATTAATTGATTTAGAATAATGTGAATGTGATGGGTCTTGATTGGTAATGCTTGAGATTGATCTTACATGATGACTTATGGCTAGAATCTATTGATAATGGAGAATGTGATGAGAATTGCTTAAGATGAAGCTTATGACTTGAATGCCTTGTAACCTAGATATGAATAAAGATAGTATGAAGTGAATCCTTGAGAGTAAGGCTTGTAGTAATGAATGATTGAATCACAAGGGCATTGAGAGTAGAATCAATGTGATGAATATAAGCCTAATAGGTACAATTGTGGTGAAAGGACTATACTCACCTAGCCTGCCTTATGAATGCTTGAAAGTATTAAGTGATAGAATCCCTAGAACATAGAATGATTGTCAAGGACATCCTTCCATGAGACTTGAGTGTTAAGCAAGGCTTAACAAGTAAATCTTAGGGTGTATGCTTGGCTCCAAGTGGATATTGACAATGTGATGGAGTGTCACACAAGAAAGGGCTCGTGATCAAAGTAGAAAGGAGAACCACAACTAGTTGATGTGAGGACTATCCAAGTTAAAGGGGGAACTCTTCCGTAGTAGAGTGTGGGTTTTCCCAAAGATAGGTCTCAAGAGTTGGAAGCCTTTACATAGGTTAGTTAAGGTTTCTAGTAGAAATCTCCATATCCAATGAACTAAGACATGCTTGAAGAAACATCTCATAGTATTCTAAAGCATTATTGAACTAAGACTTACTTAATAAAGTAACTCATAGTGTTCAAGAGTATAGATGGACTAGACATGCTAAAAGTAGTATCGCATAGGGTCCATGGTAATAATGAACCTAGACATGCTAAAAGTAGTATCTCATAGGGTTCAAGCTAATAAAGAACTAGGATGTGCTTAAGAGAGTACGTCATAGTGTTCTAAAGTTAAAGAGAGGAACTAGGTTCCAAACTAAGAAGTATTATTAGGAGGACCTAAAAGTGGTACTTAGCATGAATAGTATTATGAGATGCTATCCATGCATTGCACAAGTATGACTTAGGGTTATTCAAAGAAAGTGTTCTCTTGTATGATGTATCTTGAGATAGGATTATGCTATAGTTGCCTTCCTTGCCATGATTGACTAAAGGTGAGAGATTCCCTTAGTTATGAGATTTAAGCTAATAATGATACCAAAGGAAGGTGAGTATTACTAAGATTACTTCAAGGATATGCTTAGTGTGAAGGGTAGTATGGGATGCCTTTCATGCATTGCACAAGTGTGCTTTGAGGTTACTTAGAAGTATGGTGCCCTTATGGTATAGAAGCTTAGAGACTTGACCATGTACATAGACTATGATTAAGATGACCAAAAAGGGATACTTGGCTTGGGTGGTATTATGGGATGCTACTCATGCTTTGCACATGTATGCTATTGAGGTTACTTGAGAATGGTTCTATTATGGTATAGATGACTAAGAGTCAATTATGTTCATATGATGCTTATGCGGGAGACTTTGCTTATTATGATTATGACTTATCTCCTATGCTCATTAACTATGTTTTATGTTGACTTTTGATTGTATGATGCTTATGTTGGAGATTATGCTATGACCGTGTTATTATCTCTTATGCTTATGTCTTATGTTGACTAACCATTTTGAGATGCTCCTGTGATGTTGTGCTTGATATCATACTTGGTACATTTTGTACTAACGCATACTTTGCCTACATTCTAGTCAAATGTAGGGTTTCAGAGATTGAGTTCCTTTGGAGGCTAGGTTCTAAGGAGCAAAAAGAGTTGCAGAATTGGTGAGTCCTCATAGCTTCGAGGACAAACCCATGATTTTCCCTTTATGTCATTTCTTTATGTTTTAGACTTATATATGGGCTGCTTCCCAAGTGTTTTATTCAAGAGTTATATTTGATGTTTCGAGACAAAAGTATAGTAAAGACTTTCTCTTGCTTTATGAAAATATTTTCGATTGTATGGTTTAAAAGAAGTTGTAAAATTTTCGTACTTTTCTATTATCTTATGTTATGATATGCTAAGGGCTTGTATGAGACCCCTTCGGGGTCACGTACGCCAAGTTACATCTAAGGGGTACCCCTGGGTCGTGACATTGGTGCTAGTCAAAAAAAATTGAGGCGTTTTTGTATCGTTTGAGTTTTTTTTTATTTATCAGCAATTTTTGGGTATTTAAGTAATATTCGACCATTTTCATACAATTACGAAAAGAAGTAAATTTTGATCTTTTATTCTTCATGATATTCTAAGGTCATTGGTGAAAGCCAAAAAAAATTGAGGCGTTTTTTGTATTGTTTATGTATTTTTCTTGATTCTTCAGCCATTTTTGGACATTTACATAGTATTCGGCCATTTTTGGACACTTACGAAAAGAAGTAAAATTTTGAACATTTATTCATCGCGATATTCTAAGGTCATTGGTGGAAGTCAAAAAAATTTTGAGACATTTTTTGTATTGTATTTTTTTCGCTTAATTTTTCAACCATTTTCAGGCATTTACGTAACATTCGACCATTTTCACACACTTATGACTAGAAATAAATTTTGATCTTCTATTCGTCACGATATTCTAAGGTCATTGGTGGAAGTCGAAATTTGTTTGAGGTGTTTTTTGTATTGTTTATGCATTTTTCTTGATTTTTCGGTCATTTTCATAATATTCTCTATTTTTGGACAGTTACGAAAAGAAGTAACATTTGATCTTTTATTCGTCACGATATTCTAAGGTCATTGTGCATGTCTATAATTTTTTGAGACATTTTTTATAATGTTTATGTATATTTCTTGATTTTTCGTCCATTTTTGAACATTTATGTAATATTCAACCATTTTTGGACAGTTACGAAAAGAAATAAAATTTTGATCTTTTGTTTGTCACGATATTCTAATATCATTGGTGCAAGTCAAAAAAAATTGAGGCATTTTTTGTATTGTTTATGTATTTTTCTTGATTTTTCGACCATTTTCAAACATTTATGTTATACTCGACCATTTTCGGACAGTTAAGAAAAGAAGTAAATTTTGATCTTTTACTTGTCACGATCTAAGGTCACTAGTGCAAGTCAAAAAAAAATTGAGGCGTTTTTTATATTGTTTTTGGTTTTTCTTGATTTTCTAGCCATTTTCGTACAGTTATGAAAAGAAGTAAAATTTTGATCGTTTATTCATCACACTATTCTAAGTTAATTGATGCAAGTCAAAAAAAATTGAGGCATTTTTTGTATTGTTAATGTATTTTTCTAGATTTTTCGGCCATTTACGTAATATTCGGCCATTTTCGGACAATTACAAAAAGAAGTAAAATTTAATCTTTTATTCGTCACGATATTCTAAGGTCATTGGTGCAAATCAAAAAAAAATTGAGGCATTTTTTTTATTGTTTATGTAATTTCTTGAACTTTTGGCAATTTTCGGGCATTTACGTAATATTCGTCCATTTTTGGATACTTACGACTAAAAGTAAAATTTTGATCTTTTATTCGTCACAATATTCTAACGTCATTGGTGCAAGTGGAAATTTTTTTGAGGCATTTTTTCTATTGTTTATGCATTTTTCTTTATTTTTCGGCCATTTTCGAACATTTGCGTAGTATTTAGTCATTTTAAGACAGTTACGAAAAGAAGTATACTTTGATCTTTTATTCATCACGATATTCTAAGGTCATTGGTGCAAGTCGATATTTTTTTTTGAGATGTTTTTTGTATTGTTTATGTATTTTTCTTGATTTTTCAGCCATTTTCGGGCATTTACGTAATATTTGGCCATTTTTGGACTGTTAAGAAAAGAATTAAAATTTTGATCTTTTTTGCGTCACGATATTCTAAGGTCATTGTTGCAAATCAAAAAAAATTGAGGCGTTTTTGTATTGTTTATGTATTTTTCTTGATTTTTTTACCATATTCAGGCATTTACGTTATTCTCAGCCATTTTCAGACAGTTAAGAAAAGAAGTAAAATTTTGATCTTTTATTTGTCATGATATTCTAAGGTCACTAGTGAAAGTCAAAATTTCTTTGAGGCTTTTTTTGTATTGCTTATGGTTTTTTCTTGATATTTTTGCTATTTCGAGTATTCACGTAATAATAGGCCATTTTCGGACAGTTACGAAAAGAAGTAAATTTTTTATCGTTTACTCATCACGATATTCTAAGGTCATTGATGCAAGTAAAAATAAATTTGAGGCGTTTTTGGTATTGTTTATGTATTTTTTTAATTTTTGGCAATATTTGGGCATTTACTTAATATTCGGACAATTACGAAAAGAAGTAAAATTTTGATATTTTATTCGTCACAATATTCTAAGGGAATTGGTGCAAGTCAAATTTTTCTTTAGGCATTTTTTGTATTGTTTATGTATTTTTCTTGATTCTTCGTCTATTTTTGGACATTTGAGTAGTATTCAACCATTTTCGGACGGTTACAAAAAGAAAAAAATTGAACTTTATTCGTCACGATATTCTAAGGTCATTGGTGGAAGTTGAAATTTTTTTAAGGCGTTTTTTATTTTGTATATATTTTTCTCTTGATTTTTATGCAATTTTCGGGCATTTACGTAATATTCGATCATTTTTGCAGACTTATGACTAGAAGTAAAATTTTGATCTTTTATTTGTCATGATATTCTAATGTCATTGATGCAATTTGAAATTTTTTTGAAGTGTTTTTGGTATTGTTAATGTATTTTTCTTGATTTTTTGACCATTTTCGTAATATTCGGCCATTTTCAAAGAGTTACGAAAAGAAGTAAAATTTTGATCTTTTATTCGTCAAGATATTCTAAGGTCATTGGTGCAAGTAGAAAATTTTTTGAGGCTTTTCTTTATTGTTTATGTATATTTCTAGATTTTTTGGGCATTTACGTAATATTCGGCCATTTTTCGGCATTTACGTAATATTCGGCCATTCTCGGACAGTTACAAAAAGAAGTAAAATTTTGATCTTTTATTTGTTATGACATTTTAAGATTGTTGGTGCACGTCAAAAAAAATTTGAGGTGTTTTTTGTACTACGTATGTATTTTTCTTGATTTTCCGGACACTTTTGGACATTTACATAATATTCGGCCATTTTTGGACAGTTACGAAAAAGAAGTATAATTTTGATCTTTTATTCATCATGATATTCTAAGGTCATTGGTGCAAGTCGAAATTTGTTTGAGCCTTTTTTGTATTCAGTATGTATTTTTCTTAGTTTTCCGGCCATTTTCGGACATTTACGTAATATTTAGCTATTTTCAGACAATTATGAAAAGAAGTAAATTTGATACTTTATTCGTCACTATATTCTAAGGTCATTGGTGTAAGTCAAAAAAAAATTGAGACATTTTTTGGTATTGTTTATGTATTTTTCTTGATTTTTCAGCCATTTTCAAGCATTTATGTAATATTTGGCCATTTTTGGACAATTACGAAAAGAAGTAAAATTTTAATCTTTTATTCGCCACAATATTCTAAGGTCATTGGTGCATGTCAAAACTTTTCTGAGGCGTTTTTTGTATTGTTTACATATTTTTCTTAATTTTTTGGCCATTTACGTAATACTCGGCCATATTCGGACAGTTACGAAAAGAAGTAAAGGTTTGATCATTTATTTGTCATGATATTCTAAGGTCATTGGTGCAAGTCAAAAAAATTTGGAGGGGCTTTTTGTATTGTGTATGTATTTTTTTTGGGAATTTACATAATATTTGGAAATTTTCAGAAAGACACGAAAAGAAGTACAATTTTGATCTTTTATTCGTCACGATATTTTAAGGTCATTTATGCAAGTGGAAAAAATTTTAAGGTGTTTTTGTACTGTGTATATATTTTTCTTGATTTTTCCGTCCATTTCCGATAATTTACGTAATATTCGGCCTTTTTCTGACAGTTACGAAAAGAAGTAAAATTTTGATCTTTTATTTTGTGATTAACGTTTCAAGGACACTTCTTCCAATTCTAAGTGTCAATGATCGCTAGTCAATATAAAACCCAACTAAATGAGTTGGGGTCGAATCCCATAGGAAGCGGTACGTGTTTGTGAATTAATTAGGAAGTATGAATATGGTCAAATCATCCATATGAATAGACATTATCGAATAAAAACATAATTTAAATCAGGGGGTGACACGAATGTCAAATAGGGGGGTTTTGGTTTTAATTATCAACTACTAATAGTGGCAAACAATACGAAATAATAACAATGAGACGGAGTCTTGGGATATGATTTGATTATAGGCTAATATAGATAAATGGGTAATTGCAACTGTTAGGAAATAGTTGTATATTAGTGAGTAAGCTAAGCCATAGAGGGGATAAATTTTCTCTCAAACAATTTACCCCGAATCAAATTGATTTCTCTCGAACATCAACAAGCAAGCAAAATAAGACCAACCCACACCTTAGTCCATTCACTCTCTCGAGCTGAATGTGCGGGATTGAGTTTAGGATTCACTCTCTCGAGCTGAACCCATGTCAACTCAATACCCACTGACCATCAATCAATAAGCTTAGTTTTCAAACCTCTCTCTCGAGTAAGCCAAAAACACAAGGGTAGAACTGCATTTGCAACTACAATTCTTAAATTAAACCACAATTATTGATTGAACTCACTTTTAAACATCATTTAAACTAACAATTAGCAATACCAATAAACTAAATCAGTTCATTATCACATAATCACAACCCAAGAATTGGAGTTTTACCTAGACATCATAAAAAGATAAAAAAATCGTTACCAAATTGAGTTTCCATCAACTGGGTAAGATTGATTTCGTTCTTACAATGTTCCAATTCGAACGATCTCAAAGACCCACTTCAATTCTTCAAAGCTTAGGAAGAACTAGGAAAAAACTTATCTTAATACTCAGAATAATAATCACTATTCGATAGAATGAAAATTAGATTTTTCCCCAGTTACTAAACTAATTGTTCACAAATGTATTAATAGTCACCAAAAATATGCTGCGAAGAGCCCCTCGACGCAGTAAGTCGGGCTCACTGAACCACTCGGCGATCCGCCCTTTAGTCAATTCCATCGCCCTTTTGCCTTGGCCTTCAACGTCCTCAAGGTCTGTAACTTTGGGTGATCTAACACTGCATCGCGGAATCGCTCAACGATCCGCCAACTACTCCTTTCTCTCGCCAACTTGTTCTTTCCTTCAGGGCTTGGCACACTGGAACTTTAAGCGGTCAAGTAGCCATTTGACAACTCGCCAAGTAGACTTGGCGATCATCAGGCTTGTTTTTCTTCATTCTTTCAGCTCGTTTTGTTCCTCTTTGCAAATTAGCATCCTTGCTTTGTTCCTCAATCCATATACCTGGAAATCAAGGATTTTACATCAGTTATTGGCACAAAATAAGCATTTGAGGACACTAAATCTATATAAATAAAGCCCTAAATGAGTCCAAATCTCGGACTCATCAACACCCCCAATATAAACTTTTGCTTGTCCTCAAGTAAAATTCAAGTTCAGCAGTTCAAAATGGATGTCTCAAATAGTGCTACACAAGACTCAGTCATGAAAGCACACAACAAGACTCAACTTACTTATGCAAGGATCAATTGTACACTCAAAAATTCAAGTTGTGACTCACCTTTCTCAAAGATTCTCAAGTTCACAATACTTGTTTCAAATGCAAGTTCAAGCTCAACATAGGTACTCAAATGCCCTCACACAAAGAATGATTCCATATTCACA
The DNA here is from genome assembly GCA_029007595.1 of Solanum commersonii. Taxonomy (NCBI): domain Eukaryota; kingdom Viridiplantae; phylum Streptophyta; class Magnoliopsida; order Solanales; family Solanaceae; genus Solanum; species Solanum commersonii. Next base: position 2,406,035 of record JAJTWQ010000010.1, on the reverse strand, counting down.
CAATTGTTCAACACATTATAGTTCTAGAATCACATAAAACTCTCACACTAACAAAGATGAACACATGCACGACTTCACCCATAGGTTTGCCCCTATTTTCCAATCAAAATTCGCTCTAGCTCATTCAAAATCAAAAAGGTTTTTTCAAGGCTTGTAACGGGGCTGAGTGCAATGGTATGGTCATTTAGGCTCAGTGGCTACTATTTTCATGAAATGTGGTATGAAAATCAATTTCTTTCCTTTTCTTAAACATTCTCATTCATGCTCAAAATTCACCCCATTATTAATTTTTCATGGAATACCGGACACCCTATTTCTTTTGCAACTTTCACAACTTTATTCCACAACTTTTTCTGTCACGACCCAAGTCTAGGGCTTAGACGTGACCGGCGAATGGGGAACCCGAGGGAACCCCAAACAAGCCTCATAGCATATCATTACACATCCTTGGTCGCGGAAGCAATTAAAATGACCATAATCGATACGCATAATCAAGGGGAAATTGGGAGTAAGCCAGCAAGACAAAAAGAGAATAATAGATAAATACCATAGATGAGTCAAGCTCAAACATAATACACAACTTGTCCAACACCACCTCTAAACATGGATACTTAGCGGGGGCGAGACAAACTACCGGGCTCACCCTCATAGTCAATACATAATTAAAAAGGAAAAGGTCTTATACATAACAAAAGATCATGAGCAACGTCCCCTAATGGAGGACTCACCAATAACCTTGATAGGAAATCGTATTAGCCACGTGGAGGAGGATGGTCGAGACGGTGCTCGGTCCCCTACATGGTGACATCATGTAGGCATAGAGTATGCATTAGTACGTTTGAATGTACTAAGTATATGGGATGCAATGCAATGTAACAATGGATGGACATTATAGGCAAAATGCATAATCGTACCCGATAGATAACATATTAATGAGATGATATGTATAATGATGCTTATATAAAAATCATATTTAGTAGGGCATAGTATATGTGTAGTGAGTGACCATCAATATAGCATTTCCAAGGCCTACCACCCCCTTGGAGAGGCGAAAGAGGTACAAACCCCTCAATGTGGTTACCCGGGCCTACCACCCCCGAGCTAGGGACCAAGGTACAAACCCCTCGATATGGTTATACGGGCCTACTACCCCCGTACTAGGCAACCAAGGTACCAACCCCTTGATACGGTTACCCGAGCCTACAACCCCCGAGCTAGGCTTGGTCGACTCACACACCATATAGAGAAAATCATATACATGTATCCATTTCATCATCATTTCAATACTTATATAATCATCCGACTCATAGGACGTACATTGGACCTTCCATTTCATAAGAATTCTATAAATGACATTTTATCAAACATATGGTGGGCTACTTGTTCATGTAAATAAAATCATGTGTTTCAAGAGTACTAAGTCCAACCAATTTTCAAAATCTATATAAAACAGCCCACCAACAACATACATATATATATACATATATAACAACCTTCATAATTTGATCATGGAGGCATGAAAACCATAAACATCACATAATAATACCATTTCATGAAAATATGCAAGATAGACCTTAATAGGGTGTGTAATAGTGATTCCATAATTCAAGAGTTCATAAATGATCATAAGGACCCATAAACTTGAAGTAAAATAGAGGATAAATGGTTGGACTTGTGGAAAGGAAGGTTTCCACAATCAACCCACATACCTCAACTTTGGAGAATTCTTGATGAAGATTGGAATGGAGAATTGCTTGAGATTGAATCTTGAATCCGGAATTAAAGCTTGGGATTCTTGAATTTGGTGGATGATCTTGGTGGAATTTTTGGAGAGGGCTTAGAGAGAGTTTTTGGATGTTTTGAAGTTAAATGACTAAGTATGGATATGTCCCCTTTTTATAAAAAACGTTCCAACACTTAGAAAAAAAAAGCCCTTTAAAGTTGACCCTCAAAATCGCATTTTTGCGATTTTCGAATTTTGATACGGTTGCTCTAAAATTCGGGTTAGACCCATTTCCCACTCAATTTGACCCCCTGAATAAGAATATGAAGTCGAATTTTCGAAATGATGCACGGATTTTGAGATATATGGAAATTACAATTTTAGGTGTTTCCGAAGCACATTTTCGGGCATTTTTGGGTCGTTTCAATATCTCCCCCTTGGGAACATTCGTCCCCGAATGTCAAAGAAATGTACATGAGAGACATAAACATGGCAAATTCAGCCCACATAAGGATGCAACAATGCACTTACACCTCATTTCAAAAACTTCAACATAGTTGTAAAACTACAATGAACTTGTTAACTTAAACATGAATGTATGCAATGACATGGTGGCTGAACTTAAGACCTGAGATTTTATAAAGGTCTTAGATCAATACCTTAAGCTTGAGTGGAGTGGAAAAGATAAGGATATCGCCTTTGCATGTCCGCTTCGGCCTCCCAAGTAGCACTTTCAACTAGTTGATTTCTCCAAAGGACTTTAACGGAAGCCACATCTTTGTTTCTCAATCTCTTCACTTGTCTATCTAAAATCTGGATCGGAACCTCTTCATAGGTTAAATTATCTTCAACAACACCCACAACATCAAGAGACACAATGGCATTTGGATCACCCACACACTTCCTCAACATAGACACATGAAATACCGGATGAACCAAATCCATTTCGCTAGGCAATTCCAACTCATAAGCTACCTTGCCAATTCTCCTCATCACCTTATAAGGACCCACGTATCTTGGGCTCAACTTGCCCTTCTTACCAAAACGAACCACACCCTTCATGGGTGACACCTTCAAATAGACCCAATCACCAACTTGGAATTCAAGAGCCCTTCTCCTCACATCGGCATAGGACTTTTGGCGACTTTGGGCCGTCTTCAACCTTTCTCTAATCATCCTAACCTTCTCAAGAGCCTCCATAACTAGATCTGGTCCTAACAAGGTCACCTCACCAACCTCAAACCATCCAACCGGTGATCTACAACGCCTCCCATAGAGAGCCTCAAAAGGAGCCATACCGATGCTAGAATGATAACTATTGTTATAGGCAAACTCAATCAATGAAAGATGATCATCCCAACTACCCTTAAGTTCCAATACACAAGCCCTAAGCATATCTTCAAGTGTTTGGATAGTCCTTTCGGCTTGTCCATCCGTTTGCGGGTGAAAGGCCGTAGTAAGCTTAACTCTCGTACCTAGACCCCTTTGAAAGGACTTCCAAAAGTGTGAAGTAAATTGAGTACCACGGTCCGATATGATGGATAGAGGAATCCCATGCAACCTTACCAAGTCATGAATATATAATCTTGCATAATCTTCCGCCCCATATGTTGTGTCTTTACCGGTAGAAAATGAGCCGATTTTGTCATCCTATCAACCACCACCCAAATAGAATCAAAACCTTTTCTAGTCTTGGGTAAACCAACTACAAAATCCATATTAATTTCTTCCCACTTCCAAGTAGGAATCTCTATGTCTTGGGTTAGGCCACCCGGCCTTGACTTGTTGGCAACTATGACAACCGGAGACGAATTTGGCAATGTCCTTCTTCATGCCTCCCCACCAATACACATCTCTCAAATCTCTATACATTTTGGTGGAACCCCTCCTCAAGAATTTTTCTCCTCAAACCATCAACACAAGGCACACACAACCTACCTTGGTACCTAAGGGTACCATCTCCCCCTTGGGAGAAAACTTCCACCTTGCCCTCTTTCACCAAGGCCTTCAATTCTAACAAGGGAAGAGTCAAGATCTTGTTTTTCTATCACCTCGTCAACCAAGGAAGACCTAGCACCATCAACAACGACCACACCACCATTACCAACCTCTTTCAACCTAACCCCCAACCTAGCCAACCGATGCACCTCCTAGCCATTTCCCTATCACCAATATCAACATGAGCTAGGCTACCCATAGACACCCTACTCAAAGCATCCGCCACCACATTAGCTTTACCGGGATGATAATGCACACTCATATCATAATCTTTAAGAAATTCTAGCCACCTTCTTTGTCTCAAGTTGAGATCTTTTTGGGTGAAGACATATTGGAGGCTCTTATGATCGGTAAACACATCAACATGTACCCCATACAAGTAATGACGCCGAATCTTTAAAGCAAACACCACCGCGGCTAATTCAAGATCATGCGTAGGATAGTTCTTTTCATGCACTTTGAGTTGTCTAGAAGCATAGGCTATCACCTTACCATTTTGCATTAGAACACAACCCAAACCAACTCTAGAAGCATCACAATACACAACAAATCCCTCAAGCCCATCCGGTAGTGATAATATAGGAGCGAACACAAGTTTATCTTTCAAGGTTTGAAAACTCCTTTCGCACTCATCGGTCCACACAAACTTAGCCTTCTTTTGTGTCAACTTAGTCATGGGAGAAGCAATAGAAGAAAACCCATTCACAAATCTCCGGTAGTAACCCGCTAAGCCCAAGAAGCTCCTAATATCCGACGGGGTCAATGGCCTAGGCCAATTTCTAATCACATCGGTCTTCTTAGGGTCTACCTTAATACCATCCCCCGACACCACATGACCTAGGAAGGCAACCTCCCTCAACCAAAATTCACACTTTTCATACTTGGCATACAACTTCTCCTCTCTCTCAATCTTTGCAACACCACCCTCAAGTGACCCATATGTTCTACCTCGCTATGCGAATAGATTAAAATATCATCAATGAAGACCACAACAAAGGAATCAAGGTAGGGTTTAAAGACTCTATTCATTAGGTCCATAAAGATAGCCGGTGCATTGGTCAACCCAAAGGACATGACCACAAATTCATAATGCCCATACCTAGTCCTAAGAAGAATTTGTCTTAGGAATGTCACACTCCCTCACCTTCACTTGATGATACCGGACCGAAGATCAATCTTAGAGAAGTGGCTAGCCCCTTGCAATTGGTCGAACAAGTCATCAATCCTAGGAAGAGGATATTTATTCTTGACGGTGACCTTATTGAGTTGCCGGTAATCAATACACATCCTAAGGGACCCATCTTTCTTCTTCACAAACAACAGGGGTGCACCCCATGGTGATTGGCTAGGCCTAATAAAACCCTTCTCCAACAAGTCCCTCAATTGTTCTTTCAACTCCTTTAACTCCGCCGGGGCCATACGGTAAGGGGAAATAGAAATAGGTTGAGTATCGGGGAGGAGGTCTATGCCAAAATCTATTTCCCTTTCGGGAGGAACACCGGAAGGTCATTAGGAAAGACATCAAGAAATTCATTTACGACCGGAACCGACTCTATAGGAAGGGTTTTGGACTCCACATCTCTAACCCTCACAAGGTGATAGAGACACCCCTTAGAGATCAACTTACGGGCTTTAATGCAAGAGATGAACCTACCCTTGACTACCACATTTTGGCTTTCCCATTCAAGAATGGGTTCACTAGGGAATTGGAATTTGACCCTACGGGTTCTACAATCAATGGAAGCATAGTATGCATGCAACCAATCCATCCCAAGAATAACATCAAAATCGACCATGTTCAACTCAACAAGATCACAAGGCAATATTTTATGCAAGATGCAAATAGGACAATTCCTATAGACCTTCCTAGCAACCATATATGCACCAATAGGAGTAGACACCTTATATGACTCATGCAACAAGTCGGGCTCAACATGAAACTTCTTGGCAACAAAGGGGGTGACAAAAGAAAGAGAGGCACCGGATCAATTAATGCATATACATCAAAGTCAAAGATTTTCAACATACAGGTAATGACGTCGGGGACTTCATCGACCCCTTGCCTCCCATGCAAAGCATAAAATCGATTGTGCCTTGGGGCACCACCTTGTCGGCCCCCTCTCCCCAAAGGAACCGCATTGGCACCTTGTGGACGGACCTCCTTACCCTTGTTGTGATTCCGAGGACAATCTATTGCCTTGCCCCATTTCCCCACAACTATAGCAAGCACCGGTATTTCTCAAGCACGGGCCACCATGACCCTTACCACACTTCGGACATACATCAATAGGACCCATACCACCAACACCTTGGGCCCTTGGAACATCATTGGCAAACCCCTTATGGGGCGCATGAGAAGACCCTTGGCCTTGATGAAACCGCCTCCCCTTCGACTTTGGAACTTGCCCTCAAAACGGGCCTCTTGGCCTCATGACCCCTCCTCTTCCTCAACTTCTCCTCCTCCATTTGTTCGGTATAGACCATCAAGCGGGACAAGTCCATGTCACTAATCAACATTGCGGACCGGCATTCTTCACTCACTAGGTCGGACACACCCATCACGAATTTATTCATTCTAGATCGTGAGTCGGCAACCAAGTGTGGAGCATATCTTGAAAGTTGGTTAAACTTGAGGGCATACTCCCTCACACTCATAGACCCTTGTTTTAAATTCATGAACTCCACCAATTTGGCTTCCCTAAGCTCAAGAGGAAAGAATCGATTAAGGAAATCCGTTTTGAACACTTCCCAAGGCACCACATAGTTTGCCCCCTTCTCTTCTTTCCATTGGTTGTACCATATTTGGGCCACCCCTTTTAGTTGGTAGGCCGCCAACTCCGCCTTATCTTCCGACCTCATGCCCATGATAGCTAATATCTTGTGGACTTCATCAATGAACTCTTGAGGGTCTTCATCTAACTTAGACCCATAGAATTCCGGGATTCATCCGCACGAAGTCTCTCACCCGAGATGCCGGGGTAGGAGCCGAGGAACTTGGGCCCCGTGGTTGGCTTGATTAGCCATAGCTTGAGCAAATAAAGTAAGGGCATCCCGAAGATCCCCATTGGTCGGTTGTTCCTCGGGTGCGCGGGCTCGTTTTCCTCTTGTATTAGGCATGATCTAGCATAACAAAGAACAACCGTTAGGAAAAAAAAACTTAATTCAACTCTACCGCACGACTTAGAACATGAAGAAGGGAAACATTTCCTAAAACGTCTCATAGCCTCCTACTCATAATTGTGGTGCACAACACAACCATGAATCGGACTCTAATCAACGCGGTGTGTTGGACTCCGAGGATCTATCAACCTAGTGCTCGATACCAAGTTTGTCACGACCCAAGTCTAGGGCTTAGACGTGACCAGGCGAATGGGAACCCGAGGGAACCCCAAACAAGCCTCATAGCATATCATTACACATCCTTGGTCGCGGAAGCAATTAAAATGACCATAATCGATCTAAGGGAGCAAGACAAAAAGAGAATAATACATAAATACCATAGATGAGTCAAGCTCAAACATAATACACAATTTGTCCAACACCACCTCTAAACATGGATACTTAGCGGGGCCGAGACAAACTTCTCACCCTCATAGTCAATACATAATTAAAAGGAAAAGGTCTTATACATAACAAAAGATCATGAGCAACGTCCGGAATGGAGGACTCACCAATAACCTTGATAGGAAATCGTATTCCCTACATGGTGACATCATGTAGGCATAGAGTATGCATTAGTACGTTTGAATGTACTAAGTATATGGGATGCAATGCAATGTAACAATGGATGGACATTATAGGCAAAATGCATAATCGTACCCGATAGATAACATATTAATGAGATGATATGTATAATGATGCTTATATAAAAATCATATTTAGTAGGGCATAGTATATGTGTAGTGAGTGACCATCAATATAGCATTTCCAAGGCCTACCACCCCCTTGGAAGGCGAAAGAGGTTAATGGCTTAGGGACCAAGGTACAAACCCCTCGATATGGTTATACTAACCCCCGTTAGGCAACCAAGGTATTCAAACAAAGGCTTGGTCGACTCACACACCATATAGAGAAAATCATATACATGTATCCATTTCATCATCATTTCAATACTTATATAATCATCCGACTCATAGGACGTACATTGGACCTTCCATTTCATAAGAATTCTATAAATGACATTTTATCAAACATATGGTGGGCTACTTGTTCATGTAAATAAAATCATGTGTTTCAAGAGTACTAAGTCCAACCAATTTTCAAAATCTATATAAAACAGCCCACCAACAACATACATATATATATACATATATAACAACCTTCATAATTTGATCATGGAGGCATGAAAACCATAAACATCACATAATACCATTTCATGAAAATATGCAAGATAGACCTTAATAGGGTGTGTAATAGTGATTCCATAATTCAAGAGTTCATAAATGATCATAAGGACCCATAAACTTGAAGTAAAATAGAGGATAAATGGTTGGACTTGTGGAAAGGAAGGTTTCACAATCAACCCACATGGAGAATTCTTGATTGGAATGGAGAATTGCAGATGTTTCTTCTTGAATTTGGTGGATGATCTTGGTGGAATTTTGGAGAGGGCTTAGAGAGAGTTTTGGATGTGTTTTGAAGTTAAATGACTAAGTATGGATATGTCCCCTTTTATAAAAACGTTCCAACACTTAGAAAAAAAATGAGGCGGGTGAACAGTGGTTTTCGTTTTGTATTTTCTGCCGGACAGGTTTTACGAAAACGGTCATAACTCCTTCATCCTCAGTTTCATCCTAACTCGGAAAGCTAACTCATAGAGCTTCAATTTTGATAGTTTGAGCTCCTTCCATTTCCTTGTGTGCTGAGAGATATGCCCCTTTAAAGTTGACCCTCAAAATCGCATTTTTTTGCGTTTTCGATAATGTCAAATTTTTCCCATTTCCCACTCAATTTGACCCCCTGAATAAGAATATGAAGTTTTTCCTTTTGAAGATCATTTTAGGTGTTTCGAGCTTTTCTAGCATCATTCATTCTATTTTTCTTTCTCTCTCTCTTTTGTATGGAGGGGTTTCAACGTTTTTTTTAAAAAAAAAACCATGGATCAAGGGGTATTTCTTCACACTTCTTGACTTACCTTGTTTTTTCACCACACCCCCAACTTAGGCTTTTGGCCTAAGTTAGCTATTCAAACAAACCACACTTCATGAGGATTATGGGTGAATGGATAAAGAAGGGTCACAATTGCATCATGTTTCTTCCAAGAAAAGGGTAAGGCTAAAAGGGTGTTCAAGCAAAGTTCACGTACTCACAAGGTTGGCCACAAAAGAGGTATAATGTCAAATTTTTCACTCTTTAAAATTGTTTCCTAAGATCATTTAGAGAGCTTGCATCACTTAGTCAACCGGACCAACGGGGTAAATTCTAGGTGTCATCACACATGGTTCACGGTAAGCTCATCCCACAAGGCATTGGCACCAATATCAAACAAGAATCCACATTTTCGCTAGTGTGCAATGTTCATCACAAGAGACTCATTTGATAACCGACTAGTCAGATTGTGCAAAAAGTTCAAATATTTTCTATGCAACTTCATTTCGCCTTATCGCAGCCACACATTCATTTTCGTTTGATTAAGAGCACTATTCAAGTCATCGGTATTGATCATAACTGATACTCAAATTTGCACAAGAACAACCACAATTAAACACACAAGAGGTGGAATTTTTTTTTCAAAAGGGTCCAACAACCATTTGCAATTAAAACAAAGAGCCACAAGCTCAAACATCCACAAAATAGTGTCAAACCATAATTTACAGCACCAAACCCCAATATATACAAAAAATGATAAACATAAGGGTAGGTATGGAAATACCTCACCCTACCACAAATAAAAAGTAATTTGTCCTCAAATGCAATAAAAACACTAACAATCAATGAAAGTGACAAAAAGAGAGGTAAAGAAAATCTGGTCTACACAGTCGCTCCATTTATCGGGGCATCAATGCCCAGAGTCATATCAACAGTGCAAACACTACTACGGTCAGGCATGGGTGTGTCTGCGAAAAAGATCTATACAGCTAAATCTACCATGGCCTCCTTAATCTCTGTAAGGCCCTCATAAGAAGCCTTTTCATCAACACCAAGTTTCTCCTCATCAGTCTCAGCCTCAGACTCAACAGTAGCTACCTCCTCAGTTTGAACCTCATCTCTAGTGGTAGTCGGAGGCACATCTGGATCAACTGGCATATCGGGGATCTCCACAGTCCCAAAAATTATCGACATGTTGATGCACTTCAGGTGGTCCACATCCTTCCTCAGCTCAGCAATAGTGGCCTTTAGAGTCGTCACCTCCTTAGTGGCCCCTTGGTCACGCTCACACATTTCTATCCTTGCCGCAAGGGCATCAATAGTCAAACTCAGGGGTGTCACAACATCAACAAGGGCCCTCTCAATCATGCCAGGAATGGTGGCCTCAATTTGGAGGTGCGCCTATCAGCAGAATGGGCTAGTTGCCCCATCCGTATTAATGCAGCCTGGGTGAATGGCGGTCGAGAAGTAGCAGCAGAGGCACCAGACCTACGAGGCAATGGGGATGTAGAGGAACTAGGTGTCATGGAAGGGGCAGTGCTAGATATACCTAAAGGCCCAGGGGCTGGAGTAGGCAAAAGTGCCTCTGCAGGTAGCGCATTAGTATCCACAACCGGGATGCGTCCATTGGGGCTTCCTTTTTCTTTTCTGCCTCATCCTTCAAGTACTCCGCCTCAATCCTGCGGATGTCGGTATAGGAGGTGGGAGTCACTTCCACATCTTTATTCTCATCTTAAGATACTCAGGTTCATTTGCACAGCTCGGTGATCAGCACCAAAAAGGAGAGAGAAGTTTGGAACTGCTTGGCCCTCATGACCATCTCATGTGCAATGATCATCCCAAGTTCAGCCTTGTCCCATCATTGATGCAACCAAGAGAGGCTACTTTCGCGTGGTGGAGAATCGATTGGTTTTGGGATGGCATGATAGAACTATTAATGAAGCCAGACCAGAACCTTGTTGCTATATTGAGGTCTTTCTTTTCAATGGATGCTCCAACCTCGATCCACTAGGGAGTACCATCAGATATCAAAGGAGCCAACCACTTTTTAATATTCTCCAACACTTATTTCTTGATCATGTACTGACAATCATCCTCAATTTCCTTTGAACACTCCAGGACTGCATTAATATCATCATTATCACACTTCACTTTTCTGCCCCTGACAACCACATAGTCTATCGACTTGAATTTGGTGTCCTGCTTCTTCCTTTGTGGCACCAGGGCTCCATAGGTGGTGTAGAATTCACAGATCCAATTTGGAACTTAAGGGCCACGGTGTCGAGTGAATAGCTGGAACTTGTGAGACCTCAAGCAGATCATGATCTCCGGATATCTGTCTATGACTCCATCAGTAGACAACCTTTTCTCTTAGATGATGGTCCTCAATACCTCAGTCTTTAATCTGTTCATAGACTGAGGATGAGGACACTGTGCAGCTGGTGCTATAACCACAACTTGTGCTGGAGTAGGAGGAGTAGAAGTGGCCTGCGAAGTCCTGATCCTAGATGGATCATTCAACCTTTTGGATTGCAACTTTGCTCTCTGGTCTGACAATAACTCATCTTCAAGCTCAAAAGTTGCAGCATGATAGTCCTAGTGCTCATCCTCACTCTCAGAAGTGGTGAGGGGAGTGGCATAGACTCCTTCACAGTCGAAGCTTACCTCCGGTGATGTAGGAGCAGGTGCCTTAACCCCCCCTTTTCCCTTCCTAACTGTGGTGGGAAGTTTGGTAGACTTTTACCCTGGATGCAGCTGCATCCTCATCTATTGTGATTCTCTTAGCCCTTTCGCAGGGTGTCATGTCTCTACCAGCCATTTTTGGTCTAGCCATATGATGAGTCCACAAAATGGACTCATTTAGGGCTATATTTTAATATAAATTATGTCCTCAAATGCTTACTTTATCTCAATATCTAATAAAAACCTTTAAGTTTCAGGAATTTGAAGTTTAAAGGAAAGCATGGACACTACTTCGCAAAATAGAACAAAAACGCTGAAAAGAACAAGAAAATGAAGGCTTGAGGATCGCCGAGTTCACTTGGCGAATTGCCGAAGGGTCTCACTTCGCCTTTTGTTTCGGTGTGCTAAGCCCTGAAGGAAATAATCAAGTCGGCGGAAAAAGGGAGCAGTCGGTGCATCACCGAGGAGTTTCGTGAAGCAGTACTATGTCACCCAATGACCCAGAGCACGACAATGCCGAAGGATGGTGCAAGACGAAGATGAACTACATCAAAGGGAGAATGCCGATTTTATCAACGATTCCAACTAATGTCGCCAAATGATCCGCCGCAGCACAGATTTTTGAAAACTATAAATACTCGTTGAGAGATATAGATTAGAAGGAGTTTTTGGTAGTATTATTAGACAGTATCAGATTCTTAATATAACTTTAGTACTTTTTCTTTTACTCTCAAGTTTGGAGAGGGTTTTGGAAACTTGAAGAAGAAGAGGGTTTCATCTCTTCCAATTTGGAAGTAGGTCTCTTGGATTCTTCTTTCTTTGCTCAAATCAAGACTTATTTCTCTATACCCATTTGATTTCAACATCATTGACGGTATAAATTTCTATCTCTTGATGTGTGGCTAAAATCCCCATTCTTGGGGTGTGATTTAGCAAATATGTGTTGATATTATTGTTGGATCTTGCTTGATGATAGGTTAGATGTAGTTTAATGGTGATTTCACCAAGTGGGTGTGTTTTAATTTAATGGTTTTGTAGATGCAAATACAAAGCTACCCATGTGTTTTCGGCTTGCCCGAGAGTGAGGTCACAAAACCAAGTCTACTAGACTGATGGCCTAAGGAGTGGGTCGACATGAGGTTCAGCCCAAGAGGGTGAGCCCTTGTCTCATATCCTAACACTCAGCTCGAGAGAGTGAGTGGGGTAAGGTGTGGGCTGGTCTTCATGCGGCAAGTAGGTGTCCGAGAGGAATGCATTTGAAACAGGGTAAGTTGCCCGAGAGGGAACTTATTTCGATCTAAAGCTTAGCCTAATCACTATTATCTTGCAAATTTCCTATCGAAAGCATGTACCCAACTATTTATCTCATCTTGTATTGCGGTCACACCCCAAGAACTCTTCCCCATACTTGAATTTCTTGTTATATTTGTTGTTTTTGCTATACTTGTGACAAAACCCCCAAATTGATATTTGATTACTTTTGTGTCCCCTTTTAATTTACAATGTTTTTAATCGTTAATGTCTTTAGCTACGACTAGTTAGAACTAAATTTTATTTTTCTATTAATTCTCAAAACCCCTCCTTTGGGACACAACCCCAACCCTAGGTTGGGTTACTATACTATTGCACGATCGTAGACACTCATACTAGAAGTTGTGTAGTTGATTATGCAAAACATCACCATATCTGCAAAAACATAGTGGAATGTTAGAAATATTTCAAGAAACATCACAAAAATCATTTTGCAGACAGACTCGTCAAACCGATCGGTGAGTCACCTAATCACTTTAGCTATCCAGATCGAGCTCGCCCAAAAGGATTAGCTCAAAAAATTCCCAGAAATGGCATGTCGGCGATGGGAGGGGCCTTTTTGCAAATTGTCGCTAGCATTCGGTGAGCACAGACTAGCCCACCGAAAGTTATAGTGTATTTTAAGGGTTAGGGGTGCAGAAAGGGCAATCAAAGGGGACTTTCGACGAGTCGTCGAGTGCACTCGGCGAACTCAGGCTTCTCGCTGAAAGTTACAGAACCAAAACATAACATTTGCACGAAATTAAAGGCGATCAAGGGGGATTCAAAAAACTGCCGAGTGGTTCGGCGAGCTCGACCCAGCTCACCAAACTACCCAACGTGCCTACTTTCTACCCCAACTTCAAAAATCAACCCCGCAGCCCTCGAAAACAAAATCAAACCAAACACTTATTCAATTAGACTCAGACCCATAAGACCCTTGCCACTGGGGTACTCAGATTTCCCCCGATTTAGCCAAAATTGGCCATTTGACGACTTAAGCCCTTAAGAATGACGTCAAACGCTCCATCTTTGGGCAAAGCACGTCATTTGGCGCAGGGTTACTCATATTTTACTTGACTAGACCCAACACAATTAAGTACAACCTAACAAGATTTTGATCAATTTTAAAGCATGAAATTTGGGAAATCAACAATATAGGCAATTTAGGGAAGATTTCAAATTAAAAACGGGCAAACAAGCACACTTATACGAATTCAGAGAGGCCCAGCACACATCACTAAGAACAAAATAATTGCAAATGAGTTTAACCGCTAATTATGAGTTTTGGGGTTCGGAAAACCAACCTTTAATGTCGAATATACGATTTAAAAAGCTAGGCAGCAAAGAATTCATACTCAAAACACAAGATCAACGACTAAAAAGCGCTAACAACACGAAAATGTAGAAAATATAGTGCGGGTGTCATTTTGGGAAGTTAAAAGTGAGGGAATGTGAAAGAGTTTGAAATTTTAAACCTTTGGCCTTTTAAAAATCGTCTAGTTCTTGCCCTTTCGGTGACATTAATTCTTGTCACCGAACCACTCAGTGACACGTCGAGTGGTCACTTACCTCACCGAGTTTTACAGGACCTTCAGTTAATGTAGGGTTCCAAATAACGAACTAAGTCGTGATCGCTGACCTGTTCGGCGACACGCTGATTTGTCCATGGCCCACCGAATTTTACAGACTCCACATTCTGATTCCTTGAGTCCAACGACGGTCCAAGTCGGGCTTACCAACCATTTTGGTGAGTCACCGACTGGGCGTTTGCTCGCCAACCTACACTTTTCAAACACATTTTACACTTCAACCTGCAAAATCAACACACAATTATTTCAAAAACAAAAGAAAAGCAAATAAAAATGGGTTACCTCCCAAGCAACACCTTAGTTAACGTCGTGGCACGACGCAAGTCCTCACTCAAAATTCATTCTTGGGGTTGGCCATAGTGTCACTAGGCAACCCCCCTTGTTGTCTCGGGTTTAAATGAGATGAAATCTGACCCATTTGGGCCTCCAACTGCTTGATAGAGACGGAATGAAAAGTAACCGTCTGGCTAAGGTTCGATACATCTTCCTTCATTTCTTTCAAAATTTTATCGGACCCTTCAACCTTGTTGAGAATACGAGAGAGCTTATCCTCAAAACGGCCACCCTCAGAATCTTTGGGTTTTTTACGCTCGTGGGGAGGAAGATACCTATCCTTCTCCCTATCTCTTTCCTTCTAAGTGGGGTTACAATCCCTCCACTCTCTATCATGATCTTGCCAACCTTTATCCCTGTTCTAACCTTTGTTACCACCCTTTCTTGGGTAGTTTGCATGATAACCACCTCCTTGGTTGGCTATGAAGGTCACCTCATCATTATACAACGCTTCAAACTTGGCCTCTTCGAGGTTTACACACCCAACACCCACAACATTGACATTTCTAGCACTGGCTCCCATGAAATATTTGGACAAAATGTCAAGTTGGGTCATGATCTTTGCCATGTTTTGGTCTCTCTCTTGATCTTTCACAAGATGCTCTTTTGTCAATTTAAAAGTGAGAGGGGAGACCTGATCTTCGCGAGTGTACCATGCCCGATTAAGTTTGGTCATACCATCCAAGAGTTGGGCTACTATAACGTAAGGTTGTTGCATCAAACCTCCAGGAAAAAGTTGGTCAGCTACTCCTTTGTTCATCGAATCAAGGCTTCGGTAAAAGTATTGCATTAAAACATTGTTGGGCAAACCATGAATTGGGCATTGCAGCACCAACTTCTTAAATCTTTGTCAAGTCTTATGAATTGGCTCACCTTCCAAATGCTTGAAGCTTTGGATTCTATCCCGAAGTGTCATCATCTTCGAAGTAGGGAAAAATCGCACTTGAAATGCGCTGACAAGCTCTTCCCACGAAGTGATAGAGTCTCTTGGCAATTCTACCAACCACTGCACGCTTCTCCCATTAGAGAAAATGGGAACAATCTCAACCGGACCAACTCTTGGGATATGTTCTTGAAGGAGAACAGACCACAGACATCAACAAAGTTTCTTATATGCTCATGGGGATCCTCAGAGACAACCCACCAAACAACCCTTTCAATTGCAAGAGTTGCAACATGATGCTTGTAATGTGGAACACAACGTTCCCTTCAATCGGAGGCAAGCGAATGTCACCAACTCCACCCACAATATTAGGGTCATAAACATTTGGCTCATTGACATCATTGAGATTTTTGATGTCATCTTGGTGGCCCACTTGGCTACCATTGCTTCCACTAACACTCATATCATCTGTTTCAAAACAACAACACACAAACCAAAACTAAAAGTAAGTAGATTCAACTATGACTAAGAAGAACAAAATTCAACTTCACCAAAAATTCTCAAACAACACCACTCCCCGGCAACGGTGCCATTTTGATTAACAGTTCAAGGGCACTTCTTCCAATTCTAAGTGTCAATGATCGCTAGTCAGTATAAAACCCAACTAAATGAGTTGGGGTTGAATTCCACAGGGAGCAGTACGTGTTTGAGAATTAATTAGGAAGTAAGAATGTGGTCAAATTAGCCATAGGAATAGACATTAGCGAATAAAAACATAATTCAAATTAGGGAGTGAAACGAATGTCAAATAAGGGTGTTTTGGTTTTAATTATCAACTACTTATAGTGGCAAACAATACGAAATAACAATAATGAGATGGATTCTTGGGAAATGATTTGATTATAGGCTAATATAGGCAAATGGGCAATTTCAATTGTTAGGAAATAACTGTATATTAGTGAGTAAGCTAAGCCATAGAGAGGATAAATTTTCTCTCGAATAATTTACCCAGAATCAAGTTGATTTCTCTCGAACATCAACAAGCAAGCAAAATAAGACCAGCCCACAACTTAGTCCACTCACTCTCTCGAGCTAAATGTGCGGGATTGAGTTTAAGATTCACTCTCTCAAGCTGAACCATATCAACCCAATATCCACTGACCAACAATTAATAAACTTAGTTTTAAAACCTCTCTCTTGAGCAAGCTAAAAATACAAGGGTAGAACTGCATTTGCAACTAAAATTCTTAAATTAAACCGCAATTACTGATTGAACTCACTTCTAAACAACATTTAAACTAACAATTAGCAATACCCATAAACTAAATTAGCCCATAATCACACCCCAAGAATTGGGGTTTCACCTAGACATCATAAAAAGTTAAAAATTGTTACCAAATTGAGTTTCCATCAACTGGGTAAGATTGATTTCGTTCTTACAATGTTCAATTCGAAGAATCTCAATGACCCACTTCCAATTTATTGCAAGTAAAAAACTTCAATTTTTTAAAGCTTAGGAAGAACTAGGGAAAAACTTGTCTCAATACTCAGAATAATAATCACAATTCGATAAAATGAAAACTAGATTTTTCCCTAGATACTAAACTTATTGTTCACAAACGTATTTATAGTAGCAAAAATATGCTGCAAAGAACCACTCAGCGCAGTAAGTTGGGTTTGCCGAACCACTCGGCAATCCGCCTTTGGTCAATTCCATCGCCATTCTGCTTTTGCCTTCAGCGTCCTCAAGGTCTGTAACTTTGGGCGCTCCAGCACTACATCGCGGAACCACTCGGCGATCCACCAACTGCTCCTTTCTCTCGCCAACTTGGTTCTTTCCTTCAAGGGCACACTGGAACTTTAGGCAGTCAAGCAGCCAATTGGCAAATTGCCAAGTGGACTTGGCGATCACCAGACTTGCTTTTCTTCATTCTTTCAACACGTTTTGTTCCTTTTTGAAATTAGCATCCTTGCTTTGTTCCTCAATCCATATACCTAAAAATCAAGGATTTTACATATGTTATTGGCACAAGATAAGCATTTGAAGACACTAAATCTATATAAATAAAGCCCTAAATAAGTCCAAATCTTGGACTCATCAATTCGTCACGATATTCTAAAGTCATTGGTGCAAGTCAAAATAAAAATTTAGGCGTCTTTGGTATTGTCTATATTTTTCGGTCATTTTTGGGCATTTACGTAATATTCGGCCATTTTGAGAGAGTTACGAAAAGAAGTAAAATTTTGATTTTTTATTCGTCACGAAATTCTAAGGTCATTGGTGCAAGTCAAAAAAAAATTGAGGCATTTTTTTTATTGTTTATGTATTTTTTTCTTCATTTTTCGGTCATTTTTGGGCATTTACAAAATATTTGTCCATTTTCTAACAATTATGAAAAAAGTATACTTTTGATCTTTTATTCATCACGATATTAAGGTAATTGGTGCAAGTGAAAAAAAAAATTGAGGCAATTTTTGTATTGTTTAGGTATTTTTCTTGTTTTTAAAGCCATTTTCGAGCATTTATGTAATATTCGACCATTTTCAGACAGTTATGAAAAGAAGTAAAATTTTGATCTTTTATACGTCACGACATTCTAAGTTCATTGGTGCAAGTGTAAATTTTTTGAGGCATTTTTTGTATTGTTCATCTATTTTTCTGCCAGGCATTACATAATATTTGGCCATTTTCGGACAGTTACAAAAAGAACTAAGTTGATCTCTTATTCGTTACGAAATTCTTATGTCATTGGTGCAAGTCAAAAAAAAATTGAGGCAATTTTTATATTGTGTATGTATTTTTCTTGATTTTTGGCCATTTTCAGGCATTTACGTAATATTTGGCCATCTACGGACAATTATGAAATGTAACGACCCGTCGGGTAGTTTTGAGAACTAGGACTATTTTGACTCTTCCCGTAAAATTTTAAATGGAAAATTTTAAACTATTATGTTACTACGAGTAATTAGTTGATGAGTATTTAGCAAATAATTATAAGTTGATAGTTAATGAGAAAATCCATAAATTATTTCGTATCCTTTACCACTTCACCCATGTATTAAAATAAAATTATAGGGTTTTTACAATTTTTAGATTATAATTGACGCAAACAAAAGAAAAAGAAAGAGAACACGGAGAAGAGGAAAACCAAAAAGGCCTCTCGAAGAGGACTTTGCGACAGTCGTTCAGTCTGAATCAAGTAAGCATACATTAACTATTGTTTTATATATATATTTGGGTAGATGTTATATTATTATTATTATGTTGGATTGGGGAATAGAAAGAAGAGAATTGAGTTGTATTAATGTGGCAGCGTGTTGGACTTGGACAAAAATAATAAAATATAAGATTTTGGTAGCTAATGAGGAATAGGTATTTGGCTAGATTAATTGAGGGCAAGTGATGCTACAATGATAAGGTGATTAGAGGATTGTAGGGTGAGGAATTGGGATGATTGTGGGATATTAAGTTTTCGAGTAAATGAATATAAGGTTCTGCCAAATCGTATGGGTTTTGATATAATTAATTACTAGGTGTATGGTATTATACGAACACCATTAGATTTATGATATTTTGATAGTTTAAGGCTTAACTCAAAGTTTGAAATTTAGCAAGTATGATTTTGACATAAATTATATCAAAAGTAGAATCTTGGTTAGAGATATGAGTGAGTTTTTGGGTCTAGGATAGACATATAATAATATGGGTGTCTATGAACTCGCGTGCTTACAAATATTTCATAATTGATAGATTGGGAACGTTCTGAAGCTTTGCGAAAAGAGAAGGAAAAATCTTGAGGATTTGTGGCACGTGTTCGACATTCAAGGTATTTTAAGACTTTTAGACTTCGTTGAAGGACATTTTCCTAATCAAAGATTAGAACTAGAATAGAAAATGGGTAAGGGCGAAAGATGGGGGTCTAGTACCAATGGTGTGATGGGCATCAGTACGAGTACCGGTGTTATAAAGGGAAGTTTATTATTATAGAATGCGGATTGTAATACAAGAATACCAAAGCATATGAGCATTATTTGATGTATTAATGAATTAAGTTCTTTTGTGTGATTGTGTTTCTTTATTGAGCCCGTATAATTGCGATAGTTAAGGTGGTTATGTATTATGCTGATATTTGATTGACTGAGATGCATCATCATCCCCTTTATTTGAAATCATACTATGCACATGTATTGACATGAGGTTGAGTATAAGTTGGGCACGTGGAGATCATCCGTGTTGGGAATGGTGAGATATTAAGATTACAATTTGGGTATGAGGAGATCGTCTGTGTGTCAACTGTTAGATTTTATGATAGTGCATTGAGATTGTCCACACAGACACGTGGAGATCGTCTGTGTCAGTATATGGACCTCGCGAGTCCCCCATGGGTTATGAACTCTCGATGTATTTTCGAGGAGGATCATGTATATGGAGTTGAGAGAGTACTTGGTATTCTGAGGCATATTATTTCATGGTATCATATTGCATTGCATCTTATGACATCCTTCATTCTTGATGATTATGTGTTTTACTGGTGGTTGAAAAGTACTTGATATTTGATTACCTCTATTTGATGAAACTGGTCTGGTAAGTGTAATATAGACTTGTTTAAGTAAATAACTGATTTTTCTTATATAAACTATGGTCACTACTTCTTAGTTGTCAGTCTATGAGATATATTGGGTACACATGCCTTCGTACTCATACTACACTTTTTGCACTCTTTTGTGGTGCAGATTCGATTCCTAATACGAGCACTTCTCGTGGAGCTTTTTGAGTCTGAGCTTGAAGTATCTTGGAGTTATGGTGAGTTGCCTAGTTGTTTCGTAGCCCACACCTCCCTCTATCTTTTATTTATCTGTAGTTTTAGTATTCAGACAAGTTATCTTTTATGTTTGGATTTGTCATTTAGTTTCAAACTTGCATCATATTTAGAAGCTCTTGCACTTATGACACCAATTCTTGGGGTGGTTTTTAGCTTTCCGCATTTCATATTTATAAAGAACTTAGTGTTGGTGATTTTTACTCATTGTTTACCTTTTTACCCCATTAGTTAGTTAAAATTGGTAAATTTATTGGGTTGGCTTACCTATCGATTGGGAACATAGGTTCCATCACGACTTGTGAATTTGGGTCATGACAATTTGGTATCAGAGCCCTAGGTTTATCGGTCTCACGAGTACAAGACCAATGTCTAGTAGAGTCCTGTGGATCGGTATGATGACGTCCATACCTATCTTCAAGAGGCTATAGGATATTTAGGAAAATTATATTATTTCATTCCTTATCATGCATACTTGACCTTGTTGCAATTCTAATCTTGATATTTTGTTCTCTTTCAGATGGTGAGGACTCGTACATCTGCAAGTGATGATCAGGAGCCTATCCCTGCACCTGCTTTTGGGAGCACTATCCGAGGAAAAGGCAGAGGATGAGGTTGATGTTGAGGTCAAGGTCGGGGTAGGGGTCGCATTGCAGTACCCGTGGAAGTCCAAGTACCAATAGCTACCCAGGGTCATGATAGGACTGTACCTCCTGATGCAGATGTTATTCATTAGGATGTGCAAGACCATATCAAGGGGGATGGTCCAGCTCAGGCTCCACCTAATATTATTGCTACCCTAGTGCTTCAAGATACCTTGGCATGCATGTTAGGACTTCTAGAGGGGATGGCTCATGCGGGAACTTTTAATGTCACCTCTAATGCTCCACATACTCGTGTTGGAGGTCAAACTCCAGATCCCATGGTTGCTCCAGATTCTCAAAATCCCAAGATTCAGCTAGCTGCTGTTGTAGCTCTCCGTTTAGATAGTATAGAATTGACAGGTATTGCATCACACTTGGCGAACATGCCTTCCATGAACGTTGATGAACAAAAGATGTTTGGGAGGTTTAGACTAATGAATCCTCTGACTTATACTAGTGACTTAATTGAGGATGCATATGAATTTATAGTTAGTTGTCATGAGAGGTTGCATAATCTTGGATTAGTGGAGTCTCATGGAGTTTACTACACAACATTTCAGATGACTGGCTCTTCCAAGCAATAATGGAGGGATTATATTAGTAGTAGGCCAGCTGGATTCCCTCCACTATCATGGACTTAGTTTACTCAGGTATTTCTAGTGAATTTTGCTCCATGTAGTGAGAGGGAGCGCAAGAGGGTCGAGTTTGAGGGTTTGCAGCAAGATGGTACGTCAGTCGCAGAGTATGAGGGAAAATTTCATGCCTTGACTAGGCATGCTTCGATGATACTACCCACAGAGGCTGAGAAAGTGAGAAGATTTGTTAAGGGGTTGATTATTCCAATTCATGTGGGAGTTTCTCAAGTTGTTTCTTCTGGTATTCCATTCCAGAAGGTGGTAAATGCTACTAAGTAGTTGGAGATGATTCGACGTGAGGGATTTGAGCAGTGTGAGGGCAAGAAGGCCCATCATTCCCGTGATTATAGTGGTGCTCCGCCTAGGAGTTGAGGTTATTTAGGGAGACGTTATCACTCTCAGTTTAGCAGACCCATTCATGTTGTTATACTAGCGTCTGAGGCTAGTTACACTGGGCATAGTTCTTCGAGTTCGGTGCATACTTCTTAGGGTTCATCTTCCAAACATGTAGGTTGTGAAGGACATTCTGGTCATTCAGGTATCTCTCATCAGCCTACATCTCATTGGGGTTGTTTTGAGTGTGGTGATATGGGACACTTTGTGAGAGATTGCCCTAGGACCAGATGTGGTGGTTTGCATCAGGGTTCTTAGGCTTCGACTTTTAGGGCTACACAACCTCCAACTAGGGGAGGTGTACAAAGTGGTAAAGGCAATTCTAATTTAGGTAGAGGTGGTTCTCCTTTTGGTTGAGGTGGTGGTCGTAGAGGATCACAATCTGAGGGCAGTCGTTCTCACTATTATGTTTTTTCGGGTAGGCAAGAAGGTGAGACTTCAGATGTTGTTAGCTACTGTATTATTTGATCCAGTCTCTACTTATTCTTATGTGTCCACATATTTTGCTTCGAGTCTGGATATATTATGTGAGTCTCTTGATTTGCCGGTACATGTTTCTACTCCTGTTGGGAATTCTGTAGTGGTAGATTAGGTGTATCGACTATATATAGTTCCGTTGATGGGATACGAACTCATGCAGATTTAAAGGTCATAGATATGGTAGATTTTGATGTGATTCTTGGTATGCATTGGTTATCTCCTTATCACACAATTTTAAATTGTCATGCCAAGACATTTACATTAGCTATGCTTGGAATTCCAATAGTAGAATGGAGAGGTTCTCTTAGTCACCCTCCTAAAAGGGTGATATCATTTCTTAAGGCTCGTCACTTGGTAGAGAGAGGATGTTTGGCTTACTTGGTGCACATTCGAGATACTAGTATTGAGACTCCTATGCTTGAGTCTATTCCGGTAGTGAGTGAATTTTCAGAGGTATTTCTGATAGATTTACCAAGTCTTCCACCTGATTGTGATATTGATTTTTGTATTGACGTAGATCCAGGCACTCAACCTATTTCCATTCCTCTTTATTGTATGGCACCAGCTGAATTGAAAAAGTTGAACGAGTAGCTGCAGGATTTGTTGAGCAAGGGTTTTATAAGACTGAGTGTATATCCTTGGGGTGTTCCAGCGTTATTTGTGAAGAAGAAAAATGGATCGATGCATATGTGTATTGACTATCGGCAGTTGAACAAGGTAACCATCAGAAATAAGTAGTTGATACCTCGTATTGATGATTTATTTGATCAACTGCAGGGTGCTTCAATTTTCTCCAAGATTGACTTGAGATTCGGCTATCATCAGCTGCAGGTAAGGGTGGAGGATATCCCTAAGACAGCTTTTCGAACACGTTATGGCCATTATGAGTTTCTGGTAATGTCTTTTGGATTGACAAATGCCCCAATAACTTTTATGGACTTGATGAACGGAGTGTTCAGACCATACTTGGATTCCTTTGTTATTGTCTTCATAGATGATATATTAATATACTCTTATAGTAAGAAGGAACATGAGCATCATTTGAGGATTGTGCTTGGGATTCTGAAGGAGAAGAAACTTTATGCAAAGTTTTCAAAGTTTGAGTTTTGGCTTAGTTCAGTAGCATTCTTGGGATATGTAGTGTCCAAGGAGGGTATTATGGTGGATCCTAAGAAGATTGAGGCAGTAAGAGATTGGGTCAGACCTGCTTCAGTTACTAAGATTCGGAGTTTCTTAGGCCTTACCAGTTATTATCGACGGTTTGTAGAGGGGTTCTCATCCATTGCATCCCTATTAACTAGATTGACCCAGAAAGAAGTGCTTTACCAATGGTCTGATGAGTGTGAGGTGAGTTTTCAAAAGCTCAAGACTTTATTGACTACTTCTCTGATTTTGACCCTACCCATGGAGGGAGAGGATTTTGTTGTATAATGTGATGCTTCTCGAATTGGTCTTGGTTGCGTATTGATGTAGAGGGGGAAGGTGATAGCTTATGCTTTGAGGCAGTTGAAGGTTCATGAGAAGACCTATCCTATTCATGATTTGGAGTTGGCGGTTGTTGTGTTTGCATTAAAAATTTGGAGGCATTATCTTTATGGTGTGCATTGTGAGGTGTTCATGGATCATCATAGTCTCGAGTATATATTCAATCAGAGGGATCTTAATTTGAGGTACCGTAGGTGGTTGGAGTTGCTCAAAGATTACGACATGACTATTCTTTATCATTCGGGTAAGGAAAATGTGGTAGCAGATGCCCTGAGTTGAAAGGCAGTAAGTATGGGTAGTCTAGCCTTGTTACAGGTTGTCGAGCGTCCTTTAGTTACGGATGTCCAATCCTTGTCCATTAGCTTTGTGAGGCTTTATATTTTAGAATCTAGTAAGGTGTTGGCTTATATGGAGGCTAGGTCATCCTTGTTGGAGAAGATTCAGGTTCAACAGTTTAATGATGGTGATTTATGTAAGATTAGAGACAAGGTGTCAAAAGGAGAAGCCAAGGATGCAATTATTGATAGTGAGGGAGTTTTGAGGATAAAGGTTGTATTTGTGTTCCTTGGACTGGTGAATTGACTAAATTGATCATGGAGAGGCATATAGTTCGAGGTACTTTATTCATCCGGAGGCTACTAAGATGTATCATGACTTGACGCAGCATTATTGGTGGGGTCGTAAGAAGAGGGACATAGTAGATTTTGTAACTCGGTGTTTGAATTGTCAACAAGTGAAGTATGAACACCAAAAGCCTAGAGTTGTTACTCTGAGGATGCCTATACTTGACTGGAAGTGGGAGCGCATTGCTATGGACTTTGTGGTAGGGTTGCCAGGTACCTTGGGTAAGTTTGATGCTATATGGGTCATTGTGGATCGATGACTAAGTCTACACACTTCGTACCAGTTCAGACTACCTATAATTTAGAGAAGTTATCCAAGATCTATATTCAAGAGATAGTTCATCTGCATGGGGTTCCTATTTCTATTATTTCAGATCGTGGGACACAATTTACATCTCATTTCTAGCGGTCTAAGTAGAAGGATTTGGGCACTAGGGTGGATTTTAGTACAACCTTTCACCCTCAGACTGACATTCAGTCTGAACGGAGTATTCAGGTACTTGAGGACATGTTGTTGGCGTGTGTGATCGATTTTGGTGGTAACTGGGATCAATTTTTTCCATTAGCAAAGTTTGCTTCCAGTAATAGTTACCATTTGAGCATTGACATGGCACCATTTGAGTCTTTGTATGGTAGGCGATGTCAATCTCCAATTGGTTGGTTTGATGCATTTGAGGCTAAACTGTGGGGTACAGATTTTCTAAGAGAGTCATTGGACAAGGTTAAGTTGATCCAAGATAGACTTCTCATGGCTCAAAGTAGGCAAAAGAGTTATGCAGATCGGAAGGTTCGTGATTTGGAGTTCATGGTTGGAGAACGGGTTCTATTAAAGGTTTCACCCATGAAGGGTGTGATGAAATTTGGAAAGAAGGGAAAGTTGAGGCCAAGGTATATTGGTCCTTTCGAGATTGTTGAACATATTGGTGAGGTGGCGTATGAATTGCCTTTGCCACCTTGTTTGGTGGGTGTTCATCCTGTATTTCATATTTAGATGTTGAAGAAGTATCATTAGGGTGGTGCTCATGTGATTCAACGGGATTCAGTGTTACTTGATCAAAATTTGACTTTTAAGGAGGAGTCGATAGCTATCCTGGATAGGCAAATTCGAAAGTTGAGGTCAAAGGAGATTGCTTCAATAAAGGTTCAATGGAAGCATCATCCGGTGGAGGAGGCTACATGGGAGACCGAGTCAGACATGTGGAGTAGATATCCTCAGCTTTTTTAGTGTTCGGTGCGTTCTATTCTTTTACCGTTCGAGGACGAACGTTTGTTTAAATGGTAGATAATGTAACAACCCGTCAGGTCGTTTTGAGAACTAGGACTATTTTGACTCTTCTCGTAAAATTTTAAATGGAAAATTTTAAACTATTCAATAACTACGAGTAATTAGTGGACGAGTATTTAGCAAATAATTAATAGTTGATAGTTAATGGGTCAACCATAAATTATTTAGTATCCTTTACCACTTGACCCATGTATTAAAATAAATTTATTGGGGTTTTACAATTTTTAGATTATAATTTACGCAAACAAAAGAATAAAAAAAGAGAACA
Source organism: Solanum commersonii (assembly GCA_029007595.1). Classification (NCBI taxonomy): domain Eukaryota; kingdom Viridiplantae; phylum Streptophyta; class Magnoliopsida; order Solanales; family Solanaceae; genus Solanum; species Solanum commersonii. Next base: position 2,379,813 of record JAJTWQ010000010.1, on the reverse strand, counting down.
CGGAGAAGAGGAAAACCAAAAAAAGCCTCTCGAAGAGGACTTTGCGACAGTCGTTCAGTCTGAATCAAGTAAGCATACATTAACTATTGCTTTATATATATATATATATATATATGGGTAGATATTATTATTATTATTATTATTATTATTATGCTGAGTTGTGGAATAGAAAGAATAGAATTGAGTTGTATTAACGTGGCAGCGTGTTGGACTTGGAAAATAAAATAAAATATAAGATTTTGGTGGCTAATGAGGAATAGGGATTAGGATAGATTCATTGAGGGCTAGTGATGTTACAGTGATAAGGTGATTAGAGGATTGTAGGGTGAGGAATTTGGATGCTTGTGGGATATTAAGTTTTCCAGCGAATGAATATAAGGTTCTGCCAAATCATATGGGTTTTGATATAATTAATTACTAGGTGTATTCTATTATACGAACACCATTAGATTTATGATATTTTGGTAGTTTAAGGCTTAACCTTAGGTTTGAAATTTAGCAAATATGATTTTTGACATATAAATTATATCAAAAGTAGGAGCTTGGTTAGATATATGAGTGAGTTTTTGGGTCTAGGTTAGACATATAATAATATGGGTGTCTATAAACTCGTGTGCTTACAAATATTTTATAATTGGTAGAATGGGAACGTTCTGAAGCTTTGCGAAAAGAGAAGGAAACAATTTGAGGATTAGTGGCACGTGTTCGGCATTCAAGGTATGTTAGGATTTTTAGACTTCATTCGTTGAAGGACATTTTCCTAATCAAAGATTAAAACAGGAATAGACAATGGGTAAGGGCGAAAGATGGAGGTCTAATACCAATGGTGTGACGGGCATTGGTACGAGTACCGGTGTTATAAAAGGAAAGTTCATTACTATAGAATGCGGATTGTAATCCGAGAATGCCAAAGCCTATGGGCATTAGCTGATGTATTAATGACTTAAATTCTTTTGTGTGATTGTGTTTCTTTATTGAACCCGTATAATTGTGATAGTTGAGGTGGTTATGTATTATGCTGATATTTGATTGACTGAGATGTAACATCATCCCCTTTATTTGAAATCATATTGTGCACATGCATTGATATGAGGTTGAGTATAAGTTGTGCATGTGGATATCGTCCGTGCTGGGATGGTGAGATATTAAGATTACAATTTGGGCACGTGGAGTATTTTCAAACTTTTACGAAAAGAAGTAAAATTCTGATCTTATATTCGTCACGATATTCTAAGGTCATTAGTGCAAGTCGAAATTTTGTAGAGGCATTTTTTGTATTCTTCTTTATTTTTTGGCCATTTATGTAATATTCGGTCATTTTCGGACAGCTACTAAAAGAAGTAAAATTTGATCTTTTATTCGTCACGATATTCTAAGGTCATTGGTGCAAGTCAAAAAAAAATTGAGGCGTTCTTGTATTGTTTACTTATTTTTCATGATTTTTCGAGCATTTAAGTAATATTCGCCCATTTTCTGACAATTACGAAAAGAAGTAAAATTTTGATCTTTTATTCATCACGATATTCTAAGGTCATTGGTGCAAGTCGAAGTTTTTTGGAGGTGTTTTTTGTATTGTTTATGTATTTTTCTTGAATTTTAGACCATTTTCAGGACTTTACGTAATATTCAGCCATTTTTGGACGATTACGAAAAGAAGTAAAAATTTATCTTTTATTCAACTATATATTCTTAGGTCATTGGTGCAAGTCAAAAAAAAATTGAGCCATTTTTTGTATTGTTTATGTATTTTTCTTAATTTTAGGCCATTTTTGTTCATTTACGTAATATTCGGCCATTTTTGGACAATTTTGAATGCATGTAAAATTTTATCTTTTGTTTGTCTAGATATTCTATGGTCATTGGTGCAAGTCAAAAAATTTTGAGGCGTTTTTGTATTGGTTATGTATTTTTCTTGATTTTTTTTTCATTTTCGGACATTTACGTATTATTCAGCCATTTTCGAACAATTACGTTATGTAAAGTTTTGATCTTTTATTTGTCATGATATTCTAAGATAATTGGTGCAAGTCAAAAAAAAATTGAGACGTTTTTTGTATTGTTTATGTATTTTTCATGATTTTTTTGCATTTTTGGGCATTTACGTAATATTTGGTCATTTTAGAACAGTTACAAAAAGAAGTAAAATTTTGATCTTTTATTCGTTGCAATATTCTAAGGTCATTGCTGGAAGTTGAATTTTTTTTGAGGTGTTTATTGTATTGTTTATGTATTTTTCTTGACTTTTAGGCCATTTTCGGGCATTTACATAATATTTGGCCATTTTTGGAAAGTTACAAAAAAAAGTAAATTTTTTATCTTTTATTCGTCTAGATATTCTAAGGTCATTGGTGTAAGTCAAAAAAAATTGAGGCGTTTTTTGTATTGTTTATGTATTTTTCTTCATTTTAGGACATTTACGTAATATTCTGCCAATTTCGGACAGTTACGAAAATAAGAAATATTTTATCTTTTATTTGTCTAGATATTCTAAAGTCATTGGTGCAAGTCAAAAAAAAATTGAGGCATTTTTTATTGTTTATGAATTTTTCTTGATATTTTGACCGTTTTCGAGAATTTACGTAATATTTGGCAATTTTTGGACAGTTCCAAAAAGAAGTAAAATTTTGATCTTTTTTTTGTCATGATATTCTAAGGTCATTAGTGCAAGTCAAAATATTTTTGAGGCGTTTTTTGTGTTGTTTATGTATTTTTCTTGATTTTTTTGCCATTTTTAGGCATTTACGTAATATTTTGCCATTTTCGGATAATTAAGAAAAGAAGTAAAACTTTGATCTTTTATTCATCACATTATTCTAAGGTCGTGCAAGTAAAAAAAATTAGGCGTTTTTTGTATTTTTTTTAAAGTATTTTTCTTGATTTTTTTGTCAATTTCAGAAATTTAAGTAATATTCGGTCATTTTCTGACAGTTACGAAAAGTAGTAAAAAAAATTCTTTTTTCATCACGTTATTCTAAGGTTATTGGTGTAAGTTGATAATTTTTGAGGCATTTTTTGTATTGTTTATGTATTTTTCTTGATTTTTCGGCCATTTTCGGGGATTTACATAATATTTGGCCATTTTCGTACACTTACAAAAAGAAATAAAATTTTCATCTTTTATTTGTCACTATATTCTAAGGTCATTTGTGAAATTTGAAATTTTTATGAGGTGTTTTTTGGATTATTTATGTATTTTTCTAGATTTTTCGATCATTTTTGGACATTTACATAATATTCTGCCATTTTCGGACAATTACGAAAAGAACTTTAATTTTGATCTTTTATTTGTCACAATATTCTAAGGTCATTGGTGAAGTTGAAATGTTTTTGAGGCATTTTTTTGTATTATTTATGTATTTTTCTTGATTTTTAATTCATTTTCAAGCGTTTACGTAATATTCGGCCATTTTCGGACTGTTACGAAGAAAAGTAAATTTTTTTGATATTTTATTCGTCACTATATTCTAAGGTCATTGGCATAAGTCAAAAAGAAATTGAGGCCTTTTTGTATTGTTTATGTTTTTTCTTGATTTTTTGGCCATATTTTGCATATATGTAATATTCGGCCATTTTCGGACAATTACTAAAAGAAGTAAAAATTTTGATCTTTTATCCATCACGATATTCTAAGATTATTAGTGCAAGTCGAAATTTTTTTAGGCATTTTTTGTATTGTTTATTTATTTTTCTTGATTTTTTATCCATTTTCGGGAATTTACGTAATATTCGTCAATTTTCGGACAGTTAAGAAAATAAGTAAAATTTGAGCTTCTATCTTCACGATATTCTATGGTCATTGGTGCAAGTCGAAATTTTTTTGAGGCAATTTTTGTTGTTTATGTATTTTTCTTGATTTTTCGGTCATTTACGCAGTATTCAATCATTTTCAGACAGTTACAGAAAGGTGTAAAATTTTGATATTCTATTCATCGCAAGATACTAAGTTCATTGGTGCAAGTCAAAATAAAATTGATGTATTTTTTTGTATTGGTTATGTATTTTTCTTGATTTTTCATTCATTTTCGAGCATTTACGTAATATTCAGCCAATTTCGGACAGTTACGAAAAGAAGATTTTTTTTTATCTTTTATTCATTACTATATTTTAAGGTCATTGGTGGAAGTCAAAAAAAATTTGAGACGTTTTTTATTATTTATTTATTTTTCTTGATTTTTCAGCCATTTTAGGATAGTTAGGAAAATATGTAAATTTGGTATCTCTTATTCACCACGATATTCTAAGGTCATTGGTGCAAGTCCAATTTTTGTTGAAGCATTTTTTGTATAGGGTATGTATTTTCTTGATTTTTCAGCCATTTTCGGACAGTTACGAAAAGAAGAAAACTTTTGATCTTTTATTCGTCACAATATTCTAACGTCATTAGTGTAAGTCGAAATTTTTTTCAGGCCTTTTTTGTATAGTTTATGTAGTTTTCTTGACTCTTCAGCCATTTTTGGGCATTTACGTAATATTCAGCCATCTTCGCAAAGTAACGAAAAGAAGTATAATTTTGATCTTTATTCATCACGATAGTCTAAGGTCATTGGTGCAAGTCGAACCTTTTTTAAGGCATTTTTTGTATTGTTTATGTATTTTCCTTGATTTTTGGGCCATTTTCGGACATATACGAAATATTTAGTCATTTTTGGATAGTTACAAAAAGAAGTAAAATTTTGATCTTTTTTTCGTCACGATATACTAAGGTCATTGGTGCAAGTCAAAAAAATTTTGAGGCATTTTTCGTATTTTTTCTTGATTTTTCGACCATTTCCGGGCATTTACGTAATATTCGGCTATTATTGGACAGTTATGAAAATAAGTAAAATTTTGATCGTTCATTCGTCACGATATTCTAAGGTCATTGGTGCAAGTCAAAAAAAATTTAAGGCGTTTTTTGTATTGTTTATGTATTTTTCCTTATTTTTCGGCCATTTTCGAACATTTATGTAATATCATTTTCAGACAATTACGAAAAGTTAAAATTTTGATCTTTTATTTGTCACGATATTCTAAGGCCATTGTTTAAGTCAAAATTTGTTTGAGGTACTTTTTGTATTGTTTATATATTTTTCTTGATTTTTTGGGCATTTACATAATATTCGGCCATTTTTGAAAGGTTACGAAAAGAAATGAAACTTTTACCTCTTATTCATTAAGATTTTTTATGGTCGTTGGTGTAAGTCAAAAAAAATTGAGGCATTTTTTGTATAGTTAATGCATTTTTCTTGATTTTTCAGCCATTTTCAGGCATTTACATAATATTCGGCCATTTTCGAACAGTTATGAAAAGAAGTAAAATTTTGATCTTTTATTTGTCACGATATTCTAAGGTCAGTGGTGCAAGTTGAAATTTTTAAGGCATTTTTTGTATTTTTTATGTATTTTTCTTAATTTTTGGCCATTTTCGGATATTGATGTAATATTCAGCTATTTTAGGACTGTTACGAAAAGAAGTAAGCTTTGATCTTTTATACATCATGATATTCTATGGCCATTGGTTCAAGTCAAAATTCTTTTGAGACATTTTTTGTGTTGTTTATGTATTTTTCTTGATATTTCATCCATTTTCGGGCATTTATATAATATTTGGTCATTTTCGGATAGTTAAGAAAAGAAGTAAAATTTTGATCTTTTATTCTTCACGATATTCTAAGGTAGTTGATGCAAGTCAAAAAAAATTTGACGCGTTTTTTGTACTGTTTATGTTTTTTTCTTGATTTTGCGGCCATTTTAGGTCATTTACGTAATATTCGGTCATTTTTGGACAGTTACTAAAAGAAGTAAAATTTGAATCTTTTATTCGTCACGATATTCTAAGGTCATTGGTGCAAGTAGAAATATTTTTGAGGTGTTTTTTGTATTGTTTATGTATTTTTCTTTATTTTAGGACATTTTAGGGCATTTACGTAATATTTTGCCATTTTCGAACTAAGGTTATTGGTGCTAGTCGAATTTTTTTGAGGCTTTATGTATTTTTCTTGATTTTTCTGCCATCTTCAGACATTTACGAAAAAAAAGAAGTAATGTTTTATCTTTTATTCGTCTATATATTCTCAGATCACTGGTACAAGTAAAAAAAATTTGTGGCATTTTTTTATTGTTTATGAATTTTTCTTGATTGTTTGGCCATTTTCGGGCATTTACGTATTATTTGGCAATTTTTGGACAGTTACGAAAAGAAGTAAAATTTTTATATTTTTTTGTCATGATATTCTAAGGTCATTGGTGCAAGTCGAAATTTTTTTGAGGCGTATTTTGTAATGTTTAAGTATTTTTCTTTATCTTTTTGCCTTTTTTAGGCATTTACGTAATATTTGGCCACTTTCGGATAATTAAAAAAAGAAGTAAAACTTTGATCTTTTATTGTGCAAGTCGAAATTTTTTTGAGGTATTTTTTGTAATTTTTATGTATATTTCTTAATTTTTTGGCCATTTTAGGACATTTACGTAATATTCGGCCATTTTAGGACGGTTACGATAAGAAGTTAAATTTTGATCTTTTATTCGACACGATATTCTAAGGTCATTGATGCAAGTAAAAATTTCATTGAGACATTTTTTGTGTTACTGTTGTATTTTTCTCGATCTTTCGGTCATTTACATAATATTTAGCCATTTTCGGACAATTACGAAATGAAGTAAAATTTTGATCTTATCTTCGACACAATATTCTAGGTCATTGGTGCTAGTCCAAAAAAAATTGAGGCATTTTTTGTATTGTTTATGTATTTTTCTTGATTTTTCGCCAGTTTTGGACATTTACATAATATTTGGCCATTTTCGGACAGATATGAAAAGAAGTAAAAAATTTATTTTTTATTCTTCATGATATTATAAGGTCATTGGTAGAAGTTGAAATTTTTTTAAGGCATTTTTTGTTACGTTTATGTATTTCTTGATTATTCGGCTATTTTCAGGCATTTACGTAATATTCGTCCATTTTTGGACAGTTACGAAAAGATGTAAATTTTGATCTTTTATTTGTCATGATATTCTAAGGTCATCGGTGAAAGTTGAAATGTTTTGAGGCGTTTTTTGTATTGGTTATGTATTTTTCTTGATTTTCGGCAATTTACTTCATATTCACCCATTTTCGGACAGTTATAAAATGAAGTAAAATTTTAATCTTTTATTCATCGCGATATATTACTGTCATTGATGCAAGTCAAATTTTTTTGAGGCATTTTTTGTATTGTTTATGTATTTTTCTTGATTTTTCAACCATTTTTGAACATTTACGTAAGATTCGGCCATTTTTGGGCAGTTAGGAAGAAAAAGTAAAATTTTGATCTTTTATTCGTCACGATACTTTAAAGTAATTGGTGCAAGTTGAATTTTTTTTGATGCGTTTTTTGTATTTTTTATGTATTATTCTTTATTTTTCGGTCATTTTTGGACATTTACATTATATTCGGCTGTTATTGGACAATTACGAAAAGAATTGAATTTTGATCTTGTAATCGTCACGATATTCTAAGGTCATTGGTGCTAGTCGATATTTTTTGAGTCATTTTTTGTATTGTTTATGTATTTTTCTTGATTCATCTGCTATTTTCGAGCATTTACGTAATATTCAGCAATTTTTGGAAAGTTACGAAAAGATTTAAATTCTTATCTTTTAATCGTCACGATAATCTAAGGTCATTGGTAGAACTCAAAAAAATTTGAGGCATTTTTTGTATTGTTTATGTATTTTTCTTGATTTTTCGGCCATTTACATAATATTTGGCCATTTTCGGATAGTTATGAACAAAATTAAAATTTTGAACTTCTATTCGTCGCGATATTCTACGGTCATTGGTGAAATTCAAAAAAAAATTGAGGCATTTTTTATATTGTTTATATATTTTTCTTGAATTTTTGACCATTTTCAAACACTTACGTAATATTCGTTTATTTTCGGACAGTTAGGAAAAGAAGTAAAATTTTGATCCTTTTTTCATCACATTATTCTAAGGACATTGGTGTAAGTTGAAATTTTTTAGAGACATTTTTTGTATTGTTTCTGTATTTTTCTTTATTTTTCGGTCATTTACGTAATATTCGGTTATTTTCTTACAGTTACGAAAAGAAGTAAAATATTGATCTTCTATTCTTCACTATATTCTAAGGTCATTGGTGCAAGTCGAAATTATTTTTGGCATTTTTTGTGTTGTTTATGTATTTTTCGTTCATTTTTGGACATTTGCATAATATTCGGCCATTTTTGGAAAATTACGGAAAGAAGTAAAATTTTGATGTTTTCTTTGTCACAATATTCTACGGTCATTGCTGCAAGTCAAATTTTTTTTGAGACATTTTTTTTTATTGTTTATGTATTTTTTTTATTTTTCAACCATTTTCGGGCTTTTACGTAATATTCGGTAATTTTTGGACAGTAACGAAAAGAATTAAAATTTTGATCTTTTATTCGTCACGATATTCTACGGTCGTTGGTGCAAGTCGAATTTTTTTTGAGGCGTTGTTTGTATTTTTATGTATTTTTCTTGATTTTTTGTCCATTTACGTAATATTCGGTGATTTTCAGATAGTTATGAAAAGAAGTAAAATTTTGGTCTTTTATTCTTCACGATATTCTATGGTCATTGGTGCAAGTCGAAAACATTTTGAGGCATTTTTCATATTATTTATGTATTTTTCTTGATTTTTCAACCATTTTTGAACATTTACGTAATATTCAACCATTTTTGGACAATGAAAAAAAGAAATAGAATTTTGATCTTTTATTCGTCACCATACTCTAAGGTCATTGGTGCAATTTAAAATGTTTTTTGAGGCATTTTTTGTATTGTTTATGTATTTTTCTTAATTTTTTGGTCATTTTTGTACATTAACGTAATATTCGATCATTTTTGGATAATTACAAAAAAACGTAAAATTTTGATCTTTTATTCGCCACGTTATTCTAAGCATTGGTGCAAGTTAAATATTTTTTTTGGGATTTTTTTATTTTTTGAAAAGTATTTTCTTTATTTTTCGGTCATTTTTGGAAATTTACGTAATATTCGGCCATTTTTGGACAGTTACGAAAAGTAGTAAAATTCTGTTCTTTTATTCATCACGTTATTCTATGGTTATTTGTGCAAGTTGAAATTTTTTAGAGGCATTTTTTGTATTGTTTATGTAATTTTTATGATTTTTTGGGCATTTACATAATATTTGGCCATTTTCGTACAGTTAGGAAAAGAAGAAAAGATTTGATCTTTTATTCTTCACGATATTCTAAGGTCATTGGTGCAAGTTGAAATTATTTTGAGGCATTTTTTTGTATTGTGTATGTATTTTTCTAGCTTTTTCGATCATTTTCCGACATTTATGTAATATTCAACCATTTTTAGACAATTACAAAAATAAGTTAAATTTTGATCTTGTTACGACCTGAGAGCACCCCCTAGTCGTTACCGGCGTATTCAACCTCGAAGAGGTCTTATACAAGCCCTTAGCTTTCTTCATAGCATATATCATAGAATAAAATCAAGAAAAATTTAAAACTTTTACTTTGGAAGTTCAACTTCACTTCATATATGATAAAATAGAATTTAACTTCGTCACAATGCACCATCTAGACATAGAAGTATCGAAAATGGGACTTAGCCCTTACATCAATAAGAAATCTTGAAAATAGGAAGTACAACAATGTCTTTCAATATAAGAAAAAAATTAAACATAGAAGCTAGATCATAGGGTCTTGTCCTTGGACTTGAGGACTCACAAACTTGGGGAAGCAACTCCAAGAGTCTTGAGAAGTAAGCTTGAATCCTAAATGGCCCGAACCTAAATGTTTGGGGAAAAGGGAGAAAATATGGGTTAGTACAACACAAGTACTAAGTATGACTACTATGCATAAAAACCATTGAACACATGCATAAAAGGACATTTTAGTCAAAACATGCTTTTTACCAAATAAATCCAATATGCACACAAAGTAAGCATCATAGTCCAATCCAACATAATATCATCCCAACATGTAGCAACCCAAGCAATACTAGTGCAATGCAAAGAATAGACCCCATAACCCTATTCAAAGCCAAGTATCACATTAAGCAACCTACTTCATGCATACATTCATAAGATCATATTTCATCATAACTTACCATATTCATAATGATCATACATAACATAGCTTCAACATACATAAGTCATAATCATCATAATCATAAGAGAACACTACTACAATCATCTCTTAGGATCCCACAAGTGCAATGTGCAAGAGAAGTCCCATACCCTCCCTTACACTATGTAGAAACCCTTAGGAAAGCCCTAGTAAGAGTTCACACCTTTCATACCTTCATTAACTTTTACATTAGGGAAATATTGCAATAACCGACATAGACCATGAGAGATACATGGAATCCGGTGTTCTACTCCCACATCAAAAGAGAGGGTTAACACTTGCCTAAGGTGTAACCATTCGTACATAGCTATCTAGGTGGATCCACTAAGCTAAAGTCCAATGTGGGCACATAGTTAAGGGTCAAGGAGATTGCTTCTAGAAACCCTAACTTACTAAACGTGGGGGTTTTCATCTCATGAGACAACACATACCGTAGGTAATTCGGACTTGCTAAACATGAAGAAACCCATGTGGGGAGCCGGACTTACTAAACGTGAGACCCCCATCTCATTTGCATGCCCTTTTCGGTGCTAAGCATCTGATTTCCTTTTGTAATCATCTTTAGTCATCACATAAGTTCACATTAGCCTTTACTAGACTCTTATGTAGACATCTTATAATAATAGCTCATATGTGTTCATAAGTGAATAACAATCCTTTCACTTTAGAGACACTTAGCAAGTGAGTAAACCTTCACTTTACATTACACTACAATCATGAGAACTACCTTTCAATCATATAGCAATCATATCATAATATACATACATACTTCATAGGTAGAGGGTTAAGGATGAGGAAACTAGGTCATCAACACCACAATAACACATTAGGTATAACATCATTACAATCTAAGTAATTCACCTTTCATACTTGAGTTCAAAGAAGAACCAACCTTCATACCTTCTTGCCTTTCGTGGGACAATCATACTTCAATTACCAAGAAATTCATAACCAATACATAATACAAGGTAATTCATGAAGTAATAACATAATAAACATCAATATAAGCAATTGACATATTCCCTTCATAGCCTTCAAGGATTCATTCAAAAACTCAACCCTAATTTCATAGAAATTATATATAACCTAGGGTAGAATCATGATAAAAACATGAATTACATAACATCACATTCAATTCATAGCCTTCAATCAATATCCAACACAACTAGGGTTAGAATTAGGAAAAGAAGGAGAAACATGGGTCTCATGGGTAATTCTTCAAGAAACCACCAATACAACATAAATTCATCCATAATTGTTCATATAACATCAATCAAAGTCAGCTTATAACATCAATTTCACTTTAGAAAGAAGACCCACGTTTTTGGATTGAAAACCTAGAAATTGGAGATTTTGAAATTCATCTTGAAGGGGCTTCTTGGGAAAAGGAATTCCAAGAGTGATAAGCAACCATACCTTATTGACGAATTACCCACGAAAATCCGAGTTGAAACCTTGGAGAGTTAGTCTTCTTCTTGAAGCTCCAATCTTCTTCAATGGAGTTCTTGAGAAGAGAGAGAGAGTAGAGAGAGGGATGAACTTTAGGTTTAGATCTTTGGGGTATTGTGTTTGAGTGATAAAAGTTAGCTAAATTGACTTAAAAATTATTATATACACATCCCCTAAAGTACCCTAAATACCCCTCACTTAAATGGACAATGTAATGAAGTAAAAAATAGATTTTTGAATTTCTGCATTTTCATCGCAGAACAAGTTTGCGACGCGGAGCTGTTCTTTGAAGATATTTGGAATTAAATTTCGAGACAGTAGAGTCCGCGACACGACCGCGTTTCAAACTCACTTTTTGCTCCTTGGGGGAGCACGTGCGCGACGCGCCTTCATTCCCTCCAAGAGCAATTTGCAAGTTGCCTTGGCAGCTTGCTTGGCCAAGGTTGGGGTCCCCCTTTGGGCCCCTTAGGGTGGTCTCGGGGCATCGTATTCGAACGTTTTGACCCTATAAACATATATTTATCTATTTTAAACCTTTTTACAAGATTATACCATTATACGATACTCCCAAACCTGCCCAAAACCTAAGGATGCACTAGAACAAATTCTTCTCAAGTTTCCAGACGTCGTGGTCGTTTCTTAACGTTTAGACTCTTACTCTCACAAACCAAGTTCATTGCATTAAATTAGGTTTAGAAACATAATTTTAACTATTTTTAAGTCATTATTCATAAGGTGAGGCTCTAACTTAAGTCATAGAATTTCCGGGGTGTTACAATATCCCCCCTTAGGAACATTCGTCCCCGAATGTCACTCAGACTTCTTTCTAGGGAGACAATGACTCAAACTAGCAGCATAACAACCAGTCACATCAACAACATCATATCATCATATCATATTGAAATTTAATCCACAACATCACTATGCTTAAAAATCTTTACTTCACATAAGTATAGAAGGAACTACCTTCTCCATATTCGATGAGCATCAACATATATATTAAGCAATCAACAAGACATTCTTTTAACAAGAGAACATCAAGGATGCTTATTACAACTCTCATGAAGACAACATCACACAACATCTATGGGTGCAATTTCAACCATGAGAAACAAAATTCATGAAAACTCAAAATACAACTTAAGCATGAATTTTCACAAAAATACGTACATACAAGGAATTCATGTCATAGTCATCAACACACATGATTTTTCAATTTATACCAAATTAAGAGAGACTATTAACCTCAACTATGGCTAGGAGTAGGAGGAAAAAGATGAGGGTAGCAGGACTTCATGTCAGCCTCGGCCTCCCATGTTGCACCCTCAACTAGATGGTTTCTCCATAGGACTTTTACGGAGGCAACCTCTCTATTCCTCAACTTCTTAACTTGACGACCTAAGATTTCGATCAGAACCTCTTCATAAGAAAGGTTCTCATTCACCCCTAAACCTTCTAGAGAGAGAATGGACACCGGCTCACCTATACACTTCTTTAACATAGAAAAATGGAACATCGGGTGAACCGGGGCCAATTCGATGGGCAATTTCAACTCATAAGCGACCTTTCTGACACGCTTCAAGATCTCATAAGACCCAACATACCGGGGGCTAAGCTTCCCTTTCTTACCAAACCTCATCACCCCTTTCATGGGTGAGATCTTCAAGTAGACCCAATCACCTACTTCAAATTCAAGAGCCCTCTTTCTATTATCGGCATAAGACTTTTGCCGACTATGAGCCATTTTCAACCTATCCCTTATAAGTCAAACTTTTCCCGTAGCCTCATAGACTACCTCGGGACCAAGAAGAGCAAATTCACCCACTTCAAACCACCCAACCGGAGATCGACACCTTCTACCATAAAGTGCTTCAAAGGGTGCCATAGCAATACTCGAGTGGTAGCTATTGTTGTAGGAAAATTCTATCAAAGGTAGGTGGTCATCCCAATTACCTTTGAAGTCAATGACACACGCTCTCAACATGTCCTCTAGGGTTTCGATGGTGCGTTCCACTTGACCATCCGTTTGAGGGTGAAATTCGATACTAAGTTTCACTTGAGTACCAAGCCCACTTTGGAAAGACCTCCAAAAATGGGAAGTAAATTGGGCACCTCTATCCGAAATAATCGACAATGGGGCCCCATGAAACTTCACAATCTCCTTAATGTACAATTTAGCATAATCTTTCGCCGAATAAGAAACCTTGATGGGAAGGAAATGGGATGATTTAGTCAATCTATCCACAATGACCCAAATGGAGTCATGTTGCCTACGGGTTTGAGGCAAACCTACCACGAAGTCCATATTGACCTCTTCCCACTTCCAAGTGGGAGTATCAATATCTTGAGTTAGACCTCCCGGTCTTTGGTGCTCGGCTTTGACTTGTTGGCAATTTCAGCACCTAGCCACAAAATTTGCTATGTCTCTTTTCATTCCGTTCCACCAATAAATCTCACGTAAGTCGCGATACATTTTGGTGGCTCCCGAATGGTTGGAGTATCGGGACCCATGGGCCTCCTCTAAGATTGTCTCTATTAGGCCATCGACATCCGGTACACATAATCTTCCTTAGTACCTAAGTACCCCATATTTTCCTTGAGAGAAAGTTTCTATTGCTTTATTGAGAACCGACTCTTTTGGTTCCATCAAAATAGGGTCAAGATGTTGCTTAGACTTCACGTCAACAACAACCGATGACTCATAATTATGACGGACCATGACACCTCCTTTTGGGGAATCTTCAAGTCGGACACCCAACCGGGCTAGCCTATGTACATCACAGGCTAACTCCCTTTTCTCTTCTTCCACATGTGACACACTACCCATAGATATACGACTCAAAGCATCCACGACCACATTTGCTTTTTCGGGGTGGTAAAGGACACTCATATCATAATCTTTTAAGAGTTCCAAGCACCTCCTTTGTCGGAGATTCAATTCTTTTTGGCTAAAAACATATTGAAGACTCTTGTGGTCAGTAAACACATCCACATGGACCCCATAGAGATAGTGTCTCCAAATCTTTAAAGAAAAGACTACAGCTGCTAGCTCAAGGTCATGAGTTGGATAGTTCTTCTCATGCACCTTGAGTTGTCTCGAGGCATAAGCTATAACCTTACCATGCTGCATGAGGACACAACCCAAACCCATTCGTGAAGTGTCACAATATACTACAAACCCTTCGGTGCCCTCCGGTAAGGTCAAAACCGAAGCGTTGGTGAGCCTATCTTTCAACAATTGGAAGCTTTTTTCACAAGACTTTGACCATTCGAACTTGAACTTCTTTTGAGTTAAGGAAGTTAATGGAGATACAATAGATGAAAATCCCTCAACAAACCTCCGGTAGTAACCGGCCAAACCCAAAAAGCTTCGGATGTCGGAAGGATTCAAAGGTCTAGGCCAACTTTTGACTGCATCGGTTATTTTATGATCAACTTCTATACCCTCACTAGAAACAATGTGACCAAGGAAAGCAACCGATCTTAGCCAAAACTCGCACTTGCTAAACTTAGCATAAAGTTGGTGATCTTTGAGGGCTTGCAATACTATCCTCAAATGATTCACGTGATCATCCTCACCTTTAGAGTATATCAAGATGTCATCAATAAAGACAATAACAAACGAGTCTAGAAAATTTCTAAACACACGATTCATAAGGTCCATGAAAGCCGCCGGGGCATTTGTAAGACCAAAGGACATCACTAAGAACTCAAAATGACCATATCTTGATCGGAAAGTTGTTTTTGGAACACCAACACCTCTCACCCTAAGTTGGTGATAACCTGACCTCAAATCAATTTTTGAAAAGTAACTCGCTCCTTGAAGTTGATCAAATAAGTCATCAATCTTAGGGAGTGGATACTTGTTCTTAATGGTTACCTTATTTAACTGTCGGTAATCAATACACATTCGAAGAGATCCATCCTTCTTCTTCACAAATAACACCAGTGCACCCCAAAGAGATATACTAGGTTGGATCAAAACCCTTATCCAACAAATCTTTGAGTTGAGCTTTTAATTCCTTCAACTCCGCTGGGGCCATCCGATAAGGAGGGATTGAAATAGGTTGTGTATCCCGCAATAAATCTATGCCAAAATCTATTTCCCGTTCGGGAGGGATCCCGGGTAAGTCATCGGGAAAGACTTTCGGAAAATCCTTCACTACGGGGACCGACTCCAAAGGAGGAATCTCGGACTCAAGATCCTTGACCCTCACAATATGATAGAGACAACCCTTAGAAATCAGCTTACAAGCTTTTAGACCTGAAATGATCCTTCCCCTAGGAACGGAATTTCCTCCCTTCCATTCTAAAATGGGTTCATTAGGAAATTGAAACTTCACAATTCAGGTCCTACAATCTATGGACGCAAAACAAGCATGAAGCCAATCCATCCCCAATATAACATCAAAGTCTAACATATCAAGTTCCACCAAATCAACCAAAGTGACTCTATTGGGCAATGATATGGGACAACTCCTATAAACTCTTTTAGCAACTATGGAATCACCCACCGAGGTAGAAACCAAAAAGGGTTCATCTAAGACATCGGGAAGCATATCAAAATTCATAGCCACTAAAGGGGTTACAAAAGATAAAGTGGCACCGGGATCCAACAATGCAAAAACATTAATTGAAAATACTTGAAGCATACCGGTCACAACATTCGGAGAGCTCTCTTGATCACCTCGGGATTGGAGAGCATATAAGCAATTCTTCTTAGGAGCGTCGGGATTTGGGCCACTTGTTTGTGCTTGAGCATTTTCCCTTCCTTGAGCCTTTACCATAGGGCAGTCCCTTCTCATGTGCCCACTCTTAACGTAACTATAGCAATTACCCGTGCCAACTAGGCACTTGCCTTCATGCTTTCGACCACACTTTTCACAAATAGGCTTCTCAACATAAGGACCACCACCTCTTGCTTCTTGAGGCTTGGGGGTAGACACTTTACCTTTGTTGACCCATTGGAGTGTTAGGAGGACCTTGGTTGGAAAACCTCTTTTTGAACTTTGGCTTATCTTGGATTTCAAACCTAACCTTAGAAGAATTTTCATCATCAGCCCTTGACCTCTTCAATTCTCTACCAACTTGCTTAAGATTTTGCTCCTCAATTTGTTCGGCATGAACCATAAGACGAGAAATGTCCATGCTTGGGATTAACATAGCCGACCTACATTCATTCACCACAAGATCGGATACCCCCATAACAAATTTGTTCATTGTAGCTCTAGAGTCCGATACCAAAGTAGGAGAATGCTTGGACAATTGAGTGAACTTGAGGCCATACTCCTTCACACGCATACCCCCTTGACGGAGGTTGATGAATTCTTGCATTTTCCTCTCCCTTAGTTCCAGGAGGAAAAATCTATCAAGAAAAGCCATTTTGAAAGTAGCCCAACTTATTGGACCCTCTCTAATAGGTCTCCCCTCCTTCCATTGTTCATACCACACTTGTGCCATATCTTTGAGTTGATAGGCGGCTAACTCCGCCTTTTCTTGGGAAGACACACCCATAGCCTCTAGAACCTTAAAAACTTCATCAAGGAACCCTTGTGGATCCTCTTCCACTTTGGAGCCAAAGAAAGTAGGGGGATTTATCCTTGTGAAATCCCTTATCCTAGAAGCGGTAGTGCTAGCATTGGGGTTCACTTGCACCCTAGCATCCCTAGAAACTTGAGTGACCAACACTTGAGTCAAATTATGAATAGCTGACCTTATCTCAACATTAGACATAGCCCCTTCTTCTATAAGAATTGGAGGGTTTTGAGGAGCTTGAGGGGGAACCGCCTCATTCACAATCTCCTCACCAGCCCTCCTTGCGTTGTTCCTTCTTGTATTCATTGCCTATAAGAACAAGAGAACGATTAGAAGAAAATGACTAAATAGAGTTAATACTCTTAGGCACGACAATGGAATAACAAAAGAGTGAAAGTTCCTAAGCATCTCATAGCCTCTAATTCATAAGTGTGGCGCGCTTCACACCTATGAACAAGATTCTACTAGACATGGTATTAGTGACATCAATCCTATATTATTCTCAACCTTGTGCTCTGATGCCAAGTTTGTAACGACCCGAGAGCACTCTCTAGTCGTGACCGGTGTATTCGACCTCGAAGAGGTCTTATACAAGCCCTTAGCTTTCTTCATAGCATATATCATAGAATAAAATCAAGAAAAATTTAAAACGTTTACTTTGGAATTTCAACTTCACTTCACATATGAAAAATAGAATCTAATATCATCACAATGCACCATCTAGACATAGAAGTATCGAAAATAGGACTTAGCCCTTACATCAATAAGAAGTCTTGAAAATAGGAACTACAACAATGTCTTTCAATATAAGCAAAGAACTAAACATAGAAGCTAGATCTTAGGGTCTTGTCCTCGGACTTGAGGACTCACAAACTTAGGGAAGCAACTCCAAGAGTCTTGAGAAGTAAGCTTGAATCCTAAACGGCCCGAACCTAAATGTTTGGGGAAAAGGGAGAAAATATGGGTTAGTACAACACAAGTACTAAGTATGACTACTATGCATAAAAACCATTGAAACATGCATAAAAGGACATTTTCGTCAAAACATGCTTTTTACCAAGTAAACCCACCCAATATGCACACAAAGTAAACATCATAGTCCAATCCAACATAATATCATCCCAACATGTAGACAACCTAAGAAATACTAGTGCAATGCAAAAGATAGAACCCCATAACCCTATTCGAAGCCAAGTATCACATTAAGCACCCTACTTCATGCATACATTCATAAGATCATATTTCATCATAACTTACCATATTCATAATGATCATACATAGCATAGCTTCAACATACATAAGTCATAATTATCATAATCATAAGAGAAGACTACTATAACCATCTCTTAGGATCCCACAAGTGCAATGTGCAAGAGAAGTCTCATACCCTCCCTTACACTATGTAGAAACCCTTAAGAAAGCCCTAGTAAGAGTTCACACCTTTCTTACCTTCATTTACTTTTACATTAGGGAAATATTGCAATAACCGACATAGACCATGAGAGCTACATGGAATCCGGTGTTCTACTCCCACATAGAAAAGAGAGGGTTAACACTTGCCTAAGATGTAACCATTCATACATTGCTATCTAGGTGGATCCACTAAGATAGAGTCCTATGTGGGCACATAGTTAAGGGTCAAGGAGATTGCTTTTAGAAATCCTAATTTACTAAACATGGGGGTTTTCATCTCATGAGACAACACATACCGTAGGTAATTCGGACTTGCTAAACATGAGGAAACCCATGTGGGGAGCCGGACTTACTAAACGTGAGACCCCCATCTCATTTGCATGCCCTTTTCGGTGCTAAGCATCTGATTTCCTTTTGTAATCATCTTTAGTCATCACATAAGTTCACATTAGCCTTTACTAGACTCTTATGTAGACATCTTATAATAATAGCTCATATGTGTTCATAAGTGAATAACAATCCTTTCACTTTAGAGACACTTAGCAAGTGAGTAAACCTTCACTTTACATTACACTACAATCATGAGAACTACCTTTCAATCATATAGCAATCATATCATAATATACATACATACTTCATAGGTAGAGGGTTAAGGATGAGGAAACTAGGTCATCAACACCACAATAACACATTAGGTATAACATCATTACAATCTAAGTAATTTACCTTTCATACTTGAGTTCAAAGAAGAACCAACCTTCATACCTTCTTGCCCTTCGTGGGACATCCATACTTCAATTACCAAGCAATTTATAACCAATACATAATACAAGGTAATTCATGAAGTAATAACATAATAAACATCAATATAAGCAATTGACATATTCCCTACATAGCCTTCAAGGCTTCATTCAAAGACTCAACCCTAATTTCATGGAAATTATACATAACCTAGGGTAGAATCATCATACAAACATGAATTACATAACGTCACATTCAATTCATAACCTTCAATCAATATCCAACACAACTAGGGTTAGAATTAGGAAAAGAAGGAGAAACATGGGTCTCATGGGGAATTTTTCAAGAAACCACCAATACAACATAAATTCATCTATAATTGTTCATATAACATCAATTAAAGTCAGTTTATAACATCAATTTCACTTTAGAAAGAAGACCCACATTTTTGGATTGAAAACCTAGAAATTGGAGATTTTGAAATTCATCTTGAAGGGGCCTCTTGGGGAAAGGAATCCCAAGAGTGATAAGCAACCATACCATATTGACGAATTACCCACAAAAATCCGAGTTGAAACCTTGGAGATTTGGTCTTCTTCTTGAAGCTCCAATCTTCTTCAATGGAGTTCTTGAGAAGAGAGAGAGAGAGAGAGTAGAGAGAGGGAGGAACTTTAGGTTTATATCTTTGGGGTTTTGTGTTTGAGTGATAAAAGTGAGGTAAATTGACTTAAAAATCATTATATACACGTACCCTAAAGTACCCTAAATACCCCTCACTTAAATGGACACTTTAATGAAGTAAAAATAGATTTCTAAATTTCTGCATTTTCGTCGCGGAACAAGTCCGTGACGCGGAGCTGTTCCCTAAAGATATTTGGAATTAAATTTTGGGACAGTAGAGTCCACGACACAACCACATCGTGAACTCACTTTTTTTTCCTTGGGGGAGCAAGTGCGCGACGCGCCTTCATTCCCTCCAAGAGCAATTTGCAAGCTGCCTTGGCAGCTTGCTTGGCCAAGGTTGGGGTCCCCTTTGGGGACCCTTAGGGTGGTCCCGGGGCATCGTATTCGAACGTTTTGACCCTATAAACATATATTTACCTATTATAAACCTTTTTACAAGATTGTTCCATCATACGACACTCCCAAACCTTCCAAAAACCTAAGGACTCACTCGAACACATTCTTCTCTAGTTTCCGGACGTCGTGGTCGTTTCTTAACGTTTAGACTCTTACTCTTCCAAACCAAGTCCATTGCATTAAATTAGGTTTAGACACATCATTTTAACTATTTTTAAGTCATTATTCATAAGGTGAGGCTCTAACTTAAGTCATAGAATTTTCGGGGTGTTATAGATCTTTCATTTGTCACAATATTCTAAGGTCATCGGTTCAAGTCAAAATATTTTTGAGGCATTTTTTGTATTATTTATGTATTTTTCTTGATTTTAAGACATTTTCAGACATTTACATAATATTCGGCCATTTTCGGACAGTTACTAAAAGAAGTAAAATTTTGATCTTTTATTCATCACTATATTCTAAGGCCATTGGTGTAAGTCAAAATTTTTTGAGGCCTTTTTTGTATTGTCTATGTTCTTTTTCTTGATTTTTTGGCCATTTTTTTGCATTTATGTAATATTTGGTCATTTTCGGACAATTACTAAAAGAAGTAAAATTTTGATCTTTTATCCGTCATGATATTCTATGGTCATTGGTGCAAGTCAATGTTTTTTTGCGGTGGTTTTTGTATTGTTATGTATTTTTCTTGATTTTTAGCCATTTTCGGGCATTTACGTAATATTCGTCAATTTTTGGACATTTAAGAAAATAAGTAAAATTTGATCTTTTATTCGTTACGATATTCTTTGGTCATTGGTGCAAATCTAATTTTTTTTGAGCCGTTTTTGTATTGTTTATGTATTTTCCTTGATTTTTCGATCATTTACGTAACATTTGATCATTTTCGGACAGTTACAAAAAGGTGTAAAATTTTGATCTTTTATTCGTTGCGATATACTAAGTTCATTGGTGCAAGTAGAAATTTTTTTGTATTGGTTATGTATTTTTCTTGATTTTTCGTTCATTTTCGGGTATTTACGTAATATTTGGCAATTTTTGGACAGTTACGAAAAGAAGTAAAATATTTATCTTTTATTCGTTACAATATTTTAAGGTCATTGGTGCGAGTCAAAAAAATTTTGAGGCATTTTTTTATTGTTTATTCATATTTCTTGATTTTTCGGCCATTTTGGAGCATTTACGTAATATTCGACCATTTTAGGATAGATAGGAAAAAATCTAAAATTGGTATCTGTTATTCGACATGGTATTCTAAGGTCATTGGTGCAAGTCAAATTTTTGTTGAAGCATTTTTTGTATAGTTTATGTATTTTTCTTGATTCTTCAGCCATTTTCGGACAGTTACGAAAAGAAGCAAAATTTTGATCTTTTATTTGTCACAATATTCTAAGGTCATTAGTGCAAGGCAAAAAAAAATTGAGGCATTTTTTGTATAGTTTATGTAGTTTTCTTGATTTTTCAGCCATTTTCGGATATTTACGTAATATTCAGCCATCTTCGCAAAATAACACAAAGAAGTATAATTTTGATCTTTTATTCGTCACGATAGTCCATGGTCATTGGTGCAAGTTGAACTTTTTTAAGGCGTTTTTGTATGTTTATGTGTTTTTCTTATTTTTGGGCCATTTACGTAATATTTAGCCATTTTTGAACAGTTACGAAAAGAAGTAAAATTTTGATCTTTTTTTCGTCACGATATACTAAGGTCATTGGTGCAAGTTAAAATTTTTTAGAGGCATTTTTTGTATTGTTTATGTAAGTTTCTTGATTTTTTGACCATTTTCGGGCATTTACATAATATTTGGCCATTTTCGTACAGTTACGAAAAGAAGTAAAGATTTGATCTTTTATTCATCACGATATTCTAAGGTCATTGGTGCAAGTCGAATTTTTTTTGAGGCATTTGTTGTATTGTTTATGTATTTTCTTGATTTTTTGACCATTTTCAAACATTTATGTAATATTCGGCCATTTTCGGACAGTTATGAAGAGAAGTAAAATTTTGATCTTTTATTCGTCAAGATAATCTAAGGTCATTGGTGCAAGTCAAAATTTTTTTGAGAAGTTTTTTGTATTGTTTATGTATTTTTCTTGTTTTCATCCATTTTCGGACATTTACATAATATTCGGTAATTTTCGGACAGTTATGAAAATAGGTAAAATTTTGATCTTTTATTCGTCACGATATGCTAAGGTCATTGGTGCAAGTCGAATTTTTTTTAAGCGTTATGTATTTTTCTTGATTTTTTGGCCATCTTCAGACATTTACGTAATACTCGGCCATTTTCGGATAGTTATGAAAAAAAGTAAAATTTTGATCTTTTATTTGTCACGATATTCTAAGGTCATTGGTGCAAGTTTAATTTTTTTGAGGTGTTTTTTTGTATATTTGTTTTAAATGAAGTAGACTATCCGGTCTTTATTGCATAAATAAAGTGAACCTACGTAGACTAATCCAACCCAGGCCCAATAACAATACAAAAAGGAAACAAAAAGGGAAACAGAAGTAGTCCAAGACCAGATGTCCGGACATTAAAGATGAAAAGGGGAAAGTAACAAAATTTCATCTCCTTCCTCACAACACAGTCAAAAAAACCATGGATCGCTTGAGGGAAACGTTGATGAGCTGATGAGACATCAAGATCTTCAAAATCAGCATCCATCTTTAGTCCATAACCTGAAAGTTGGTGAGATTAAGGTGTTTTCACCTAAGACATTCCAAGTCTCGCGAATGCCATGAAAAAATCCTAGTGAAGACTTCTTCACTCTACAACGACAGATCTGGTGAGTGCCATATGATTATGAAGTTGTTGTTGTCCACAAATCAAAGAGCTGGTTTTAAATATACTTCTTTTGGTCCCTTGTGAGTGTCGATTCTGGCCTCTAAGCTCCAGCTGGACTCATGCCACTCCAATACCTGCATATACCTAGAATTCCAAAGGGTAAGTTGTTCTTCTTCTCGCTCTATGCCCTCATATATCTGTTTTTCCAGAGTAATGTTTCGCTATATTTCTCGACTCTCAACAGATTGATCATAAAAACTGATACCACAGCTTGAAATTCAAGAAAGATAGGTACTTTATTATTCTAAAACATTCTACCTTATTGTCATCACTGTATCTGTTTGTATATGTGAATGCTTGCTATGTGAATTCCCTATGATAATGTTTATTTTCATGTTATCTTCTCTGCGTATCATCTTGGTTAGCAAAATCTCCATTTTGATATCTTCTTATCATTAGGCTAGGAAGTTTTTCTTTCTCTGTATTGATGGTGCCTCTTGCCTCACTTGGTATATCCTGAAAATTTGAGTATGTTAGTATTTGAGTACCTGCAAAATAGAAAATGTGATTAGTGAAAAAGTCAGCCAACTGATTTCCTTCTCTTAGAATATGTTCCATTGTCACTTCTTTGTCCTTCATAAGCATCCTAATCCTCTTGATCTCTATTACTATGCTCCAAGGGATTTCCCAAATTCCATCCAGAATATTCTTCAGAGAAAGGGAATCAGTTTCAAGTGTAACATGGAGCAGATTATGGTGTACACAGTACTCCAGACCTAGTCTTAATGCCACCACTTCTGCCACTAGATTAGTTCCATCAAATAATCTCTTGACTTCAGCATAAATTAAATTTCCTTCTCCATTCTTGATACAAAAAGCCCCAGAATTTGGGCCTGGATTTCCTTTAGATGCACCATCAGAGTTGCATTTAAAGGACCCCATCTCTGGAGGATTCCACACTACTATTCTGCAACCAAGAGTGGGAGTGTACTCCTCAAACAATTTTACAAATCCAGGCCAAGATGTTGGTAAATGTTTTAGCCAAGGGTAGTTATACTTAGCTAACAATAACAAATTTCTGTTCATTTCTATTTTCATACCCACATATGTCATTCTTTCTCCATGATTAATAGTGTTTCTCCTCTTCCAAATCTGCCATATGATAAACAAAGGAACTGCATTGAAGAGTATTTGCAACTTCGATGTTCTTTCTGCATTCCACCATTTCATTGCAGAATCCCTTAGTTGCAAAAAAGGACCATTAATTCCCCCTGTAGCTGCAAATTTACTCCATAGTCTATTAGCAATTGGACACTTAATGAATAAATGTTCAATTGTTTCTCTCTCATTCTCATCATAACCTTTGCATAACACTTCATCACACAACTGATTTCTTACAAGCACTTCCCCAATAGGAATTCTTTTCCTCCACAACCTCCAAATCAAAAGACACTTTGAAAGGCATTCCTTTTATCCACAATTTCTTGTAATCCTCTAGAACTTCACCTGGTTGTCTTTGTATTTCCCAAGCAGACTTGACTGTGAATTTACATGAAGGATTAAGCATCCACCAGGGTTTGTCCCATTCTATTGCCCTTCTTCAACCATAAGATTATGTTGGATGTGATTACCAACCTCCTCTGTAAACAACATATCTAGCAAATTAGGATTCCACCTCCCATGATGAACTAACTAATTGACATCCTCCAATTGATGAACACTTCTAGTAGACACTGGTAGATAATACTGTAGAGCACCAAGCATTGTCCAGTTGTCATACCAACTGTTAGCATTTCCACACCTTGGCTCCTACTAAATTTCTTGATCAACATAATTTCGGGCTTCAATCATATACTTCCAAGTCTGGGAGCCCCCTTTCCATTCAACCACGCGAGGAGCATGTCTCTTGCAATACATTTTCCACATGAAGATTGTCCACATTGATTTTTGAGTCCTAAAAATCCACCACAGCTTACCAAATAATTCTTTGGATACATCAAATAGTGATCTAATGCCTAGACCACGTTCTTCTTCAGGCCTGCAAATGACATCCCAATCAACCCAATGCTTGTTTCTGCCAACCACCTTCATATTCCATAGAAATCTTGCGAAAATTCTATGTAACTCATGAATCACATAGTTAGGAGGAATTATAGCAGATAGTAGATATATAGGGATGCTATTCAGAACATTATTTATCAGTACATATTTACCTCTAAAAGAAATAGTCCTCCCTTTCCAGGTCTACAATTTGTTGTGTACATTATTTATCAGCTCTAATAGTTTTATGTTCATGATAAAACTATTAGAGTTGTGATTCAGGATGTGGAAAGCTGTATTGGATTCCCCAGAGGAAAATTTCTTTGATGTACTTAGGGTGTCCAATTGGACATGCCAGAAAGAGTTTAGGGCTCTAGCTAACACTTCTAAAGATATTATAAACAGAGCAGGAGACAAAGGGTCTCCTTGTTTCACACCCCTAGTAGAATAAAAGAATCCATAGGATTGCCTATTTATAAGAATAGAATACCAATTGTTAGCCAAGAGACTCCAAATCATATCCACCACTATATTATCAAACCCCATTTTTTCAAGCACCTTTATCAAATACCTCCAATCCACCGTGTCATAAGCTTTGGCCAAGTCCAGTTTGATCACTAAATTTGCAGGCTTACCCCTTTTCTTAAAATCTATAATTATTTCTTTGGCCAATAAGATATTTTCTGTGATATTTCTGCCCTTCACAAACCCAGACTGATTTTTAAACACTATAATAGAGAGATATGCCTCAATTCTGTCATGAAGCACTCTTGAGATTACCTTATTAAGAAAATTACTTAAACTAATTGGCCTCATTTTCTTGTCTTCCACTTTGGCCAATATGAGTTCACCTGGTACTAGTAGCTTTATCGGGGAATTTCTCATCTTAGTAGGAGCTTTCCAAAGAAATAACTTAGTAGCCAGCACTCCGTGCAACTATGGTTGTTGATCTTGCAGAGTTTGATCCTATATAAAAATGTGTACTCATCATGGTCGTCCCTCATCCTATATTGTCAGAGAATATATATGTTCTGGGACGGAAGGATTCGAACTTCAACCATTCGAATAGTCTCCCCTAAGATTGACCTCTTTTCCAAATAAACCGAACCTCGATATGGCCATCTCTCTAGGTTGCACAACCCCTTTAGATCCTTTCTGTGACCCGAAATGAACTTATTCTCTCTTCGTCTCTTGCTTTTGATTTCCTAATTTGGGTTAAAAAACCACTTGTGTAGGTGGGGAAGAAAGAGTCTGAGGTCGGGTTGGCAGAGAAAGACTGAACAAATTATTTTTAGGCAGTAAGACCAAATTGGTGTGTGTAATAGACTTAGGTAAAGTGCTCCTTCCGAAGAAATTCTAGATCATTTTTACAACATCTCCACCAAAAATATCCCAGCAGCTCTGGAAAAATATACCAGTTAACCCATCAGGGCCACTGGCACTTTCTCCATTCAATTCAAAAACTACCCTCTTCACTTCCTCCTCTACTGGTTCCTTAGTAATACCCCTGTTCATATCCTCAATAACTAATGTAGGGACATGATTAAGTAGAAACATGTATGCAAGGTCATTTTCACAAGTAAATTGCTTTTGAAAAAAGGAGACAACTTCAGCAGCCAATGATTTAACGTTTCAAGCACACCTCATCCAATTCTAGGTGTCAACAATCGTCAATCAGTATAAAACCCAATAATTGAGTTAAGGTCGAATTCGAAAGAGAACGATACGTGTTCAAATTTGATTAGGAAGTGTAAATGTGGTCTAATCACCCATAATAATAGAAATTATCGAAAAAAGACATTAGTCAAATTAAAAGGGTGACACGAATGTGAGATGGGGGTTTTGGTTTTTAATTATCAACTACAAGGTAGTCAAAAACAATTTGAAATAACAATAGGAAGAGGGATTCTCGGGATGTGATCGATTATAGGCAAATGTAGATATATGGGTAATCAAAACTACTAGTAAACAGCTAAAATTAGTGGTAGTCTACACTATAAGGGAGATATCTTTCTCTCGAACAATTACCCCAAATCAGGTGATTTCTTTCGAACATCAACAAGCATAACAATGAAGAACAACCCATACCTTAATTCATCCACTCTCTCGAGCTAGATGGTTAGGATTGGGTTAAGGATTCACTCTCTGGAGCTAAACCTAACTCAGCCCAATACCTATAAATCATTAATCAATAATCAATAATCTTAGTTCTAAAACCTCTCTCTCAAGCAAGCCAAGAACACAAAATTTGAATTGGATTTGCAACTACAATTCATAAATTAAACCACAATGATTGATTAAACTTACTTCAAAATAGCATTTAAACTAGTAATTAACAATATCCATAAACTAATTCAACCCATAATCACATGATCACACCCCAAGAATTGGGGTTTTAGCCAAACATCATAAAAGAGTAAAAATGATTATCGAATCAATTATCCATCAACTGGGTAAAACTGATTTAGATTTTACAATGCTTCAATTTGTAGAATATTCGCAACCCACTTCTAAAATCTCCAAATTGATCCTCTAAAATTCTTCAAAACTATGAAAAACTATAGAGAAAAATGTTCTGAGCTAAATTCATAGTCAACAACATAAGTCTACCCTGTCCAACATGCTAAAATAAATGTTCAAAATATAATTTATAGTTGCCAAAAATAAGACACAAAGGGCCATTTGGCGAAGTAAGTCCAGCTTGCTGAACTACTCGGTGAATCTCCTATTGATCTCTTCCATCGCCTTTTCACCTTGGCATTCATCATCCTCAAGTTTTGTAACTTTGGGCGATCTCTCTTTGCATCGCGGAACTGCTCAGCGATTCGCCAACTGCTCCTTTTTGTCGTTGACTTGGTTTCTTTCCTTAGGACTGGCACACTGGAACTTTAGGCGGTCAAGCTAGCCACTCGGTGATTCGTGAAGTGCTCTCGGCGATCACCAGGCTTGCCTTTCTTCATTTCTTTAGTTTGTTTGTTCCTTTTTGCCTGTTAGTGTCCTTGCTTTGTTCCTCAATCCATATACCTGAAAATCAAGGATTTAACATCAGTTTATGGAACAAATTAAGCTTTTGAGGACACTAACTCTATATAAACAAATCCCCAAATGAGTTTAAATCTCAGACTCATCAACAACCCTAACTTAAACTTTTGCTTGTCCTCAAGTAAAACTCAAGATCAGCAGTTCGAAAAGGATGTCTCACATAGTGCTACGTAAGACTGGACATGATTGCATACAACAAGCTTCACTTACTCATGCAATGATCAATTGTGCACTCAAAGATTCAAACTGTGACTCACCATTATCAAAGATTCTTAAGTTCACAATGCTTGCTTCAAGTACAAGTTCAAGCTCAACAAAGGTACTCAAATGCCCTCACAATAAAAATGATTCCCGATTCACACAAAGTTCTTCAACAATTTATAGTTTCGGAATCACATACGACTCTCACACTCACAAAGATGAAAACATGCATGACTTCACCCATATGTTTGCCCTTATTTTCCAATCAACATTCATTTTAGCTCACTCAAGATGACAAAGGTCTTTTCAAGACTTGTAACGGGGCTGAGTGTAAAGGTATGGTCATTTAGGCTCAATGGCTGCTACCCTCATGAAATGTGGTCTGAACATCACTTTCTTCCTTTTCTTCAACATTTCGATCATGCTAACAATTCACCCCATTATTCAACTTCAAGTGGACTACCGAATACCCCCTTTCTTTGCAACTTCCACTACTTCATTTCACAACTTTTTCATTCTTTTTCTTTTGCTTTTTTTTTTTTTTTTTACATGGAGGGGTTCCATCTTTTTCAAAACCATTGCTTAAAGGGGGAATTTTTCACACTTCTTGATATACCTTCTCTTTTCACCATACTCCAAACTTAGGCTTTTGGCCCAATTTGGCTATTCTAACAAACAACACTTCATGAGATTTAGGGGTGAATGGATAAAGAGGGGTCATAATTGTTCAAGTTTCTTCCAAGAAAGGGATAAGGTTCAAGAGGGTTCAAGCAAGGTTCACCTATCTCACAAGGTTGGCCACAAAAGAGGTATATTGTCAAATTGTTTCACTCTTTAAAATGGTTGCCTAAGATCATTTCAAGTGTTTTCATAACTTAGTCAACCAGAGCAACGGGGCAAATTCTAGGTGTCATCACACAAAATGTTCACGGTAACCTCATCACACAATGCATTGGCACCAATATCAAACAGGACTCCACACTTTCTAGCTAGTGTGTAACGTTCATCACAAGAGACTTATTCGATAACATGTTAGTCACAACGAGATGCAAAAAATCCACACATTGTCTATGTAACTTCATTTGGCCTCCTCGTAGCCACACATTCATTTTGTTCAATTAAGAGCACTATTCAAGTCATCGATATTGATCATAACTGATACTCAGATTCTCACAAGAACATCCACAATCACAAATAATAGAGGTGGCACAAATTTTAAAAATAGGTCAAAACCATTTCCAGTCAAAACAAGGAGCCACAAGCTCAAACATCCACAAGATTAAGATCCAAACACAATCAAAACACAAATATATATTACAAAACCCAATATATACAAATAAAATGTAATCACAAGAGGTAGGTATGGAAATACCTCACCCCACCCACAAAATAAAAGCAGTTGTCCTCAACTATAACTAAAACAACAAAAATCTATAAAAATAACAGAGAGGGAGGTAAATATGTCATCCTACCAGGCTAAGCCTGGGATGAAGTCTTCATCGTAGTAACTCCATCTATCGGGGTATCAATTCCCGGGGTGACTCTCTAGTCTTGGGCATAAGTGCCAGGTGTAACATCAATACTTGCTCCACTGGCGACTGCCATATAAGTCTCCCTCAACAAAGTTTGAATGGACGAATGTACCATAGCCTCCTCAACCTCAGTCAAGCCCTCATAGGTGGTCTCCTATTGGACACTGAGCTGATCCTCATCAGTCTCAGCCTCGGACTCTATAGCCACCTCATCAGCTCTAACCTCATCTTCGATAGTAGTTGGAGGCACATTAGAACAAGCCAGAATATCTGTGTCCAGGTCGTTAGGGATCTCCACATTCCCAAAAATCATCGGCATATCAGTGGACTTTAGCTGGTCCACATCTCTTCTCAACTCTACAATTATGGCCCTTAATACCGTCATCTCATGAGTGGCCCCTGACCTCTCTCACACACCTTTATACTTGCCGTGAGGGCATTGATAGCATCTCTTAGAGGTGTCAAAGAAGCGGTGAGAACTCTCTCAATCATCCCATGAACTACAGCTTCTTGCTTGGAGGCACGCATATCAGAAAAATGGGATAGGTGCCCCATCCGTAGCAGCATAGCCTGGGTGAGTGGAGGTTGGGATGTTGTGTACTAGAAGCAAACCTAGGATGCAGGGGAGTGGTAGAAGATCTCGGAGTCATAAAAGGGGTAAATCTAGAAATACCTGAAAGCCCAGTGGCCGGAGTAGGCAATATTGCATCTGTAGGTAGTGTCTCAATATCAACAGCCGGGGATGTATCCATCGAGGCCGCCCTCTTCTTCTTAGCCTCATCTTTCAAGTACTTGGCCTCAATATGCCGGATGACAGTAGAGGATGTGGGAATCACTTCCACATCCTTCTTCTCATCACGTGGCACCCGGGGTTGCCTGCATAACTCGGTGATCAACATCGGAAAATAGAGCGATGTCTGCTGATGCCTAGCTCTCATGGCCATCTCCTATCTAATGATGACACCTGGATTGATGCGCTTCCCTGCGATGATAGATAAAATATAGGCCACCTTTGTGTGGCGGAAGATAGACTCGTTTTAGGACAACATGATTATGCTACTGATGAAGCCAAACTAGTACCTCACTGCCACATTGAGGCTTTTCTTCTCGATTAGCACTTTGGCCTCGATCCACTTTGGAGTTCTGTCCGATAAAAATGGGACCAACCAACCTTTCATATCCTCCAAAACCGTAGTTTTGATCATGCTCTGATAGTCATCTGTAATGTTAGTGCATTCCAAAACAACATTTATATCATCACTGTCACATTTTACCATCCTTTCCTGACAACTACACAATCTACTAGCTTGAAGGTAGAAGCCTTCCTCTTTCCCTGTGGCACCAAAGCTCCATAGGTAGTGTAAAACTCCCAGACCCAATTAGGAATGTAAGGGTCCCAGGGTTTAGTAAAAAGCTAGAAGTTGTGGGATTTAAAGGTGCTCTATATCTCTGGATATCTGTCCACCACACTATCTATGGACAATCTCTTCTCATCGATGATAGTCCTCAGTCCCTCGGCCTTTAGTCTATTGAGAGACCGGGAGGAGGACCATGTTTAAGTGGTGCTGGGACCACAATTTGATCTAGAACTGGAGAAAGATGAGTGGTCTGAGGCACCAGGATCCTAGACAGATCATTCATCCTTGTGGAGCGCATTTTAGCTCTTCGGGCAAATAACAATTGGTAATCCTCAAGCTCAGAGATGATAGCCTGAGGATCCTGGTGTTCCCCCTCGCTTTTAGATATTGTGAGGTGAGTCGCATAGACTCCCTTACTGTCGAAGCTGATGTCCGATGACTCAATTGCGAGTGCCTTGCCCTTTCCTTTGCCTTTCCCACCCGTGGTAGGAAGTTTGGTTGCCTTTGTTTTGGATGCCGCTGCATCCTCATTCATGATGATTCCTTTTGCTCGCTTGCGGGGTGGCATGGCTCGTCCTAGTACTTTGGGTCTATCCATATCTAAAAAATACATCGAAAAGTATTAGAAATTGTTAATGAAAGTTGCAGAAAGACTCATCGAACAAGTTGGTGAGTCACCGAGTCACTTAGGCGAGCCAGATCAGGCTCGCCAAAAGGACTAGCTTGAAAAATTCCCAAAAATAAGGCATATCGGTGATGTTCAGGGTCCTTTAGCAAATCATCGACACCACTCGGCAAATCACCGATACCACTCGGCAAGGGCGATCAAAGGAAACTTTCGGCGAGCTAAGGCTTCTCGCCAAAAGTTACAGATTCAACCAAGCCAAATGAAGAAATTTAGGGTAATCAAAGGGGGGCATTGGCGAATTGTCAAACTATTCGGCGAGCTCGACCTAGCTTGCCAAACTGCCCAACGTGCCAAATTTCAACCCCGTTTCCCAAAATCAAGCCCATAGCCCCCAAAATCAAAATCAAACATAAACATCACTCAATTAAAACCAGAATCATAGGACCTATTCCTACGAGGTACTCATACTTCCCCTGATTTGACCAAAATTGGCCATTTGACGACTTTTGCCCTTAAGAATGACGTCAAGTGCTCTATCATTGGGAAAATTACATCATTTGGCACAATTTGGGGCTACTCAGACTTCACCCCACTAAACCTAATATAAATTAACTGCAACCCAACAATAAAGAATCAATTTTAACGCATTAAACACGGGGAATCATCATATTAAGCATTTAAGCACAAGTTCAAAACTGAAAATAGGCAACCTGACATATCAAACATGATTTCAACAATTACTCAACAAAAACAACACATATTTACCAAAAGAATTTGAGTTCAACCACTAATCTAAGGTGTAGGGTTCAAAAAACCAACCTGAGTGCCGAATTGAGAATTTGATAAACTAGGTGGTAAAGTAATCCAAATTCGAGCACGAGATCAAACACAAAAATCGAATAAACACAAAAGAGTATAGAAGATCTAAAGTGTGGGTGATATTTTACGGGGTTTAAAATGAGAGAATATGAAAGATTTTGAAATTTTAAACCGTTTGGCCTTTTAAAACTTTTCAGTTCGCAGTCCTTTTGGCAATATTAGTCGACTACGCTGAACCACTCGGTGATGCGTCGAGTGGTGACTAACCTTGCCGAATTTTACAGGACCTCTAGTCAATTTAAAGGTTCAAATGGTGGAAAACATCGGGCTCGCTGACCTATTTTGTGAGTCGCCAATTCAGCAAATGGCCCACCAATTTTATAGACATCCACTTTATGATTTGTGGGTCCAACGACGGTCCTAGTTGGGCTCGCCGACCTCTTTCATGAGTCACTGACTGGACTCTTGGCTTGCCAAAACATCTATTTTCAAACACACTTCACTTTTCAACCTGCACAATTAACACCCGTTATTCATAATCAAACTTAAAGCTTAATAGCTTGGATTGTCTCCCAAGAAGTACCTTAGTTAACGTCGTGGCATGACACAAGTACTCATCCAGCTGCTTTATTGAGACTGAGTGAGCCATCTTTCAACACTTTATCGAACCCTTCAACCTTGTTGAGAATGCGTGAGAGCATATTTTCTGTACGGCCACCCTCAGAATCATTGAGCTTTTGACGCTCATGGGGAGGAACATACCTATCTTTCTTCCCCTATCTATCCTTCCAAGTGGCGTTACGATCACGCTAATCTCTGTCACGGTCTCTCCAGCCTTCATATCTATGACAACCCTAATTTCCACCCGGTATTAGGTAGTTTACACGATAACCTCCTCCTTGGTTGGCAAGGAAGTTCACTTCCTCATTGTACTCCGCTTCAAATTGGGCTTCATCGGGATTTACCCCTCCAACACCCACAATATTAACACTCTTCGTACAGACACCCATGACATTTTTAGACAAGATATCCAACTTGGTCATCATCTTTGCCATGTTTTGGTCTCTCTCTTGATCTTTTTCTATCTGCTCCTTTGTTATTCTAAAGTTGAGAGGGGAGACTTGGTCGTCATGAGTGTACCATGCCCTGTTGATTTTGGTCATGCAATCAAGGAGTTAGGAAGCTACTTCATAGGGTTGTTGCATTATACCACCGGGAGCAAGTTAATTAGAAACTCCTTTGTTCACCGAGTCAAGGCTCCTATATAAGTATTGCAACAACAGGTTGTTGGACAATCCATGAGTTGGGCATTGTAGCAACAACTTCTTAAACCTCAGCCACGTCTTGTGGATTGACTCACCTTCAAAGCATTTGAAACTTTGGATGCTATCCCTAAGTATCATCATCTTTGATGGAGGGAAAAATATCACTTGGAATACTGTGATCAACTCTATCCAAGAAGTGATGGAATCTCTTGGCAACACAACAAACCACTTGCTTGCCTCGCTCATCAGACAAAATGGGAGAAACCTTAAAAAGACCGATTCTTGCAATATGTTCTTAAATAAGAACAGTCCACTGACATCAACAAAATTTCTAATATGCTCATGGGGATCCTCATGAGCTCCCCCAAATAAACCCTTAAGTTGTAGGAGATGAAGCATGGTGCATGTGATGTGAAAAACAACGTTTCCTTCAACTGGAGGTAAATGAATGGCTCCAACACCACCCATTTGGACTGGGTCATTGATGTTTGGGTTATTGACGTCATTGAGGTTCCCGACATCATCTTGTTAGCCCACTTGGTTACCATTACTTCCGTTTACGCTCATCTCCTCCTTTGTTTAACATGAGCAACACAAAACCAAAACTAAATAAAGTAGATTCAACTATAACTAAAAAGAACACAATTCAACTTCACCAAAAGAATTTCAAACAACACCACTCCTCGGCAATGGTGCCATTTTGATTTAACGTTTCAAGCACACCTCATCCAATTATAGGTGTCAACGATCGTCAATAAGTATAAAACCCAACAATTAAGTTGGGGTTGAATCCCCATGGAGCGGTACGTGTTCAAATTCAATTGGGAAGTACAAATGTTTTCTACTCAGCCATGGGAATAGAAATTATCGAAAAAAGACATTAATCAAATTAAAGGGGTGACACAAATATAAGATGGGGGTTTTGGTTTTTAATTATTGATGCTTATCGTGACCAATGACACTAACCTACGGTATGAGTGTCTACGATCGTCGATAGTACAGTAACCCAACTAAAGGTTGGGGTTGTATCCCAAGGGAGAGGTTTCGAGAATTGATATACAAATAAAATTAAGCTCTAAATAGTCGTAGCTAAAGACATTAATGAACAAAAACATTGTAAAAAAATGGGGTGACACAAAAGTGTCAAATATCATTTGGGTTTTTTGTAAAAGTAGCAAAAATTAACAAGAGAATCAAGTATGGGGAAATGTTCTTGGGGTGTGACCGCAATACAAGTTGGGATAAATAGTTGGGTACATGCTTTTGAAAATGTCTACTCATATCAGAGAGATCTAACACGCATTAGTGGACTCTTAGGTTGCAGATGAGGTTTATATTTTTGAGAGCGGACGAAGAGTTTTTAGAAACTAACTTTTTTGCTGAGTAAACAAAGTTGTAATGCTAGGCGGCAACGAAAATCCAAGTTCCAAGCACTAATCCGCTACTAAAATACTAATTTAAAGTGAGAAATTGTAAATTACCACCTTGGTGTGAAGTTATGGAGTTTAAGAGTGAGAAAGAATGAAGGAGGGTGACCATTGGTCATATATGCTATTCAATTTATGTCCATTCGATGACGTTAGTCACACTCGCCCACCTACTCAGCGATTCACCGAGTGGTCATTTATCCAGCCCTATCTTTAGAATTCTTCAATTTTCAGTGGGTGAATTCGGTGGTCTGCATCAAGATCGCCAAACCTTTTAGCCATGCACCGAGTTGCCTTTTGAATCTGCCGAGTTATATAGGCTCTGTATGACTCTCGTATTAAGCCAAACAACGGATCCAGTCAGGCTTGCAGACCTTTTTGGCGACTTGTGGAATGGACTTTCTGCTCGCCAACCATAAGTTTTCTGCATTTTCCTCGTTTTAACCTACAACACAACACACCATTATTCATAAAAGTAAAATCCTAAACATTTAAGACCTTGGGTTGCCTCCCAAGAAGCGCCTTGTTTACCGTCGTGGCACGACGCAAATCTTTGCTCAAGTTTCGTTGTTGGGGTTGGCCAGGTCTTCATTAGGCCACCCCATGTTTCTCTGATGATGGAGATGAGGCAACACATTACTCATTATGTCCTCGAGCAGTTGGACGGCTTTGGAATGAGACCAAATCATTCACTTCATTCCTTCAATGTCTTCCTTCAATCCTTTCAGCTCTCTATCTTGCTCAGTCACCTTGTAGAGAATGATTGAGAGCATTCCCTCAAGGCGTTTAACCTCATTGTCCTTGAGACTTCTTTGCTCATGAGGAGGGATGCATTTATCCTTCCTCTTACACTGGATTTCGATTTTTACCATCTTCTTAGCCAACTCATCCATTCGAGTCATTAGGGCAGTCAACATGAAGTCCTTTTCTACTTCTTGGTTCGTTTTAGTCATCTGATTAAGCAGCTGGGATGCTATCACATATGGCTGTTTCGCAATGCCTCCCGGAATGAGTTGGTCGATCAACATCTTGCTTCCAGGACCAAGAATTTTGTAGAAACAGTCAAGGAGAGCTATGTTGGGAATGCCATGAATTGGGCATTGATTGATCAGTTCGTTAAACCTTGCCCATGACTTGTGGATCCGTTCACCCTCTAATTCTTAAAGGTGAGGATACGCTCCCGGAATATCATTACCTCTAATGGAAGAAACTCCATTAGCTCTTGAGGGCTGCTTGCCATACTCATTTCCTCTGCTTCAATATAGACAAGATAACAAAACTACAAGTTAAGTTAGTAAACTACAACTAAGAAGAACAAAAACTCTACTAATCTAAAAATTCTCAAATAACACTACTCCCCGGTAGCGGCGCCATTTTGATGCTTATTGTGACCAACGACACTAACCTATGATATAAATGTCTATGATCGTCGATAGTATAGTAACCCAACTAAAGGTTGGGGTTGTGTCCCAAGGGAGTGGTTTTGAGAATTTATAGAAAAATAAAATTAAGCTCTAACTAGTCATAGCTAAAGACATTAACGAACAGAAATATTGTAAATAAAGAGGGTGACACGAAAGTGTCAAATATCGATTTGGGGGTTTTGTTACAAGTAGTAAAAGCATAAAAAATTAACATGAGAATCAAGTATGGGGAAATGTTCTTGGGGTGTGACCGCAATACAAGTTGAGATAAATAGTTGGGTACACACTTTTGACAAGAAATTTGTAAGATAATTGTGATTAGGCTAAGCTTTAAATGGAAATAAGTTCCCTCTCAGGCAACTTACACCGTTTCAAATGCGTTCCTCTCGGACACCCATATGCCGTATGAAGAGCAACCTACGCCTTACCCCACTCACTCTCTCGAGCTGAGTGTTAGGATATGGAACTAGGGCTCACCCTCTCGGGTTGAACCTCATATCGACCCACTCCTTAGGCCATCAGTCTAGTGGTCTTGGTTTTGTGACCTCCCTCTTTGGCAAGTCGAAAACACATGAGTGACTTTGTATTTGCAACTTCAAACCCTTTAGATTAAACCACAACCACTAGGTGAAATCACTATTAAATTACATCTAACCTATCAACAAGCAAGACCCAACGATATTATCAACACATATTTGCTAAATCACACCCCAAGAATGGGTGTTTTTAGCCACACATCAAGAAATAACAAAATACACCTAAAATGATAGTAAAATCAAATGGGTATAAGAAATTAAACCTCAATTTAAGCAAAGGAAGAAGAATAGAGAAGACCTACTTCCAACTTGGGGAAGATGAACTCCTTTCTTCAAGTTCCCAAAAACCCTCTCCAAACTTGAGAGAAAATATCTAAAAAGTACTATTCTATTCTAGAAATTAAAATAAAAATTCCAACTCTTTAAAAATAATAATAGGTTTAGCATTTATAGACTTCAGAAAATAGTGCTGGCGGATCTTTCAGCGAAGTTAGTCGGTCATTCGGTGACTCACCTCTCTTCTGTCTCATCGCCGTTGCGTGATTGCCTTCAGCACCTTCACGTTCTGGACCATTGGGCAGTATAGTACTGCTTCGCAGAATTATTCGGTGAAGTGCCGACTGCTTCTTTCATCGCCCTTTTAATCCTTCTCCTTCAGGGCTTCGCATACTAGAACAAAGGGCGAAGTAAATCCCTTTGGCGAATCACCAAGTGTGCTTGGCGATGCTCAAGCTTTAGCTTCGTCGTTCTTTTCAGCCTTTTTATTCCTTTTTGCACCTAAGTGTCCATACTTTCACTAAAAGATCAAATACCTGAAACTTAAGAGTTTTCATAAGATATTTAGACAAAATAAGCATTCGAGGACACTATTCTTATCAAAATAAAGCCTAAATGAGTCCAATTTGTGGAATCATCAATTATCAACTACAAGGAAGTCACAAAGAGTTTGAAATAACAATAGGGAGAGGGATTCTCGGGATGTGATCGATTATAGGCAAATGTAGATATATGGGTGATTGAAACTACTAGTTAAAAACTAAAAATCAGTGAGTAGGCTAGACTATAAGGGAGATAGCTTTCTCTCGAACTGCTACCCCAAATAAGGTGATTTCTTCTGAACATCAACAAGCATAACAATGAAGAACAACCCACACCTTAATTCATCCAATCTCTCGAGCTAGATGGGTAGGATTGGGTTTAAGATTCACTCTCTCGAGCTAAACCCAACTCAACCCAATACCTACAAATAAGAAATCAATAATCTTAGTTCTAAAACCTCTCTCTTGAGCAAGCCAAGAACACAAAATTAGAATTGCATTTGCAACTACAATTTATAAATTAAACCGTAATCACTGATTAAATTCACTTCAAAATAACATTTAAACTAGTAATTAACAATACCCATAAATTAAATAAACCCATAATCACATGATCACACCCCAAGAATTGGGGTTTTAGCCAAACATCATAAAAGAGTAAAAACAATTACTGAATCGATTAGCCATCAACTGGGTAAGAGTGATTTAGTCTTTACAATGCTTCAATTTGTAGAATATTCGAAACCCACTTCCAAAATCTCCAAATTGAACCTCTAAAATTCTTTGAAACTATGAAAAACTATAGAGAAAAATGTTCTGAGCTAAATTCGTATTCAAAAGCAAAAGTCTACTCTGTCCAACATGCTAAAATAAATGTTCAAAATCTAATTTATAGTTGCCAAAAATAAACCACAAAGGGTCATTTGGCGAAGTAAGTTGGGCTCACCTAACCACTCGGCGAACCGCCCATTGATTTGTTCCATCGCCTTTTCGCCTTGGCATTCAACATCCTCATGTTCTATAACTTTGGGCGTTCTCTCTTTGCATCGCGAAATCGCTCGACGATTCATCGATTGCTCTTTTTGTCTCTAACTTGGTTTCTTCCCTTAGGGCTGGCACACTGGA
Source organism: Solanum commersonii (assembly GCA_029007595.1). NCBI lineage: Eukaryota > Viridiplantae > Streptophyta > Magnoliopsida > Solanales > Solanaceae > Solanum > Solanum commersonii. Next base: position 2,340,480 of record JAJTWQ010000010.1, on the reverse strand, counting down.
ACTTTAGGCGGTCAAGCTATCCACTCAATAATTCGCTAAGTGCTCTTGGCGATCACCAGGCTTGCTTTTCTTTATTTCTTCAGTTTGTTTTGTTCCTTTTTGCCTGTTAGTGTCCTTGCTTTGTTCCTCAATCCATATATCTAAAAATCAAGAATTTAACATCAGTTTATGGCACAAATTAAGCATTTGAGGACACTATATCTATATAAACAAATCCCCAAACGAGTCCAAATCTTGGACTCATCAGCCACTTGCTTTTTTCCTTCCACTCATTTCCCATTTTCTTTGATAATTCTGGATAGTGACAATCTCTTTCTCCTCCCTTTTACTAGACTATGGAAAAATCTAATATTTCTGTCTCCTTCCGAGAACCACTGAATCCTTGCCTTCTGTCTCCAAAACTCCTCTTCGAAGTGCAAATACCTCTTCAATTCAACCTGAGCCTTTTGAAGTACTAGTCTATTACTAGTTATAGGATGTTCTTCAAATAGTTCTTGTTTGAGTCTCACAATTTCCTCTCTAATGAGTAGTTGTTTGAATATATCTCCAAATATTACTTTGCTCCAACAAGCAAAAGCACACTTAGTATTCTTCATTTATGCTTAATAGCAATAATAATATCGGAGTCTTTTGAGAAACCCAACTTCTTTTCACCACCTCCATAAAGTCAGCCACTTAAACCCAAAATATCAAAAATTTGAATGGTTTTCTAATATGAAGTTGCTGCCCACCACAAGATACTAATAAAGGGGCATGATCTGACCCTGTTCTAGCTAGATTCTCCACTTCCAAATGACCAGCCATGCCTATGCAATCTTGATTAATCAGAATTTTGTCCAGCCTTTTAAAGATGCAATCACTATCCATTTTGCCATTCCACCATGTGAATGGGCTCCTTTTCAAGTTGATGTCCAGTAAGTCACAAGAAAGCAAAATCATCAACTCATTAGATGTCACTGGAAGCCCCCTACCTTTTCTTCATCAGAAAGATTGCATTAAAATCACCACTAACTATCCATAGGTGATTCATGTTATGATAAATAGAATAGATATAATTCCAAAGAGTGAGCCTTTCTTGATTGTCGCATTTGGCATAGACAATGGCAGTAATCAAAGATTCACTTAACTCGTGAAAAGTCAATTGTAATATCAGTTGCGGTTCTGTGTCAGATAGCACTCCAATCTGAATGTGTTCCCGAACAAACACCCATATTTCTCCATTTGTATTGTAATTTGCATACTACATGCCCAGTCTTCTCTTGTACTTATGTATAATCCTGGCTTCTTGAAATGGCTCCATTAAAGCAATTATAACAAACTTATGATATTTGTGAAACATTTGAATTCTATTGAATGAATGCTGGGTTCTAATAGACCTCACATTCCAAAACAGAGCCTTCATTATCATTTAAATGTTGCTTTTCTTGAACTTTTAGGATTCACCCTAGTAGGTTTGTTCTCTACCTTATTCCTTGATTTGTTGTTCTTTGTGGATGATTGAGGTGATAAGTCTGCTTCCTCATGCACCTTCATCTCTATCCCAGGATTTTCATCTTCCTCCTAGTCCTCCACCTTTTTTCATACTCTCCTGTTCCTTGTCACCACTGATTTCAGTTTGTTGTATCTGGTGTGACACTATCTCATGCAAATTGCTGATTGGCCTTGTTTTTGTGCAGGGAATTAATGTTTGAGGATTAGTCAGTATGTGCATATTATTCCCCTGTTGAAGTACCTGCTGAGTAATGCTTCTTTAAGGATAAGAAGATATCCCAAATTCTCATTAACATCCATTTCATCATACACTTGCATAGGTTCATGATACTTTGCATTTGCCAAAGACAATATCAACTCTTATCTTTGTTGCTCATTCTCTGTCCCCATTGGTAATGATCTTTCAACTATATCTGCCTGTGCTATTAATGTATCACTCATAACATCTTCTACATCATTTACAGCTCCTCAATGAACTCACTGTTTACCACTATTTGTACAGGGACCTGTTGATCCCTTACCACTCTTAACCCAACTGCTTCTCCACCACTGAATTCCTCTCCTGAGATTTGTTAATAATCATTTGATATTTATAATTAATATGAGAATCTTGTATATTTATGAATTTTTCATTCCCTTTTGTCGGATTTTCTTCTCTGTGTCATATTGATTATCATTGTCTATCATTGTTCCTTCTTCTCCTTATTCCTGCAAAGTGCTAAAATTATTGTTTAGATGAATACATTTTGCTGCTTCTGGTTGATCCTTCTCAACATCAAGCAAATATTCTCCATTGTTGGTATCCATTTTAATCTTCGTTTTGTGGGATTCCACCACATGTCTTGAAACTTTCCTCTTCTAACCTTCTTTTGTTTATTTTCTCCAGGTTCCTCCTCATCTCCATTCTGATTTTCCTTATTTAGTTTTGATTCAAACAATTCTCTCAACTCTGGGTGAATTACTCTACAGTCCACTTCTGAGTGACCTTAAAGTTTTCATGTTTTATAGTATTTGGGTAAAACATCATACTGAATAGTGATAGCTACTATTCTAACCATGTTATAATTCACTTTAATCTCCACCTGCCTAGGAAAATCTGTAGCTAAGTCAACTTGTACTTTCACTCTTGCACATCTATGTCGAGTCTTGTTGATCGTGGCTTTATCAAGATGGAATGTCTTACCCACAACAACTGCAATTATAAACAAAAATTCCTTTCCAAAGAAAGTAGGCAATAAATTAGGGAAGAAAATCCAGACCATTACCTGAGTTGTCTCCTCCTCCGGCTTAAATTTAGAGTCATAGATTAGAGGCCGCATTTGATGGGCATACCCGTCCTTTGCCATAATGTAATAAACATTTTTAGCCATGTTGTTCACAAAATCCTCCATTCTATTTAATCTTATCAGAATGTGTCTGTTCGTCAAAATCCCAATCCGATAATCCCCTTTTATACCACATTGTTTGGGAATTTGAATTCTCAATTCTTCTAGTTCAGGCAAACCATATGAAAATTTCCCATCAACGGCTAACTGCAAATTTTCCATGATATTCATCTTCTTTACCTCCTCCTTTGTCCAAATAACACGTGGTATTCCATTTATGAAAGAAATAGGCTTTATAGTGATCGACTGCAATGTGTTTCTTTTGCCAATGTATAAATTATCACCTTGCAGCAGATCAGAATATTTAACTTTGGAATTATTCTCCTCAGCATTGTTAATAGTCGACTTCATTGCCTTAGTCTCCTTGTCATCTGGTCTCTTGTGATAACACGTAGTTAACTCTATAGATATGCTAGGAAAATTAATAGGATTGGTACCTTGACTAGGGGTATTGGTTTTGGCTAACTTTTTGGGACTCTTAGGATGGTATAGATGTGGAAATTGGTCTGGTGAGGTTATAGAGAACTGACTAGTCACTTGAGGGGACTGGCCAGGGGCCGAAAATTCCATTGACGGCGGTCGAGGTTAACAAGGTTTAGGGAGATGCAATAGAGAGCGCTACCAGTCATAAATCTTGATATTTTGGGAATTTATGTAATATTTGGCCATTTTCAGACAGTTATGAAAAGAAGTAAACCTTTGATCTTTTATTCGTCACGATATTCTATGGTTATTGGTGCAAGTCAAAAAAAATTTGAGGCTTTTTTTGTATTGTTAATGTATTTTTCTTGATTTTACATCAATTTTTAGACATTTACATAATATTCGGCCATTTTTGGATAATTACGAAAAGAAGTAAAATTTTGATCATTTATTCTTCACGATATTCTAAGATCATTGGTGAAAGTCAAATTTTTTTTGGTGTTTTTTTGTATTGTTTATGTATTTTTCTTGATTTTTTGGGCATTTACATAATATTTAGCCATTTTCGGACCGTTACAAAAATAAGTAAAACTTTGATCTTTAATTCATCACGATATTCTATGGTCATTGGTGCAAGTCAAAAAAAATTTGAGGCATTTTTTGTATTGTTAATGTATTTTTCTTGATTTTTTGCCATTTTCAGACATTTACGTAATATTCAGCCATTTTTGGACAGTTACGAAAAGAAGTAAAATGTTTATTCTAACCATGATAGCTACTATTCTAACCATGTTATAATTCACTTTAATCATGTTATATTTCAGACATTTACAGTATTTGGGTAAAACATCACACTGAACACTTTAATCTCCACCTGTCTAGAAAAATTTGTTGCTAAGTCAACTTGTACTTTCACTCTTGCACATCTATGTCGAGTCTTGTTGATCGTGGCTTTATCAAGATGGATTATCTTACCCATAACAACTGCAAGTCAAAATCTTTTTGAGGCATTTTTTGTATTGTTAATGTATTTTTCTTGATTTTTCTGCCATTTTCAGACATTTACGTAATATTCGGCCATTTTCAGACAGTTACGAAAAGAAGTAAATTTTTATCTTTTATTCGTCCTGATATTCTAGGGTCATTGGTACAAGCCAAATTGTTTTTGAGGCGTTTTTATATTGTTTATGTATTTTTCTTAATTTTTCAGCCATTTTAGTACATTTGCGTAATATTCAGCTACTATAGGACGGTTACAAAAAGAAGTAAAATTTTGAACTTTTATACGTTGCGATATTCTAAGGTCATTGGTGCAAGTCCAAATTCTTTTGAGATGTTTTTTGTATTATTAATGTATTTTTCTTGATTTTTCAGCCGTTTTCGGTCATTTACGTAATATTCATCCATTTTTGGACAGTTATGAAAAGAAGTCAAATTTTGATCTTTTACTCGTCCCGATATTCTAAGGTCATTGGTGCAAGTCAAAAAAATTTTGAGCCATTTTTTGTATTGTTTATGTATTTTGCTTGATTTTGCGGCCATTTTCGGACAGTTCTGAAAAGAAGTAAAATTTTGACCTTTTATTCGCATGATATTCTATGGTCATTGGTGCAAGTCTAAATTTTTTGAGGCATTTTTTGTATTGTTTATGTAGTTTTCTTTTTTTTTGGCAATTTTCGAAAATTTAGTAATATTGAGCCATTTTTGAATAGTTACGAAAAGAAGTAACATTTTGATCTATTATTCGTCACGATAATCTAAGGTCATTGGTGCAAGTCGAAATTTTTTTGAGGTGTTTTTTGTATTGTTTATGTATTTTTCTTGATTTTTCATCCATTTTCGGGCATTACGTAATATTCAACCATTTTCGGACAGTTACAAAAAGAAGTTAAATTTTGATCTTTTTTTCGTCACGATATTCTAAGGTCATTGGTGTAAGTCAAATTTTTTTGAGGCGTTGTGTATTTTTCTTATTTTTTTGGCCATCTTCAGACATTTACGTAATACTCGGCCATTTTTGGACTGTTACAAAAAAGGTAAAATTTTGATATTTTATTTGTCACGATATTCTAAGGTCATTGGTGCAAGTCGAATTTATTTTGAGGCATTTTTTGTATTGTTTATGTATTTTTCTTGATTTTTGGCCATATTTGGGCATTTACGTAATACTCAACCATTTTCAGATAGTTTTGAAAAGAAGTAAAATTTTGATCTTTTATTCGTCATGATATTCTAAGGTCGTTGGTGCAAGTTGAATGTTTTTTGAAGTGTGTTTTCTATCGTTTATGTATTTTTGTTGATTTTTCGGCCATTTTAGGGCATTTACGTAATATTCGGCCATTTTTTAATTGTTACGAGAAGAAGTAAAATTTCGATCTTTTATTCAACCGCATCCACTGATTTAAATCCACCTTCCATGAAATTCTTGGACAATAAATCGATTTGAGTCATCATTTTGTCCATGTTCTCCTCTCGCTCAAGCTCTTTCTTGATTTTTTCTTTGCTCATGCTCAGTAGTAGAGAAGATACTTAATCCTTTATAGTATGTCATGTTTGGTTCACTCTTGTCATGTCATAGAGGAACACAAATTCTACCTGTCGTATCAGTACACCTTGGGCAAGCTGATCAGCCATACCTTTGTTTATTCAATCATGGTTACAATCGAAGTATCGAACCAGCAAATGGTCTAGGACACCATGTGTTGGGCATTTCAAGAGTAATTTCAAGAACCACAACCATGGCTCATGTAGAGGTCCACTATTAATTTTGATCCGGTCCCTAAGCTTTACCTTCTTTGATGGGGGGAAGAATCTCTCTAAGATAGCTTTAGAGAACTCCTCTCAAGAAGTGATAGGATTATTTAACAATTCCGTCAACAACCTAGTAGCTTCACTAGTAAAAGATAACGATAATAACCTCAACCTTATGGAATCTTGTGAGTTGTTTTTTTTTACCACAAATGACCAGTGGCTAGGTTTTGCCACCACTTAGCCCAGCACACTCAACTCATGACCACGATTCCTCCAACGACTCGTGGTGGCCTTCATGAACCGTTTGGTGGCTCGTGGAAGGAGACTGCCTAATTAAGCACACTGCCTCGCCTTCCGTGAGTGTCATCACGACCGTGGTCCCCAAAACGAGGTGTCATGGAGGTCGTGGAAGATGAGCATCACTTGGATAGTCATTGTGAGCTTCCATGGGCAACACCACGACTCGTGGTGCCCTTTACGACCCATATTGGTCCTCGTGAAGGTTTCCCAGCTCAATTCCTTGGCTCAAGGCTTGACACTTTACACTATGCTTAGACTACTAGATTTCGAGGTGTTACATTGTCTTTCCCTTGGAACATTCCTCGTCGACTGGAATTTTAGACACCTCTTGAAAGAAAAGACTCAATACTAACAGTCCATCATGCATGTAATCTCATCAAAATGCACAAAACCAAGGAGGAAACATCAATTCCAACCTAAACATACTCAATGCATCATAAGGAAAGTAGGAACTAGACCTAGCAAACCAATATGCATGAATTTCAAGATTTCTCATCTTCATGGAGGAACTACCATCTCCAAGCTAAAAGCATGCTCAACACAATCTCATGGAGCCTATATGCAATCTATATTCAAAGGCATATATCCAAGGAGGAAATATCAACTCCAAGCTAAAGCATGTTCATCAATTCATCTCATGAAGTGTATAGGCAACTCATACTGAATGCACAACAACATGAGTAAAATCAATCATGTAAACTCATTTTCTTTCAAAACAAAAATTTTCATGAATATGCATAACATAAGGAGATCATGGAAACACATAAAACAAATGACTCCAAAACAAAGAACAAACAATGAGGAACTAATTACCTCAAGCTAGAATAGGAGTATAAGAAAAGAGATAGGATTTGGGACATCATATCTACCTTGGCCTCCCAAGTAGCACCCTCAACTAAATGATTCCTCAATAATACTTTCACGGAAGCAACTTCCTTGTTTCTTAACTTCTTAACTTGCCGGTCTAAAATCTTAACCGGGACTTCCTCATAAGAAAGACTTTCATCAACTCCCAACCCTTCTAAGAAAACTATGGATGTCAGATCTCCAACACACTTCTTAAGCATAGAGACATGGAAATCCGGATGCATCGATGCAGACTCATTTGGAAAATCTAGATCATAGGCAACCTTACTAACACGTCTCATAGTTTGATATGGGCCTACATATTGGGGACTAAGCTTCCCTTTTTACCAAACCTCATTACACCTTTCATGGGTGAGATTTTCAAGTAAACCCAATCATGAATATTAAACTCACGATCCCTTCTTCTCACATCGGAATATGACTTTTGCCGACTTTGAGCTATTTTCAACCTTTCTCTTATAAGTCGAACTTTCTCTATGGCTTCATGTACCAACTCAGGACCTATTAGGGAAACTTCACCCACCTCAAACCATCCTATAAGAGTTCTACACCTCCTACCATATAAGGTCTCAAATGGATCCATATCAATACTCGAGTGATAGCTATTATTATAAGCAAACTCAATCAATGGCAAATGATCATCCCAATTACCCTTAAAATCAATCACGCAAGCCCGTAACATTAAAGTTTTGATAGTGCTCTCCGCTTGCCCATCGGTTTGGGGATGAAAGTCCGTACTAAGCTTAACACGAGTACCAAGACCCATTTGGAAAGACTTCCAAAGCTGAGAAGTGAATTGCGTGCCATGATTGGAAATAATGTACAAAGGCACTCCATGTAACTTTACCATTTCTCTTAAGTATAACTTGGCATAGTCCTCTGCTGAATAGGAAACCTTGACGTGAAGGAAATGAGCCAATTTTGTCATCTGATTTGTGAATCATGTTGTCACCGAATGCGAGTCAAACCAACTATAAAGTCTATGTTCAAATCTTCCCACTTTGAAGTACGAATGCTAATATCTTAGGACAAACCTCCTGATTTCTAATGCTCAACTTTCACTTGTTGACAATTTGGACAGTTAGCCACAAATCCCGCAATATCTTTCTTCATCCCATTCCACAAATAGACCTCCAGCAAATCATGGTACATCTTAGTGGTTCCCGGGTGAATGGAATACCGTGAACTATGGGCTTCTGACAAGATCTGTTCCCTTAAGTCATCAACATTTGGAACACGCAAACGACCTTGATATCTATGTACACCATCTACCCTTGGGAGAAAGCCTCAACGAATTTCTTAAGCACCGCTTCTTTCAATTCTACCAAAATTGGATCAGGATGTTGCTTGGCTTTCACATCTGCCACAAAAGATGATTCTGAACATTCTGAACCATAATACCACCCTTGGTGGAGTCCATTAGTTGAACACCTAATCAGTCCAATCTATGAACATCTCGAACCAACTCTTTCTTTTATTCTTCAATATGAGCAACACTACCCATAGATAACCGACTAAGGGCATTTGTCACCACATTCACCTTTTTGAGATGATAGAGGACACTCATATAATAATCTTTCAATAACTTTATCCAACTTGTTTGGCAAAGATTTAGATCTTTTTGATTAAACACATATTGCAAACTCTTGTGGTCGGTAAACACATCTACATGAACTCCATACAAATAATGCCTCCATATCTTTAAGGCAAAAACGACCGCCACTAGTTCAAGGTCATGGGTAGGATAATTCTTCTCATGAATATTAAGTTTCCTTGAGGCATAGGCAATAACTTTCCAATTTTGCATAAGCACACATCCTAACCCAATTCTTGAGGCATCACAATAAACAACAAAGCCACTGGTCCTTTCTAATAATGTCAACATCGGAGTGAAAGTAAGTCTATTCTTCAACTCTTGGAAACTCTTTCCACATAATTTAGACCATATGAACTTAGCCTTCTTTTGAGTCAAATCCATCAAATGAGAGGCAATTAAAGAGAATCCCTCAACAAACCTTCTATAGTAACCATTAAACCCAAGAAACTTCTAATATTCGAAGGATTTAGAGGTCCAAGACAACTCTTGACCGCATCCATCTTCTTAGGATCTACCTCAATACCTTTACTTGAAACAATATGACCAAGGAAAGCTACGGATCTCAACCAAAATTATCACTTGCTAAACTTCCCAAAGAGTTGTTGGTCCTTAAGAACTTGCAACGCGATCCTCAAATGATTAATATGCTCATTCTCACTTCTCGAATAGATCAATATATCATGAATGAACACAATCACAAACATATGAAGGTATTGTTTAAACACCTTATTCATCAAATCCATAAATGCCACCTGAGAATTAGTCAACCCAAATGACATTACCAAAACTCATAATGACCATACCGAGTTTAAAAATCCATTTTTGGAATGTCATCTTCTCTCATCCTTAATTTGTGATAACCTGACCAAAGGTTAATTTTAGAGAAATAACTTTCTTTTTGAAGTTGGTCAAATAAGTCATCTATCCTTGGGAGAGTATAATTATTCTTGATGGTCACCTTATTCAACTGAAAATAGTCAATACAGATACGAAGAGAGCCATCTTTCTTTCTAGAAAAAAACTGGAGAACCCCATGGAGAGATACTCGGTCGGATGAAACCCTTATCCAACAAATCCTTTAATTGTTCTTTTAACTCCTTAAGTTCTACTGGAGCCATATGGTAAGGGGGAATAGATATAGGTTACGTATTTGGGAAAAGGTCAATACTAAAGTCTATTTCCCTCTATGGAGAAATACAAGGTAAATCAACTGGGAACATTTCTGGAAACTCATTAACAACGAGGACCGACTCGAGATTAGGGGTTTCAGAATCCATATTCCTCACCCTAACTAGATGGTAAATGCAACCCTTAGAAATCATCTTTCTAGCTTTCAGAAAAGAGACAAATTGACCCTTAGACATAGAATTTCCCCTTTTCCACTCTAAGACAGGATCATTCGGGAATTGAAACATGACTACACAGGTTCTATAATCGATAGAAGCATAACATGAGTGCAACCAATCCACACTAAGAATCACATCAAAATCTAGAATATCAAGCTCTACCAAGTCAACAAGAGTAATTATATGAGATAAGGAAATGGAAAACTTTCTATAGACCCTCTTATCAACCGTAGAATCATCAATAGGAGTAGAGACAGAAAAGGGTTCTAACAACACATCAGGAAAAAAATCAAACCTCATGTGGACTATAAATGATTTTCCAGCATATAATCTTCCACTATGAATGTGCATGAAACAAGAGTTCTTCAATATAACTTTGGTGATACCGAGACCAAAAGCTCTCGAAAATATTATTTATGTCTTTTTGCAGCCTTTAATAGAAGAGTTAAATGAATTATTGGATTTTTGAATAGAAACATATGATACCTCTACTAAGGAGATGTTTCAGATGCGAGCATCTCTCATATGGGCTATAAATAATTTTCCAGCATATGGTACTCTTTCTGGATGGAGCACTTCTGGTCAGTTTGTGTGTTCTTGAAACAAAATACTCATTATAGAAGACTCAAATATGGTAAGAAGTTTTGTTTCATGGATCATCAAGATTTCTTGAGGTCAGACCACAAATATCAAAATGATGCTAAATCATTTGATGGAACTAAAGAAACAAGACTTGCACCCTGTACGATATCTGGTTCACAAGTGTTGAATCAGGTGAAAGATAGTGAACATATTGATGAAATGAAGAGATCACATCATAAGCGTCGTTTGAATCAACATCAACTTGACTGTCTACATTTTGATACATGTCCAGTGTGGTTCAAGGAAAAAGTAAGTAGTAGTTCTAAGTCATTGGTCAAGCTAAATTGCTGTTCTTTTACTTATATTGTATTTATAATTGTATGTTTCAATTTTGTTAGGTAAATGAGTTAGAGGCTACATCTAACCCCATAGAGGATGTTAGAGTCCTCGCACAAGGGACGTATTTACTCTGTTTTGTTTTAAGATCTTAGTTGCTAGGTGTGTGTTGTTGAATTATCGATCTGCCCTTCTTGGATGTGTCACAATTCAAGGTACCCCCTAGATGTAACAAGGCATATAGAACCCCAAATGGCTTCCATGTAAGCCACTTAGCATATCTTAACATAAAGCATTAGAACAATAAGAGTAAAAATGCATTTCAAGTCCAAAATTTTCATAAAGAAAAGCGGAAGTCTAGACGTGTCTCAATTAGCCATCTTTTACAATAGTCGAATCAAATTGGGTCACAGCCCCTACAACAAAATCCGAAAGTGAAATACAAGGAAAGGAACTACAATGTTAATATCCGTCCTCAAATCATGAGGATTCACCCTAAGTAAGGAGAAATGAACAAATCCAAGCTCTAGCCACAATGAGGACCACCTTGAGAACCGGACCGTACACTTTGGAAAAAATGTAGGAAAGTATGGGTTAGTACAAAATGCACTAAGTATGATAGCCATGCATAAAATCATGAAAACATGCTAAAAGGGACATTTTAGTTGAATGTATGCATTTTACTTAGTTAAAGCATCACTTTGAGGATAATGGAAAAGCATAAGTTATAAGCATAATCAACTCATAGATCATCATATCATAAGAGGAACATATCATAACACCCTCAAAGCATACTTGTGCAATGCATGAATAAGATCCCATAATCCCATCCACACCAAGTAAAGCCTCTTGAATAACTATAATTCATAATTCATATTTTTGTCCATACTTTCATAATGGGGGAATAAGCCTTAACTGACATAAACCATGTGAGCTTACCATGGAATCCGGTGTCTACACCACACCAAAAAGGGGCTTGCCTAAGGTAGCACTATACTCTAAGCTTAGGTGGATCCGCTAGCTAAATAACCTATGAGGGCACATAGTTATGGGATAAGAAGATTGCTACTAGAAACCCGGACTCAACTAAGGTATAAGGTTTCCATCTCATGAGATACATACATGGGGAAACCGAACTCAACTAAGGTAGAAGGAGCCCATTTAGAAAGGCGAACTCAACCTGTGTAATAACTTTTATTGGGAAGCTGGACTCAACTATCATATAAGCTTCCATCTCATATTCATATCCACTCGATGCTAAGCATTAATTTCCATAGATTACATATTAAGTCTTGAATTAAGTTCATATTTATGGAAGAATGTCTTGACACTCAATCGAACATAATTCATACCATAGCTCATAGATTCAATAGGTGAGAATAACCTTTCAACCTTAGAATAATCATATTGTGAGAGAACCTTTCATATCATATCATATTCATACATAAGTGAGCACATGAGGATAACCTCTAACAACACAACAACTAGATCATAATTATATTCACTTTACTCTCAAAGTGTTCTTAAAACATATACATAACCCTCATAATCATGCATAATTCTCATACTTTTCCCTTCAAGGACCATAGATCATATTCAATCAACACATCTAGAATTACTACATTAGACATGGATAGTAACATGATTCAACTAATTCAATTACTACAAGCATAATTTCATAATACTCTTGTTTATACAATTCACCGACATCAAAAGGTCATAAATTGGAGAATTTGGGTATTTCATGGATTCTTGGGAGATTTCATCATAAAACTATAATAAATCATCAATTCAATAATAATATAAAGTAATTAAATTAATAGAATCATTTTGAAAGAAATCCATGACTTGGAGTCAAACCTAGCTTTTGGGGAATTTATATCTTTGAAAATGGGGTTTTGAAGGGACTCCATAGATGAATTCTATCCATGGATGAAGAGCTATCATACCTTAGCTATGAATTCCAATGAAATTGAGTATAAATCCTTTCTCCTTCAACCTAGGCTTCACCTCCCTTCTTCTTCTTCCTCTTCCTTGAAGTTCTAGAGAGAGAATTTTTGGAGAGGGTTTGAGTCTTTCTTTTGGGATTTGGAATTATGAGGAAGATTACTTAATTTGATGACTTAAAAACTTTATATAGTTAGTCTAATTTAGTGTAAAACGATGTCACTTCATATTAGTGAAAACTCGAAAACCCCATAATGCCCCTAAGTGTAACTGCCAAATGGAAGTTTCATGCCTCACCACGACCCCACGACCACGGTCCATGGATGGACCCACGTGGCGTGTTGGTGAACCATGGGTGGAGGTTTAGAGACCTATTTTTTCAGACCTTGACCCACGACCCTCACCCACGGGGTGTGGGCTGACCCATGGGGAGTGAGTCCTCTTGGTGGGTCACTACTAGACAGTCTTCTGAGGGTTCTCCTCAAGGACCCATGGTTGGTCCTTGGGGGTCGTACCTTGATGTTCTAATACGAAACCCTATATTTTTAGGTATGGGGAGGTATGTTTATGACTCTAACCCTCATGTTAAGATCTAGTTTAGCCTACTAGTTTAGGAGTGTTACATGATGTTGCCTTTCTTGAAATTCCAAAGTCAAAGCATATAGGTATTAAAAAAAATGTGATGAAATAAAATTTCAAGATTAAATAGGGGATTTAAATATCATCCATATTTATACTCAAATCCACATTATATCCAGAAAATGGGGCAGATTTATCACCTCATGCCTCTTCTGTAAGTTGGTTCTCCTTAGTAGGAGTGTCCTTAACCTATTGGTTTTCTTATTTTCCTTGATTATTGGATTGATCCTATTCATCTAAATCAATGTAATTTTTGTGAGTAGAAATAATAACATTCTTACTTGCCTATATGTGACATTGTTGAGATTTTCCTTTGTCGTTTTTCCCCTCAGGATATTTAGGTCTTTCAAAATTGTTTAGATTGTTTTTGTTACTCTTTTTATTTTGGGTTTGCCATTGATTATCTTGTTGTTACTTTTCCTCCTCATAGATAGGCTGATGATTTGTTTTAGAGTTTGAAATTCCAGTTCATATACTGTCATGCTGCTGTACTTTCTTCTAATCAACTTGTGCCTACTCACCTTTGTTTTTACCCTTTTTTCTGCTTCTTTTTCCTTCCTTTTTCTATGTTCCTCATCCCTCTTCTTGATAGTGCATACATGAACTAGGTGACCTTGATCTCTACAATACATACAATAATCCCTAACACTCTTTTTTAAAAATGACAGCAGACATACCTTGCTTGGTTGTGATAGTAGGAGTAGATATGTCAATGAGGGCTTGATTTGTTGACTGATTATGCCTTGAACGAGCATCAAAAGTATGAACAACTGCAGAAGGAGTTTTCTGGTATCACCTTATTTTTCGCATTGTGCTGATGATTTTGAGGGTGAAGTTCACCAGTCATCTTGGGCTGCTTCATGTCCATTTTATTTCTAGGATGGTTAGGGACATACTTTCCAAAGTTATTTGACACTATAGGGTACTGATTTGTAGAAGCTTATGCAACCTTGTTTGATAAATACTGAAACCTCCCATTCTCCTATGGTTGTTTGCCTATGCTGTTAGGATTAGAGTTGCCTTCAGTTTTACGAGGAACTAGCTCCTTTCTTTGAATGAAAGAGTTTCCAGCCTTGGTATGTTGCCCATTTGCATTGGATTGCAAATGGGACTGCATGTTATTGTCAGCATATTGAATGGATATAGAGTTTGTAAATTTACCTGAGCATGGCTTAGTTCCATGAGTCTGCAAACCATTATGATATTCCTAGACTAGCATGTGATAATGAAAAAAAGAACATGTTCCTTGCAACAAATACAAATTCTTTTTTGCTTATGATATTTGTTTGCATTCACGTAACATCTAGATTCATGACACATACCTATTGTCTTAGATAAATTAAACCTACCCTTTTGCAATCTTAATTTACCACATAAACATGTCCATAAAATTGAACATCAAGAGTACTATTCTTAACCTTGTTATGCCAGAGATAAGGTATTTCATTGTCCAATCTGTTAATTGGACTGAACATATATGTTAGGGGCCTAGACAAAGGCTTATTGGGCCTTCGAGCTATAGTACCTGCCTGCTGATCCCTGGCATTGGACCAAAGACACATCCACGCTTCTTCTTGTTAATGGTGGAGCCTTTTGAAGTTTCCTTGCTTCCCTAATTCTTCTTCTTATTAGTCTTTCGCCATGAAAACAGAGAGCTATTCCATCACTTCTTGCAAGTTTTATTAATATCATTTCCAAAAATTTTGTTTCTCAGTTCCACATATTCGGGAGGTGTAGCACTGGATTTCCCTTCAGATACATGCTTTCTCTCTTTTGACAAGAACTGTAAAATGCGCAACTCAAGGCGTACATCATCAAATGTCATCTAGCTAGTAATGAGAGATGGATTCAGAATATAAACTTGATGGTTCAACTATTGAGTGTCTTACAACACTTTCAAATTAAAAATTCAGCATTTAACACCTGTTAAAATTTTACCCACTTGAGTCCGACTCAACTCAACTGGATCATGGATCGGAAATCAAAATGGGAATGTACATATGACTCTGATATCATGTAATAAAGAAAGTGGGAGTAACTTATCTCATTACTCAAATAATAAGATGATATTAATATACTAAGCGAATAAGCTTACTACAGTAACAAAATTCAATCAGTAAAAGTCACCTATACTATCGTACACATATATAATAATACAGAATTGTAGTGATGTTGTAAACAAAGCAGGGCAGAAAGGTACATTGTATATACCAAGGTTAGTTCCTTTTATTTTTGGGTGTATGTAGTAAAAAATGTTGAATAACTTGTAGGACACTCTGCCTCCACCATTTGAAAGAACAGAGGATGGGAAACAAGCTTCTTCTCATCCTTGCTGCCCATTGATCTGATTATTAGTTGTCTTCCAAACCATTATGCTCCCACCCGGTGAAGGTCCATTATTTTTTCCTGTGGTATAGACGTTGGAGTGAGTAAAGGGACATTAGCACTGACATCAAATAAAAAATTGGAATTGCTTGTCTCATCAAAATGCTTGCAAACCTATAAGTTATTCTCCTTCTTTAACAATAGCTTGTTTCCCATCCACTGTTCTTTCAAATTGAGAGGTTTGTTAACTTCAACGTTTGTCTGAACAACTGTGGAACTCTAGTATTATGAATAAATAGGGGATTTCTACTAAGTGTGTGTAGTTTTATTACTTGCTCAATTTTGGAGTGAAAACATGGGGTACATATGAAATGTTTTTCTACTATTGCTAGTATTAGAAGAGTACTAAATGACCATAATTTATTATTCTAGAGAACCTTTCAGGTGTTTAACCATATGTGTTTTTCCATTTGATGACTTTCAAATATTTTTCATTCTAGGTAACTTAGCGATAAGAAAGCGTTGTGGTCCTATTTTACTAAAATATGTTTGGAAACTTCCTCCCGAAAGACAATTGATGTGCCATTTAATAGTCGTAACCAATCTATTGGGAAAGAGGGGTGAAAACTTGCTAACTTTCTAGGAATTGTTGCAAGAACTCCAAAATTAACACCTCTACATGTAGATGATTGGAGAAAATTTGAAAACGAGCAAAAGAAGAAATTGGTGGATTTTTTAAGGGTATGAGTTAGTATTATTACTATGTGAACAACTCAATTTGTACATGATATTATCTTTTATATATTGACTTTTATTTTGCAGAAGAAGTTCTCTTTTCCAAAACATGGAGAAGCGTTTGTCTTAAAGTCACATGGAAAGAAATGGAAAGACAACAAGTGTGAAATTAAAGGTGAGTATATGTCAAAATATAAGACTAAAAACTCTTTGCTAAAAAATAGACCAAATTGCATACTGAGAGATCAATGGAGTGGTCTAGTCTTTTACTGGCTTTCTGATAAAGCAAAGGTATAACCAAATCATGAAAACACACCTATTTTTTTTATTTTAAATATGTGTTTATTTTAGTTCTGCTACATTTAAAAATAATAATTTGTAAGATATTATTTATATATTTGAACAATAGAGGCGTATGTAAGCAAATAGAAATAATAGGGCCAACCAAAAGATGCCTCACATAGGAGGATCCAAAAGTATTGCTACACTGATGCATAAGCAGGTAAATTTGTGAAATATATTTTTAATGATTTTTTGTCACTCATGTCTGACATCAATTTTGTTGCTTAGGAGTAAAATATAATAGAGCCTACCTGAGTAGAAATATTCTTACTAACTCATAGAAAACGTGTAGATGGTAGACAACTGGATGATGATTCTGCCAAGGAAATTGTAAGAATTCTTCTAAACGTTAATTTTTAAATCATGAAACAATTAAAAATAAACATTACAAGTAAATAAGCCAATTTTAAATTGGATTTATTGTGTATTCTATGATTAGGACATGATAAATAAAAGGATGAGCAACAACGAAAGATCTACCGACCAACCTCCTCACAATGTTGCTTGGGAAGGTGATGTGAATTCTCAAGTCTTGGGAAATGAGAAGAGTGGGTATGTTTGTGGTTTAGGACTTGGT
Source organism: Solanum commersonii (assembly GCA_029007595.1). Lineage (NCBI taxonomy): Eukaryota > Viridiplantae > Streptophyta > Magnoliopsida > Solanales > Solanaceae > Solanum > Solanum commersonii. The sequence goes on along the minus strand of JAJTWQ010000010.1, from coordinate 2,322,837 downwards.
CCAGCTCCTTCAGTTTTATGGGGTAGTAAATCTTTCCTAGAAAATATTATTGTAGAAGATTTATCTAATGAGGTTGTACAAAGTTTAGAACAAGAAATAATTGAGTTAGAGGAAAACAAAATGATGAAATGGATCTGATGAACTAAAATCACGAGAACCTGCAATCATAATTACTCCAAATGTGACAATTCATGCAAAAGTATGCTCCTAATGAATCTCTTCCTCAAGATATCAATGGCACTTCAAATGAACAGGTAGTCATATTTTACAAGTCTTAGAAATTTTTAATGAAATTTTAATCCTATAAAATGATTGTTAACTAATGTCTTAGTTCTTACAAGTTCCTGATCGTAATAGCGGTCAAGAAGGAGTACCCAATCATCAAGGATATCTGGTAATGCTGAAATTACTTTACCCCATAGTACTACTCATCTTTATCATTTGACGCTATTGTTTGAGTTTTCTTGCTTCGTAAATATTGTGTTGAATGGTAGAATTCCAAGAGACAAAAGATAATCAGGAAAGCATGTGAACTCAATTATTTTGGATGTGAGTATAGTTCACATGTAAAGATGTTCAGTTAGTTATTTTCCATTTGCATCGATTAAAGCTCTAGCAAGAGCTCTAACTATGGTTGATTTCATTACTAGTGTTTCTTGTCTTTATTTTTAATAGATCTGCCTGCCAATTGAACTCGCAATTTGTAGTAGTAGTTCTTCTACCAGTATAGACTATCTTTTTGGTTCCATTTGTCTTATCGCCTTGAATCAAATACTTGGAATTTGTTGTTTATCAGTGTTCAGAATCTTTTTATCTTCAAATGGGAGTTCTTGAGAGTTATTTTATTAAATAGTACCTGCACAATCAAAACCTCTGTTAGTTAAAAAAATTAGCAAACTAGTTCCCTTCTCATAGAACATATGACACTTGAACACAATATCTAGGTTTGTATATTTCCAACTTTTGCATGATGAGTGGTGAAGTGTTAGAGATCTCTTTCATCCAACTTCTAAGGCAACTTTTCTCTATTTGTCTTGGAACAAAGGATGATATGAGCTGTTGTATGTGAAATGATGAAATGCTATTCTAAATCAGTTTCTTAGCTTCGATGTGACCTAATCTTGTTCTAAAAGCTAGCTGATCTCTGTCTTGTTTTGCTCTAGCGTATTTGATGTTCGTTCGGTTTCGATTTTGAATGCATTAGCTATACATTTATGTTTCTTCAGTGTTCACTCGTAGTCTTGGTTGTATTTTCTTTCGTTCTTGATTCATTGTTATAGACTTTAATTGTGTCAGTTTAATCTCGTAGAATTCCTCTCTATTCTTGCATAACTTTAGTGTTGTCCATGTCTTTTGTATTTCAACTGGTGATGTTATGTTTGTAATTAGTCATAATCTTGTTGTAACTTGGCTCATAGACTTATTGTTATCTTATCTATAAATATGTGTCTAGTCCTTTACATGGTAGAACTATTTTTGCTTCGAAATGTGGCTAGGAATCTGATTGTCTTCTTTTCTTTCTAAGTGTTGCTTTATTTGTTTTGGTGTTGTCCATTAATCAAAATTTGGAAACCTCAATCAATATCGTTGTCGTCATTCATTTTTGTATCCATTTTCATTGTAGTATAGTTTTTTCTGTGTAATCTTTGGTTTGATGTAGTGTAGTTTGTATATAATTTCATTTCGGTTTAAGTTAAACAATGTGTTCTTAGTATATCTTTTCATTTGTGATTTAGTTATTATATACTTCCGTCCACTGTTCTTGAATGCCATCTAATGTTATGAGCTTTCAAGTTTTAATGATTAGTTTGGTCAAGATAGCTTGTTTAGCTCCAGGCAAGATTGAAAATATTTTGGTATAGCTATGGTAAGTATTAAATGTTAATAATCAGTAGCATTATCTAGTTGTTATATGTGTATTCCATTCTGAATATGATAAAAAAGACAGTGAGTTAGTTTCTGTCTTAACAACTCATCATTCCCTTGCCCCTCCTCTAAAAAATTATTCACTTCTTCGATTTTGTCATCTCTTTGATTTGATGGCACAAAATGAAAATGGATGCTTCTTACTTGTAATTTTTCAGATTAGTCCCACTACTTGAAAGATTTTTATACTTTGGATTTCATATATTTGATACATTTCTTTTTTATTTCAGGTTATACAGTCCGAAGTTAACAAATTTCATATGTTCAAAGACATTATTCGAAGAAGAGTAACAAAACTTATTCGAAGACATTATTCAATAGTTTGAACAATATAAGTTTATTTTAAAAAATTGTGACTGTCTATTTTTGATCAATACTTCCTTTTGTTTGTCTAGATTTAAAGAGATACATTCTATTTTATGGATTAATAGTAATATATATGTTTTCACCATTAGGAAAAATTGTTGTTACTATGAGGATCTCTTTTGCGAACTTGTTTATTGGATTTTAAGATATATATGTTATCGATATATGTAGTAGATATTATTAATGGCGGTTAAACAATTGTCATTAAATGTTATGATATTTAGCGGCAATTCAATGGAAATTATTAGCCATAAAATGGACACTAAAGGGGCAAACTAAGACATTTTTAGAAGGGATATTTTAGCCATTACTCACCATAGTAAAATTTCCGTTAAAACTACTACCTTTTAGTAACTATTTATGTTGATTTATCGACTAAAACAATGGACGCTAAAGGATCACAAATAGCCAATATGAATTACCTTTAGTAGCAAACATAATTGCCGCAAACAATCGCCATAAAAACTACTACCTTTTAATGGCTATTTATTTAGATTTATCGACTAAATAAATGGATGCTAATAGACAATAGTTAGCGGATATGAATTACCTTTAGCAGCCAACACAATTACCGCAAACAATTGACATTAAAAGTACTACCTTTTAGCGGTTATTTATTTAGATTTATCGACTAAACCAATGGACACTAAAAGAAAATAGTTAGACAGTATGAATTACCTTTAGCATCCAACATAATTGCCGCAATCAATTACCGTAAAAGCTAATGGTTTGTAGTGGCAATTCTTGCTACCCTTTACCAACATTTCCCACAATGACCGCAAAAGCCTTTACCGACCCCAACATTGCCAGCTAAAGTTCATTGGCCGATATAGAGTATCGTGGAAAATGTTATTGCCACTAAAGCCATATTTTATTACCGCTAAAGGGCCCTTTTGTAATAGTGTAGAAAACATGTGTATTGTCCTCGAAGTATGAGGACTCACCACTGAAACCGCCGAAGTCGAATTGCCAATCGATTTAAGCATGATTTGGATAATGAGTGCCTGAATCTATATTATGAAATGATGGAGCACAAAGTACGCATCAATACTTGGAATGTACTGAGCTGCAAGATATAGATATGCTACGCTGAACAAAGTATATAAGTTGAACAATGCATAACTGAGAAATGATATAATCTGAACAATGTTATAGATTTGTACTAAAGCATAACTAAAAAATAAGTTGGATGCAATGACCAAGTACTGATCATGAAGATAACATGTTGAACTTTATACTGATATGAATGGTGAAAACCTAGTCAATGCACTAAGAGTCTGACTTTGGGAGCTACTAATAACCAACACAAACCACGTGAGCTAAACATGGAGTTCGATGTATACGCCCCATCGGGAGGACCCAATATACCTTTACAGGGGTTTGGAGGCATGACTGTGGCATGATCACTAAAAATTGAAGCCTAACAAAGGGTACTTCTCAACCTACGCTGGTACGTAGTTCTAGGACTTTGAGGGTACGCTAAACCCTAGTCCAACTCCATGCTAAGTCTACTCCCAAATAAATGTATATGAAGTTAAAATGTACTAAGTACATAATAGCTCAAAAATGACATGACAACTAAGAATGCGATATTTATATAATAAAAATATAGCATTCAAAATTTGAAGCACGATTTTCTGTCTGTATGATCTAGCATGTATAATTCATGAACTAAGATAAATTTACACAAGATAGGGTTCTTAGTGCTATGCATGGAATTAAACTAAATTATAAAGAAACAAGTTAATTAGATCAAAAGAACCATAATCACAGTCAATCTTGAAAATCTAGAAAACCTAGGTCTGAACAGTTTATGAGAATATGAAGAACTAACTTAATTCTAGGGACCTAATGGGTGAAATAAACCCACTTGTGAAATCCCACATACATGGTGAAAAAATCTACGGAGAAACTTTGGATTTTGGGGCTGAACTTTGAAGAATGCTTCTACTTTTTCTTGGAAGAGTTGGTCGCCTCTTTCTCTTCTTTTCGCTCTAAGTTGGGTGATTATTGGAGAATGAGTGTTTTGGGTATTTCTGAGTAGATTTTTAGGCTTAGGTTGAGTAGAACAACGTATTTTAGGCATCAAATGACATAGTTTAGGTGCCGAAGAATTGGGGAAAAACAAAAATGACCCAGACTTAAAGCTGACGAAGTGTCACTCACAAGGGGACTGACGGGCCGCCGTTTGAATCACTACCTATCTACTAGGTCATGGTTTGTGTTCTACTCGATAAGGCTTCACTAAAACAAACATAGTTTTTTACCCTGAGCTTGGATTTTAGCAAAACCTGATGGTATTGGAAAGATGATTTAATTCTCTTTAGTTTGATAGGTCATGGGCTATCTAATTCATTTTTTGATAAAAGATATGTCCGTTTGTGTCACGACCTAGGGGTACCCCTTGATGTAACAAGGCATATAAGACCCCAAGAGACCTCATACAATCCACTTAGTATATTATAACATAAAATAACAGAAAAGGTGCGGGAATTTAAAACTTTTCAAATACAATCAAAGTATTTTATAAAGGCAAGAAGAACTCTAACATGACATTTTCTCAAACCATCTAAACATAAGAAATAGAAATCTTGAGACGCTGCCCATACAATAGTCTCAAAGTAAAGGAAAGAAATAAAAGAGATAGGGTGATCCAATCCTTGAATACAATGAGGACTCACCATAGCTTCACTTCACAATCCTCTAGTAACCTAGCCACAAGTGTGTGAATTGGGAACACCGGACCCTACATTTGATAAGAATGTAGGCAAAAGTATGCATTAGTACAATCAAGTACTTAATATGATGGCTAGCATGAACAACATAAACGTAAGCATTAGTCATCATAAGACATAAGACATAAGACATAAGCATAATCAATACATATAAAGAATCATAATGAAATATGAATACTCCCTTAAGTAACCTCACTTAAGCTTAGCGAAGACATAAGTCATCCATCTCTAGACAAGCTTACATCATGGAAGGCATAACTAACAACACTCCACAAAAGTCAATTTCATAACATAATCTCATTAATCATACTTACTTTTAAATACATGGGGATTCGCCTCAACGCCTAGTTCATAAAGGCTAATGGGTATTCGCCTTTTGCCTTACTTACTTTTAGATTGCAGGTACTCACCTCCACAACCTCATCATATGATGTGGGTACTCGCCTCCACATCATTTCATAAGGAGCACAGGTACTCACCTCCATGTTCATTCATCGTATTAAGAATGTGAGGACTCACCTCTTTTTCACGTCTAAGGAGTAAGGGAATTGCCTCTTAGAGAAGTCCTTGATGAAACACCTATACAATTTGGCATGTCCTAAGCAGCTTCGAACACCCTTCACACAGATTGGTGGAGGAAACTTTTCAATCACCTCTATTTTAGCCTTATCGACCTCTATCCCTTTTTGTGATACTTTGTGCCCAAGGACTATTCCCTCCTTCACCATGAAATGGCATTTCTCTCAATTCAGCACTAGGTTGGCTTCCTCGCATCTCTGTAGGGCCCTGCTAAGATTTAGCAAACAGTCATCAAAAGTACCTACCACCAAAAAATCGTCCATAAACATCTCCAGAGTATCCTCCACCATGTCTGAGAAAATAGACATCATACACCTTTGGAATGTTGTTGGTGCATTACATAGTCCAAATGGTATGCGTTTAAATGCAAATGTGCCATAAGGACATGTGAAAGCGGTCTTTTCCTGATCTTCAGGAGCAATTGATATTTGGTTGTAGCTAGAGTATCTATCTAAGAAATAGTACCACCCTTTACCAGTCAACCTGTCAAGCATCTGGTCCATGAAAGGCATCGAGAAGTGATCCCTCAAAGTCCACTTGTTCAGCTTCCTATAGTCCATACACACTCGCCATCTAGTGACTGGTCTCTGTGGGACTAACTTATTTTTGGAGTTTGCAACCACAGTCATACTGCCCTTTTTGGGCACATATTGTACTGGATTGACCTAGTAGCTCTCATAAATTGGATAGACCACCCGAACATCTAACCACTTGATGATCTCCTTTTGACCACCTCTTGCATAGGTGGGATTAACCACTGATGGTATTCAATGCTTGGGTTGCTGTCCTCCCCGAGTTGAATCTTATGGGTACATATTCCTGGAGGTATTTCAATGATATCAACTATGGTCCACCCAATGACCTTTTTGTACCTTCTCAATACTTTGATCACCTCTTGAACCTGTTCATCATTTAAATTTGCAGCCAAGATCACAGGTAAAGTGTTGTTAGTTCCCAAAAATACATACCTTAGGTAGCTGGGTAACTTCTTCAGTTCCGGCACCGGTGGCTCCTCGATGGATGGTTTTGTTGGAGGGCTTGGCCTATTTTTCAAGTCTAGGTCCAATTTCTATGGAGCATATAAGTGTGCTTCCATACCCTGCAAGGTATTCATAGTCTTTATATAGTCCGACCTGAAATCAGCTTCAAAGTTCATGCTATTGGCAGCGTATCCTCAATGCAAAGCCAGTCTTTCTTGGGATTTTGGATTGTGTCACTTGGTAGTGACCCATTCTTCCTCTGATTTAGTGAGGCTGAAAGTTGCCCCAACTGCTGCTCAATTTGCTTGATAGAGGTAGTGTGATTGTCCACCAGTTGACTCATACTTGAGAAATCACCTCTCATCTCTTTTATCCCTGCATCAGTTTGATTTAACTTTTTGGAGTACCTTGGCCATCAAGTCTTCCAACTTAGAGCCACTGGAACTACCACTTGCCCGATCTCTATTACCTGGGGGAACATAGACTCCACTACAATAATTCATGTACCGGTCTCTATTCTTCCAGTTTCCCTACTCTCTATTTGCCCTATCATATTGTCCTTCTTTAGCATAATTCCGATGTGCATTTCTAGAATTGTAACCCTGATTTCCAGAGTTATAATTCTGGAAACCTCCTTGGTTTCCCAGGTAGTTAGCCTCCTCATATAGATCGATGTCCTGATTTTCATACCTGTTATGCTGACCCACCGCATTGACCTTTTCAGACCTGGAGACCAGATTATTTGTGAGTATATCTATTTGGGTCCTCATGTGTGCCATGCCCTGGTCCCTTTCTTCTTCTCTCTTCCTTTGCTTAGTTGAAAGTTCATAAGTATACCCAAGATCTCTTACTTCTACATCTTTTGTGTACCATGCCCTATTGTTCTTTGTACCTTGTCCAGCAGCTACACGCTCTCTGAGAAAGGTTTTCTCATGAATGATCCTCTACACACTGCATCAACAACAGATTTAGTGACATAGTTTAAAGATATTTAAAAAGCTTGTTTCAGATGCCTCTTAGTGAGATCATGGTTAGGGCATTTCTTCAGCTTTTGGATTAATCTCCACTAGGTGTCATGCATTGCTTCTCCTGGTTGCTGCTTATGTGTACTTATTTCATCCTTCATTTGCAACTCTTTTGATTCTGGAAAGATTCGTTCCAAGAAAGTTTCCTTCATCTCAGTCCACGTTCTGATGGAGTCGTCTAGCATCTAATTCAACCAGTTAGTTGCCTCTATCCTTCCACTCCTTTGTTCTTTTACACCACCCTAGGCTGGTTGTTCACAACATTCTGCTGAACACCTCTTGCAGCGGTTTCAACTTCTAGTCCCAACCTTTGTCTTTGATCCTTAAGTTCTTGTGCATTCAAATTTTTTCTAAAAGTCTCTCCAAGTTCTAGATCGTAAAAGGATCAATGCGGCTCCTTTACTCCTAGTATTTGGCATACACCGTCGAACTCACCGTTGAAAAAAAGCTAGTAAAACACTTTTGAATTGAAATTCCTCGGCAGCAACGCCAAAATTTGATATGTCCAAACTCACACCTCAATTAAGAGGTGTAAATGGTTGATGTCAATTTACATAACCCAACTTGAGTTGAGGTCGATCCCATGGAGAATTGTTTTACAGAAAAGGTTTCGCTATCGCATTTATTTGAATGTCGTTATTATCTCCTAAACAAACAATGACAGAAAGTAAATTGGAGTTGGTTATAATGTTCTTGTAACTAAGATTAGCAGTAGACTTCCAGATTAATGACTAACAAAATATTACGTTATGAAGTTGATTCAATTGACTAAATGAAACTAGGATTGTGTTCCCCATAACGCTAGTTCTGATATGCTTCTGTAATTGAGTTTTAGGCAATTTATCTTTACAAAATATATGCTAGTTAATTTCATCTAACACTTCTCAGTCTAGTCATACAATTCTCACTCACGTCCTCTCAGTTCTAGAGTGTTACTAACATTTACCCTCGCTTACAATGGTTTGATGTTAAAGTTCTCTTCTCTCGAACTAAAACTTTAACTCCAATTCGGTAGGTTAGTCCAGCTTTTTTCTAACTGTCATTTTCACTCTCAAACAAATGACAGATACAGGCTTCATCTAATGCGTGCACTCATTAGAATATATGAATACGAAAGCTAAAATAAAGTTTGTAACCACAAATTGCCATTCACTCGCCTTACGAAATCACAATTGGAATTACATCATGTATCCCACAACCCGAGTCGTGGTATTTAGCCACTCATGATTTCACGTAAACAATCAACAACAAAGAATGAAAACATGTTAAAAAGGACTTATGAGAATAAGCTAACCAACAATCGCTTTAATAATATGAGGACCAAAAATCCAAACTCCAAATTGAATTTAATGTTCAAATCGAGAATACAAACTTAGAAATATTGGAAACTCATTCGTCGTTCAATGAATTATAAGACAAAACTTAAAAAAGACATAATTAATTCAAATAGAATGTTTAAAAAAGAGTCCTACTCGAAGTAGGACTAAACTATCGCGCTACTTCACGAATGACTTCACGATCCGTCAAGGGCTTCACGGTCCGTGAAGCCCTTCGTGGTCTTTACTTGCACTCATCCAACATAGGTTCTTCAAGGCCTGTACACTGGATCATCATCACGGGTAATACCATCGATCGTGATAGTGACCACAGTCCGTATAGATGCCCATGGTCTTTACTTGGACAATTCAATCTTCATCTTTTTGAACTTGTTCACTTGATCACCTTCACAATCACCACCACGAGCTGTTATGGAGACCATAACCCATGAGGCCTTCTGTGGTCTTCACTTGAGTCACTTTTGCACTTTATCTCCCCAAGACCTAAACACTGATTCCACTCACGAACACTATCACAGATCGTTGTGATGACCACGGCCCGTGAAAGTGTCCGTGGTCTTTACTTGAGATCCACCAATATGTTATTTTCCATGCCTTCTCACTAGTTCCAATACACGAGCCCTTTCACGATTAGTCATGATCTTCACTTAGTTCCATCCATTTTCACTCTGCATTTTCTTCTCTTCTTTGTTCTTTCACATCCATATGTTTTACATGTAAAACCACTACAAAACACATCATATCCATATAAATACACTCGATTCTAGTATTAATCCTTAGTTTTCAAGCATCAAATGTGCCATGATTTCGTGGCACATCAGGAGGTCAAGGGTAATCTCCTCTAGCCTCATCATTCATTAAGCCTTTTAGTCTAGATTCATTTTAGGTGAGCAATCCTTTCAAGATAGAATCATTCATGTGAGTAAACCATTCACATTCATTCAATCATGCTTATCAATTAATTATAGGAAGTAACTCTTCCACATCATAACATTTACAATCAACAATGCATAGTCTAGGCTTTATTCTCAAAGCACTACATGTCATGATCATCATCTATGCTTTATTCTCAAGCAAGTAACATCATATTCATCATATATGCTTCAATCTTGAGCAACTCTAATCATAATTCATCAATCCTATAAGGATATATAGAGACATGGCATCAAACCCACTATATTAATTCAGCCCCTAAACCATAGGATAGGCATAGGTACATGTAATTTCATCCTAAATACATGCATTTCTATCAATTCAATCATAAGCAATCATAATCAACTCAATTGGATCAACATTCATCATAACCCACAACGGAAAAAACCCTAACTAGAATCGAGGAATTTCTTTATCAAATTGTGGAATTCTAGGGAACTCTATTGGAGGAAGGATCCCATGGATGAAAAGCCATCATACCTTGATTACAAAGCCATTACAAGATTGAAATTTGGAGACTTGATCTTGAACTAGCTTCAATCTCCTCCTTCTTCTTCAAACTTCTAGAAATAGAATATTTGAGTGAGTTTTGGGAATTCTTTTGAAATTTTTAGAGAATGACTTAATTGGGGAATCATGGTCAGAGACTTTTTGCCAATCCATGACTTCCCCATCCACGGACCACTGACCCACCCACTGGGAGTGGTCCTAGCAATGGTTCAATGCCTTAGGCAGTGCATAGAGGGACCTATCCACGACACCCACCCACGGGGCATGGGTCTAACCACGTTGCATGGTTGACCTTCGGGGGTCACACTTACAGTTTCTCCAAAAGCTGTAATTTACCTTGTTTCAAATTCTGGGTGTTACATTATCTCCCACTTGGGATCATTCGTCCTCAAATGAGATTCTAAGCAGGTTTCAAAATGAAAAGACTCAAGACTAGCATCCCATCATGCATGCAACACATTAACATGCACACAACTAAGGATGAAACAACAACTCTAAGTCCAATCTATTCAATGAACCTTAAGGAGGTAAGAACAATATCTAACAACACAAAATGTATGAAATTTTAACATTTCTAATGTTCAAAGAGAAACTATCATCTCTAACTAAAAAAAATGCTCAACACAATTGTAACACCTCGGAATCTAGTAGACTAAGCTAGGGGCTAAGTGCTAGGTATGAACTAGAGAATTGGGCCTTGGCACCCTCCACGAGTACCCACACGAATCTTGAAGGGCACCACAACTCGTGGTGGTGCCCATGATGCCTAGGCAGTAGCTAAAAAAGACTACCTACCACCCACGAGAGCCTAGACGGCTCGTGGTGGTCACCACAGATCGTGGGACCACTCATGGAGGTGAGGCAGTAGCTTCACAAAGCTGCCTAAAATAGGGACCCTTCCCACAAGCCACTAGACAGCTCGTGAAGGCCACCACGGGCTGAGGAAGGGGTCATGGTTATGATTTAGATTATTAAGGGTTAAGGGGTGGAAATCTAGGCTATTGGTAAAGGCCCAAGGGCAATACAACTGTCAATGAAGCCCCACACAGACCGTTAAGTCGTCTGTGAAGGGGTTTCATTAGACTTAGAGTGTAGGGTCAACTACAAATGATCATATCTCTTAGCTCAAAATGAGTTAGTGGGCCATAACCTATATAATTAAAGGTCTCTAAGTCCTCTTTGCAACACCATCAAGTTTGCCCAATTCCAATCTCGGGGTAAAAAGTTATTCCTAAATTACTGAAGCACTGTCAGGCTGAAAATTCTTCACGACCCATTTGACGGGCCGTGCTGTTGATGACGATCCGTGAAGGCGTCCTTCATGCCATATCGGTAGTTAACAGTCAGCTAACTTCTTGGGTCTTTTCCCAATCATTTTAACTCAATGTTATGTCATTTTGCCCAAGCCTAGGACCCCTATTTAAGTCATTTTAACCACAAAAGTCACTAAATTAAGTCATTTATTCCAAAACCCAAATCAAGACCCCAAAGTTCATCTTCCTCACAATATTTATCTATCTAACCCAAGAAGAAGAAGAGTAAAATTAAAGCTTGGGCTTCAATAAATCAAGGGTTTTTCATCAAATTCTTTAAGGATTCATCATCAAGGTATGGTAGTTTTCATCTTTGGGTAGATTCCACCCAAAGAGCCCTTTCAAAAAATTTGAAACTTCAAATTTTCTCCAAAAGAAAGGGTTTTGTTCGAGATTCCCCCAAGAGCCCATGGATCCCCTCTATTGCTAAATGGTGATCTTAATTGAATTGATGGATTTTAGAAGCATGTAAATGGGTCTTATATGAATTAATTGAGTTGATTGAATTGTGTTACTACCCATATCAAATGTAGAAATTCTATATGTTGGGTTAAATGTGATTCATGATTCTTGATGGGTAAATTATGAGAATTTGTAAATGAACATTGTTTTATATTGGTCCAATTGAGTTAATAATGGTTGTTCATGGTGTAATTACATGATTTAGCATGATCATACATGTATTCTTACCTAATATTCTAGGGTGAAATTGATATAGTTTGTATTATGCTATGAAAGAGGGGATTGAGGGCTTAGATGTGACCTTCTAAGATTGATGAACGTCTTGATCAATTGCTTGAGATTAGAACACCTAGATACGAATTGCTTAAAAGTAAAGCTTCTAGACATGAATTGATGAGATTAGGTCTTATATGATGGAACATGGTTGAGTGGTATTGTGATTAAGTTTATATGATTCCATATGACTATATTTGATTAATAATGAAGTGTGTGGTTAGATAACCTTGAGAAGTAGGTAAACATGATGAACATGTGAGGCATTGCTTGAGAGTAAGGCTTGTAGCATGAAGATGACTTCTAGGGCTTTAAGGGGTAAAAACTAATCTGAATAAACTAAGGATATTAAGGCTTTAAGAAGGAATCTATTATGTATGTTAAATTGTATATGGCATTATTATGGAAGGACTTGACCCACATGACCTATAATATGAACACATGAGTTTATGCATGAAATGAATAATTTACTTGCATTACCATTTTATCTATGTCTTATGTAGTGAATGCTAGATGTGTTGACTTAATATGATCTTTGAATGCAAGATATGAGGGGTATTTATGATTATGATATTATTTGCATGTTTTATGAACTCTTTGAGAGTGAAGTGTCTATGAAGATAACGTTGTTTATGTGTTATTGAAAGGATAATCACACACACACCCCATGCATGAACATCACTATGATGTGACTAAAGTGTTGATTGAGTTATAGAATCATAGTATTCCCCTTATCTAATATAGTAATTCTAAATGTATGGGTTGAGTTTTATCCATATCCCTCGAAGGGCAAATTATGAGGGTTTGTACATGTTGATAAGAATTGTGTATGAGCTCATGATTCACGTAGAAAGTGAATATCTTATGACTATTGTGCAATTGTGGTATTGATTGGAAATATCATTCTCCTCTATACCCTTACACATTATGATGCATGAATTATGTATGACTAAGATGATCTTGTTGTGTTGAATGAAATACTATTCTCATAAACACACTATGAATATGATGTTAAAGGTTTACTCACATATTGATTATTCTAAGGTTGAAAGGACATTCTTACCTAATTGAATCTATGTGTTATTTAATGAGTTGTGTTGAATGAAGGGTAAAATACTCCTTCACACATGTAAATACAACTCAAGACTAAATATGTAAATTTTAGGAAATAATGCTTAGCACCAAGTGGATGCAGAAACGAGGTAGAGACCCTCCCGTCAATGTGATAGGACGGGTCATTAAAAGTAAACTCATGAGATGGAAGCTCCCTCATCAATGCGATATGTTTGGGGTTTATAGAAGTAATTTACCTATCTCATAACTATGTACCCATATAGGTCTTTAGCTAATGGATCCATCTAAAATATAATACATGTAGTTCCACCTTAGGCAAGTAGGATATCTTTTTTTGGTGTGGGACATGACACCAGATTCCATATAGCTCAACATGGTCTATGTCGATTAGGGTTATTTCCCTCCATGAAAAATATAAAGAACATGAACTATACTTATGACTTCTTAAGGAGTCCTACTTAGTGTGAGTGTGGATGTGGGACTTCTCTTATGCATTGCACAAGTAGGCTTTGAAAAGGGTTATGGTGTGGTTTCCATATGCTTTGAAGATACGTTAATTTATGCATGTATAATGTGGATTTTTGCTAAGAGTGGATTTCCTTGTTATAAGCTATGAAATGAATGTTTCCTTGTCTATGATTATAGACTATAGATGAGATTAAAGCATGATAAGTATGAGCATGGTGGCCTAAAAGTGGTACTTAGTGTAGATATGATTTTGGGATCCTATCTATGCATTGCATACGTATAACCTAGGGTTAGTTATGTGTCGATTTTATTATGATGAGATAATCTTGGTATTCAATTATGTATGTGAACTATGTCTTATGATGATTGGTGTATGCATTATGTTGGAGACTATGTTTGTGATTATGTTGATATCCTTTATGCTATGATGAATGGTACATGAGTTGGCTTATGGATTACATTTCCCAACTATTTCAAAGATGATGTTTCAAAATTGGTATATGGCATGGTTTAACCTAAAAGGTCCCTTTTAGCATGTTTTAAAGATTTTTATGCATGGCTATCATACTTAGTACATTTTTATGCTAACCCATATTTCTTCTATAGTTTTCACAAAGTGTAGGGCTTGGAGACTTGAGTTCTATTCTTGGAAAATAGGTTTCGAAGGAGTAAGTAGTTGACGATTTGGTGAGTCCTCAAAGCTTCGAGGAAAAACCCACTATCCCCTTTTGGTCTTTCCTTTATGTTTTAGACATTTGTAAGGGCCGTGTCTCTAAGATTGTATTCAAGTCTTATAGATGGTTTGAAACATAGTGTCGTATACTCCCGTTTATTATTTTTATAAAAGACTTCGATTATAAATAATGGTTTTAAATTTCTGCACCTTTTTCTATGTTCTTATGTTATGATATACTATGAGGCTTTTTGGAGTCTTGTACACTGTGTCACATCTAGGGGGTAGCCTTGGGTCGTGACAAATATGGTATCAGAGCACAAGATTTTGGGATGGTTTTAGGATGTCTCAAACCACATCTAGTAGAGTCTTGTTTATAGTGTGAAGCGCACCACATTTATGAATTAGAGGCTATTGGATTCTGGAAAATCTCACTTCTTCATTCTTCAAGTCTTGCCATATAGGTTAACTCTATAAGGTCTCTCTCCTATTCTTTATTCGATAATCTTTAGGATATGACCACTTGAAGGGCTCATGCTACAAGGATCGAGGGAGAAAAATGTTAGTAGTAATGTTAATTATGGCTATGTGAGTAGATTAGTCTTGATATGATTGAATTAGATGATGTCCTTTGGTATAGATGGGTTGCTTTATGGTTATGTGTTTTGTTGGAAGATTTGATGAATGGTGATGTTTAAGTGATGCCTAGAGATGTTGAGTGAGTAGACTCCTTTAAAAGAGAATAGAAGTGTAATTCTCCATGGTTTAGAATCACCTTGTGTGATGGATGTGAAAAGTTTAGTGATAACTTGCTCCGACCTTAGAAGTTGAAAGAAATGGTGCTTAGAAAAGTACGTGTATGTTTACTCCCAAGTGGGAGATAATGTTTTTAGATAGCAAGGTCGCTGAGTTTTCTAGATGTTCATGATTTGGATTGGCTTGAAATTCTCACCTTAAGAGGTTTAGTGAGTTTGAGAAGTTGAGTCCCGGTTTGGTAGGCTCATATGAGACCTTGAGTGGTGTTGGTAAGGTTGCTTGTGAGCTAGAGTTGCTTTATGAGAACCTCTCTAATTTAGGAGTACATGTTAGGATCTTAGAGTGGCAAGTTAAGAAATAGAAAAGCAAGGAAGTGCTTCCATGAGAATGTAGATGAGTGGAATTTTAGTAAGTGTTTAGTTGAGGGTGCTACTTGGGAGGCCAAGGGCCAATGAGATGCCCCGATATCCTTATATTCCCTTCTAATCCTCCACTAGCTTAAGATGATAAGTCCTCCTTGATTCTTTTCATGATTGTGGAGTCTTGGATGTTACATGTGTCCCATAATTTCCTTGTCCCATAGAGTTACTCTGGTTAACCTTGGTAAGGTTTGGATGCATGGTTGTTAGACCTCTATTGTTTTTAGAACCCGGTAAGGTTATTATGAGTGTTAGTCATGCTTTGGGATTGTTTGGAAGAAGTAGTATTTGGGGTTTTAGTAAGGGTCTTACTCCCAATGGCGAGATAATATTCTTAGATAGCAAGATTGACTGAGAGTCCTGATATCCTCATCCCTTTCTTTTATTCCTATTCTAATTTGAGACCAAGAGTTCCTTTTTGGGCTTGTTTCATGTTTTGGAGTCATATGTGATGTAGAAAGTTTCCATGATCTCCTTATGTTATACATGTTCTTGAGAGAATTCTTGTTTTGTATAAAATGAGTTTTCATGATTTACATGTTCCTCATGTTATTGTGTATTTTAGTATGATGATGGCATATTTGACTTCATGAGATGATTTGATGAACATGCTTTGTTATGCTTTTGATAAAATGGCATATTGAATCCATAATGTTGTGTTGAGCTTGCTTTTACCAATTTACTTCTGGATTTTTTGTCATGTTTTCCAAGAGTTATGTATATGTTTCACTTGTTTATGAATGTTGTTCATCTAGATCATCGTCGGAGATGGTGTGCCTAGATAGCAAAGTTGTTATGTGTTGCCATGATTTCCTTATATAATGCATGTTCATGAAAACTTGTGTTTGGTAAGAAAATGAGTTTTTACGATTTAAATTCTTCATGTTGTCATGCATTAAGTATGAATTACCTATTTCAATTCATGAGATGAATTGGTGAACATGCTTTTGGATGCTTTTGGATGCTTTTGAGAGTAATTGCATAATGGGCTTCATGATATTGTGTTGAGCATGCTTTGATTTGAAGAAAGAAGTTCCTCCAGCGAATTTGTGAAATGTTGAAGTTTTCATGCATAATGGGTTGTTATATGAAGTTCCTACTCCCTTGCATTGCATTGAGTATGCTTAGCTTGGGGTTGAAGTTTTCCGCCTTTGTGCATTGTTATGATGTTGCATGCATGATGGGCTGCTAATCTTGTGTCGTTTCCTTTAAGAGGTGCCTAGAATGCCATTCGAGGATGAATGTTCCCAAGATGGAGATAATGTCACACCTAGGAATCTAGTAAATTAAGCTAGGGGCTAAGTGCTAGACATGAACTAGAGAATTGGGACTTGTCACCCTCCATGAGTGCCCATACGAGTTGTCAAGGGCACCACGACTCGTGGTGGTGCCCATGATGCCTAGACAGTAGCTAAAGAAGACTGTCTACCATGCACGAAAGCCTAGACGGCTCTGGTGATCACGATGGATCGAGGGACCACTCATGGAGGTGAGGTAGTAGCTTCACAAAGCTACCCAAAATAGGGACATTCCCCACGAGCCACTAGATGGCTCATGAAGGCCACCACGGGCTGAGGGAGGGGTCGTGGTTATGAGTTAGATTTTTAGGGGTTACGGGGTGGCAATATAGGCTAATGGTCAAGGCTCAAGGGCATCACAACGGCCCGTTAAGCCCCACACGAACCATGAAGGGTTTTCATTAGACTAGAGTGTAGGGTCAACTTCAAATTATCATATCTCTTAGCTCAAAATGAATTAAAGGTCTTTGAGTCCTCTTTCCAACGCCACCGAGTTTGCCCAATTCTGATCTCGAGGTAAATAGTTATGCCCGGAATAGTGAAGCACTGTCAGGCTGAAGATTCTTCACGACCCGTTTGACGGGCCATGGTAATGATGACGATCCGTGAAGGTGTCCTTCATGCCATATCGGCAGTTAACAGTCAGGTAACTTCTTGGGTCTTTTCCCAATCGTTTTAACTTAATGCTATGTCATTTTACCCAAGCCTAGCACCCCTATTTAAGTCATTTTAACCACAAAAATCACTCAATTAAGTCATTTAATCCAAAACCCAAATCAAGACCATACAATTCATCATAGCATAAGAGATATCATCATAAATAAAAGCATAGTCTCCAACACCACTTAATACATATCCCAATCTTCCCAAGACATTGTTCATACAAATGGTCAATACCAAGATTCATGTCATCACAATAAAACTACCATATAAACAACCCTAAGCTATACTTGTGAAATTCATAGATAGGATCCCATAATCCAACCTACACTAAGTATCGCCTTTAGGCCACCAACAACATACATATCTTACTTTACCATAGTCATAGTCAAGATACATAAGTATGGAGTCATTCATGTTCATAACTTGTAACAAGTGAAGTCAACCTTAACATTCCTACATACCTTTCATACATAATCCATATCATACATACATAACTCATATACCTTCATAGAATAATTAAACCACACCACAACCCCCTTACAAGTCTACTTGTGCAATGTATAAGTGAAGTCACATACACCCACTCACACTAAGTAAGCTTATTAAGAAGTCATTAGCATAGTGCATGTTCATATTCATAATTCATATAAAACAGTCATTCAACTCATAATCATCATATCATAAAAAGACATACCATGCCCACTCTCAAAGCCCACTTGTGCAATGCATGAATGAAGTCTCATACCCCCATTCATACTAAGTAGAACCTCTTGAGGAAACATAGAACATGCTTATGTTCTTATCATAATTCATATTCTTATCATTTAGCAAGATTTAGCCTTAACCGACATAGACCATGTGAGCTACATGGAATCCAGTGTTCTACCCCTACACCAAAAATAGGTGTCCTACTTGCCTAAGGTAGAACGTACATAATAGATTAAAGGTGGATCCACTAGCTATATACCTATGTGGGCTCATAGTTATGGGGTAAGGAGATTTCTTCTAGAAAACCGGACTTTCTAATGTAAAAGGTTTCCTCTTATGAGATAACATACAAGGGGAAGCCAGATTTTCTAACTTCAAAGTTTCCATCTCACTTTCATACCTTCTCGGCTCTAGGCATTATTACCTTTAAAAGTCATATTAAGTCTTTACTTAAGTTCATGGTCATAACAGAATGCACTAACCACTCAAACCAACATATCATAATAGATCATAGATTCATTAAATGAGATTGTCCTTTCACTTTAGAATCACCGACATGTGAGTAAACCTTTCACATTGTATTCATAGTGTGTTCATGAGAAAATCCTTTCATTCAACACAATAATACTACCATAGTCATAACATATCACACATGGTCAAATCATATCGTACATTGCCATATGTAGGGGTAGGAAAGAAGGATCTTGCATAAATACCATAATATACATGATAACTAACACCTTCACCTTTCAAGTGGATTATCATGGTCATGTACATTTCATGCATAATAGTATGTAAAGTTGCATATCAGAACTAGCCTTTCAATTGACACCACAAATACCACATAATCTTATTTATACATGGAGTGTGTGCGCAATTGTCCTTACAATGACACAACAACAACATTATCATCATAGAGACTCCCCTCTTAAAGTGTCCATAAGCAAGTACATAACATCAAAATCATGCATAATTCTCATATATTGCATTCAAGGATCATGTTAAGTCAACATTTCTAACATTCATCATATGAGACATAGATATAGTCATAACTCAAGTACAACATTCATTCCATGCATAGACTCATGTATTCATCTTAGAGGTCATGTAGGTGAATTCTACTCACAATAGGGCCATATACAATTCAACAGATATAATGGCTTCCTTCTTTTAGCGTTAACATACTTAACTTGTTCATATTAGCTTTTACCCTTAAAGCTCTAGGGGTCATCTTCCTACTACAAGTCTTACTCTCAAGCCATACCTCACATGATCATCATATTTCCCTAACCATTAAGGTAACCTAACCACAAGTTTCATTCTTGATAAATTAAAGTCATATAGCAACGTATAAAGTTAATTCAAACACTACACAACCATGACCCAACATATAAGCCCTAATCAAGTTAGTTACTATCTAAAAGCTTTACTTACAAATAATTCACTTCTAGTTGATCTAGTCTAAGACAATTCATCAAGAAGTTCATCTATCTTAGAAGGTCACACATAAGCCCTCAATTAGCCTTTTCATGGCATAGCCCTAATCACATCAATTCACTTTAGAAATATATGTTAATCAAGTATACGTGTAGAATCATATCTAAATCATGCACTTACATCATAATTAGCTCACACCCAATCAATTGAACCAATTTTCAAGTCCATCACATAATGTAAAGAAGAACCATAACTAGGATTGGGGTCTCATGGATTCTTAAAGGATTTGAGTTAAAATCATATAAAATCAGTCTTATATTCATAAACAAGAATAATTCAACCTTTAAAAATAACCTTGAAAGGAATCCATGGAGTTGAGTTGAAACCCTAACTAATTGGGTTTTCTAGAATTTAGTTAAAAGCTTTTGAAACGGCTCCTTGGGTGATAGCTTCCCAGGGATGAATAACTCCTATACCGTAGGTGTAGAATCCCACAAATTTTGTATTGAAAACCTCCCATCTTCAAGCCCTAGTTGATCTCCTTCTTGGTTCTCCAATGAAGTTTTCTAGAGAGAAGATATTTGGGAGGGATGAACTCTTTTGGGTGTTTGGGAATAATGGGGTAAAATAGGTGTTTAAAGACTTAAAACCATATATCATATAAACCAATTAGAAACAAACCCACCCTATAATTAATTAAAAGGAAATTACCTAAATATTCTAAATTTGGGCAGCCCCGTTAGGGACCACGCCGACTTTGATGGGTCTTGAGGAGCACCACGGCTCATGGTGGTGCCCGTGGTCCCTTGACTAGTGTTCCTCTCCACCTTGTCAAGCCCTCAAGGGCCTAAGGCATGACCACGAGACCTCTCACGATCCGTGGTCAAGGCCACGAGTCGTAGTGGAGGTCATGGTCTTGAGGCAGTGTTAAGGCACTCCAAGCCTTGCCTCTCAAGAGCCTAAGTACACTACACGACTACTTGTACGGGCCATGTAGGGCACCAATACTCGTGGTGGTTCCCATGGTCTTTGAGATAGTAGCCTCCTCATCATGCCAAGGCTCTCAAATGATGAAGGAAATCCCAGAAGACTTCCCACGATCCGTGGTCTTCACCACAAGTCGTGGAGTGGCTCATGAAGGAGAACCTTCCTTGGTAAGCCTTGTGAGCACACTTTCTTGCCAACCTCGGGTGGCACCATGATTCATGGTGGCCACCATGGGTCGTGAAGACCCTCGCGGTGAAGGTAGGCAGTGGCTAAAGGGTGTCTTATGCAACCTTGGCTCCCTCAATGCCAAGGCAAGACCATAAGACCTTCCAGGATCCGTGGTCAAGACCACGAATCGTGGCACCTAGGCAGTGGGTAGGCATTTATGCCATGCCTCACAGATACCTAAGGGACCTTCATGAGCCCTTTCACGGACCGTGGTCAAGATCACTGGTCGTGAAAGTGGTTGTGGTCCTTGGGCAGTGTCTTGCCAACTTGGGGCAGCCTTGGCCTTTGGCTTAGGCTTGCCCCTTTTTGGCTTGGCTTTTGGCCTTGCACCCTCAACCAAACCTTAGAAGGTCTTCTAAACTTAGGGGTCTATTATGTACTTTAACGTTTAACTATTAAACCTCTTAACTCATGACTTTAACCGTCACATTTAGGCTCTAGTTCAATCTATCATTTTGCAAGTCATTACATTATCTCCCCGTTAAAAACATTCATCCTCGAATGATACTTTAAACACATTAAGGGAAGAACGACTCAAGACTAGCAACCCATCATGCATGCAACATAAAATGTGCAAAACTTAAAAATGCACTAATCACATTATGCACAATTCAAAAGGAGGAAACTTCAACTCCATCTCAAGACATGATCAATGCAACACAAGGAAGTAGGACTACATCTACCAACCCAATACGCATGAAATGCAACATATCTCATGTTCATAGGAGGAACTACCTTCTCCTAGTCATAACATGCTCAACATACTCTCATGGAGCTCATATGTAATCACTTCCAAAAGCATTCCATTTAAGGAGGAATTCTCAACTCCTAACTAAAACATGCTCATATAACCTTCTTATGAAGTACCACAGCTAGCTCATACTCAATGCACAACAACATGAGGGAAGGAATCCACATAAACTCATTTTCTTGCAAAACACCAGTTTTCATGAACATGCATCATATAAGGAAGTCATGGCAACACATAAGCACATATCAACCACATTTGCTAGGCACACCATCTCCCTCTTAGGATTGAGCGTTTACCAACTGTTCCAAACAACACCAATCACATACTCATAGGAGGAACTATCTTTTCCCAACTAAAGCAAGCTCAACACAATAATATGGAGCCA
Organism: Solanum commersonii; assembly: GCA_029007595.1. Lineage (NCBI taxonomy): Eukaryota > Viridiplantae > Streptophyta > Magnoliopsida > Solanales > Solanaceae > Solanum > Solanum commersonii. The sequence continues at coordinate 2,300,551 of JAJTWQ010000010.1, read as the reverse complement.
TTATGACCTTTCATTAACCAAGCATGTTCATCAAACCATCTCATGAAGTCAAATATGCCATCATCATACTAAATTGCACCTCCACATGAGGAATTCATAAATCATGGAAGAACTCATTCTATGTAAAACAAGAATCTTTCAAAAACATTCATAACATAAGGAATTCATGGAAATTTCTAAAACACTCATGACTCCTAGACCAAATACAAGCCCAAAAAGAACCTTTGGTCTCTAGATTGAATACGAATGGAAGGACAAGGATGAGGATATCGGGACCCTTAATCAATATTGCTATCTATGCACATGATCTCCTCCCCTTGGGAGTAAGCCTCTTTTACCAAACCCTCAAATACTACTCCTTTCAAACAAACTCAAATCATTACCAAGGCTCATATAACCTTACCGAGCTCTAAAACAATAGAGGTCTAATAGCCACACATCCAAACCCTACCAAGGTTAACAAGAGTAACTCTAAGGGACATGGGAATCATAGGACACATAAAATCATCCAAGAATCCAAGATCATAACGAATGAGTCAAGGAGAAATTATCATCTTAAGCTTAAAGGAGGAAAATAAGGAAACATAAGGATATAGGGACATCTCATTGGCCCTTGACTTCCCAAATATGCACCTTCAACTACCACTCTTACTAAAATACCACTCCTCAACATTTTCATGGAACCACTTTCTTAATCTTCCATGAATTAACTTGCCGGTCTAAGATCCCAATTGGTACTTCTAAATTAGAGAGGTCCTCATTTAAGCACCCTTGCTCACAAGCAACCTTACCAAATCATGGACATCTAAAACACTCAACTTTTCATATTTCTCACACAATGTGATTCTAAACCATGGAGAATTACACTTCCAACCTCTCTCAAAGGAGTCTACTCACTCAACCTCTCTAGGCATCACTTAAACACCATTATTCACCAAATCCTCCAACACATCATAAAACTCATAATGGCTAAGTTGGGTTCTACCAACCAATTAAACATAACCTCACAATCACCCTGCTAGGTAGGCACACTATCTCCTACTTGGGTGTAAGCCTACACAAATTCTTCTAAACATCTTTCATAACATAAAGGAAACTATGAAGCATCATCCACACTAAAGGCAACATCACAATCTATTACCTCAAATCTCTCAAGTAACATAGCCATAATTGGCATCCAAACCAACCTTTCTCCCTCACTCTTGTAGCATAAACCCTTCTAATAGCCACATCCTAAATACCATCAAATAAGAGATAAGAGAGAGCTCATAGATCTACGGCATGACTTGGAGAATGAAGAAGTGAAATTTCTTAAGCATCCAATAGCCTCCTATTCATAAAATGTGGCGCGCTTCACATTTATGAACAAAACACTATTAGATGTGGTTTGAGACATCCTAAATTTTTTCCAAAATTTTATGCTCTGATACCAAGTTTGTCATGACCCAGGGGTATCCCGTAGACGTAACATGGCGTACTTGACCCCGAATGGGTCTTATACGAGCCCTTAGCATAATAATAGAATCTATACACTATGTCTCAAAACCATCTAATTACTTGGAATAAAAACTCTCGAATACTATCTTAGGGACTTAGCCCTTATAGAAGTGTAAAACATAAAGTAAAGACATAAACGACATATGGGAGAGCCCTCGAATACAATGAGGACTCACCAAACTTCTTCTTCTTGATCTACTAGAGTCCTAGAGAAGAGGATGGAATCCAATAACTCCAAAGCCAACACTTATAGAAAATGTAGAGAGAAGGGGTTAGCACAAAAAATACTACGTATGGAAGCCATGCATAAAAACAATTAAAACATGCAAAAAGGAACAGTTTCTTTGAAACATGCCATATGCCACTTTTGAACATCATCTTTGAAATAGTTGGAGAATGCAACTCATAAAGTAACTCACATACAATTTATCATACCATAAGAGATATCATCATATATACAAGCATAGTCTCCAACACCACTTAATACATATCCCAATCTTCCCAAGACATAGTTCATACACATGGTCAAATACAAAGATTCATCTCATCATAGTATAACTACCACATAACAAAACCTAAGCTATACTTGTGCAATGCATAGATAGGATCCCATAATCGTACCTACACTAAGTATCACCTTTAGGCCACCAACAACATACATATCTTACTTTACCATAGTCATTGTCAACATACATAAGTAAGGAGTCATTCATGTTCATAACATGTAACAAGTGAAGTCAACCTTAACATTCATACATAATCCATATCATACATACATAACTCATATACCATCATAGCATAATTAAACCACACCACAACCCCTTTAAAAGTCTACCTGTGCAATGTATAAGTGAAGTCACATACACCCACCCACACTAAGTAAGCTTATTAAGAAGTCATACGGATAGTGCATGTTCATATTCATAATTCTTATAAAGCATTCATTCAACTCATAATCATCATATCGTAAAGATACATACCATGCCCACTCTCAAAGCCCACTTGTGCAATGCATGAATGAAGTCCTATATCCACATTCATACTAAGTAGAACCTCTTGAGGAAACAGAGAACATGCTCATGTTCTTATCATAATTCATCTTCTTATCATTTAGGGAGATTTAGCCTTAACCGACACAGACCATGTGAGCTACATGGAATTCAGTGTTCTATCCCCACACCAAAAAGAGGTGTCCTACTTGCTTAAGGTAGAACATACCTAATAGATTAAAGGTGGATCCACTAGCTATATACCTATGTGGACACATAGTTATGGGGCAAGGAGATTGCTACAAGAAACCTGGACTTTCTAACGTAAAAGGTTTCCATCTCATGAGATAACATACAAGGGGAAGGTGGACTTTCTAACGTAAAAGCTTCTGTCTCACTTTCTTACCCTCTCGGTGCTAAGAATAATTCCCTTTAAATGTCATATTAAGTCTTTATTTAAGTTCATGGGCATAAGAGAATGCACTAAGGACTCAAACCAACATATCATAATAGCTCATAGATTCATTAAATGAGAATGTCCTTTCACTTTAGAATAATCAAGATGTGAGTAAACCTTTCACATCATATTCTTAGTGTGTTCGTGAGAATATTCTTTCATTAAACACAATAATACTACCATAGTCATAACATATCATATATAGTCTTAACATATCATACATAGTCATATCATATCATACATTTCCATATGTAGGGGTAGGAAAAAAGGATCTTGCATAAATGCCATAATATACACGATAACTAACACCTCCATCTTTCAAGTGGATCATCATGGTCATGTACATTTCATGCATAATAGTATGTATAGGTGCATATGAGCACTAGCCTTTCAATTGACACCACAAATTCCTCATAATCTTATTTATACATGGAGTGTGTGTGTAATTTTCCTTACAATGACACAACAACAACATTATCATCACAGACACTCCCCTCTCAAAGTGTTCATAAGCATGTACATAACATCAAAATCATGCATAATTCACATATATTACATTGAAGGATCATGTTAAGTCAACATATCTAGCATTCATTATATGAGACATAGATATAGTCATAACTAAGTACAACATTCATTCCATGCATAGACTCATGTATTCATCTTAGAGGTCATGTAGATGAAGTCTACCCACAATAGGGCCATATAAAGTTCAACACACATAATGACTTTCTTCTTAAAGCCTTAACATACTTAAGTTGTTCATATTAGCGTTTACCCTTAAAGCCCCAGGGGTCATCTTCTTACTACAAGTCTCACTCTCAATCCATACCTCACATGATCATCATATATCCCTAACCAAAAAGGTAACCTAACCACAAGTCTTATTCTTGATCAATTATAATCATATAGGAACATATAAACTTAATGGCAACACTACACAACCATGACCCATAATATAAGCCCTAATCAAGTTAGTTCATATCTACAAGCTTTAATTACAAGCATTCACTTCTAGGTGATCTAGCCTAAGGCAATTCATCAAGAAGTTCATCTATCTTAGAAGGTTACATATAAACCCTCAATTAGCCTCTTTCATGGCATAGCCCTAAGCACATCAATTCACCTTAGAAATATTAAGTTAATCAAGTATACATGTAGAATCATACCTAAATCATGCACTTACATCATAATTAACTCACACCCAATCAATTGGACGAACTTGTAAATCCATCACATAATGTAAAGAAGAACCATAAATAGGATTGGGGTCTTATGGATTCTTGAAGGATTTGAGTTAAAATCATATAAAATCAGTCTTATATTAATAAAAAAACATAATTCAACCTTTAAATTAACCTTGAAAGGAAACCATGGAGTTGAGTTGAAACCCTAGCTAATTAGGTTTTCTAGAATCTAGTTAAAGCTTTTGAAACGGCTCCTTGGGTGATAGCTTTACAAGGATGAAAAACTCCCATACATTAGGTGTATAATCCCACCAATTTTGTATTGAAAATATCCCATCTTCAAGCCCTAGTTGATCTCTTTCTTGGTTCTCCAATGGAGGTGTCTAGAGAGAAGATATTTGGTATGGATGAACTGTTTTAGGTGTTTGGGAATAATTGGGTAAAATAGGTATATATATCACATCAACCAATTAGAAACTACGCCAACCCATAATTAATTAAAAGGAAATTACTTAAATATCCTTAATTTGGGAAGCCCCATCAGGGTCCAAGCCCACTCTGACGGGTTATGAAGGGCACTATGGCTAGTGGTGGTGCCCATGATCCCTTGACCAATGTGACTCTCCACCTTGTCAAGCCCTCAAGGGCCAACGTCATGACAACAAGACCTGCCACGATTCGTGGTCAAGACCACAAGTCGTGGTGGAGGTCGTGGTCTTGAGGCAATGTCAAGGCACTCCAAGGCTTGCCTCTCAAAAACCTAAGTACACTACACGACTACTTGTACTGACCTTCTAGGGCACCATGGCTTGTGTTGGTCCCCGTGGTTATTGAAGGCAGTAGCGTCCTCATCATGCCAAGGCTCCTAAATGGTGAAGGCAATCTCATAAGCGTTCCCACAATCCGTGGTCTTCACCACGAGTTGTGAAGTGGCTCATGAAGGAGAGCCTTCCTTGGGCAGCCTTGTGAGCACACTTTATTACCAACCAAGGGTTGCACCACGACTCGTGGTGGCCACCATGGGTCGTGAAGACCCTCGTGGTAAAGGTAGGCAGTAGCTAAAGGGTGTCTTATGCATCCTTAGCTCCCTCAATGCCAAGGCAAGACCACAAAACCTTCCATGATCCGTGGTTAAGACCACGATCCATAGTCAAGATGATGATCCGTGGTCAAGACGACGATCGGTGGTCAAGACCATGAGTTGAGGTAAAGGTCGTGGTGCCTAGGCAGTGGGTAGGCCTCAATGCCATGCTTTACACATGCTTAAGGGACCTTCACGAGCCCTTTCATGGACCATGGTCAAGACCACTGGTCGTGGTCCTTGGGTAGTGTCTTGCCAACTTGGTGCAGGCTGGGCCTTTGGCTTAGGTTTGCTCTTTTCTGGCTTGGCTCTTGGCCTTGCACCCTCAACCAAACCATAGAAGGTCTTCTAAAGTTAGGGGTGTAGTATGTTATTTAACGTTTAACTATTAAACCCCTTAACTCATGACTTTATCCCTCACGTTTAGGCTCTAGTTGAACCTATCATTTTGCGTGTCATTATAGGTAAGTTCACTTTTGGTGACCTTAAAGGTGGTATGAGATGCTATCCATACATTGCACAAGGTATAGTTTGAGGGTTACTTGAGGTGAAGGCTTAAGGTGAAGGTAAAGGTTCATATGTGGATTATGTTCTTATGTGAAAATATTACTCGTATGTTGGTTGTGACTTATATTATGCCTCTTTTATCAATGTTCATGATGTTTTACCAAAATGGCATATATCATGACTTTGAAAAAAAATGTCCTTTTTAAGCATGTTTTTGCATGGCTATCATACTTAGTGTTTTATGTGGTAACCCATTCTTCTTCATGTTTTAATACAAGTGTAGATTCTGGCAAGTGATTGCATTTTCTCTAATGGAGCTTGGATTAGAGTTCTCCAAGACATTTTGGGTATGTCCTCGTAGATCGAGGACACATGTTTAGAAGTTTCTTTCCTTTTTCATGCAATAGCCTACTTTAGATTTCTATTGTAAAGGGTCGTGTCCCTACTTTTGTTCAAGATTGTGTCTAAGATGACCATGTGAGATATACACTTGAACTTGAGTTTAAATGTTTTTTAATGTTAGATTGTATGGTTTTAAATAAAAAAATTTAATTTCGTACTATTTCTATTACCTATGCAATGAATGAGCTATGAGTCTTGTATAAGACTCCCTTCGGGGTCGAGTACGCCGTGTCGCATCCGAGGTCTAGACTCGGGTCATTATAAACATGGTATCAGAGCACAAGGTTTTGGGAATGGTTTTTTGGTTGATGTCTCACAAGCCACATCTAGGAGAGTCTTATACATCGGTGTGAGTCGCGACACATCTATGAGCGAGAGGCTATAGGACGTTAGAAAGTTACACTTCTTTCATTATTCTTGAGGTCATGCCTTAGAGTTTAGCTCTATAAGTGTCCTTTTCCTAATCCTTATCTTGTGTTTATAGGATATGAATACGAGAAAGACTACCACAAGGTGAGTGGAAGAGGAGATTGTGAATGCGAGAGTTCCTCCCCAAGGTCCTCAAGGTGACCATGTTCCTATAGACAATCAAGGGAATGAAGTTTCAGTTGAAGCTCCGGCCATGACCAATGAAGAGATTAGGTCTACTTTTCTAACCTTAGCCCAAACTATGATGACTCAAGTTAATTGGGATGTGGGGACTAGGGTGAATGCTAATGAGAGTACCATGGCCTCAAGGTTGACAGACATTGTGAGGATGAATCCTCCGATATTTCTTGGCTCTAAAGTGGGAGAGGATCCCTAAGAATTCTTGGATGAAGTTTATAAGACAGTCAATGTTGTGGGGATATCTTCTAGGGAGAAAATGGAGTTGGCTTTCTATCAATTGAAAGATGTCTTCCAACTGTGGTTCACTCAATGGAAAAGCAATAAGCCTTTAGAAGTGGTACCTATAGAATGGGAGGATTTTAAGGAAGCATTCCTTGGTAGGTACTTTCCCCGTGATAGGAGGGAGTGTAAGGTTGAGGAGTTTATCAATGTTAAGCAAGGTGGCATGAGTGTGGAAGAGTACTCCTTGAAATTTACCCTCTTGTCTAAGTATGCTCCATCCTTTATGTCTAACCCTAGGGATGAGATGAATAGGTATGTGACGGGTATATCCGACCTAGTTGAGGAAGAGTGCCATACAGGGATGCTCCATAATAATATGGATATTACTAGGCTTATAGTGTATGCTCAATCTATTAAGGAGTCCAAGCTTAACAAGAAGAAGAAAGAGTGGAAGAGGTGTAGGTCCGATCAGAAAGGTCAACCTAGGTTCAAGAAGAGAGCTCTAAACCAAGATTCTTCTAGTGCTCCTAAGGTTAATGAGGAGAAAGGTGGTGGACCACCATTTTCTAAACCACTTTATACGACTTGTGGGAAGAGGCATCATGGGAAGTGCCTAGCCGGTACTAGTGGGTACTATGGTTGTGGAAAGCATGATCACCAAGTGAGAAATTGTCCTACTCTTGCGGCAAGAGGAAGGGAGGCCAAACAAGCTTCTTATGTTGGCCCGGATCCTAATGCTTCAAAGAAGAACCATTTCTATGCATTTCAAGCCAAAAAGGGCAAATGAGCTAACCAGATGAAGGTGCTAGTAAGTTATAGTTCCTTTTTGTTATGATGAGGTCCTTATGTTATTTTTTTTATGTTAGCCTTAGTTGGGTTTTCTCCAAAGTGGGGATTGTATGTTGAATAGTAAGGTTGTTGAGAGTGTTGATATCCTTATCTCTTTCCTTCTATTCTTATTCAAGCTTGAGACCAAGAGTTCCTTGTAGCTTGTTTCATGTTTTGAAGTCATGTGTGATTATGAGTTTCCATGGTCTCCTTATGATATGTATGTTATATTTGAATTCTTGTTCACATGAGCGAATGAGTTTTCATGAATTATGTTCCTCATGTTGATGTGCATCCATAATGAGTTGCCTAAATGCTTCATGAGTTGACTTGTTGAATATGTTTAGATGTGTTTTGAAAGGAGTTGCATAATTGCCTTATGATGTTGTGATGAGAATGATATGAGTTAGAGAAGGAAGTTCGTCTAATAAAATGAGAAATGTGATGTTTTGGTGCATTATGAGTTTGGAGATGTAGTCCCTACTTATTGTGTTGCATTGAGTTCATTGATGTGGAGTTGATGTTTCCTCATATGGTTATGCATTATATTGATGTGTTATGATTGTTTAGCTGCTAGTCTTGAGTCGTTCTTCCCTTGATGTGCTTAAAGTGTCATTCGAGGATGAATGTTCCTATGTGGGGGATATTGTAACAACTCGAAAAATGATAGGTTAAACTAGAACCTAATCGTGAGGGTCAACGTCAAGGTACATGTTAGACTCCATAGTTGAAAGACCCTTTTAGGTTTGTATTGAGGTTCGCAAGGGCAAGTGCCAAGCCAAGGGGTAAGGCCTAAGCCAAAGGCCAAGGCTGTCCAACCTTGGCCAAGTCTTTCCCAAGTCCACAAGCCACTTCACGGCCAGTGGTCTTGACGATGGTCTGTAGAAGTGGCCGTGAAGAAGACTTAGCCTTGAGGGAGGCAAGGCCGTGAGGCCAAGCTACTTCCCTAAGTCCACGGACCACTTCATGGCCAGTGGTCTTGACCACGGTCTGTAGAAGTGGCCGTGAAGATGCCTTGTCCTCACGAAGGCTTGTCAAGGGAAGGGAGCCATTGTCTAGAGGACCACGGGCCGTGGTCCCCCTTCACAGACCGTATAAGTGGGTGTTGTCCCTGACGGGGCTGCCCAAGTTAGAGGTTTTTATGTAATTTTGTTTTAATTATTTAAAGTGTGGGGTTGATTTTAAATGGTTTATATCACTAGTATATAAAGTTTTCAGTCCTAAAATAAGTCATTGCTCCTTCCTTCTCTAAAACCCAAAGGAAGTTCTTCCTTTCAAAAATTCTCTCTCTAAACTCAAGGAAGAAGAAGGAAGCCATTGAAGCTAGGGTTGGTGGATTCCAAGGTGTTTCTTCTTCAATCTTCATGGGGAATCAATAGCAAGGTATGGTAGTCTTGATCCTTGTCTAACTTTTCATTCAAGGAGCCAATTCAAAGGTGTTTATAAAGTATGAAAAATCTAGGGTTTTACTTAAACTCATGGTTTCTTTCATCAAACATTTTCAAATGGTTTCTAATGAAAAATTATGACTGTATTAGTGTTTAATTTGTGATTTATGGTGAAAATACTCTATGAACCCATGAATTCTCTAAATTCCTAAATTGTGCCCTTAAGAAGTGGGTTTGATGATTATGAAAGCTTATGGATGGAATTTGTCTAAATTGCTTTGGGTTATTGAATTGTATCATTATCTATACCTTAATTATGGTAAATTTTTGGTAAGTTGATGATTTGTGATCATGGCCTTGAAAGGGCAAATATGAACTAATTACATGTTGAAGTAGAATTGTGCTAGAGATGTTGGTCCACTTGAAAGGTGGAGGTGTTTAATTACTATGTATGATTTTGATGTGAAGGATATGTGTAACGACCCGAGGACACCCTCTAGTTGTTACATGCGTATTCGACCTCTCGGAGGTCTTATACAAGCCTTAGCATTCATTCATCGCATAGATCATAAAAAGTCACTAAGAATTTAAAAACTTTCCTTACAAAGAAGACATTTCATTAAAAAAATAGCAAGTGGAAGTCTTTCTAGACTTTACACATGATGTCTCAAAACCATCTAATACTTGAATACAACAATGGGACTAAGCCCATACAAGACTTAAACAAAATACTAGAAATACATCAAAAGGACCATGTAGGGTATTTTCCTCAAATCTATGAGGACTCACCAAGTCTTCATCGTCAACACTTAGAAACCTATCAAGTAGCCATGACATGTCACCATCTCCCAATCCCTACACTTTAGTCAAAAAGGGAAAGGAAGGGGTTAGCACAATTAAGTACTAAGTATGGAGACCATGCAAAAACATGCTTCAACAGACATTTACAAGAAATATATGCTTTCATATCATTTTGATAAAACCTTCACTTCACAAGTATAAGAGACATAATACAAGTCAGCATTCACATATAAGACCATAGCCAACCATACATATACTCAACATATATCCATATACAACCCATGCTTAACTTTAAAAGAACACATGCCATTTCATTATCATAGGGCCTCTACCTAATATAACCTTAAGACACACTTGAGTGAGACAAGAAGTGACCGCCCATACAAACTCTTCAAGCACACTTAAGTGTTCCTTAAGATTACCTTAGATAAGGACATTTCCTTTACAACATAACATCAATAAACCAACATTCTTTAATAAACCATTTAGGAGACCTTCAAGTACATAAGGGGACTTTCACATAATAGTCGTTAGACTTAGGAAACTCACTTTAGTATCTTCAAGGCCTACTCGTGCCATGTGTAGATAACATCCCATATTACTACCTACACGTTGTAGAACCAATCCAATAACTATAGTGCACATCCCACATGATTGGAATAGACATAACCGGCATAGACCATACTAGCTAGGCATGGAATCCGGAGTCTATCCTACTCCGTGGAGGTTGTTCTACTTGCCAAGGGTAGAACTAAGCAACCCATGTAGGCATATGGTTTGGGGGATGTCCAAGGAAGTTCATTGTGACTAATCTCATACTCAACTAGGCCACCTTCCTAACCACATCCACTCAGTGCTAGCCTTGTTTCCCATAAAATATTCAATCACATATGTACTAGAGAGGGTTCCTTTTCTAGTTCAACCAACTCATAGTACCTCTTCCTAAGAAAGGCCCCATTTCTTAGTCATAGCCAGTCAAGGATCATAAGGATAGCTCATTTAACTTTCTTAGATAAGGATTCTCATGCCGTTCCGGCTCCATCCATCTCTAAGTCTATCATTTCACTCAAGAAGGGAACATTGCCCTAAAGCCCATCCTTCAAGGTTATACATTTACTTAGGAAAGCTAGACTTATGAAAGGGCACCATTTCTTAGTTCTGCCGATTCAAGTCTTGGACTAGAATTCCACTTTTAGGATTTATAGAAAGGGCACTATTTCTTAGTTCTAGCCCACTTCACACATTCATGCATTCAAGACTTTAAGTAACAAGAAGATACACTTTAGTCTACTAATCAAGTCACAACATTATCATTTGAGGACACTTCATAATCCAACATCATCACATATATACATTATTAGAACATCTACACATTATAGCATCACACAAACTTTACAAATAGTTTCATATAGGACTTTACATATAGCCTCATATAGAACTTTACATATTGCTTCATTTATATATAATAACACAACAATACAACAATACTCTTGTAATGCCCTTCATGGCCACAATCATAATTCAAAAGCAACAAGCAACACTTCCACCAAAGGTGGTTCCAACCTAAGAAACAATTATAGCAATATTAATAGATCAAGCCATCTTACCACCTTTCAAAGGCCATAAGCCACAATACTCAATTCCATGTCAATTATACAATATTCATCAAGTTAGGTCAACTTACCATCTTTCCATAGCTATCTTCATCATCCTCATATTCCAACAACTAACAATACAATAACAATGATAATAACAATATTCAACTATACAAGCTAAGCTATACAATATCCAATAACCAACATAAAGGCTAAATCCCAATTTATGACCATTCAAGGCTACTACCTCACATTATACAATTCAATAAAAATTTTCAGCAATTCAACATAGCTAAGATCATATAAGAACATCCCACATCAAACCACTCAATAATCCTTCATCAATTACTCAAAATCGATAGACCCACTTTAGGCCAAATTCAAAGAATTTGAGAAGACATGGGTTCACAAAGATTTCTTTCTTAAAAGAATAAATAATCATTAATGACAACATGAAACATCATTTAAAATCATTTAATGCAAGAGCCCATGCTTAGAATTCGAAATAGGGTTTTGTGTATTTGAAAAAATCTTGAAAACCTTTTGATTGGGCTCCTTGAAAGAAAGAATAATCAAGGATAAAGGATCCCCTTACCTTAATCATCAAGAACCAAAAAAAATTGAAGAAGAAATCAGTAGCCACCGTCAACCCTAACTCCATCTTTCACCTTGAACTTCCATGGGGTTTTTGAGAGAGTTTTGAGAGAGGGAGGGTTTTGAATTTAGGAGAATGACTTTAAAATAGACTTTAAATGTTTAAATATACTTAAAAACACTTAAAACAATAACCCAAGGTACCCAAAATACCCCTCACTTAGTTGGGCCTTTTTAAACAAGTCTAACTTGAGTTTTATTTTTGCAGATTTTGTCCAGAAACAAGTCCGCGATGCGGAGGTGTTCCCACAAGTTTCTGAAATTAAATTCTGAGATAGAAGAGTCCACGACACGTCTGTGACACAGACCAAACATTTAGCCCTTGGTGGAGCTAGTCCGCGATGTGGACATGCTCCCTCCAAGCACAACTTCAAGATGCCTTGGCAGCTTGCTTGGCCAATGTTATGGTCCTCCTCGGGGACCCTTAGGGTAGCCCCCAGGGAGTCGTATCCAAACGTTTTGACCCTAAAAAAATTCATGAAGACAATAAGGTCACCTTCACTGATTTTAGACTCCAAATAACACATAAAAACATGGACAATATACTAGAACACACCAACACGTAAAAAACTAGTTTTCGAACGTCTTGGTCGTCCCTTGACGTTTGAATTCCAAACTCTTTAAACAGACTAAAAAGGATAATATTCATTATTTTAACAAGTTATTAATGCATAAAACCCATGTGAGGCTCTACTTTATTCTACTTCATTTTGAGGGGTGTTACAATATGCATGTGATTTCAATGATAGAATGATGATCATGTATACAATGTAATTGTGTTATTGTTGATAGTATATTCTCAATTGAAACTCATGAATGATGATGATAGAATGTGAAGGGTTTGTATGATGTAATGTTGAATCTAGAATTGTTAGGCTTTATGCATCCTTTTCTTGTATAATGAATGTTTCTTGACTTGATGAATGTGAATCGATAGGCTATGTAATTCCTTTCATATATGAGTAATGAATGTGTCTTGACTTGATGAATATGAATCGATAGGCTTAAGGCATTCCTTTCATAAATGATCTAATCTAATGAAGACTCTAGAATCGATAGGCTAATGACATTCCTTTCTTAATGAGTCAATGTACCATGAATAGATACGCTTATGGAATTCCTTTCATGAGTATAACCATGTAATGAGGAACCATGAATCGATAGGCTTATGCCATTTTTTTCATGGGGACTCTAGAGCTATCCTTGAATTTACCATGGATCGATAGGCTTATAACATTCCTTCCTTGTGTAATGTTGTAACTTGGGTCTATAGGCCAATTGCATTCTTCCCTAGTACCCTAATGTAATGTGAATGAAGTGACCTATGGGAATGCAGGCTAAGCACCAAGTGGATATGGTAAGATGGAAACTCTTCCAATGTTAGGATAGGGTTCCAATTAACATCTTCCTATCCCATAAACTATGTGCCCACATAGCTCTAGCTAGTGGATCCACATAAGCTAGGTTATTGGTTTTCCTTAAGCAAGAAGGCCACCTCTTTACGATGTGGGGCTATATGACACCAGATCCCACGATCTATCCCTCATGGTCTATGTCGGTTAAACACTTAGTCGCATCATGTGAGATTTGCACTATAGTTACTTGAGAGGTTCTACAAAGTGTGGGTCGTAGTGTGTGATGCTATCCATACATTGCACGAGTAGTCTTCGAGTGGGTTATAGTGAGTTCTCTAAGTCTTAATGACTAATATATGAATGTGTCCTAAATGAAGTTAATGAAGAAGGTTGACTTATATGCTTAAATGGAAAGATGCATGATATACTTGGATTGTATTATGAGTTACTTCCTTGTCAAGACTTACCGTATATGAATGTGCCTTGTCTATGGTGACTACAAAGGAGTACTTAGTGCGAGTAGTAGTATGGGATGCTACTTGCACATTGCACAAGTATGACTTAGAGTTGTCTTGGATGTTGGTCTTAATGTGATGATATGACTTATGTAATGTTATGTATCTTATATGCTTTATTGTGTAAAGGTGGAAAGGATGAATGGCAAGTTCACTTTTGGTGACCTTAAAGTGGTACCTTAGTGTGGGTGGTGGTATGGGACTCTATCCATACATTGCACAATGTATAGCTTGAGGGTTATTTGAGGTGAAGGCATTAGGTGAAGGTAAAGGTTCATATGTGGATTATGTTCTAATGTGAAAATATGACTCGTATGTTGGTTGTGACTTATATTATGCCTCCTTTATCAATTTTCATGAAGTTTTACTAAAATGGCATATATCATGACTTTCAAATAAAAATGTCCTTTTAAGCATGTTTTTACATGGCTATCATACTTAGTACTTTATGTGCTAACCCATTCTTCTTCATGTTTTACTACAAGTGTAGGTTCCGGCAAGTGATTGAATTCTCTCTAGTGGAGCTTGGATTAGAGTTCTCCAAGACATTTTGGGTATGTCCTCATAGATCGAGGACAAGTGTTTAGAAGTTTCATTCCTTTTTCATGAAATAGACTACTTTAGATTTCTATTGTAAAGGGATGTGTCCCTACATTTGTTCAAGATTGTGTCTAAGATGGCCGTGTGAGATATAGACTTCTGCTTGCGTTTAAATGTTAGATTGTATGGTTTTAAATAAAAGTTTTAATTCTATACAATTTGTACAACTTATGCAATGAATGAGCTATGAGGCTTGTATAAGACCCCCTTCGGGGTCAATTACGCCACATCGCATCCGAGGTCTAGACTCGGGTCGTGACAAATAAATACAATCACGAACAATTAAGGTATTGCCTAAACACCTTATTCATGAAGTCCATAAATGCCGTCGGGGAATGACTCAAACCAAATGACATAACCAAGAACTCATAATGACCATATATGGTTTTAAAAGCCGTTTTTGGATTATCTTCCTCTTTCACCCTCAATTGGTGATAACCCGATCAGATATCAATTTTAGAAAAATACCTTGCCCATTGGAGTTGATCAAATAAGTCATTTATTCTCAGAAGGGGATACTTGTTCTTTATGGTCACTTTGTTCAATTGACGGTAATCAATACACAGATGTAGTGAACCATTTTTCTTCTTAACAAACACACCGGAGCACCCCATAGAGAGATATTCGATCGAATGAAACCCTTATCCAATAAGTCCTTTAATTGTTCCTTCAACTCCTTAAGTTCCATCAGAGACATTTTATAAGGAGGAATATAGATAGGTTGGGTATTGGGGAGAAAGTCAATCCCAAAGTGTATTTCCCTTTCGGGAGGAACATCAAGTAAATCATCAGGAAAAACTTCCGGAAACTCTTTTACAATAGAGACCAACTCAAGAGAAGGAGTTTCAGACTCCACATCCCTCACCCTCACGATATGGTAGACACAACCCTTCGAAATGATTTTCCTAGCTTTTAGGTAAGAAACGAATTGCCTCTAGGCATAGAATTTCCCCCTTTCCACTCAAGGATAGGCTCATTTGGAAATTAAAATTTTACCACTCTAGTCCTATAATCAATGAAGGCATAACAAGAATGCAACCAATCCATGTCCAAAATGACATCGAAGTCAATCATATCAAATTACACCAAATCTAATAGAGTTACTTTATGGGATAAGGAAACGGGACATCTCTTATAGACTCTTTTAGCCATCATAGAGTCACCAACTTCTATAGTATATCAAATCTCATAGCTACAAAAGGAGTCACAAATGATAAAGTAGCACCCGGAACAAGTAAAGCATACACATCTATATGGAAGACTTTTAACATACCAATCACAACATCAAGGGAGCTCTCCTGGTCACCTCTAGTTTGGAGAGCATAAAAATGGTTTTGCTTAGGAGCATTTCCACTTGAGCCACTTGGACCGGATGAAGGGTAGGGTTGAGCCCTACACGAGTGTCTCCATTATTTTTAGCAATCGAAGGACAATCCCTTATTTTAGGATCCATTTTACCACACTCGAAACAAGAATTAGAGTCCGCTAGACACTACCTTTCATGATTTCTCCCACACTTAGCACAAGTAGGCTTCACAGATTTACCACCATATTCTTTGGGTTTAAGGTTAGACACCCTTTCATTTCTTGGCCTCAGAGGAGACCTTGTATAACCTTGCCCGAAGAACAGTCCACCAGACTTAGAATGAGAGTAGTTGCCATCATCCACTCTAGCCCTCTTTACCTCCCTAGATCTCTCCTTGAGCTATTCTTCCTCAATTTATTAGGCATGCACCATAAGGGGAGAAATGTCCATGTCATGAATAAGCATAGTGGTGCGGCACTCTTTGACAACCAAGTCAGACACTCCCACCACAAACTTACTCATTTTGGCAATACAATCCTCCATAATGGAAGGAGCATACTTGGATAGTTGAGTAAATCTCAAGGTGTATTCCCTTACACTCATATTTCCTTGCCAAAGGTTAATGATCTTGAGTACCTTGGCCTCTCTCATCTCTAGAGGGAAGAATCGGTCAAGAAAAGCTCTTTTGAATATTTTCCATTCTATGGTACCCGCTTC
The DNA here is from genome assembly GCA_029007595.1 of Solanum commersonii. Lineage (NCBI taxonomy): Eukaryota > Viridiplantae > Streptophyta > Magnoliopsida > Solanales > Solanaceae > Solanum > Solanum commersonii. The sequence continues at coordinate 2,283,841 of JAJTWQ010000010.1, read as the reverse complement.
CACTGGCCTTCCCTCTTTCCAGTGATTAAACCAAATATGAGCAACCCCTTTGAGTTGGTAAGTGATTTCACGTATCAGGACACTACTTCCAGTTCAAGTGCCAATGATCATGAGTAGTAATATAATCCAACTAGTGAGTTGTGGTTGAGAATCGATAGAAAAACATAAATGTGTACAAGTCAATTATAGCTATAAACATTTACAAAGAAAAACATGATAAATTAAAGGGTGACACAAGTGTCAAGTATTAAAAGGGGGGGGGGGTTGTAATAAACTAGAAACTAAAAATGGCAATTAGCATGAAAATACTAATATGGAGACGAGATTCTTGGGACGTGATAGGATTATGGGCTAAGGTAAACAACCGGGTAATTGCAATTAATACTAAACCGCTGTAAATCAGTGAATAAGCTAAACTTTAGTGGAGGTAAACTTTCTCTCAAACAATTTACTCCAAATCGAATTGGTTTCTCTCGAACACTAATAAGCTGCAATGAAGCACAACCTTCGCTTTAGTCCATTCACTCTCTCGAGCTAAATGTGTGGGAAAGGGTTTAGGATTCGCTCTTTCTAGATGAAGCCATGACAACCCAATGCCTACAGACCATCGATTCAATCATTTTGGTATTACGACCTCTTTCTCGAGTAAGCTAAAAATACGAAGTCAAGATTGTATTTGCAACTACAACCCATTAAATTCAACCATAATTACTGAACGAAATCACTTTTAAACAACGAATAAACAATGAATTAGCAATACCAAAATGTGTTTCCATTAATTGGGTACGATTGATATGGTCTTTACAAACGTCTAAGATGAAGAATCTTCAATACCCACTTCCAATTTATTTGAAATGGGAATCTTCAAAATCTCCGAATCTAAGGAAAATTGTCTCCAAAAACCAAGTTCTAAAACTGAATAACTCAAAATGTTTTTTGAATTGTAAAACTGATTACTAAACTAAAAATTCAGACAAGTATTTATAGTTGTCACAAAGTGTGTTACGAAGGATCACTCGGTGCAGTAAGTCGGGATTGTCGATATCATTCGGTGATCCACCCTTTGGTCATTAGAATCGTTGTTCTGTTTTTGCCTTTAGCATCCTTGAGGTTTTCTAACTTTGGGCGATAAAGCACTGCGTCGCGGAACTGTTGGCAACACACCAACTTTATTTTCTCCTTCAGGGCTTGCACACTGAAACATTAGGTAAGACCAAGGCCATTCAGTGATTCGTCTAATGGGTTAGGCGATCCTCAGGCCTTAATTTCTTCGTTCTTTGAGCCGCCTTGTTCTTTCTTGCTTAATAGTGTACATGCTGTGTCCCAAAATTCAAATACCTGAAATTCAAGGACTTACATTAGTTATTGAAACAAAATATGCATTTGAGGACACTAAATCTATTAAAATAGAGCCCTAAATGAGGCCAAATCATGGACTCATCAACACCCCCAACTTAAACTTTTTCTTGTCCTCAAGAAAAACTCAAGTTCAGTAGTTTAAAAAGGATGTCTCAAATGGTGTTACATAAGACTCAATCATGAATGCACACAAGAAGACTCAACTTACTCATGCGATGATCAATTGTACACTTAAAGGTTCAAGTTGTGACTCACCATTACCAAAGGATCTCAAGCTCACATTACTTGCTTCAAATGCAAGTTCAAGCTCAACAAAAGTGATCAAATGCCCCCACACAAAGAATGATTCCATATTCACACACAATAATTCATAATATAAAGTTCCGAAATCAAATGCAATGCTCACACTCACAAATATGAACACAATGCATGATTGCACCCATACGTTTACCTGTATTTTCCAATCGACTTTTGGTTTATCTCATTCAAGATCAAAAAGGTCTTTTCAAGGCTTGTAATGGGCCTGAGTGCAAAGGTATGGTCATCCTCATGAAATGTGGTGTTAACAACACCTTCTTTCCTTTTCTTTATCATTTTCATTCAAGATCAAAAGTCATCTCTTATTCATCTTCCATAGACCGTTGGAAACCCCATTTTATTTGTATTTTCACAACTTTATTCCACAACTTTTTCTTTCTTTTTCTTTTTCATTCTTTTCTTCTTTTCTTTTTCTTATATGGAGGGATTCCATTTTTCTCAAAACATGGGCAAAAGGAACTTCGTTGCATATTCTTGATTTGCCTTTTATTTTCACTACAACCCCAACTTAGGCCTTTTGCCTAAGTTGGCTATTCAAATAGGCCACAAATCATGAGGATTATGGGTAATGGATCAAGAAAGGTTATGTTTTCATCAAGTTTCTTCCAAGAAAAGGTTAAGGCTCAAAGGGTTCTCAAAAGGGGTTCACACACTCATAAGGTAGGCCACAAAAGAGGTATAATGTCAAATTATTTCACACTCTTTAAAGTTGCCTAAGATCATCTCATGAAATTTGCATCACTTAGTCAGCCGAACCAATAGGGAAAATTCTAGATGTCATCATACATGGTTCATGGTAAGCTCAGCACACAAGACATCGTCACCAATGTCAATACAAGACTCCACACTCTCGCTAGTGTGCAAAGCTCATCGCAAGAGACTCAATACTTGGCTAGTCACAATGAGATGCAAAGAGTTCACATATTGACTATGCAACTTCATTTGGCCTCATCGTAGTCGCACATTCATGTTTGTTCGATTCTAAGCACTATTCAAGTCATCGGTATTGATCAAAATCGATACTCAAATTTGTACAAGAACATACACATTCAACACAAACAAGAGGTGGTAAATTTTTTTCGGAAGGATAAAAAATCATACAATTATAAATATGGAGCTACAAGCTCAAACCTTCCACACAAAAGAAAAAGCAGTGTAAAACACAAATTTAGCTCAAAATCCAAATAGATAAACAAAACATATATATTCACAACAAGTCATACAAAAGGTGGGCCTCACCCCACCACAAATAAAAACATTTGTCCAAAACTACAAACAAAATATCCAAAAGTTAGAAAGTAAGACAGATAGGGAGGTAAATGAGGGTCTTGTCAAAGCATTTCCTTCATTTATCTAGGCATCAGTGCCAGGTGTAGTACTCTGGATCTGGGTATCAGTGCTTGGGATCATCTCAAGATGATCAGTAGTACCAAATCCACCAGGAGCTGCCACATGTGTATCTATAAAAAAGTTCTACACAACTGCATAGAATCCTCGGGTCCATGAAGGAATAGAGAGGCCTCGGGGAGTAGCCTTCCTATTAGAATTGGGCCTCTTGCGCTTGCCTTTGTCTCCAGGTGGATGTTCTTGTCTTCCCTTCTTGGGAGTATTTGGCCTCTCTTCATTCATTTTGAAATTCCGTGCTCTTATCTTTCAGGGTGGCATATTTCTTCCTACAACTTTAGGTCTGGCCATGTCTGCAGAACCTTGAGAAAATGTTAGAAAATTTTCAATCAAAAACATAGAAAATCAGTTGCAGACAGAATCGCCTAATTGCTATAGTGAGCAAAGGTCAGATCACCAAAAGTTACAGTGCAAAACAGTTTCAGGGGTGCAGACAAAGGGCGATTAAGAAGACTTTTGGCGAGTCATCGAGTGCCATCGGCGACCTCAGACTTCTTGCTGAAAGTTACAAAATCCAACATCGAATGAAGCATGAAATTAAGAGCGAGATAAGGACATTCAGTGAACCGTCGAGTGGTTCGGCGAGCTTGACCCAGCTCGCCAACCGACCTAACGTGCCTACTTTCAACCCAACTTCTCAAATTCAACCCTGCAATCCCTGAAAACAAAATCGAAGCAAGCATTGTGTTAACTAGGAAACACAACCCCACAAAATTTAATCTATTCAAGGCGCCAAATTACGGGATTTCAACATTCAAAGCAATATGGGCAAGATATTCAAATTAAAATAGGCAATCAAACAAATTAATCTTAACAGAGAGGCCCAACACAAAACAACACGATAAAATCATTTGCATAAGAGTTCAATATGCCAAAAATAAACTTAGGAGTTCAGAAAACCAACCTGTAATGCTGATGAAGATAAGATTGAATTGCTAGGTGGCAATGTAATCCAAATTTCAAACATAGATCAGTGACTTAAACACTTAGAGAATGCAAAAATATAGAGAATAATGTGCATGTGTGAGTTTGGGGAGATTAGAAAGTGAGGAAAAGTGAAGGAGTTTGAAAAGTATAACCCTTTGGCATTAAAAACCCTCTAGTTTTCACCCATTCAGCGACACTAGTCTTACTTGCTGATTTTCTCGGTGAAGCGCCGAGTAGACACTTCCCTCGCTGAATTTTACAGTCTTCCAGTTGATTTGGAGATCCAAACGACGGAAGATATCGAGGTCACCAACTAGGTCGGCGAATAGCCAATAATTTCCTGGGCGCGCTGAGTTTTACAGATTCCAAGATAAATTTGTCTTAAGTCCAATGGCAGTCTAAGTTGGGGTCGTCGACCTCTTCGGTGATTTGCCGACTGAACCTTCTTCTCGCCAATTTCCCTCATTTTGAACACTTTTCACACGTTAACCTGTACAACCAACACACCATTATTCTAAAAAAAACAAATAAGAAAACTTGGGTTTCCTCCCAAGGAGTGCCTTAGTTAACATCGTGGCACGACACAAGTCCACCTTCGAACCTCATTGTTGGGGTTAGCCATAGTAGCACTAGGAAAACCTCCTTGCTGTCTCGGGTTGATAGGAGATGATATATGACCCATTTGGGTCTCCAACTGCTTGATCGACACTAAATGGGAGGTGACGGTCTTGCTAAGGGTAGACACATCTTCTTTCATTTCTTTTAAAATCTTATCTGACCCTTCAACTTTGTTGAGGATACGAGAGTGCATTTCCTCAGACCTACTATCTTCTGAATCCTTTGGCATTTGGCGCTCGTGGGGAGGTACATACCTATCCTTCTCCCCATCCTTCCAGTTTGGAATATGGTCCCTCCATTCACGATCTCGATCTTTCCAACCTTCAAACCTAGCCCAACCTTAGTTACCACCCTGTCTCGGGTAGTTTGAATGATAAACACCACCTTGGTTGGCTAGGAAATTTACCTCTTCATTATACAAGCCCTCAAACTTGGACTCATCCGGATTAGCACACTCGATACCCACGACATTGACACTTCGAGCACCTGCTCCCATGACATTTTTAGAAAAAATGTCAAGTTGTGTAACATCCATCAATTTGAAATATCTATGAAGAAGCTTTGAATTGGAAATAGTCATTTTTTGGAAAGAATTAAAAATCTGGAAAATTTAGCCAAGTATGGAAAAAAGTAAGTTTTTGGTCAACTTTGAACAGTAATAAATCCTAGCTCAGGATAAGTTAGGTGTATTTCCAGTTATGGTTGAGAAGCTCGTGGAATGATCTTTCCAACAGCGCCAAGTTTGCACGATTCCGAGTTTGTATGAGTGAGTTATGCCCGTTGGAAGTTGGGCTGTTGGCAGGGCAGTTTAGTCCGAATTTGTAAGGGTATTTTGGTCTTTTCCCTATCCATTTATTTTGGTTATATTAAGGTTTTAGACTGATTTTAAATCATTTTTTTCTTTTTAAAAAAAGTGAGAGTTAGGGTTCTTGAGAGAAGAGGAGAGAAGAGGAGAAAAGAGAAGAAGAAGCAAGGATTCGTCAAGAACGTCGTGGATTTCGTCGGGGGTGATCCCTATTAAGGTATGTGAGATCATAGTGTTGGGTTGGTTCATTTCCCCACATGCCAAACTCATTTTAATTTTGAGAAATTTTTTTGGTTGTGTTTGTTGAAGTTTATGGTTGTGTTTGTTGAAGTCGTGGTTGTGTTGTTGAAGTTTCTTGTTGGTTTGGTGTATGTTTCTGGTTGTGATTTCGAGTTGAATCTATTGTATAGTAAGGGGATTTATGATTCTTAGTGTTTAGGGCTGGAACCATTGAAGTTAAGGAGGTTTAGAGTTAGAAAAATGAAGGAGAAAAGTCGAGTTTTCTGGGGAAAGGGGTGGCGCGTCGCGCCTATCAGCGCCCCCCAAACGGGACTCTAAAGGCCAGCCCTTTGGGTAGCACGCCTAGTAGGGCGCCTAGCAGGCCTTCTGAAGTCTGAGGTCTGGCGCCCCGCGCCTCTCAAAGCCCCAAGGACGCCAAGTCTTGCCATTCATTCCCCACTTTTTCATATATGTTCCTTGGTAATGTACCTATGTTTTATAGTTGGTTTCAACACTCCAAGGTACGTCTAAACATCAAGAACTCATCCATAAATAGGTGATCATATACCTTGAATCCATAATCCAATTCAAAGAGAGTTATGATCAAAGTCAAGTGAAGCTAGAAATCAAGTGAAGTTAGAGCCAAGCTTAGAAGTTAAGAGGTAAGTCAAAGCAACTCTTTAAAGTTTTTCAAGAGTCTGTATTGAACGTTTTAACTTCATTTTAAGGCTCAAGTTTCAAGTTGAGTAAAGAGCATAGAGTTTCAAGTTGAGTAAAGAGCATAGAGTTTCAATTTAAGCCAAGAGTAAGAGTCAAGTTCATTTTTCAAAAGTTATTAGGGAACTAAGTATTCCCAAAAAAGTTTATAAATGTTTTCACATTTAAGATGAGAGGAAACTAAGATTTCCAAAAGAGTTTTGAGTAGTTTGAGTACTATCTCTTTTTTAAGAAAAGATGAGTTTTGCAAAAGAACTTCTAAAACATGATTAATATGACAAATTGAGTATGTCATCAATGTTTAAACAGTATGGTCTTTAGATATACCATCAATGTTTATGCAGTATGACTTTCCCGAGTCATCAATGATCATATTAAAATATGGTTTTGATATGTTCTTTTAAGAAAGAGTTTTCAAGAGCCTTTGGGCTAAGTTTTGAGTAATTATCTCAACTAAAGAAAGATGTGTTTAAAACACTAATGAGCTAAAGTATTTTTGGGAGTAGTCTTGAACACCAAATTTGGGACACGAGTTCATATTAACTCAACTCTCCATAAGAACCATGTACCCAAACATGAGATTTGATGGGTCATACTTTTTAGATGATCACATAAAGTTAAGCTAGTGGATCTACTAAGTTAAAGTTAAAGTAAGGTCCTATATCACAGCAAGATATAGGATGGTCCTTGGGCAACATGAGGTAAAACATTGTATCACTACTTAGTATGTAGTGGTGGCTATCGGTTAGAGAAACTCCCACATGAAAAATTGCATGGTTCCTCGAGGGGTTCTGCTTAGTATGGATGGGGGTATCGGACTTCATTCATGCATTGCACAAGTAGACTTTGAGAGAAAGCATGGTATTTTCATGATATTATAAATATGATTTTGACGTCATGTTTTAAATAGTTTTACAAGCTTTATATATATTGCATGTGTCTTATTGCATTATATTTGAGTTCAGTTACTCATAAGTTGAACAGAGCCAAGGTAAGTTCTCTTTTGTATCCCTTTCAAGCTTAAGTTGTTGTTTAGATATCCAGCTCGCATACTCGTACATTCAATGTACTAATACCAGTTGGCCTGCATCTTATTATGATGTAGACACAGGTACCCAGAATCATCATTCAGCATGCCATTGATCCAGTTGAGCACTCCAGAGTCGGTGGTGAGCCTCCTTGTATTCTGGAGGACTCTGTTATTTCATTCTTCCTAGTTTTTCTTTATTAGGATGTTGTGGGGTCTGTCCCAACATCCATCTCAGTATTATAGAGGCTTCATAGACAATCAGTCAGTCAGTCAATTAGTCTTGAGTCACTTATCTATGTATATATGTAAATATTCTATTTTGAGACTCGAGTTGCCTTTTGGCCAGTTTTTATTAAGTAAGTTGTCTTATGATCTTTCATTGCATGGAGTTATTCTGTTAAGTTAGGTTTCCGCTGAGTTAAGAAAGCCAGGACAAGGGTTCCCTTGGGGGCCAGTAATGGTCTTCGAGTGTCAGCCACGTCCAGGGTGTAAGCTTGGGGCGTGACAAGTTGTGTCATGATCTTGGCCATGTTTTGGTCCCTCTCTTGGTCCGTCTCCATCTGTTCCTTAGTCAACTTTAACGTGAGAGGGGAGACTTGGTCTTCTCGGGTATACCATGCCTTATTTATAGTAGTCATGCCATCCAAGAGCTAAGCCGCTATCACATAAGGTTGTTGCATCAAACCTCCTTGAGAAAGTTGGTCTGCAACACCCATATTTACCGAGTCAAGAGTTCAAAAAAAATACTACAGCAACACGTTAATAGGCAAGCCATGGGTTAGGCATTGAAGCACCAACTTCTTGAATTGCAGCTAATTAGTTTCATATATTGGCTCGCCTTCTAGAAGCTTGAAGCTCTGAATACTATCCTGAAGTGTCATCATCTTCGAGGGAGGGAAAAATCGCACTGAAATGCTGTAACCAACTCCTCCCACGAAGTGATTGATTCACGTGGCAATTCAGCCAGTCACTTCAAGCCTCTCCCATCAAAGAGAACAAGATTAACCTCAACCGGACCGACTCTTGGGAGATGTTCTTGAAGGAGAACGGTCCGCATACATCCACAAAATTTCTAATATGCTCATGAGGGTCCTCATGAGCCAAATCATAGAAAATCCCCTTTAGTTGCAAAAGTTGCAACATAGTACTCGTGATGTGAAACACCACATTTCCTTCGATCAGAACCAAGCGAATGGCACTAATACTGCCCATGAGATAGGGGTCATTAGCATGAGGCTCGTTCACATCGTTGAGGTTTCCCATGAGATGGGCGTTATAGTAAGTAAAACTATAAATAACAAGAACAAAATTTAACTTAACTAAAAATTCTCAACTAACACCACTCCCCGACAGTGGCACCATTTTGATTTCACGTATCAGGGTACTACTTCCAGTTCAAGTGCCAACGATCGTGAGTAGTAATCTAACCTAACTAGTGAGTTGGGGTCAAGTCCCAAGGGAGTGGTTCGTAATTGAGAATAAATTGAAAAACATAAATGTATTCAAGTTAACTATAGCTATAAACATTTTCAAAGAACAAAATGATAAGTTAAAGGGTTACACAAGGGTCAAGTATCAAAATGGGGGGGAAGTTATAGTCAACCAGAACCTAAAAATGACAATTAACACGAAAATGCGAATATGGAGACTGGATTCTTAGGATGTGATAGATTATGGGCTAAGGTAAACAATTGAATAATTGCAATTAATAGTAAAACCCTGTAAATCAGTGAATATGCTAGACTTTAGTGGGGGTAAACGTTCTCTCGAACAATTTACCCCAAATCAAATTGGTTTCTCTGGAATACCAATAAGCCACAATGAAGCAAAGCCTTCGCTATAGTCCATTCACTCTCTCAAGCTGAACATGTGGGAAAGGGTTTAGGATTCACTCTCTCGAGCAGAACCCATGGCAACCCATTGCCCACAGACCATCAATTCAATAATTTTGGTATTACGACCTCTCTCTCGAGAAAGCCAAACACATGAAGTTAATAATGTATTTGCAACTACAACCCATTAAATTTAACCACAATTACTGAACGAAGTCACTTTTAGATAGCAAATAAATAATTAATTAGCAATACCCCACAGTTAATTCAACCCATAATCACATAATCACACCCCAAGAATTGGGGTTTTAGCTAGACATAGTAAAAAGATAGAAATCTTTACAAAAATGTGTTTCCATCAATTGGGTACCATTGATATGGTCTTTGCAAACGTCTAAGATGAAGAATCTTCGATACCCACTTCCAATTTCTTTGAAATGAGAATCTTCAAAATCTCCAAAGCTAAGGAAAAATGTCTCCAAAAACCAAGTTCTCAAACTAAATAACTCTAAAAATGGTTTTTGAATTGTAAAAATAATTACTAAACTAAAAATTCAAACAAGTATTTATAGTTATCAAAAAGTGTGTTGCAAAGGATCACTCGACGCACTAAGTTGGGATCACTGATAACATTCGGCGATCCGCTCTTTGGTCATTTGTATCGCCATTCTGCTTTTGCCTTCAGCATCCTTGAGGTATTGTACCTTTAGGCGATAAAGCACTACATCGCATAACTGTTCTGCGACATGTTGACTGCTCTTTTATCTCGCAAACTTGATTTTCTCCTTCAAGGCTTGCACACTGGAACATTAGGGGAAACCAAGGCCATTCGGCGACCCGCCTAATGGGTTAGGCGATCCTCAAGCCTTCATTTCTTTGTTCTTTGAGCCGCCTTGTTCTTCCTTGCTTAATAGTGTCCATGCTTTGTGCCGAAGTTCAAATACTTGAAATTCAAGGATTTACATCAGTTATCGAGATAAAATATGCATTTGAGGACACTAAATCTATTAAAATAGAGCCCTAAATGAGTCCAAATTATAGATTCATCAGTAAAGGACTAGTTCTGCCTTCTCTATCAAAGTCACACCTATGATAGCAAGTACCTTATATACCTCATCGATAAAATCTTAAGGGTCTTCATCAAGTTTGGAGCCATAAAATTTGGGCGGGTGCATTCTTGACAAATCTCTCACTCCTACCGCCGTCGTACCCACACATGGGTTCACAGGGGCTACCACCTCTCTATTAGCTTGCACCATCACGACTTGAGTCAACACTTGTAATGCTGATCTAAACTCCGCATTCGTCACATTCTCATTCAATGGGTCAATTGGAGCATGAGGAGGAACCTTTTGCTCAACATTTCCTTACTCCAACCTTCTAGCATTAGCCCTTCTAGTGGTCATATCTTGAAAACCATCGGGCATGGATTAGGAGAAAGACATATAGAGTTAAATTCCCTGGAACGACTTATAGAACTGAAGAAGTAAAGTTTCCCAAACATCTAATATCCTCTCATTCATAAATATGGCGCGATTCACACTTATGAGCAAGACTCCACTAGACTTGGTTTGAGACATCCTAGAACCATTCTAAACCTTGTGCTCTAATTATCAAGTTTGTCATGACCTAGGGGTACCCCATAGATGTAACACGGCGTATAAGACCCTAAGAAGCCTCATACAAGCCACTTAGCATATTTTAACATAAAGTAATAAAAAAGGTACGTGAATATAAAACTTTTAAAATACAATCAAAGACTTTTATAACGGCAAGCGGAAGTTTAACATGACATTGTCTCAAACCATCTAAACATAAGAAATAGAAATCTTGGGAGGCAGGCCATACAATAATCTCAAAGTAAAGAAAATACATAAAAGAGACAGGGTGATCCAATCCTCAAATACAATGAGGACTCACCAAAGCTTCACTTCACAATCCTCTAGGAACCTAGCCACAAGTGTGTGAATTGGAAACGTCAGACCCTACATTTGATGAGAATGTAGGAAAGAGTATGCATTAGTAAAATCAAGTACTAAATATGATGGCTAGAATGAACAACATAAACATAAGTATTAGTCAACATAAGACAAACGACATTAGTATAATCAACACATACAAAGCATCATAATGAAAGAGGAATACTCCCTGAAGTAGCCTCACTTAAACTTAGCCAACACATACATCATCCACATGTAGTCAAGCTTACATTTTAGAAGGCATAACTAGCAACACTCCACACAAGTGAATTTCATAACATAATCTCATTAATCATACTTACTTTTAAAGACATGGGGATTCTCCCAATGCCTAGTTCATAAAGGCTAATGGAAATTCGTCTCTTCCCTTACTTACTTTTAAATATCGGGTACTCGCCTCCACAACCTCATCATATGATGCGGGTACTTGCCTCCACATTATTTCATAAGGAGCATGGGTACTCGCCTCCATGTCCATTCATCGTAGTAAGAATGTGGGCACTCACCTCTTGTTCATGTCTAAGGAGTAGGGTATTCACCTCTTGCCGTATCATTCATTAAGCATTTTAGTTTAGCTTCATTTTAGGTGAGAATTCCTTTCATCCTAGAATCATTGATGTCAGTAAACCTTTCATATTTATTCAATCACACTTATCAATTCATTATAGAAAGTATCTCTTCCACATCATAATATTTACAATCAACAATGCATAGTCTAGAGTTTATTCTCAAAGCGCTACATCTCATGATGATCATCTATGATTTATTCTCAAGAAATTAACATCATATTCATCATATATACTTCAATCTTGAGAAATTCTATTCATAATTCATCAATCCTATAAGGATATATAGAGTTTCCCTCACATAGCATCAAACCCACTATATCAATTCAACCCTAAAATCATAAGATAGGCATGGGTACATGTAATTTCATCCTAATTATATGCAATTCTATCAATTCAATCATAAACAATCTTAATCCACTCAATTGGATCAACATTCATTAACCCACAACAATAGAAGAAACGCTAACTAAAATTAGGGAAATTCTTCATCAAATTGTGGAATTCTAGGGGACTCCATAAAAGGAGGGATCCCATGGATTAAAAGCCATCATACCTTGATTACAAAGCCCTCACAAGCTTGAAATTTAGAGACTTGATATTGACCTTGCTTCAATCTCCTCATTCTTTTTCCTACTTTTAGAGAGAGAATATTTGAGAAAGTTTTGGGAATTCTTTTGGGATTTTGAGAGAATGACTTAATTGGTGGATTTTGGGGGTTAAAAGTACTTATATAGGTTGTCTAAGTCTAGGCAAAATGAGACCACATTAATTTAATTAAAACTAGAAAAGACCCTTAAGTTCCTGAAATAATTTCCCTCATATGATCCACGAGACTATGGCCTACGGACCGTTGATGGAAAAATGGTCCATCTTGGTCAATCGTGGATCATGGTCAGAGACTTTTGGCCAATCCACGACTACCCTATTCACGGACCATGGACCCACCCACAAGACATTCTCCTAGCAGTGGTTCACTGCCAAAGTGGCCCTATCCACGACACCTACCTACGAGGAGTAGGTTCAACCATGTGGTGTGGCTGACCCTCATGGGTCACACCTACAATTTCCCTTAAGGTTGCAGTTTACCTTATTTTGAATCCGGGTGTTACAGCTTGAAGATGACCTAACAACGCTTTTTCTCTAAATAACTATTGACCCTCACAAATGGCCAGACCTACCGTCCATAGGTTCAACCATAGATCATACTGGTTGGACATGGGTGGGATCATATATCACTAATCTTGGACCCTAATGATGGGACCCTACTTACGGATTGTGTGTTAGACCACGGGCCATCAGTGGCTTTCGTTGGTTCTTGTACCAGGTCCTAGAAAGCTGCATCTTTTTCTATATTCTCAAATTCTAGGTATTACAATATCTCTCCCTTGGGAACATTCATCCTCGAATGAAGACTAAACAAACATAGTATGGAGGGAAGGAGATGTAACCCCTCGCACTACGTACTAGAAACTGATATCTAATTGAACTGAATTCCATAAACATGCAAAGAGGCTAAAATTCAATGATAACTACGAGAACAACATATTGAGGCTAAATTACACTATAGTAAACTGAGAGATTGGAGAGGAACTAGTACCTAAAGCTGGAACTTAATCGAAAGGAAACAAGTGAGGATACTTGGCTCTCATGGCTTCTTATGCTTCCCAAGTAGCCTCTTCGGAGTGTCTCCTCCACAAAACCTTTACTGAAGCAACTTCCTTATTTCTCAACCTACAAACCAGAGAGTTAAGAATCTCAACTGGAATCTCCTCATTGGTGAGGCTATCCTTCATAGACACACTTATTAAAGGTAATATCGATGTTGGTTCACCCACACAGTTCTTGAACAAGGAAATCTGAAAGATTAGATGATTTGCTGCTAGTTCTGTTGGCAGCTCTAACTCATAAGACACATTACTACCCATTTTCAGGATTTTTTAAGGACCTACATAACTAGGGCTAAGCTTCCCTTTCTTGCCAAATCTTATTATCCCCATTATAGGTTACACCTTGAGCAAAACCCAATCATCGATTTCAAACTCTAAGTTCCTTCTTACCAAATCTACAGAGAACTTTTGATGACTCTGAGTTGTATCTGGCCCAATTAAGGTTGCTTCACCTACTTCAAACTAACCAATAAGAGAGTTGCATCTATGCCCATATAGTTCCTCATATAGGGCCATCTGAATACTCGAATAGAAGCTATTTGTAACACCCCGTATGCTACGTGTACTAGTTATATTTATATGATGCTTATAAATTGCCTTGTTGTATAGTTATGGACTCGGTTTCCTATGCGACTAGTAACAATAGAATAGGTTTAAAGTGAGCTGCCCATAGATTTTGATGCGACCTGATTAAGTTGACGTCGATGGAAGTATTTCAACTTGAGATCATATGGTGGCATTTGGTTTAAATTGACAGTGTATATAAGTTTTAAGTTAAGTTTAAGGTATTAAGGTCTAGAAATGGAATAAAATATTGAGGTGCTTGCTTAACTTAACTAAGCTAGTAGGTGACAAGCAGCTGCATCACCTACTTTGACTTATTGACCAACACAAAGGACCAAGTAGGTGCATCAGCTACTAAGACTCTTTTGACCATGTTATTGGGCCGACTACACTACCACCTACTTGGATTAATCTGGCCCAAGTTGATTAGAAGAATAAGGGGAAAATGGACAGCCAAGGCCCAATCTTTCCAAGCCAACAAGAAATAATTTGAATGGAAAAGTAGGTGCATCACCTACTTAAACGTGTGGCCTAAATTAAAGTCACATGCTAGCTTCAAATGAAGTACAAGAAAGGTTGCAAAAGGCCCAATGTTCTTAAGTCCAAATAGCCCAAGTGAAAATTCCGAGTAGGTGGGCCACTTACTTGACAAATTATTGCCCAAAATGAGTGAGAAAGTTCGCCAAAGCAGGTCCCTTTAAAAGGGATTGCTATCAGCTTTTTCCAGCCATTTTTACTTTGTCAAAATATCTAATTTCTAGAGCTTTCTCTCTTCTGTCTCTTAACTTCATACAACAACCATTAAATACCATTAGGGTTCTTGAATATTAGGGAGTTCAAGCTATTGGAAGGTATAATTTAAGACAAGTTAAGGAGGACAACCTTTACCTTGAAAAATCCAAGTCTTAGCAAGTAGTTGTTCTGTCCAGCAAGGTAAGTTACTGCAATTTTCTCCCTGTTGTGCTTGAGTAAATTAGGACACTTGGTATGTGTTAGTGAGTTGGAAATTGTTACTTTTACATGGTGTAATATTGGGGAGGATGTTCTGGTGATTAGTGCATGTCGGGACAGCGATGGAGGAGAGTCCTCTTTATATTTTAGTTATTAGCTTATTTGAGCACTTTAAAAGTACGTGCTTACTCTACCAAGTATTAGTTATTCAAATGTTGGTGATCAGAAACTATGATTCATATTGCTTCTGTTACAGTATTATGTTTAAGGATTGTTTTATGCATATTTTGATAAGGGATGTGAGTGGATCTGCGAGAAAGTTATGGAAACATTAAAGGACTTATATATTGCAAGGAGTTTTGGGGAGGACCTGATACAAAGGTTGTACAGTATACAGACATGATTAAAGGGAAGGGGAAGGAAAGAAAACACTGGCTAGATAAAATGCATTCTTACTGCTTAGTTACTATTTGGGTGAGATCAAGTAGCTCAAATTGATTGATTAGCTACTGATACTAGTCTTACAACTTATTTTATTGTAGATTAGTAATCTGAAGAGAAGGAGCTTAAGTCATACATTTTGAATTGTATAAGGCTATTCGAGTTCCTATTTATTTGTCATAAATCCAACACTTGCTTTACAAAAAGTAAGCTTTTTAGGTGCCCTTGGTAGTGACTGATCCATAGTTGTAGTTCCTACTCCTTAGATCAGTAAAGTGAGTACTCTAATATGAGTTTTTTTTACTAAATGTACGTGCTTACTCTACCAAGTATTAGCATGCAAGGGTTAAACTTGTTTCATCGTCAAAGTACCCTTGGCACATATTTCCCTTATATAAATCACAATTATCCTAAATTACACATGGTACGCATGTTTATATGTTGGATATACAATCTGCTCATATCATGCCAACTTGCTTCAATTA
This sequence comes from Solanum commersonii, assembly GCA_029007595.1. Lineage (NCBI taxonomy): Eukaryota > Viridiplantae > Streptophyta > Magnoliopsida > Solanales > Solanaceae > Solanum > Solanum commersonii. The sequence goes on along the minus strand of JAJTWQ010000010.1, from coordinate 2,267,956 downwards.
TCTATATATATGTCGTCTTTACACATATTCATGTGTTCCCTTTATTGGTTATTACTCCCATTGTCTTAGACTATAATGTTACCTCACAAGATCCCTACTTGCTCTATTGTACATTTTATATGTACTTACTTGGAATATGTATCCGTCCTAAAGTTGAATTTTCCCACGTTCTCCCTTGGTTCCACGTTCATGTATACCTTGTATTTGATATTAGTTAGTGAGTATTTTGTCTATCATATAGAGATCAAATCTCATGGAAGAATGTTAAATGTCTTCACTTGATATGTCCTTCAATTTGAGATGCCAAAATGCTTACTGAGTCATATAAGCTCCTAAGTATTACACGTACACGTTCATGTCACATTTGCTTCCCATGTCATTGTTATTATCGTAAGTATCCATATTCATATGTCTTCTACTACTGGTCCATAGTTCCAAATCTCAACAATGATTATGACTAGCAAAACTATAATCTCAAAAGAGTTATGACCATTAAATGAACAATCTCCAAAGAGTTATGAACATGAAAACAACAATCTCAAAGATTAAAGAATCTAAGTGAAGCAATATGTATAATTATGGGTGGCAGCCCAGGGTAAAATGCCTAGCATGGGTAGATCCCAATTGGTATAGAAGGGTAGCAGCTCAGGGGTGAAAGCCTAGCATGGGCCGATCCCAATTGGTATGGAAGGGTGGCAGCTCAGGGGCGAAAGCCTAGCATGGGCCGATCCCAATTTGTGGAATTATGAGGACAGCATCCCAGGGGTTAAAATGCCTAGCATGGGTCATCCTCTTCTACTGTTGATCAACTGGTCATTTGTATCATATAAGATTACAAATGCTATAATGTACAGAAAAGTAAAGAAAAGAATGTAACATACATGATTCCACAATTATAAGCAAGGTGGTCTCTAAACCTTATCTATTGGTATTTGGTTTCACTTAAGCTCTCATTTTACATATGGTTGTATTATACCTTATATATTCAGTACATTATTTCGTATTGACGTCCCTTATTGGGGGCGCTGCATTTCATGTTGCAGGTACATGTACTCAATAATTAGATCTCCCCAATAGAAGTACATGATACTTAGCGGTTGTTGTTGAGCTCCAGGTTGATTCAGGGCTTTGTCGAGTCTTTACTATGCTTATTTTATAGTGGTACAGTCATGGATTCTAGTATAGGCTTTGTAGACATTGTAAAGCTATCATCTGAATTTATAGTTTCACTTGTCACGTGTATCGGTTCAGCTAGTGAACATGTGTTGTATATGAAGCTTCTCATTAGTAAATATATTTGTGTAGTATTAGTTTACTTTCTTATCATAGGTGACTTGTAAAGGATATGTTCATATGGAACTTGTCCGTCTCACCTAGGGTTGGGGTGTAACAAAAGTGGTATCAGAGCAGTTTGTTGTAGGGAGTCTACAAAGCTGTGTATAGTAGAGCCTTACTTATGAATGTGTTGCATGCCACATTTATAATTAGGGAGCTGCTTGGACATATAGCAAAAGTTACACTCCTTTGTAATCCAGATCGTGCGATAGAGCGAAGTTAAAAAGTCAGTTTCCACTTTCACTTGATCATGCTATTCATATTATGCTTACGATGGTTAAGGTTAATGGTAGATTAATTGTCAACGTGCAATATACAGAAAAGGATCTAAGGTTATCAAAATTTAAACTAGAATGAGCTCATTTTATTCGACCGTCCCACTCTACAAGGTATGTAAAGGCTTTTTTGTTATATGCATTTTAAGTTGCGTTTTTACCATTTGTATCACATTGGTTCAATTGAGAAAGATATAGTATGGTTATCCATATGCTTAAAAATGATGGGTTACCTAGTTTCATATATGAGTTGTAGCATTTCTAAGCACATCTTCTTAGGAGGATGTATCCAACTCTTGGGTTCTATATTTCCTCCATATTTATAGGATCTATTCCTATAGAGGACACTTGTTCTTAGACTATGATATACATAGAATTTTTAGCATTACACATGTTCTCGAAATTGATGTTGTTGAACCAGTTTTTTTGCCAAAAAAAGGCAGTGGCACAATCTGATAGGTGGATGTATCAGTGCAATAATGTTACTATAGATACCCCTAATTGGCTGACAAGTCCCACATTCTCACCATATATCATTCTGAATATGTTAATATTCGGCTTTGATATGGTATGTGCCAACAACCCCGAATAAGTACTAATAACATTTGTATTCTTTTCCTGTTTATAAAACTTACGGATAAGTGTGCAAATTGCTGCAAATGATAGATGTGTATGGTAGTTCCTATTATGATCTATATTTTGGCTATGGATGATTAGTATGCGAATAAAGGGTAAGGTTAACAAAAGGAAAAAAAATTGATTAGTTGGACCTAAGTTGTGATTAGTCAAGTTGTACATAGTGGGATTAGAGTACATGAAGGTACTAGTTTTGATTAAAAGGTACTTGTTAGATAGGAAGCATGTGAGAATGAAGCTTTAATTACATGGGCCGAATATGTACGTAGAGCTTCTCATTAGAAAGAGATGGGATATGTCAAATTCTAGCGCGGTTCTTTTTCTCGACCAATTCTACACATAGGAATAGGGGTGATACGAGGATGTTATAGAGGAGTGAGATAGGTGATTATGAAAGAGAGGTTGCTTTTGTATGAGGCAATAAAAAGGTATCAACTCTTCAATCTTAATGAGTTATAATGGCGCACCCAGGAACAACTTTGTGAACCTTTGTTAGACAGAGAAGTCATTTTAGTAATGATTCAAGTCTTGATATTTTGTCCTGATAACAACAAGAAAATAAAGAGGGGAATAGAAAGGTTACCTAGATAGAAGATACATGGACCTAGTTCATTTGCATCATTAGTACAATAGAAAAAGTAAAGTATTATTCACATGTATAGACTTCCATCAATTTGAATAGAGCTACTACAGGGTTCATTTAATATATGCCTGCAGTAATTCGTTAGTCATAGTCTAGTTAAGGGAGAGGAAAAATTGATCATATGCTAGTTGTTATTATTTGCTATCTTGAATGGGAAAAGAGTCGGAGCACCCTCACTTGTTAAAAAAAAGAGGAAATCTATTAGTACGGCCAGACCTATCTAGTTAAGCCCAAAGCGGCTAACTCTAAGACGTTATGAATCATGATATAACTTTATAGGTACCTGACATTTACATGTTATTAGAGTTTATGTTTTATGGTGCATTTTGGCTTCACTATTTATTTTCTATTTTGACCTTCAAAGGGCACCAGGCATTGAGTGTGATATAACACAAGTTAGTAATGAAAGCAAAGTTGACCTAAGCCTCCTACTCTAAAAGATGAACTATTAAGGATTTTCTTTTTCTATCTTGACTGTAGTATTTATATTGACCTAGACGGAAGCCAAGTCCCAATAGCAGAACACCTATAAGAATTCTTAGGAGATTGAAGAGAGTAGATGGGGAAATCAATTGTATGCATTTTGAGGTGAGTAAGGAATATGGGAAGAACTATCCCACCTATGACTTAACGCTTAAGACAATGTGTTTGCCCTTATTATGGTAGGGTGGTTCTATAGGATATCTCGTAGTTTCCAAAGATGGTTTGATATATAATTATACATGCTGCATGTTCTATAACTAATCTATTTGTATGTCATTTTCCCTTTGTTGATTACCTTCTCACAGGTTACCTACTGTTGTAGTATGCTTACATGTAAGTGTTATCTGCTTCAGAGCGCCCTTGTTTATTGTTATATGTTTTCATAGGACCTTTTCCTTACATGTTATTTATTACATTAGTTACTTTCAACATGTTACTTGTCCATATTTTGTGGGTACTGCTTGCTAATTAATCATATACTACGAGAAAAATTAGTGCCCATGGGTTATATGACTCGGATATCACTTGTTTACATGTCATATGGATCATAAACTATTTCTATGTATATTACATGCCTCGTAGCCTACTTGCTTAAACATTACAGGCCTTATAGCTTTTCTATCCATGTGTCGTGTGTTCACTTGCTCATATTTCATAAGTGTACTTATTGACATGTTAGGTCACCAATCCATGCGATATAACGCACTTGATCAATGTGATTTGTGTTACGTAGTTCATATTTCATATAGTCTACATGCTTATGTACTATATATTTTGTAGCTTTAGTACTCATGCATCATGTGCTCATCTAGTCCATTTCCTACATTCCTTATAGTTCATTCGCTCACACGCTACCCTATGAACCATATGTGTGCGTACACCATATATTTCTATAGCTTAATGCCCGTATATTGTACACTCCCTTTTGTGCTAATTTGCCTATGTGTCACACCTAATGTGACTTATTTATTTGTACATTATGCCCCTCTATGATTAGTGACTTGAGTTTTGAATATTTTGGGAAAACATTTCCTTGTATCATTATGTAGTGAAGATTTTGACCAGAAAAGGTTGGGCATATATGTAAATTTTATCACAACCATAGATAAATAACTTAGCATAATGCCTTATACGAAGGTGTGGCATAAAACTCTAGAGTTTATATAAACAACTATGCGTTCTTATAAGTCTCACCTCTGAAAAACGCTATGAGATAAAACAGAAGGGAAAGTAGAGCCCTGATAGGTTAGGCCTATGATTTTTTGTTCATTCCATATATGAAAATTTTGGGAGATACTATAATTATTCTTGGTTGTTAAGTCCCAGAAGCTAAGCTCAAAAGGTTTATTGTGGAAGGAATAGAATATAGCATAAGATAATTGGGAATAGAAGATGGTAGAGATCCTAAATGCCCCTCCTCATTCTAAACATCAACATAAGGATCTGAGATCATGTGGTCCCCTTATATGATCATAAATCTTACTAGCAGTTGTTAATTTGATATGTCATTTGCCTGTCTTGTGTTTAGGTTTATTAAAGTCCTTATTTGTATGAATTCTACTTGTGTATTTTCAGTGATTTACATGGTCAAGAAAGGGGTTAATTTGTCGTATTATTATTTCATGAACCATTTCTATTGAGACGTCATGCTAGACTTGTCTATATTTGTTTTAGGTTAGTCTATGTAATTTGGATAGTCCTATTTACAGAGGGAACTCTCGCAAATCTCCAAATGAAATTCCAAGGTTAACCAAACTACCAGCTTAACCTATCATTCGAGGACGAATGATCATAAGGGGGGGAGGATGTAACACCCCGTATTCTACGTGTACTAGTTCTATTTATATGACGCTTATAAATTGCCTTGTGGTATAGTTATGGACTCGGTTTCCTATGCGACTAGTGACAATAGAATAGGTTTAAAGTGAACTACCCATAGATTTTGATGCGACCCGATTAAGTTGACGTCTATGGAAGTATTTAAACTTGAGATCATAAGGTGGTATTTGGTTTAAATTGACATAGTGTATATAAGTTTTAAGTTAAGTTTAAGATATTAAGGTCTATAAATGGAATAAATTATTGAGGTGCTTGCTTGACTTAACTAAGTTAGTAAGTGACAAGCAGGTGAATCACCTACTTTGACTTATTGACCAGCCCAAAAGACCAAGTAGGTGCATTACCAACTAGGACTCTTTTGACCATGTTATTGGGTCAAGTACTCTACCACCTACTTGAATTAACCTGGACCAAGTTGATTAGAAGAATAAGGGGAAAATGGAGAACCAAGGCCCAATCTTTCCAAGTCCACAAGAAATAATTTGAATGGAAAAGTAGGTGCATCACCTACTTAAATTTGTGGCCAAAATTAAAGACACATGTTGGTTGCAAATGAAGTACAAGAAAGGTGGCAAAAGGCCCAATATTCGTAAGTCCAAAAGGCCCAAGTGAAAAGTCCAAGTAGGTGGGTCACTTACTTGATAAATTATGGCCCAAAATGAGTGAGAAACTCGGCCAAAGCAGGACCCTTTAAAAGGGATTGCTATCAGCTTTTTCCAGCCATTTTTACTTTGACAAAAAAATCTAATTTCTAGAGCTTTCTCTCTTAACTCCATACAATAGCCATTAAATACCATTAGGGTTCTTGAATATTAGGGAGTTCAAGATATTGGAAGGTATAATTTAATACAAGTTAAGGAGGAACACATTTACCTTGAAGAATCCAAGTCTTAGCAAGTGGTAGTTCTGTCCAGCAAGGTATGCTACTACAATTTTCTCCCTATTGTGCTTGAGTAAGTTAGGACACTTGGTATGTGTTAGTGAGTTGGAAATTGTTACTTTTACATGGTATAATATTGGGGAGGATGTTCTCGTGATTAGTGCATGTTGGGACAGCCATGAAGGAGAGTCCTCTTTAAATTCAGTTATGTGTGTCATGACCCGAGAGCACCCCTAGTTGTAATCGGCGTACTCAACCTCTCGGAGGTCTAATACAAGCCTCCTAGCATTCATTCATTGCATAGATACTCAAAACCTTAAGGAATTAAAAACATTCTTCACACACGGAGATACTTTCATTAAATAACAAGCGGAAGACTTTCTAAACTTTAAAAATGGTGTCTCTAAACAATCTAATAGTTTAGAGTACAACATTCGGGACTAAACCCATACACAACTTAAACAATACTAAAAAGACACAAAGGAAAATAATGGGTGTTGTCCTTGAATTTATGAGGACTCACCAAGTCTTCATCTTCAAGCACCTTAGGAGCCTATCCATCAACCATAGAACACCACTATCTCCAATCCATACACTTTAGTAAGAAGAGGGGAAGAAAGGGGTTAGTACAATTAAGGACTACGTACGGAAACCATGCAAAAAACTGCTAAAAGGGGAGATTTATTGGGGAAACATGCTTTATGCCATTTGGTAAAACTTCATGAAAATACCAGTATAAGAGTCACAATACTCAATCATAATCAACATACAAGTCATTAACAACTTTAGCACATACTCCACACATAACCCATTCCTTCATATTAAACCATCCACCTCAAGTAACCCTTGGACAACACCTTGTGCAAGGTATGAATAATGTCCCATACCACCATCCACACTAAAGCATCATCCTAAGGCTACCTAACATTAAATTACCACTTATCATGCTTCATATCACTAGCCATCATACATAACTAGTACTAATATTCAACATATAAACACACTTAAGTAAGACATGAAGTGGCCGCCCATACAACCTCTTCAAGCACACCGAAGTGTTCCTCAAGGCCAAAATAGACAAGAACCTTTACATTTCAATATAACATGCTAAATAGTTCATTTCCTTAATTTAAGATAGATATGCAGCATATTAAAAAGATGACAAGTCAACATTCTTCTTTGAAGTCATTTAGGTCACATTCGTGCATTTAAAGGACTTTCATACAATAGCCATTAAGGCTTAGGGAACTCACTTTAGTATCTTCAAGGCTTACTCGTGCCATATGTAGATAGCATCCCATACTACTACCTACATGTTGTAGAACCTATCCAATGACTAGAGTGCACATCCCACTGAAACGACCCCAAAAATGCCCGAAAATGTGCTTCGGAAACACCTATAAATTGTAATTTCCATATATCTCAAAATCCGTGCATCATTTCGGAAATTCGACTTCGTATTCTTATTCAGGGGGTCAAATTGAGTGGGAAATGAGTCTAACCCAAATTTTAGAGCAACCGTATCAAAATCCAAAATTTTCAAGTGAAGCCCTTTTCGAGGGTCTACTTTGGAGGGTCATATCTCCTAGCACACAAATTATTTGGTGGCCAATAATATATCCATGGAAAGCCCTTTGAGTTAGCTACCTAACGCACTTCGTTTCACCTCATTCGGAGTTCGGACGAAGAAGTTATGCCCATTTTCGTAAAGTCTGTCCGGCAGAAAAGGCAATTTCAGTAGCCGATTTACTGTTCACCCGCCCCTTTTTTTTTTTTAAGTGTTGGACGAATTTTTTCCAAAGGGTATATATTATTTCCTAGATACCATTAATTCATTCCCATCCCTAAAAACATTTCCCTCTCTCAAAAACTCTCTCAAAACCCCAAGGAAACTCAAGGTGAAAGATGGAGCTAGGGTGGATGGTGGCTATTGATTTCTTCACCAATTTCGTTTGGTTCTTGAAGATAAAGGTATGGGGATCCTTTATCCTTGATTATTCTTTCTTTCAAGGAGCCCAATCAAAAGGTTTTCAAGGTTTTTCAAATACACAAAAATCCTATTTCGAATTCTAAGCATGGGTTCTTGCATTAAATAATTTCAAATGATGTTTCATGTGGTTATTAATGATTATTTATGGTTTTAAGAAAGAAATATTTGTGAACCCATGTCTTCTCAAATTCTTTAAATTTAGCCTAAAGTGAGTTTAATGATTTTGAGTAATTGATGTAGGATTATTGAGTGGTTGATGTGGGTTGTTCTTATATGATCTTAGCTATGTTGAGTTGCTAGAAATTGTTATTGAATGGTATAATGTGAGGTAGTAGCCTTGAATGGTCATAAATTGGGATTTAGACTTTATGTTGGTTATTGGATATTGTTTAGCTTAGCTTGTATAGTTGATTGTTGTTATTATCATTGTTATTGTATTGTTAAATTGTTGGAAGATGAGGATGATGAAGATAGCCATGGAAAGAGGGTAAGTTGATCAAACTTGATAAATATTGTATAATTGGCATGGAATTGAGTATTGTGGCTTATGGCCTTTGAAAAGGATGGTGAGATGGCTTGATCTCTTAGTATTAATAATATTGTTATTAATTGGCTTGATCCACCTTTGGTGGAGGTGGTTATTTGTTGTATTGTTGTGAATTGAGGCCATGAAGGGCATTAGGTGAATGTTATTATATTGTTGTATTATTATACACATATGAGGCTAGATGTAAAGTCCTATATGAAGCTATATGTGAAGGTATGATGTGAATGAGTTTATGTGATCTTGTGATGATCCTATTATGGTCTATTTTGCATATTATCATGAAATGGAATTATTATGTGATGTTTATGGTTTTCATGCTTCCATGATCAAATTATGAAGGTTGATATATATATGTATGTTGTTGGTGGGCTGATTTATATGTATTTCGAAATTGGTTGGACTTAGTACTCTTGAAGTACATGATTTCATTTACATGAACAATAGCCCATCATGTGTTTGATAAAATGCCCATTTATAGAATCCTTAGGAAATGGAAGGTCCAATGTACGTCCTATGAATCGAATAGCTATATAATTATTGAAATGATGATGAAATGGACACATGTATATGATTTTCTCTATATAAGTGTTGTGAGTCGACCAAGCCTAGTACGGGGGTAGTAGGCCCGTATAACCGTATCGAGGGTTGGGTACCTTGGTTGCCTAGTACGGGGGTAGTAGGCCCGTATAACCGTATCCACGGGCTGGTACCTTCGTTGCCTAGGACGGGGGGTAGTAGGCCCCTGTGACCAAATCGGGCGGTTGGTACCTTGCTTGCCTAGTACGGGGGTAGTAGGCCCGTATAACCATATCGAGGGTTGGTACCTTGGTTGCCTAGTACGGGGTTAGTAGGCCCGTATAACCATATCGAGGGTTTGTACCTTGGTCCCTAGCTCGGGGGTGGTAGGCCCGGGTAACCACATTGAGGGGTTTGTACCTCATTCGCCTCTCCAAGGGGGTGGTAGGCCTTGGAAATACTATATTGATGGTCACTCACCACACATGTACTATGCCCCACTAAATATGATTTATTTTATGTAAGCATCATTATACATATCCTCTCATTAATATGCTATCTATCGGGTATGATTATGCATTTTGCCTATAAAGTCCTTATCTAAGGTAATCTTGGGAACACTTAAGTGTGCTTGAAGAGCATTGTGGGGGGTCACTTCTTGTCTCACTCAAGTGTGTCTTAAGGTTATATTAGGTAGAGGTCCTATGGTAATGAAATGACATGTGTCCTTCTAAAGTTAAGCATGAGTTGTATATGGATTTATATTAAGTATATGTATGGTTGGCTATGGTCTAATATGTTAATGTTGACTTGTATTATGTCTCTTATACTTGCAAAGGAAAGGTTTTATCAAAGGACATGAAAGCATACCTTTCTTGTAAATGTCCGTTGTGCATATTTTCTTGCATGGTCTCCATACTTAGTACTTAATTGTGCTAACCCCTTTCTTTTGCTTTTTGACTAAAGTGTAGGGATTTGGAGATGGTGATATGTCATGACTACTTGATAGGTTTTTAAGAGTTGAAGATGAAGACTTGGTGAGTCCTCATAGATTCGAGGGCAATAACCAACATGTTCTTTTTATGTCTCTCTAGTATTTGCTTAAGTTTTGAGTGGGCTTAGTCCCAATGTTATATTCAGGTATTAGATGGTTTTGAGACATATTGTATAAAGTCTAGAAAGTCTTTCGCTTGCTATTTATTGAAAGTATCTTCGTGAGTGAAGAAAGTTTTTAATTCCTTATGGTTTTGGTGTCTATGCAATGAATGAATGCTAAGAGGCTTGTATTAGACCTCTTCGAGGTCGAGTACGCCGGTTACGACTAGGGGTGCTCCGGGTCGTGACAAACTTGGTATCGAGCATAAGTTTCCGGGATGGTCTTAGGTTGTCTCAAAACCACATCTAGTAGAGTCTTGTTCATAATGTGAAGCGCGCCACATTATGAATAGGAGGCTATTGGGTGCTAAGAAAGTTTCACTTCTTCATTCTTTTAGTCGTGCCATGGAGTTTCTCTCTATAATGTCTTCCCTTTTTTTTTCATATGTGATGGTCATTTGGGTGTAACCTTTGAGGAACTTTTAATGTTGCAAGGATTGAGGGAGAGAATGTTAGTTGTGATGCCAACTATGACTTGGTGACTTAGTAGGTGTGAGGTGAAAGATTGTGGTGATGACTTTAGTATGAATGGGATTCCTTTGGTTATGCGTGTTGTTGGTAGTATCCGGCTTAGTCATGAGGAAGTTTTGTGATGTGTTGAAGGAATTTGTGAAATGTGTGGTGATTTAGAAATGCTAGGTGTAATGAGTATAAAAGCCTAGTGTTGTTTTGATCCGACCTTAGGATGGAAGGAGGTGAATTTGAAAGAACTAGTAAGAGTTTCTCTAAGTGGGGGAAATATGTGGTTAGATGATAAGGTCTTCAAGTGTGGTTGATGTTTATGAGTTAGGCTTGAAGGATGTTTTCATTACAAGAGGTTTAGTGAATTAAAGAGTTGGGTAAGAATGGTTTTGGTAAGATTGATGGTATTTTCATTGAGATTTTTATAAGATGTTAAGGTTGACCTTAGTTGGGTTTACCCTTAAGTGGGGGATGGTACGATGAGTAGTGAAGTTGTAGAGAAGTGTTGATATCCTTACCTACTTCTATATGTGCTTACTCAAGCCTAAAACAAAGAGTTCCTAGAAGCTTGGTTCATGTTTTGGAGTCTTATGTGAAAAGGAGTTTTCCATGGTCTCCTTATGTCATGCATGTTTTAAATGAATTCTTGTTAAATGAGAAAATGAATTTTCATGTTTCATGCCCCTCATGTTGATAGGCAATTAGAGTAAGTAACCTATGTGATTCATGAGGTGAATGGTTTAAATGTGCTTTTAAGAAGTAATTGCATAATTGGCCGAAGATCATATGATAAGCATGATTTGAGTTGGAGGAGGAAATTCCTCCAATGAAACGGAATATGTCTAAGTTGCATGCATATTGAGTTCGTAGAAGTAGTCCTATTCTCTCATGTAGTATGATGTGTGTTTTAAATGGAGATTTTTTTTCTCTCATGTGTCGATTCTCTGTAAAATGGCATACTTGACTTGATGATGTGAATTAAATGAACATGCTTGAATGTGTTCTTATGAAATGGAATGTTAGCTCCTTATGTGGTGGAAACTTTCCTAAAGAGTAGAGGAGGTAGTTCCTCCCATGTTTATGTGAATTAATGAGGTTTGCGCATTTCCATAAAAACTTGTGTTTTTGAAGAAAGATGAGTTGTATGAGTTGTTTCCCTCATGTTGTAGTGCATTGGTTATAAGTGATCAATTGTACTTCATGAAAATAAGGTATGAGCATGTCTTAGTAAGGAGTTGAGAAGTTCCTCCTTGAAAGAGTGCTATTGAACATGGAAACTTGCATATGTGCTTAATGATGTATGGACTATGTAATGACTAGGAGAAGGTAGTTCCTCCTATGAACATGAGAAATGTTGATGTTGGTGTGTTATGATTAGGAGAAGGTAGTTTATCCTTGAACATCACTAAACATGATAATGTCATTGCATACATTCATGTTTAAGTTGACAATTGGTTCATTGTGGTTTTACAATTATGTTGAGGTTTTTGAAATGAGGTGTAAGTGCATTGTTGCATCCCTGTGTGGGCTGAATTTGCCATGTTTGTGTCTCTCATGTATGTTTCTTTAACATTCGGGACGAATGTTCCCAAGGGGGAGATATTGAAACGACCCCAAAAATCCCCGAAAATGTGGAAAAAGAACACCTATAAATTGTAATTTCCATATATCTCAAAATCCGTGCATCATTTCGGAAATTCGACTTCGTATTCTTATTCAGGGGGTCAAATTGAGTGGGAAATGAGTCTAACCCAAATTTTAGAGCAACCGTATCAAAATCCAAAATTTTCAAGTGAAGCCTTTTTCGAGGGTCTACTTTGGAGGGTCATATCTCCTAGCACACAAATTATTTGGTGGCCAATAATATATCCATGGAAAGCCCTTTGAGTTAGCTACCTAACGCACTTCGTTTCACCTCATTCGGAGTTCGGACGAAGAAGTTATGCCCATTTTCGTAAAGTCTGTCCGGCAGAAAAGGCAATTTCCGGTAGCGATTTACCGTTCACCCGCCCCTTTTTTTTTTTTAAGTGTTGGACGAATTTTTTTCCAAAGGGTATATATTATTTCCTAGATACCATTAATTCATTCCCATCCCTAAAAACATTTCCCTCTCTCAAAAACTCTCTCAAAACCCCAAGGAAACTCAAGGTGAAAGATGGAGCTAGGGTGGATGGTGGCTATTGATTTCTTCACCAATTTCGTTTGGTTCTTGAAGATAAAGGTATGGGGATCCTTTATCCTTGATTATTCTTTCTTTCAAGGAGCCCAATCAAAAGGTTTTCAAGGTTTTTCAAATACACAAAAATCCTATTTCTAATTCTAAGCATGGGTTCTTGCATTAAATAATTTCAAATGATGTTTCATGTGGTTATTAATGATTATTTATGGTTTTAAGAAAGAAATATTTGTGAACCCATGTCTTCTCAAATTCTTTAAATTTAGCCTAAAGTGAGTTTAATGATTTTGAGTAATTGATGTAGGATTATTGAGTGGTTGATGTGGGTTGTTCTTATATGATCTTAGCTATGTTGAGTTGCTAGAAATTGTTATTGAATGGTATAATGTGAGGTAGTAGCCTTGAATGGTCATAAATTGGGATTTAGACTTTATGTTGGTTATTGGATATTGTTTAGCTTAGCTTGTATAGTTGATTGTTGTTATTATCATTGTTATTGTATTGTTAAATTGTTGGAAGATGAGGATGATGAAGATAGCCATGGAAAGAGGGTAAGTTGATCAAACTTGATAAATATTGTATAATTGGCATGGAATTGAGTATTGTGGCTTATGGCCTTTGAAAAGGATGGTGAGATGGCTTGATCTCTTAGTATTAATAATATTGTTATTAATTGGCTTTGATCCACCTTTGGTGGAGGTGGTTATTTGTTGTATTGTTGTGAATTGAGGCCATGAAGGGCATTAGGTGAATGTTATTATATTGTTGTATTATTATACACATATGAGGCTAGATGTAAAGTCCTATATGAAGCTATATGTGAAGGTATGATGTGAATGAGTTTATGTGATCTTGTGATGATCCTATTATGGTCTATTTTGCATATTATCATGAAATGGAATTATTATGTGATGTTTATGGTTTTCATGCTTCCATGATCAAATTATGAAGGTTGATATATATATGTATGTTGTTGGTGGGCTGATTTATATGTATTTCGAAATTGGTTGGACTTAGTACTCTTGAAGTACATGATTTCATTTACATGAACAATAGCCCATCATGTGTTTGATAAAATGCCCATTTATAGAATCCTTAGGAAATGGAAGGTCCAATGTACGTCCTATGAATCGAATAGCTATATAATTATTGAAATGATGATGAAATGGACACATGTATATGATTTTCTCTATATAAGTGTTGTGAGTCGACCAAGCCTAGTACGGGGTAGTAGGCCCGTATAACCGTATCGAGGGTTGGTACCTTGGTTGCCTAGTACGGGGTAGTAGGCCCGTATAACCGTATCGAGGGTTGGTACCTTGGTTTGCCTAGTACGGGGGTAGTAGGCCCGTTTAACCATATCGAGGGGTTGGTACCTTGGTTGCCTGGTACGGGGGGTAGTAGGCCCGTATAACCATATCGAGGGGTTGGTACCTTGGTTGCCTAGTACGGGGGGTAGTAGGCCCGTATAACCATATCGAGGGGTTGTACCTTGGTCCCTAGCTCGGGGGTGGTAGGCCCGGGTAACCACATTGAGGGGTTTGTACCTCATTCGCCTCTCCAAGGGGTGGTAGGCCTTGGAAATACTATATTGATGGTCACTCACCACACATGTACTATGCCCCACTAAATATGATTTATTTTATGTAAGCATCATTATACATATCCTCTCATTAATATGCTATCTATCGGGTATGATTATGCATTTTGCCTATAAAGTCCTTATCTAAGGTAATCTTGGGGAACACTTAAGTGTGCTTGAAGAGGATTGTGTGGGCGGTCACTTCTTGTCTCACTCAAGTGTGTCTTAAGGTTATATTAGGTAGAGGTCCTATGGTAATGAAATGACATGTGTCCTTCTAAAGTTAAGCATGAGTTGTATATGGATTTATATTAAGTATATGTATGGTTGGCTATGGTCTAATATGTTAATGTTGACTTGTATTATGTCTCTTATACTTGCAAAGGAAAGGTTTTATCAAAGGACATGAAAGCATACCTTTCTTGTAAATGTCCGTTGTGCATATTTTCTTGCATGGTCTCCATACTTAGTACTTAATTGTGCTAACCCCTTTCTTTTGCTTTTTGACTAAAGTGTAGGGATTTGGAGATGGTGATATGTCATGACTACTTGATAGGTTTTTAAGAGTTGAAGATGAAGACTTGGTGAGTCCTCATAGATTCGAGGGCAATAACCAACATGTTCTTTTTATGTCTCTCTAGTATTTGCTTAAGTTTTGAGTGGGCTTAGTCCCAATGTTATATTCAGGTATTAGATGGTTTTGAGACATATTGTATAAAGTCTAGAAAGTCTTCCGCTTGCTATTTATTGAAAGTATCTTCGTGAGTGAAGAAAGTTTTTAATTCCTTATGGTTTTGGTGTCTATGCAATGAATGAATGCTAAGAGGCTTGTATTAGACCTCTTCGAGGTCGAGTACGCCGGTTACGACTAGGGGGTGCTCCCGGGTCGTGACACCCACATAATGGGAATAGGCATTAACCGACATAGACCATGCAAGTTAGACATGGAATCCGGTGTCATAAAAACCTGCATCATGGAAAGTGTTCTACTTGCCAAGGGTAGAACTAATAAGCAACCCATGTAGGCACAAGGTTTAGGGGATATCCAAAGAAGTTCATTATACCCTAACCTCATACTCGGAGAGGGCTACCTTCTTAACCATATCCACTCGGTGCTTAGCCTTAGTTCCCATAGAGTAATTTTATTCACATGTATGTACAAGAGAGGGCTCCATCACTAAGTCTAGCCGTCCCATAGTACTTCTACCAAGAAGGGAACCACAAGGATCTACCGATCAACGTTCATTAGGATAGCTCATTGACTTTCTTAGAGAGGGTTTTCTACCGTAACAGTCCACCAACTCTAAGTCTATCATTTCACACAAGAAGAAGGTAATCACCCTAAGGTCCACCACTTAAAGGTTTTTCATTCGCTTAGGATTCTAGATATATGAAAGGGCACCATGCTTAGGTCTACCAATTCAAGGCTTAGTCTAGAAGTCCTATTTTATCATTCATCAAAAGGGAGCCATGCTTAGGTCTACCGATCCTAGACATTCATTCATTTCATAAGCTTTCATGTAACACAAAGGGATAAAGTCTTCCAAGCAAGCCACAACATTACCATATAGACACTCTTCATAGTCTAACATCATCACATATATGAGCATTAAAAGAGATCATACTTTCAATCATAATGCAATAACATTTTATACAAGATCACCTTATGTCCATAAGAATACCTTCACATTTATACCTTCACATAGTACAATAACACTTCATTACTTGATAACACTTTAATTCAATAGATAATGCCTTCAAGGCCAAGTCCATAATACATATAAACATATAAGCACCTCCACCATAGGTGGATCACACATCATTCTACCACAATTCTATATTAATTCTACATTCACAATGAAGTTTGGTCAACTTACCCTTTTTCCAAAACCACAATCACCATTCCTCAATTCTTCAACAATTCGCAATAGATAAACATAGATAATAATAGAAAACTACTATTCAACTTAATCTAAGCATAATTCCATCATCATTCAATCATACACATTCAAGCCACTTCATAAGCCAAATTTAGGAAACTTGGAAAGACATGGGTTCATGGAATTTTCTTTCTTAAAACCATCAATAATTGCATAAATCATCATTAAAAATCATTTAATGCAAGAACCCATGCTTAGAATCACAATTAGGGTTTTTGTGTTTTTGGAAGAACTTTGAAATCATTTGGATTGAGCTCCTTGAAAGGAAGAATAATCAAGGATAAAGGATCCCCATACCTTAACCTTCATAAATACCATGAATTTTTTTAGAAGAAAACACTGGAAACCTTCAACCCTAGCTTAAACTTGACCTAGTCCTTCAATGGAGTTCTAGAGAGAACAATTTAGGAGAGAAGGGTTTTGATTTAGGGATAAGTGAAGAATGAATTCTAAAATACCATAATAATGTTTTAATACTCTTAAAATAATAACCCATATATTAATTAGGACTAGAGGTGAATTTACCGATTGACCCCTAAGTTGGTCATGCCGCTTACAACTTTTGCAGGTCTATTCCACGCCCACCAGACCACAGACCGTGGCCTGGTCCACTCCCCATCAATGGGGTCCGTGGTTTGGGACTTAGAGTCAGCTTGCAGGGCCTGCAACCATGGACCAAGACTACTGGCCGTGGTTTTACCCACGAGCCATAGGTCATGGGCATAGTTTTGCCACTTTTGGCCAACCATGGTTTTTCAATGGGGCTTTGGGCCTTAGAATTAGGGTCCTCCTCAAGGACCCTTAGTTATAACATGGGCAGCATGGATGACACCAACAGGAGTGGCATGTACCCCTCAAGACCATTCACACAGAGTCATGCAAAGGATCTCTAAGGCCTACAAACAATGTTCATGAAAAGGGAAGCATTAGAGGAGCTTGAAGGTCACCAAAAAAGGACATACAATGTGTGTAAGGTACATCAAAATGAGAAGGAAGAAGGAAAGAGGCCATGTGTGCAAATGGCCATTTCATTAATTCAAGAATTCACAAAAGAAGGCAACCAAACAAGGCCCTTATCTCATTAAGGGTAGAATTGTCAAAGAAGTGTCTTGTTTATTTTATTAGTATAAATAGTAGTCTCTTTTATTTTGGAAGACTTAGACCATATTGAATATTGACTCTCAAATTATAGTATCTTCTTAGTGAGGAATTAGTGAGTAATTAGGGTGAACTCTTGGGATTGCTTGTTAACTTCTTGTGTTTGATTAATCAAAGTGTTACCCCTTTGTGATTTTTGGTTTCATTTGATTATTCTTCGTTGGGTTGAATTTAGGTTGTTGAAGTCAATTGGGAGGTGAGGGTTTTAGTCCCTTGTTGACCATAATTTCAATAACTTGAGTATTAATCCACATATCCTTTCTTTATTTATTCCTCTCCTTTCTTGATCTTTATCATTTGGTATCAAGAGCCTAGGTTTAGATTTGTAATTTTTTTTAAAAAGAGTCCAAAAAAATCGTCAAAACAAATCTGATTTTTTTGTTTGTTTTGATTTATTGTTTTTGACACTAGATCCTTGTTCCCTAGTATTTTTTTAGTCTAGGTTTCGAATTTTGTTCAATTTGAAGTTGTAGAAGTGAAGTTACCATTGAAGGGTTTCAAGCTTTTCAAACTTTTCAAATTTTGAAAATGGGTCTTTTGACTGAGGAGAAATTGGAGGTTAATAATTAGTGGGCTTTGTTCTCTTAGTTGAAAGGAAGAAAATCCTAAATTTTGAGCCAATTTCTAGTTGATTTGAGTGTATTGGGGTTTAATGTGTGTTCTTGGTGTCTTCAACTTACTCTTGAAGAAGAAGAAAGAAGAAAGAAGAAAGTACATTTGATCCAACTTTTCAAGTCAAAGTTGGTTAAAGGTGTTTTTTTGGGGTCCATTAGTGGAATTTTGAAAAAAATAAAGAAAGAAAAAAAAATCAACGTGGACCGACACATCAACAGCCAGCGCAGCAGACAACCTGCCAGCAACGCCCAGTCGCACCTGACGCGCGTGTGCGTCAGTTTCAGAGACCAAAACCTGTAGGTTTTTTTTAAGACCCCAAAAATATTCTTAGTACGGAAAATTTTTGGACCTAGAAATTTTTCTAAGTGTCCAAACTTCGTGATTCTTTTTCTACCATTTTTCCCTTCAATTCCTCAACTATTTAACAATTAATTAACATCTTTAATTACTTGTTAACCAGTTTTAATCATCCAATCAAAGTCTTACAAGTGATGGACTTCTTTGAGGCTTAATTGTTTTTGTAAGTGTCCAAATTCACGTCTTCTTTTTCTAAACTCATTTCTCTACTATTTTCCAACTATTTAACATTTAATTAGCATCTTTGATTACTTGTTAACTAGTTTTAATCATCAAATAATTTCTTCGATCCTTTAAATTAATAACAACAAGTAATTCTTCTACTTTTGTTACTTGGTTTATTTTGAGTCTGAATGTTTTGGTGCTTCTTTATTCTACTTTTCTCATCTTAATTCGTTGATAACCTTCTTGATTCAAGTCCGTTAGTTTTTTTTCTTTTTTTGGGTCGTCCTTCTTTCAAGAGTTGCAAGAATCCACTCCATCACAAAAGATAGGTGATCTTGAGTTGATTGAACGGAGCTAGTTCACTATCAATTTTGAGACGACGCCATAGAAGGTGAGTTGAGAGCTACATACGAGTGATGTGAGGCTTTTCTACTAATCTCATTTGTTGAGTTTTGTAGGTATCATGTCTAATACAAGTCCAATTGGGGAGAGCTCGAAGAACATCATGGAGGTTCTCGCCAACATCTATAAGCAAGTAGCGGAAATGAATGGAAGGATGGGAGGTATGGAGGAAAGGTTGGTACAGGTGGAAAATGAGAATAGAAGGAAAGTAATTCAACCCGATTATGAGGAGATAAGGAGGGCATCAGTGCATTCCATCACCCTTGCTCCGGGACAAACTCATAATCTATATTCTCCTCCACAAAGCCGAACCCAAAACTACCAACGGCCCACTTTCCAAACTCCCAACCCTCCAAACCACCTAAGACAACCTATGCCACATCCAAATCCATAACCCTATCACCCGCCACAGGAGAATCTTCCTTTTGCGGCCAACCAAGTCCAATACCAAACACCATTTCGAAATGATTCAACTGCATCTTTTCATGAACCCACATCACATCCACAAAATGTACCACAAATGCCCTACCAAGACTACCAATACCAAAATCCTCTCTATGATGAAATTCATGAGGAGTTCAATAATGATGAGTTTTGGGAGCTTAGGGGTAGGGATGGAAATGGAGTACGAAGGGAAGGAGTACGACCTCGGGACTTGGGGTGGGACCAAGGCATGGGAGATCAAGAATATGGGAATAGAGGATATAGGATGGGATATAGAGGTGACATGATGTGAAATAGAGGAAATAGGTTTAGGGAGAGGAATGATCATCAAGAGAGGGGCTTGAACACTATCAAGGTCACACTTCCAAGGTTCAAAGGAAGTAGTGACCCCGATGAGTTCTTGGAATGGAAAATTCAAAGTGAGCGGATCTTTCTCACAAATAATATCTCAGAAACTTTGAAGGTGAAGTATGCTCTCATGCAATTTGAGGGGTACGCATCAACCTAGTGGGAGTCCAAGAGGAGGAAAAGGGAGAGTCATCATAACTACGAGTTACCTACTTGGCAAGAGTTGATTGCACTTATGGAGTTGAGATACTTGACTCCAAACTACTACCAAGAGGTGCTCAAGAAGGTGCACATGTTGAGGCAAGGTACCAAAATTGTGGAAGAATATTATGATGAGTTTGAGAACTTGCGGATGAAGTCTAAAATTGAAGAGAATATGAAATGTACGATGATATGATTTGTGGCAAACTTGAGGTATGATATGTTGAAGCCCTTGAAGCTTAATCACTATAAGACTCTTGAAGCGGCTTTCCATGATGCCTCAAAGGTAGAAGAAGATTTGAAAGAAGAAAAGTCATACAAGGCCAAAAGTTCTTTAACTTCCTCATGGAGCAAAGGTAGAGATAATTGGAAGACTGCATCCTCTAGGGAGCAACCTAAAGGTGGAGGTCAAGCTGCCCAAGTAAAGCTTGATTACAAATCTAAGGTAAGTGAGCAAGCACAAGGAGGTAACTATGTTCAACCTAACTTTTCTCGACCCTCTACAATTCAATGCTTTAGATGCCAAGGGAGGGGACATATTGCTAGTGAGTGTCCAAATAGGAGAACAATTGTTGCTCTTTGTGTTAGATATAAGACTGAAGATGAAGATGATGGTGAAGAAAAAAATGAGGGAGATGGAGATAGTGGTGAAAGAGAGGAAGGTGCTTCAAGGGATGAAGAAGAAAGGTTGGATGAGAGGGTGAATTTTGCTTGCTTCATGGAGAAGGGAAAGTCTTTGGTTGATGATGATGAAGACTTGAACATAAATGTCAATCTTTCATATGTTGTGAGAAGAATTATGGGAGCTCTTGCAAAAGAAGAACTTGACCAAAGGGAGAATCTATTTCATGCTAGGTGAAAAATCCAAGGTAAAGTGTGTTCTTTAATCATTGATAGCGGGAGTTGCACTAATGTGGTGAGTAGTTCCTAGGTGGAGCGTATGAAAATACAAACCAGCAAGCATCCCAATCCTTATGAGCTACAATGACTCAATGAGAGTGGAGAGATGAAGGCCCTCAAACAAGAAAGTATTCGGTTTAGTGTGGGAAAGTACAATAAAGAATTGGTTTGTGATGTGGTTCCTATGTTAGCATGCCACCTACTGTTGGGGAGGCCTTGGCAATTTGATAGAGATGTTGTGCACCAAGGGAGATCCAACAAATACACTTTTATGATTGAAGGTAAAAAGTATGTGCTTGCACCTCTCACTCCATATCAAGTGAGTGAGGACTATCGAGCTATGAAGAGCTTCGGGAGAGAATAAAAGTCAAGAAGGCAAAAGGTGAAAGCGAAAGTTCCACTATCGTTACAAAGGAGGGGAGTGCCTTGGCTAAAAATAAGAAGAATATGTGCATGATAGCAAAGCCAAGCAAGTGTTTAAAGGGTGTGGATGAGGAATGCTTTATAGTGTGCCTTGTCAACACCAACCTTTTGTTACATGCTAACGAAGATACTAGCACTTTGCCTAGTATTATTTCTTCTCTTTTGCAGGGCTATGATGAGCTATTTCCAAATGAGATTCCCGCTGGATTACCACCCTTAAGGGGAATCGAGCACCAAATAGATTTTATATCGGGTTCACAAATCCCCAATCGTCCAACTTATAGGAGTAACCCGGTAGAAACCAAAGAGCTATCAAGGCAAGTGGAAGAGCTTCTTGAGAAGGGGTTGATAAAAGAAAGCCTAAGTCCTTGTGCCATACCGGTAATTCTTGTTCCCAAAAAGGATGGCACTTGGAGAATGTGTATTGATTGTAGAGCCGTAAATAAGATCATAGTGAAGTATCAACATCCCATTCCTCAACTTGATGATATGCTTGATGAGCTATGTGGTTCTATTGTTTTCTCCAAGATTGACCTTCGAAGTGGGAATCATCAAATTCATATGAAACCAGGTGATGAGTGGAAGATGACCTTCAAGACAAAGTTTGGGTTGTATGAATTGCTTGTGATGCCATTTGGATTGACAAATGCCCCAAGCACTTTCATGAGATTGATGAACCATGTTCTCAAACCTTTCATCAACAAATTTGTTGTGGTGTATTTTGATGACATACTTGTGTATAGTAGGACAATGGAGGAACACGTATCCCATTTGAAACAAGTGTTTGATGTCCTACTACGAGAGCGTCTCTTTGCTAATTTCAAGAAATATTTATTTTGTGTTGAGAAAGTTGTGTTTTTGGGTTTTGTGTTTAGTGCAAATGGATTGAGGTCGATGAAGAGAAGGTGGAGTCCATCAAGACTTGGCCTACCCCAACCAGTGCAACCGAGGTAAGAAGTGTTCATGGGTTAGCAAGTTTTTATCGGCAATTTGTGAAGGGCTTTAGTTCAATTGCTGCTCCTTTGACCGAACTGATCAAGAAAGATGTACCTTTTGTATGGGGTGCGGAGCAGGAGAAGTCTTTTCAAGCCTTGAAATTGATGTTGAGTTCTGCACCCTTGCTCCAACTACCTAACTTTGATAAGGCCTTTGGAATTGAATGTGATGCTTCAGGTGTTGGTATAGGTGGTGTGTTGATGTAAGAAGGAAAACCATTAGTTTTCTTTAGTGAAAAGTTAAAGGGAGTTACACTCAAGTACTCAACTTATGACAAGGAATTGTATTCACTTGTGCGAGTGTTGGCTCATTGGCAACACTACTTGTGGTACAAAAAGTTTGTGATAAGGACCGATCATGAGTCCTTGAAGCATCTTAAGGGGAAATCCAAGTTGAACCAGTGACATGCTAAGTGGGTTGAATTCATTGAAACCTTTCCATATGTGATCAACTACAAGCAAGGCAAGGAGAATGTGGTAGCGGATGCTCTATCAAGAAGGTTTGTATTGGTCAATGCCTTGGTTTCTAGAATGATGGGGTTTGAAAGCTTAAGGGGATTCTATTCTATGGATTCTGACTTCAAAGATACCTTTGATAATCTTAGTCAAGGGAAGCGAGTTGATAGGTACCAATTGGTTGATGGTTTTTTGTTCAAAGATGGCCGAGCATGTGTTCCCATGAGCTCATGGAGAGAGTCATTTGTCAAGGAGGCTCATAGTGGTGGTTTGATGGGACACATTGGGGTACCAAAAACACTTGATATTCTTAAGGAGCAGTTCTTTTGGCCCAAGGTGAAGCATGATGTGGAGAGGATTTGTGGACAATGTCTAGAATGCAAGCAAGCCAAATCCACGACTATGCCCTAAGGTAAGTATACCCCTTTTCCTACTCCTAATGGTTCGTGGATGGATATTTCTATGGACTTTGTGTTAGGACTTCCTATGACTAGAAGAGGAAATAATAGTATATTTCTGGTAGTGGATAGATTTTCTAAAATGGCTCATTTTATTCCATGCCATAAATGTGATGATGCATCCCATGTAGCTTATTTGTTTGTTATCAATGTGCTTAAATTGCACGGAGTTCCTCAAACCATTGTTAGTGATAGGGACTCCAAGTTTCTTAGTCACTTTTGGAAGAGTCTATGGGGTACACTTGGTACCAAACTTATGCTCTCTACTTCTTGCCATCCTCAAACGGATGGACAAACTGAAGTAGTCAACCACACTCTTAGAAGCATGCTTCGATGCATGATTAAAGGATCCCCAACTACTTGGGGAGACCATTTACCCTTGATTGAATTTGCATATAATCGGTCTTTCCACTCCTCTATTAGAATGTCTCCATTTGAGGCATGTTATGGTTTTAAACCTTTGTTTCCATTAACCATGATTCCTTTGTCTAGCGATGTTGTTGTGAGCCTAGATGCCGAGAAAAGGGCAAAGGAGATGATGAACATTCATGCCAAGGTCAAAGAAGCCATTGAAAAGAACGATTCAAAGGTGGCCATTCGAAAGAATCGAGAAAGAAAGGAAGTGATCTTCAATCCAGATGATTGGGTGTGGGTGCATTTCCGAAAGGAGAGGTTTCCACAAGTACAAAAAGGGAAGCTAAGCCCAAGAGGGGATGGACCCTTCAAAGTACTCAAGAGAATCAATGACAATGCTTACATGATTGACCTACCAAGTGAGTATAATGTTCATAATATTTTCAATGTTAGTGATTTATCTCCTTGTGTTGTAGGTGATCCTTTGGATTCGAGGACGAATCATTTTCAAGAAGGGGAGGATGATAACATGGGCAGCATGGATGACACTAACATGAGTGGCATGTACCCCTCAAAACCATTCACACAGAGTCAAGCAAAGGATCTCCGAGGCCTACAAGCAATGTTCATGAAAAGGGAAGCATTAGAGGATCTTGAAGGTCACCAAATAAGGACATACAATGTGTAAGGTACATCAAAATGAGAAGAAAGAAGGAAAGAGGCCATGTGTGCAAATGTCCATTTCATGAATTCAAGAATTCAAAAAAGAAGGCAACCAAACAAGGCCCTTATCTCATTAAGGGTAAAATTGTCAATGAAGTGTCTTGTTTATTTTATTAGTATAAATAGTAGTCTCTTTTATTTTGGAAGACTCAAACCATATTGAATATTGACTCTCAAATTATAGTATCTTCTTAGTGATTAATTAGTGAGTAAGTAGGGTGAACTCTTGGGATTGCTTGTTAACTTCTTGTGTTTGATTAATCAAAGTGTTACCCCTTTGTGATTCTTGGTTTCATTTGATTATTCTTCCTTGTGTTGAATTTTGGTTGTTGAAGTCAATTTGGAGGTGACGGTTTTAGTCCCTTGTTGCCCATAATTTCAATAACTTGAGTATTAATCCACATATCCTTTCTTTCTTTATTCCTTTCCTTTCTTGATCTTTATCACTTAGGTCCTTAGGGAGTCATACCTTGATGTCTAACCCCTAAACACCTCAACTATGGCTCGAAACAACATCAAACACCATCAAAACTCAAGATGAAGACAAACGAAAACATGTTAGGCTCTAGTTACTCTAGTTTGTTTTTAGGGTCGTCACATTATCCCCCAGTTGGGAACATTCATCCTCGAATGAAACTTGAACACATTAAGGGGTAATGACTCAAGACTAGCCGTCCACCATCATACATACAACATTATAAACATCACACATATCTAGGAGGAACATCAACTCCACATCAACAAGGCTCAAACAACTTCATGCATTTCAAGCAAGTAGGAAGTACATCTACAAACTCATTATGCATCAAAACTTCACATTTCTCATTACATTGGAGGAACTCCCTTCTCCAAATCACATCATTCTCATCATAACATCAATAAACACAATATGCAATTTCCTCATAAAAGCATATTATGCAACATTTTCAAGAACACATTTAAGCATGCTCAATAAGTCAACTCATGCAACATTTAAGCATGTTCACTATTTCACCTCATGAAGCAAATAAACAACTCATACTAGATGCACATCAACAAGAGGAACACAACTCATGAAAACTCATTTTCACATTTAACAAGAATTCAACTAGAACATGTATAACATAAGGAGAACATATGGAAACTCATTTTTCACACAAGACTCCAAAACATAAAACAAGCTACTAGGAACTCTTTGTTTTAGGCTTGAATAGGCACATAAAGAAAGAGGTAAGGATATTAACACTTCTCAACAACCTTACTACTCACATACCATCCCCCACTTAAGGGTAAACCCAACTAAGGCCAACATAACATAGGAACCTCAATTAAGAAACCGTCAACATACCAGAGCCTTTAAACTCCGAAGGTCCTCATTAAGCAACTCTTGCTCATCTCAACCTTACCACCTCACTTCGAGGTCTCACATGAGTCTACCTCACCGGTCTAAACTCCTCAAACTCACTACACCTCTTAAGATCGAAACATCAATCAAGCCTAACTCATGAATGTCACGACCCAAGCCTAGGGCCTAGACGTGACATGGCGAATGGGAAACCCGAAGGAACCCCAAACAAGCCTCTCAAACTTGTCATCACACTTCATCGGTCGCGGAAGTATATTCAACATTAAATAA
This sequence comes from Solanum commersonii, assembly GCA_029007595.1. Taxonomy (NCBI): domain Eukaryota; kingdom Viridiplantae; phylum Streptophyta; class Magnoliopsida; order Solanales; family Solanaceae; genus Solanum; species Solanum commersonii. The sequence goes on along the minus strand of JAJTWQ010000010.1, from coordinate 2,241,883 downwards.
TGGGAAATAGGGACTAAGGGCAACCATTTCAAAATAACATCATAGAATAAGAGTCAAGCTCATTTACAAAATACTTGTCCAACGTACACCTCTACATACATAGATAGGACGGGGGCCATGACATATTATCGGCTCCCCTCATAGTCAAAATACAATGGCAAGTTAAAGTCTCAAAACATAAGAGTAAGAAACATAACGTAGCCCTCGAATCATTGAGGACTCACCAACAATCTCGGATAAGCATCGTACTAGCCACGTGAATGAAGAGAAGGATCAAGATTAGCTCCGGTCCCTACATGGTGACATCATGTAGGCAAAATATGCGTTAGTACTTTGGAATGTACTAAGTATGCGGGGTGCAATGAAATAATAGACAAGGACGCAATCGGAATGCAAGAGATAGTTCCATAGGCATAATAGATGATAATATGAGGATGCATGATTAAAGTGAAGTCAAAACATGTTTAAGTAAAACTATACTAATAGTAGATATCATATGTGTGTGCATAATCCGACCAATCTGTAACCCCAACTTAGGATGGGGGATGCCGTTCACACCCGGACACCCCGGTGGCAAGGTATAAACCCCTCACATGGTTGATGTTGGTCACACCCCAAGCATCCTAGGTGGCGAGATATAAACCTCTCACATGGTTGATGTTGGTCACACCCCAAACATCCTAGGTGGCGAGATATAAACCTCTCACATGGTTGATGTTGGTCACACCCCAAGCATCCTAGGTGGCAAGATATAAACCTCTCACATGGTTGATGTTGGTCACACCCCAAACATCCTAGGTGGTGAGATATAAACCTCTCACATGGTTGTCCGGTTCTTTTCCCCCGGACCGGGCATGGTCATGCAACACTTTATATAGGAAATTCACCTTAGGCTCTAATGCAATCTCATGTATGAAATGAACATATACATAAGCTTAGTTTGTCATCAACACATTTCTGGAATGCCATACATCTCGTAACTCAAGCCCTAAAGTATCAATTCATCAATTCTCCATAATTGGACATTTTGTCAAACACCTTGAAGGCATGTAATGGGATCAAAGAGCATGGAAAATAGGGTAGTAATTATGTAGCCAAACCAGTGAACAACCTACAACAACACATTTTAACACCCATAAGACCACATGAAAATCTCCACATCCATTCCGAATTTAGATTCAAGTTTTAGAGTCACAACATGCTCAAAACAATCACTCTTCATGTTTAAAATTCACTTGTGCAGGAAATTTATACAAGGAACAAGACTAATTTATGAACCATGAATTAAACCATGAATTAGTGAGTAGAATAGAGACTAGACACTATGGGTGGAAGGACCCATGAGTTCAACACCACATACCTTGAGTTTTTATGAAGGCCTTGAGAGTGTCTTCAATGGAAGCTTGGAACTTGGGAGTAAGAGTCTCTTCAATCTTGATGAAGGTTTTGGATTAGGGTTCTTGAGAGAACTTTGAGAGAAAATGTGTCTAAGTATGGGAGAGGTGTTTTGGAAAATGTTTTAGAGATGGGAATTGAGTTAATGTTATATAGGAAATAACATATGCCCTTTGGAAAAAAACGGAACAAACACTTAGAAAAAAAAGTGAGGCGGGTGAACAGTAACTTTGGTTACTGGAAATTGCATTTTCTGCCCGGACAGGTTTTATGAAAATGGGCATAACTTCTTCGTCCGAACTCCGAATGAGGTGAAACGAAGTGCGTTGGGTAGCTAACTCAAAGGGCTTTCCATGGATATGTTATGTCCACCAAAATTATTTGTGTGCTAGGAGATATGACCCTCTAAAGTAGACTCTCGAAAAAGGCTTCACTTGGAAATTTCGGATTTCGATACGGTTGCTCTAAAATTTGGGTGAGACCTATTTCCCACTCAATTTGACCCCCTAAACAAGAATATGAAGTCGGATTTTCGAAAAACGAAATGGATTTTTAGATATAGCTAAAACAAGCTTCCGGTAACTTCCGAAGCACATTTTTAAGAACTTTTTGGGTCGTTTCAATGAACATCAAAGACTCTCAAAAACCTTACCATCTAGTCACATTACCCCACACTAAGGAGAAAACTCATACTAGCTCTTTCAAATTTAACTCCTTCCCATTCCAAGGTCAGAGCGAGACACAGTAAACATTCATACTCACCACACCTATGCATTTCTAAAACACCACATTTCATCATCTCCTTCAACATACCTCAAAACTCAACATATCTAAGTTGGGTTCCACCAACAATACATATAATCATAAGGCAACCCAATCAATCTCAAGTCAACATCACAATCTTCCACCTCACATCTATCAAGTCACTAAGCCATAACTAGCATCACAACCAACCTTTTCTCTCCCTCAACCCCTGCAACATAAACTTCTCAAGGGAAGTCACACTCTAAGGACCATCACATAAGGAACAAGGGAAAGAAATTATGGAGCGAAACTCTATGGCATTACTTGACGAATGAAGAAATGAAACTTTCTTAGCACCCAATAGCCTCCTATTCATAATGTGGCGCGCTTCACATTATGAACAAGACTCTACTAGATGTGGTTTGAGACAACCTAAGACCATTTCCAAAATCTTATGCTCTGATACCAAATTTGTCACGACCCGAGAGTACCCTTTAGTCGTAACTGGCGTACTCGACCTCTTGAAGGTCTAATACAAGCCTCTTAGCATTCATTAATCGCATAGATACTCAAAACCATAAGGAATTAATAACTTTCTTCACGGACGAAGATACTTTCATTAAATAACAAGCGGAAAACTTTCTAGACTTTATACATGATATCTCAAAACCATCTAATACTTTAGAGTACAACATTCCGGACTAAGCCCATACACAACTTAAACAATACTAAAAAGAGTTGAAAGAACTCATTGGGTGCTGTCCTCGAATCTATGAGGACTCACCAAGTCTTCATCTTCAAGAACCTTAGGAACCCATCCATCAACCATAGAACACCAACTTCTCCAATCCCTACACGTTAGTAAGAAGAGGGGAAGAAATGGGTTAGCACAATTAAGTACTAACTATGGAAACCATGCAAAAACATGCTCAAAGGGAGATTTATTGGAGAAACATACTTTATGCCATTTGGTAAAACTTCATGTAAATACAAATATAAAAGTCACAATACTCAATCATAACCAACATACTAGTCATTAACCACTTTAGCACATACTCTACATATAACCCATTCCTTCACCTTAAACCATCCACCTCAAGTAACCCTTGGACAACACCTTGTGCAATGTATGAATAGCGTCCCATACCACCATCCACACTAAAGCATCATCCTAAGGCCACGTAACATGAACTTACCACTTATCACGCTTCATATCACAAGCCATCATGCATACCTAGTACTAATATTCAACACATAAACATGTTCGTCAAAACAAATCATTTCATGATCTTAGGACCTCTATCTAAAGTTACCTTAAGACACACTTAAGTAAGACATGAAGTGGCCGCCCATACAGCCTCTTCAAGCACACCTAAGTGTTTCTCAAGGCCACAATAGACAAGAACCTTTACATTTCAATACAACATGCCAAATAGTTCATTTCCTTAATATAAGAGAGATATACAACATATTAAATGGATGACAAGTCAACATTCTTCTTTAAAGTCATTTAGGAAACATTCGGGCATTTAGAGGACTTTCATACAATAGCCATTAAGGCTTAGGGAAGTCACTTTAGTATCTTCAAGGCCTACTCGTGCCATTTGTAGATAGCATCGCATACTACTACCTACATGTTGTAGAACCTATCCAATGACTAGAGTGCACATCCCACATAATGGAATAGGCATTAACCGACATAGACCATGCAAGCTAGACATGGAATCTGGTGTCATAAAACCCAACACCGTGGAAGGTGTTCTACTTGCCAAGGGTAGAACTAATAAGCAACCGATGTAGGCACTCGGTTTAGGGGATATCTAAAGAAGTTCATTGTATCCTAACCTCATACTCGGATAGAGCTACCTTCTTAACCATATACACTCAGTGCTTAGCCTTAGTTCCCATAAAGTAATTTCATTCACATGTATGTACTAGAGAAGGCTCCATCAGTAAGTCTAGCCGACCCATAGTACTTCTACCAAGAAGGGCACCACAAGGATCTACCAATTAAGGTTCATTAGGATAGCTCATCGACTTTCTTAGAGAGGGTTTTCTACCATTCCAGTCCACCAACTCTAAGTCTATCATTTCATACAAGAAGAAGGTCATCACCTTAAGGTCCATCACTTCAAGGTTTTTCATTCAATTAGGAGTCTAGACTTATGAAAGGGCACCATGCTTAGGTCTACTGATTCAAGGCTTAGCCTAGAAGTCCTATTTTATCATTCATAGAAATGGCATCATGCTTAGGTCTATCGATCCTAGACATTCATTCATTCATTCCATAAGCTTTCATGTAACTAGAAGGGACATCTAAGTCTACCAAGCAAGACACAACATTAACATATAGAGACTCTTCATAGTCTAACATCATCACATATATGAACATTAAAAGAAATCACACTTTTAATCATAATGCAATTACACTTTATACAAGATCACCTTATGTCCATAAGAATACCTTCACATTTATACATTCACATAGTACAATAACACTTCATAACACAATAACACTTTAATTCAATAGATAATATCTTCAAGGCCAAGTCCATAATACATTTAACGTATAAGCACCTCCACCACAAGTGGATCACACATCAATCTATCACAATTCTATATTAATTCTGCATTAACAATGAATTTAGGTCAACCACAATCACCATTCCTCAATTCTTAAATAATTCACAATAGATAAACATAGATAATAATAGAAAACAACTATTCAACTCAATTTAGGAAACTTGGAAAGACATGGGTTCATGGAATTTTCTTACTTAAAACCATCAATAAACATCAATAATATCATAAATCATCATTAAAAATCATTTAATGTAGGAACCCATACTTTGAATCGACATTAGGGCTTTTGTGTTTTTGGAAAAACTTTGAAATCATTTGGATTGAGCTCCTTGAAATGAAGAATAATCAAGGATAAAGGATCCCCACATCTTAACCCCCATGAATCCCACAAATTTTTGATAAGAAAACACTTGAAACCTTCAACCCTAGCTTGAACTTGACCTAGCCCTTCAATGGAGTTCTAGAGAGAACTTCTTCTGAGAGAAGGGTTTTGATTTAGGGAAAAGTGAAGAATGAATTCTAAAATACCATATTAATGTTTTAATACTCTTAAAATACTTAAAAACACTTAAAATAATAACCCATATATTAATTAGGACTAGGGGTGAATTTACCAAATCACCCCTAAGTTGGTCGTGTCCCTTATAGCTTTTGCAGGTCCATTCCAAGCCCACAAGGCAACGAACCGTGGCCTGGTCCATGATTCATCAATGGGGTCCATGGTTTGGGACTGAGAGTCAGCCTGCAGGGCCTGTAACTATGGACCAGGACTACTGGCCGTAATTTGACCCACGAGCCGTAGGTCATGGCCGTAGTTTGGCCACTTCTGGCCAGAGATCTCGAACGCTGAGTACGAGGCCAACCTGAGGGAGATGGATCTGGAGTGGCTGAGAAATACCCTAGTTGAGCCTACACACTGAGATCAGGTATGCTGGGCTAATGCGGAAGGCATTACTAGCACTGATTGGTCACTCGATGCTAAGATGTGGCTACATTTGGTGACTAGAAGGATCCGCCAATTGGGCAACTGCACCGACGTGACATTTCTTTGGGCTTTGGTGGTGGCGTGCACCATACAGGGTATAGAGCTGAACGTGGGGGTGCAAATTATTTCTGGTGAAATACGTTCTACTGGGTTAACAAGAAAGTGTTCATTCTTCCTGGTCTTATCACTGCTTTGTGCAAGCGGGCGGGAGTGCCACTATTTGATGCTGACGAGGTACTTCCCATGGATCCCCCCTTCACCCTCTTTTGGTTAGAATAGGTTCTACTTCTAGGAGAAAGAGGAGGAGTATTGGCAGGGCTAGCCGCAATAAGGCGGTTGCAGATTCAGATGACGAGACACGGGTCGTGGAGGATCTGCTGCCGTTCGAAAGAGATTGGGAAGTGCCTATGCCGACTTCACTCCGACCCCAACCAGCACTACCTTAGAGGTTGAGATGTTTCATCGCTAGTTGCATCAGGAGAGGAGAAAAGGTCTGGAGAGGGATTGTCTGCTGGTTCGGATATGGAAGACCATAAGGACCATATTCACCTACGTTGCCCCCTGTTCGGAGCGTCCCCGGGTCGAGAAAGGGGACTTCCAGCACTTCACTTTTATGGATGAGGCAACTACTGGCCTAGTACCTTCGGATGATCTGGACTCATATGTGGACACTACCCAGTCTGAGGGTTCTTGACTTGGATTATTATTTTTCCCCATTGGATTGTAAATTTAAGAAAACTTTGTTTTTATCTTCTTGACTTTCCTATGTTTTTGTAAGACATGGATGCTGGTTTTTGTTGTTCTATACATCCTTTAATTAATTACTAGGCTTTATAATCTATTCTCGATTTGCTGAACACTAAAAAGATTGCAGGGCTTTGTTCGGATCCTATTTGGGGTTGATATTTGAAGTTAGGGAAAACAGGGGAGGGTGGTTGAGGTTTTGCCTCGCCCTGTCCCGCTCTGGCGGTCTCACGATGGCGGGAATAATCTCGCCCCAGTGGCTTTGACGGGACCAGAATCCAGACTAACAATTTTTGGGTTCTTTTCAATTTTCTAAATTTTTCCCAAGGTTTCTAGCTTAATCAAACAATCTAAGGTAAGTCTCCAAGCTAGGAAAATCATTAGCTAATCCGAGTCAATCTTAACAACACGGCATCCAACTAGTTCTCATTAATTCAACGTTACACCCATACATCCCCAAGATACACCCAGACATACACTCGATTATTTGTTGGTTGCGACGCACGTCCAGATTTCTGTCTTATGAATCACCCGTAATTTATCTAGACCCTCGCACCAACTTAGTTATGACTTCTTCCCTCAATGGTTTTCATGATACTAGAGTAGTTACAACTCAGTCAACACTTTGCACATATCAAGGTTTAAACACACACATTTACTATGCACATAACCACATTATCACTGTCAAACAATTACCACCTTCGCATTCACAGTTAATTCAGGAAACAAGAAGCACACATTCATATATTTCAAGTTAAAACTCACAGACAAGCCCAAATTATTAATTAGTTAGTTCGTTCCATAGATGACCATTACAGATCATCTATGCCTTACAAAGCCCCTAAGGTCATATACCAATTGGAACCTTCTCAGTTTCCAATATGCCTTGCTTGTGGCCTTTCGATTGTGACCATGACGTCTGGTTTACTTTGTTGAGATACTAATTGTAATCGGGAGATACCACAAGTGACTCATGGACGAAAGTAGAGAAGATGGTGGAACAACTTCTTAGAGTTCTTCCTAGCCTCTTGCAAATTAGATGTGGACGTCAACACACCAATTCGCACGAGTCTAGTCAACATTTGTCTCTTGTACGGGGAGTCCGGTAACCTAGGCTCTGATACCAATTTGTCACGACCGAATCCATCGGGCCATGCAAACACCTACATACTACCACCTAAGTAGGAGAAACCTTTTATACCCATAATTAAATCATACAGAAAATTTAAATAAATGGAAATAAATATAATAACAGAATTCTTAATAAAAAAACTTTTAAAACAATCTCGAGTTAAACCTTGTAAAGTTATTAACACCCCCAGGGATTTCGTCTAAACAGATACAAGATCTACTAAGAGTACAACTGGACAAGATAAATAAAATACACAGCTCCCACCATGCAGAAGGAAGAATAGACGCTGTTGGAGAATTTCTTCATCTTCACCTAATGAAACATCACCAACCTGCATCCAAACTATGTCAAAAAACATAGCAAGAGTAGTAGCAATACAAACTAATGTATTGGTAGGCATCATAGGTCAAGCCGACGCCCACCACATAACAGAAGAAATTGACTAGTAAGATCATGAAATAAAGCACACGCTTCTCCACATTTACCCTCTCTTAAAATGCCTCCAATTTACACCTGTACTCTAATTACTAACCACCTTCTCAATCAAATTACTTACCAGGTTCTTGATCATAGCCTAACCGTTCTAAAACATTAACAAACCCTCATTTACATCGACCAACATTCCAACTAACCGCTCACTTCGTACCCTTACATCCTCGTCACATTACTAAACTATGGTCATACAGTACACCACATCAAACTCCTTTACCCCTAAACCCAATCTCTTTCCCCCCAAGGTGAAATCCACCTAAACATATTTCATCACATACACTACCTCTACTTCTCACCATTAAGACATACGAACAACCTTTGCTATCTATCACTCGCCCCTTGAACACTTTACCTTCCAACTATACCCAATAAGTTCACTTAACACAAGAACAATCAAATATAAGCCAATACAACAATGTTATCACACACATATATAGAACATATACAACATCATCAACATGAAGAACAACAACGCATTACACATTCCTCAAGCTACCAAATTATGACCAGTCATTGGTCCTCTCATGGGACCTAAACCCAAATAGTTAGCATACCTGAACGTGGTACCCGATCAAATGTTTATGCCAGAACATGGAAACCATTACCATAATTATGCCAAAACATGGCAACCGATCCAAGTTAGTATGCTGAAACGTGACAACCTATCCATTCAACACACCACAATCACAATCACAATCACAGTCACAAGTAAATTCTTAAGATCATGCACTTAAGTCATGATTCATGGCATTCATCATTCATGTATCTCAATTACAACAATTGTGATCAATAATGCAACATTCATATACCTACATATATCACAATGAAGCAAGAATAAACATACATCACACATCATAGAATCACAACCATCACCTACAATGGATTATTCATCAACGACCTTCATGAAAACCCTAATTCAACCATACTCAGCCCTAATTCATCATCTAAGGCTTCTTTCTAGGGTTTAAATCATAAATCAATCGGTGCACGGACCCCTACACATAAATCCTACCATCAATTTACATATATTACGCAGTGAGCACAGATTTAAACTACTCAATTTATAAAACCTAGACTACCTGGGTGCCAAGCAGCTGCACAGAGGTTTGGTCTTTGATTCTTGTTTATGGAATTTGTGAAGGTGATCTTGACCAGAGCTTCGCAATCCATCGACATTTGCATGCAAGAAATCTCTATCTAACTTTTTCCCAAGCTTGCAACAACTTTTTGGGGGTTTCTAACGTGCTTTATGACTAAATTCGGTATTTGAGGAAGAAGGAGAAAATATAATTTTGCATTATTTACGTTCTGTCTCACCTATCCCTCTATGGCGCCAACTTACCCTTCCCTGGCACCGCCGCCGCAGCGGTAACTGGCCCACTCTGGCAGTACAGTGGCCTATAAATTTCCCAGATTTTTATTTATCCTAAATAACGATGATTTAAATCGTTACACGATGATAATGTGGGATTTTAGCCATAAAAAAAGAAGTTTATGAAGCTATGCATGCTCTTTGTCGAAGTGATAAAAATGATTTAAGATGCTTTGAGAGTAAAACTTATATGTTGTTGTTGTTATTGTTGTGAAAGGGTTGATCACATAATACTCAATGTATGAATGTGAAAGGATTTTCTCAGATAAGTATTCTTAAAGGTTGAAAGGTTTTCTCAACTAACTTAGAATCAAGTTAAGGAGCTATTCAAAATAAAGTAAGCTTTGATCGATTGCTTGAATTGCCCTAAATGAAATATAAGTCTAGTAAAAAATTATTCCTACCAAGTGGGATTTACGCTTAGCACCGAGAGGAAATTTCAATGGAAGCTCTCCCGTAGCTTAAGGCCAAGTTTTAGTAGCAAACTCCTTATCCCATACCTATGTGCCCCATAGGATGATTGTCTTAGAGAGACATTAGCTAGTAGATCCATATAAGATAGAGTTGAGGTTCTTGCCTTGGCAAGTAAGAACACCCTTTTTCGTTGTGGGTAGACATCACATTCCATGTTATAGCTCACATGGTCTCTATATTGGTTAAGGCTAATTTGCACACTAAATATGAACTAAGGTTACTTAAGTATGTATTTTTACCAATTGTTCAAAAGAGAAATTTTACTTGCATTAATCATACCGATTTTAATCTTTCTAAACCTTTTCTTATTAATCTGAACTTGAAAATTGCATTAGCATGAAAATCTCACTTTCAACATGATTTATATATTTATGCATTGCAATCATACTTGGTATATGTTTGTACTAATGCATACTCTTGCCTACATTATTTTATCCAATGTTGGGTCCGTCATTACATATTCTCACTCTCGTGGTTAGGTGTCACCTTCAACTTTTACTTAGTATTGGTGAGTCCTCATGTTTGGAGGACCGAACCTTTATTGCTTTCATTTTTACTTTTGGATATTGTACGTGATGCCAGGGTTATGTACCGGTCACTCTTTAGGTAATATATGGTTATTGAGACTTAATAGACTTATGATATTTATAAAATTTTGATATTAAATGTTGTTTTTAAATCTCTCAAATTTCTAAAATCTATGTTATATATGCTAAGTGGCTTGTGTTGTGCCTCTCGGAGTCCTATACGCCAAGTTATTCCTAAGTTGTACCCTTGGGTCGTGACAAGCTTGGTATTTAAAGCACAAAGTTTAGAAAGGTCCTAGGAATTCTCATAAGCCATGTCGAGTAACGTTTTGTTCATGAGTATGAAGCACACTAATTTATGAATAGGAAGCTATAAGATGATTAGGAAACACCACTTCTTTCATTAATCTAAGTCGTGCAATAGAGTGCAACTCAATAAGTCCTTTCTCTTAATCTGTGTCCGATACTTTTCAGGAAATGTCACCTCAAAGAGTCTACATTAGGAGAAATACAAACAAGAATGTGGAATAAGAGGTTCCTCCTTAAGCTCTTCAAGTTCTGGTCGACGCTTTGGCCGAGCAAATGACTAAAGCGGAATTTAAGGTTGTTTTACAAGTGTAGGCTCAAGTCATGATGGCTCAAGTCTATAGAGAACTTGTGGTCCCCGTGAACCCAAATAATAGTACAACAACATCTACATTGAGGGATTTCACTAGGATAAGTCCCCCATAATTTCATGGATCTAAGGTTAAGGAAGATCCTCAAGAGTTCATTGATGAAGTTTGTAAAATATTGATGTTTATGGGAGTTACGCCGGTGGAAAAGGTAGAATTGGTCCCTGACAAACTTAAGGGTGTTGCTTAAATAAAGTTTAACCAATGGAAGGAAGAGAGGGCGGTTTATGTTGGTTCTCTCGATTGAGAAAAGTTTATGGTTGCTTTCCTTAATAGGTTCTTTCCCCTTGAAGATGAAGGAGGCAAAGGTGCTTGAATTTATCAATATTCGTCAAGGAAACGTGAGTGTGAAAGCATATGGTTTGAAGTTCACACAATTGTGTAGGTATGCTCCTACTATGGTTTTCGTTTCTAAGGCAAGAATGAGTGAGTTTGTTTCGGGTGTGTCAGAGATGGTAGTCAAGGTATTTCGACCGCCATGCATGTCAATGATATAGATATTTCCCAGCTTATGGTTTATGTGCGACAAATAAAAGAGGAAAAACTTAACGAAAGGTCTAGGGAGGTAAAGAAGGCAAGGACCGGTGATGGTGACTTTTCACATTCGAGGTCCAATGGACATGGTTGTGGATCTTCTTTGTCTACTTGTGATAAGTGTGAAAGGAATCATGAGGGAAAATTTTTAGCCAGTATTGATGGTTTCTATGGTTGTGGTAGAAGTGGCCATAAAAAAATATTGTCCAACACTTATGGCAAAGGGAAGAGAAAGTAGGCAAGCTCCGCCAGTGGTTCGGGTCAAGTGCTCTGAAGCCAAATAGACTCTGTGACCCCTTAGAAATAAGACTTCCAATAAACAATAGAAAAGGGTGAACCAGAGGGTAGTTCACGGGCCGTGAACAGGACCACGACCTGTCATCCTCATCGTGATTCACACCTATCCTGAAGTGGTGGACCACGGTGCCTTCTACAGACCATGGATCCCAACACGGGCTGTGGGGTGGCTCATCAACCAAAACCAGCAGACCCCTAGCCAAGTGAAGAACCATGGTGGCCATCATTGTTCGTGGTCCTTCACATGGTCCGTGAATTGGACTATGGCTAGGAGGTCGAGGAACCACAACCCACTTGGTGGGTCGTGGTCCCTTTGATGGTCCGTGAGTGGCCTCGTGGATGGCCTTCGCTAGTTTTTAAGTCAGGTTAGTTTTTAAGTCAGGTTCCTTTCGGTATTTTCTCCTATGCATTGGGCATTTAAACTATGCCATTTTACACCTAAACTACACCGCTTTACTCAGTGTAAGACTAATAATCTGGTTCGAATCTACCCAAAACCTTTACTCTCCAAATATCATTCAAATCTAGAACAAAAAGAAGAGGAAAGTCGACCAGCCCTCTCAAGAACACATAGAAGGTTTTCTTCAAGTTCCATTCCTGAAATCAAAGGATTTCTCTAGTGGATTCCTTTCACCCACTAGGTCCCTAGAATTTAGTCAATCCTTGATTCTCTATATCTTGCTTAGACTTAGGGTTTCCAAACACCTTGGATATTTACTGTGATTTAGTTGTTTCTTGGAAAGTTTGTTTTGTTCCTTGTATGAAACTCAGAACCCTAGTTGTGTAGATTCTCTTAGTTCATGAATTACACTTGCTAGGCCATTTAAATGGATAATCATGCTTCATATTATGAATGTTACATCATTAGTATACAAATATTGCATTCTCAGATTTGTATGTCAGTATTTTGAGTTGTTTAGTATTTCAGTCACATTGTGTCATATATATATTTAGTTGGGAGTAGACTTAGCACCAAGTTGGACTAGGGTTCCATGCACCCTCATAGTCCCAAACCTACGTGCCTCCGTAGGAGTATACGTCCCTTTTGTTGGGCATCAAATTTAGTGATCACGCCAGTCATGACTTTATACCTCTAACAAGGTATATTGGGTCCTCTCGATAGGGCATATACATCAGATTCCTTATTTAGCTCATGTGGTTTATGGCGTTTAATAGTATCTCCCACAGTCAGACTCTTAGTGCATTTGACAAGGTTTTCATAATATACTTCAACATTCAGTTTACAATGTCATGATCATGATTAGTACTTTGTCATTGCATTTAGTTTAGCTTTTAGTTATGTTTTCACTATTTGCATTCTTACTCAGTTTATGTCATTTCTCAGCTATTCTTTGTTCATCTTATATATATTTGTTTAGCTTAGTATTTGTATCCTGCATGCATAGTACATTCCAAGTACTGAGGCATACTTTGCGCTACATCATTTCATGATGTAGGGTCAGGTACTCAACATCCTGATCAGGTTTAGATTGATAATTGGTCCACATTTGGAAGCTTTAGTGGTGAGTCCTCATACTTCGAGGACAACAAACATCCTTTTCCTTTTATACTTTATATTCAACTTTCAGTTTTGTTAGAGTTAGCTGGGGGCATGTCCCATAAACTCAACTCATTTAGAGGCTTTTTAGACATAGTATTTGATTTAGCTTTAGTTCTTAAGTGATTGTTTCAGTTATCACTAAACTCTTAGTACGTTTTATATATTTAGACTAGTTGGATTTTCCCTACTTTCCGTTATCCATTTTTATAGCTTCCGCGTAGTATATGTCTTATTTAGTTTTTCAATAGTATGCTTGATATATGCCAGACACAGGGTTAGCTTGGGGAGTAGCCTCGGGGCGTGACAAATTTTGTATCAGAGCATTAGGTTCATGAATCCTAGGATGTCTCAAAGCTGAACTAAGTAGAGTCTCTTTCATGGTTGTAAAGCGCACCACATCTAAGAGAGGGAGGTTACGAAGTGTTTTAAGGAAAACATTACTTTCTTTGCTATTCTTATCGTATGTAGGTATAATCCAACTTCTCCTTTCTAATTTGTTGTTATGCATTTAAGACTATGCCTCCTCGTAGTGCTAATGCACATAATGTTACTGCATGATATGCTAACGCAGTTCCTCCTGTCCCGAACCATGAGTATACGAATTACAGAACTTTAGAATGTAATCTATCTTGTAGTATTGAGTGTTGCCAATAAGAACAATCAGCATGCAACAGTTCCTACCTACACTAATGGTGGTTCAGATGCATTTAGGGTTTGAGAGTTTTTCGGATAAATTAGCCTGAGTTTCTAGGGTCGAAGGTTGGTTAGGACCCACAGAATTTCACTGATGAGGTTTAGAAGATTCTTAGGGTAATTCGAGTCACTGGTATTGAGAGTGTTCAGTTAGCATTCTATCAACTTAAGGATATGGTTCATATATGGTTCACTCAGTGGAAAGAAAGCAGGAGTGTAGGTGCAACTCCTGTGACTTGGCATTATTTTAATGGAGCTTTGCTAGAGAAGTTCTTTCTAAGGGAATTGAGAGAAGCTAAGGGACATGAGTTTATGAACATGAAGCAAGGGTCAATGTCGGTCCAAGAGTACGGACTGATGTTCACTCAGCTCTCCAGGCATGCTCCACTCATGGTTTCCAATCCAAGGGCACAAATGAGTAAGTTCTTGTTTAGGGTATCCGAACTGGTGAAAACTCAATGCATGAATGCTATGCTACTAAGGGATGTGGATATCTCTAAACTAATGACTCATGTTTAGTAGGTTGAGGAAGATAAGCTTAGGGAATTGGCTAAGCATAATAAAAAGGCTAGAACAAAAAACTATTAATACTCACAACAAAAGTCGGACAATGGGAATCACTCACAGTTTCAATATGGGTATACAGCTCAACACCTTCATCAGCTAGGGTTCCAGCCCCCAAGTTTCGACAGGATCAAAAGGGTAGGGCATCAAGCTCTAAGTCTCAGGGGAGTGCTTTAGGTAACAAGACTTTCCCAACTTGTCCAAAGTGTGGTAAGACCAATCATGGCGAGTGTCTTGGAGGCAGGAAAGGGTTATTTGGGTGTGGTTAGTCTTGCCATAGGTTGAAGGATTGCTCTTCTGCCAAGCAGAGGCAAGGAGGTAACAACAATAGGGCTCAGTCTACAGCTCCAGAAGCACCAGTAGGTTGCTCAACTAAATAGGGTGCTTTGTCTGGTACAAGGTGTGGTTAGTGCCAGAAAACGTTATATGCTCTCCAGGCTCACCACGACCAGGTAGATTTTTGTAATGTGGTCACTGGTACGTTACGAGTCCATCATTTAGATGTTTATGCATTATTAGATCTAGGGGCTACACTATCTTTTGTAACTCTATATATAGCAATAAACATAGGTGTTAGTCCAAAATCTCTATTAGAACCTTTCTCAGTCTCTACTCCAGTTAGTGACCCAATTATAACTAGATGGGTATACCTAAATTTCCTTGTCACAGAGTCTCAGAAAGTCACCTCAACAGGTCTTGTAGAGTTAGAAATAATAGATTTTGATATCATTCTCGACATGGATTGGTTACATTTCTATTATGTCTCAGTCGATTGTAGACCTAGAATCATTCGGTTTTAGTTTCCAAATGAGCCAGTCATACAGTTTAAGGGTGGTAGGTCAATGCCTATAGGCCGATTTATCTCTTACCTTAAGGCCAGAAAAATGATTTCCAAAGGGTATGTCTATCATCTTGTTCGAGTTAAGGATTCAAAGTCTGAAACCCCAACTTTTGAGTCAGCTCCAATTGTAAATGAGTTTCCAAAAGTATTCCCAGAAGATCTTCATAGAATTCCTCCTGAAAGGGAGATCAACTTTGGAATAGATCTCTTTCCAAATACCTAACTTAATTTGATTACTCCTTATACAATGGCTCCTATCGAGATTAAGGAACTGAAAGGACAATTGAAATACCTTCTAGATAAGGGCTTCATCAGACCCAATATATCTCCATGGGGTGCTCCAATGTTGTTCATGAAAAATAAAGATGGTTCTCTCAGAATGTGCATTGACTATTGTTAGTTGAACAAAGTCACCATCGAGAATGCGTATCCTATCCCCAGGATTAATGACTTGTTCGACCAACTTCAGGGTGCTAGTTACTTTTCTAAGATAGACCTCAGATCCGACTATCATCAATTTAGAGTCAGAGATAGTGACATTTCGAAGATAGCTTTCAGGACTCGGTATGGTCATTATAAATTTGTAGTTATGTATTTTGGACTAATGAATGATCCTGCATCTTTTATGGATTTAATGAACAGGGTGTTCAAACAAAATTTGTACTTGTTCGCCATCATCTTTATTGATGATATCCTCATTTATTCTCAGAGTGAGAAAGAGCACGCGACTCATGTGAGGGTTGTTCTGCAAACTCTCAAAGGTCGCCATCTATTCTCTAATTTCAACAAATGTGAAGTTTGGCTAGAGTCCATCACTTTCCTTAATCATGTAGTGTCTAGCGAAGGGATACAAGTAGATTCTCAGAAAATTTAAGCAGTACCACACTGGCCTAGACCCATCTTCCCAACAGATATCTGAAGTTTCTTGGGTTTGGATGATTATTACAGGATATTTGTTGAAGGAGTTTTATCCATAGCTTCCCCATTGACCAAGTTGACTCAAAAGAATGTCAAATTTTAGTGGTTAGATGAGTGTGAGAAAAGCTTCTCCGAACTAAAGACTAGGTTGACTACGGCTCTCGTCTTGACTCTACTAGATGGTTCAGACAGTTATGTGATTTATTGTGCTGCCTTTAGGGTCGGCGTAGGTTGTGTGTTGATACAGTGATGAACATTTCAAGGACACTTCATCCAATTCTAAGTGTCAACGATCGTTAGTTAGTATAATAACCCAACTAAGTGAGTTGGGGTCATATCCCACAGGGAGTGATACGTTTGTAAGATTCAATTGGAAAGTACGAATATGCTCAAGTCAATCAAAGGAATAAACATTATCGAATAAAAACATAATTCAAATTAGGGGTTGACAAGAATGTCAAATAACAGGGAGTTTTGGTTTGAAATTATCAACTACAACAACATCAAATAATACTTAATAACAATAATGAGACGGGTTGTTTGGATGTGATTTGATTATAGGCTAATGTAGACAAATGGGTAATTGAAATTATTAAAAAAAAGTTGTAAATTAGTGAATAGGCTAAACTACAGAGGAGGTAAACTTTCTCTTGAACAATTTACCTCGAATCAAGTTAATTTCTCTCGAACATCGACAAGCATACAAAATAAGAACAACCTACACCTTAGTCCATTCACTCTCTCGAGCTGAATGTGTTGAAAAGGGTTTAGGATTCACTATCTCGAGCTGAACCTATGACAACCCAATACCCACAGACCATCAATCAATAATCTTGGTTTTAAAACCTCTCTCTCGAGCAAGCTAAAAACACGAAGGTAGAACTGCATTTGCTACTACAATCCTTTAATTTTAACAACAATTAATGATTGAAATCACTTCTAAACAACATAAACTGACAATTAGCAATACCCATAAGATAAATCAACCCATAATCACATAATCACACCCCAAAAAGTGGGGTTTTAGCTAGACATCATAAAAAGATAAAAAAAATTGTTTCCATCAACTGGGTAAGATTAATTTTGTCTTTACAAAGGTCCAAATTAAAGAATCTCAAAGACCCACTTTCAATTTCTCAAAAGTGAAATACTTCAGTTCTTCAAAGCTAAGGAAAAGTTGTCTCCATACTCATAGTTCAATGTCAAAGATAATAATTATGATAATCTATATAAAACTAGATGTTCAGAAACATATTTATAGTCGCCAAAAATATGCTATGAAAGACCATTCAGTGCAGTAAGTCAGGCTCACCGATCAACTTGATTATCTGCCCTTTGGTCAGTTCCATCAACTTTTTGGTTTGGCTTTCAGCATCCTCAAGTTCTGTAACTTTGGGCAATCCAACACAGCATCGCGAAACCACTCGGTGACACGCCCACTGCTCTTTTCTCTCATCAACTTGATTTTCTCCTTCAGGGCTTGGCACACTAGAACTTTAGGTGAGATGGTGTCCATTCAGTGACTTGCCAAAGGGACTTGGCGATCACCAATCCTTCATTTCTTCCTTCTTTCAGCTCGCTTCGTTCCTTTTTGCAAATTAGTGTCCATGCTTTGTTCCTCAATCCAAATACCTGAAAATCAAGGATTTTACATTAGTTATTGGCACAAAATAAGCATATAAGGACACTAAATCTACCCAAATAAAGCCCTAAATAAGTCCAAATCATGGACTCATCAACTCCCTCCTCTAAACCTTTCTTAAGGTGACACCCTTTAAGAGGGAAGTATGTTTTAGAGCGTGGATAGTATTTTAACCTAAAAAGATAGTATGCGATTCTATGTTATATGTCAATAGTAGTAAAAGTGGTTAGAATTAGAAGTATACATTAGAGGTTTGGTAACCTATGAAATAGGGGTAGTTATTAAGTAAAGTCAGTAGTTGCATTCATGTTCCCAGTAATTCATTAATGAGGATTTTTCATTTATGTGTAGGCTAAGAAATAATAATTTTGTGTGGATTTCATAATAAAACATAGAGAAATAATTACTGGTTAGGATAAGTCTGATAATACTTTAACCGGAAAAGAGTTAATGTTATTGTGTCAATATGTTAGTAAGGACCAAGTATAGGTGTAGAGGTTGAAATGCATTGTATTCATGACATGATAGAGCTATGCAAGGCCAATGATTTTGAAGGGAGAGCCCCAAGATATTTAGAGGTTTATAGAACTAATTACACAATGATTTATAGTGAATGGGTAAATACTAATTTTGTGAAAGGGAAGGTGAAGATAAAATGTAAGTAGGCAGCTTAGGAGATAAAGGTTGATTACTTGTCATGAGGTGTAACACCTCAAAAAAAATTTTACCTAAGACTCGAACCATTCTTCATAGTAAGTTAGATTTTACCAAGAAATTTAAATTTTCTTAAGTTTTAAGGTCACAAGATGTAGCACCTCAAGTTTCAAAAAGAGATAAGAAGAAATTTGTTCAAGTGGCTCGTCAGTTTTCTTATGTTTTTGGTCAACTTCAAACGACCATATCTTTTACCAGATAAAGAGTTAGGTGGCTCCTGACCTATCAAATTAAAAAACTTCGAATCCTCTTTCCAACGCCACTAAGTTTTCTTAATTTGACCTCTGTGTAAAAAGTTATGACTAAATTACTAACGATGCTCAAACCTCGTAGCAGCTCCAATGGCTCCACATTATGGACCTCACTGCCTATTGGAAATTATCCTGACTCCTAGTTCGTTTTAAATATTTCTTTAAGGGTATTTTAGTCCTAAAACCTCTAGGAGGTCATGTTAATTACCCTAAACATGTAGAAAAATCAGTTTTCATAAATAAAATCTTCTCATTAACTCCTAAAATTCTACTCTCAAGAAATTCAAAAAAACTCTAAGGCAAGAGTTCATCTTCCAAGATTTTATTTCAAGTATCTTCAAGAAGATGAGCCTTTAAGGTATGTAAGCTTCTATAGTGTTGAGTTTGTTCGCTCACACGCCAATCATGAGTTTCTTTTAAGAATTTCATCCATGAGATTAAGTATATTGAAAATCTTATTGAGTTCTTGAGGTTTTTTTCTTCATTCTTTGATAATGAAGTTCTTGTTGTGTTCTTCAGGCGAGGGTTTACGAATAAGATGAGTTAATTGATAGTTCCTTAAGTGGGTTTCGCTGAAATTTTCTTGGGTTAAAAGAATTTGTGAATTTTGACCTTAGAATTTTAGTAGGTATAAATTGATTCAGGTTTTGGAGAGCAAGGAAGATTGGGCAAAAATACGTGTCTAGTCCGCATCGCGAAGGTGTTTTAAAAATTTAGTCCCTAGAAAAGTACCCCCTTTCCACGTCGCAGAGAGGATATAGAGTTCACTGTCCCAAAATTTATTTTTGCGACCAAAAAATTAATTAATCTTCCGCGTCGTGCTAGTGTCCTATTGTTTGTGTCTTCACTCATTTATTATTATCAACTATCTAAACTACAATTAATAATTGAGAGATCCTATATATTTGTAACACGTATCTGAAATGGGAGATAAATGAGAAATTTTAAACCTACAGGTTTCGTCCAAGCAAGCCAGCTACAGCGATGGGTTAAACCATAGACCATAGGTAAGTCTGTGGAAGAGGCTACCAAAAATTCACCAGGCGAGAACCACGGCTGGACCTACGAAGCATGGTTTAGTGGCCGTAGGTCCAAACCAAACTCTCTGACCACTAACCACGGATGTGCAGGACAAACCGTAGGTCCACCCACGATCCGTCGGTGGTGGGTTATGGGTCAGCTGCTATCAGTTATTTTAAGGAGGTTGGGTCTTTTCCTAATTAATTAATTCATATACTATGTCATTTTTCCTATATTTATAACCCCTCTATAAGCCTTTTTATCCCCAAATTCACCCTATTTAATTCATTCTTCCAAATTCCCAAAATAAAACCTACTCTCAAAATATTCTCTCTCTAGAACTCAAAGAAGAAGAGGAAGATTCAACCTAGGATTTCAAGCTAAGGTCTGACTTCCTCCATTGAAGATAAGCAATTGGACTTAAGGTGTGGTAGTTTTTCATCCATGGATACCTCTCATTCATGGAGTCCCCAAATTCCTCTATTTTTAAAATGTATAATTCCCCAATTAGCTAGGTTTTCTTCAATAACCATGGGTTCTTTTGATTATTGATTTAATTGATTCGGTTATGATATTCTAAGCATGAATTGATGAATTCCTATAGTTTTATGATGTTTCCCCCTGTGAACCAATGTGATTCTTATGTTTTCCAGTTACGAACTATAAGTTGTGGGTTTTTTATATTAAAGGAAGAGTTTTATGAAACTAAACATGTAATGAGAGAATTGCATGAGTTTATGATGAAATCCATCTCCAACCCTTGTTTTCTAAATATTGATGATTGAAAGAAGGGCTTTTTCCTTGAAAGGTGATTATGGAATTATGCATATTTTCACGAAGATTATGTAAATGTTTAAGGGTGCTTGAGAGTAAAGTGCCAAATGATGATGTTTTATGTTGTGTTGTGAAAGGCTATTATCATAAACACATAATTAACATGATGTGGGTAACACCGGGTGGTCACTTGTTGATTAAGACTTAGTCCCACATTAACAAGATGAATAATGAACTAAGATGTGCTTAAAGAAGTATCCCGCTAGTGTTCAAGGTTTTATTGATGATGCAAGTTTGTCTTAAATAATATGTTATGACTGATGTTCTTCAACTCTCTCATATAATGTTTTAACTTGGTCAATTGCATGTCATGGAATTAAATTTCCTTCTTAGCATGTTTTAAATGTGTTTATACATAACTATCATACTTAGTGCATTTTTGTACTAACACATAATATTGCCTACATTTTTCCCAAATATTGGGTCCGATAGTCAAGTTCCCGAATATCGTGGCTAGAACTTGGATTTACTTGATTTCCTGAGCTTGATGAGTCCTCATGGTTCAAGGACGGATTTTATAGTTTAGTCCCTTTTCATTTTATTTCTCTTTTTGGACATGATGTATAGGCTAGCCCCAATTTCATTCTATTGTATTAGATGGCTATGATGAGACATGAGTTAGACTTCTGCTTTCTTTTTATAAAATGATTTGAACTTTGACTATTGTTTTACTCTAATTTTTTTATTTCTTATTTTATAAGAGGTAAGAGTCTTTTATGGTGTCCTTTGGGGTTCTATACGCATCTTACATCTAGGGGGTATCTTGGGTCGTGACAAACTTGGTAATCACAGCACAAGGTTTATAATGGTCCTAGAATGTCTCATAAGCCACGTCTATTAGAGTGTTGTTAATGAGTGTGAAGCGCGCCACATTTATGAATAAAAGGCTACAAGATGATTATGAAACTTCACTTCTTTCATTACTCTAAAGTCTTGCCATCGAATTTCACTCTATAAAGTCTCTCTCCTAATCTTTATCCTATTCTCTATAAGATATGTCTAAGTGAAGAGCTTATACTAGAAGGAATGTGAGGGATAATATGGAACAAAAAGATCCTCCCCAAGCTCCTCCTCATGATCCGATCGATTCTTTGGCCGGAGAAGTTGCCAATGCGGAGTTTAGATTAGCTTTCCAAGTGTTGGCTCAAGCCAATAGAGAGGTGGTAGTCCCCGTGAACCCAAATATGGGTATAGAGGCTTCAAGAGTGAGGGACTTTATGAGGATGAACCCTCCGGAATTTCATGGCTCTAAAGTTGAGGAAGATCCTCAAGAGTTTATCAATGAGGTCTATAAGGTACTTGCTATCATAGGAGTGACTCCAGGAGAGAAGGCGTAATTGGCCGCTTATCAATTAAAAGGTGTTACTCAAGTATGGTACAACCAATGGAAAGAGGCAAAAGTAGTAGGAGCGGATCCCAAAGAGTGGGAAATGTTTAAATTTGCTTTTGTTAATAGGTTCTTTCCCCTTTAGATAAGGGAAGAAAAGGTTCTTGAGTTCATTAACCTTCGTCAAGGAAGTACTAGTGTGAGGGAGTATGCTTTAAAGTTCACTCAATTGTCTAAATATGCTCTAACAATTGTTGTCATTTCTACGGCAAGGATGAGTAAGTTCGTGTTGGGTGTGTCTGCAATTGTGGTTAAAGAGTGTCGTACCACCATGCTTATTGGATACATAGACATCTCTTGTCTCATGAAGCATGCACAACAAATTGAAGAGGAGAAACTCAAGGAAAATTCTAGAGAGGTAAAAAGGGCTAAGACCGATGATGGTAATTTCTCATAATCTAGATCCGATGGACATAGCCGTCCTATGTTTTGACAAGGGTTTTACGGTCAAGGTTCCTCCAATGCTCCTCCAATTTTTAACAAGGATATGGTGTTCTAAGCTAAACCTCAAAGAGGTAATGGAGGTGGTTCTTCTTTGGCTAGGTCTACTTGTGCTAAGTGTGGGAAAAAGCATGATGATAGTTTCAAGCCAGCATAGATGGTTGCTTTAGTTGTGGTAAGAGTGGTCACAAAATGAGGGATTGCCCCATGTTTTCGGCTAAAGGGAGAGAGGGCAAGCAAGCTACTCCTAGTGGTTCAGGTTCCAATGCTTCCAAGAGAAACAATTTCTATGCACTTCAGGCCCGAGGTGAACAAGAGAGTTCTCTAGATGTGGTTATTGGTATGTTAAAAATATTTCAACTTGATGTGTATGATTTACTTGTTGCAGGTGATACTTTGTCTTTTGTGACACCTTATGTGGCTATAAGGTTTGATATGCTTCTTGAAGTGTTATTAGATCCCTTTTCTATCTTTACTCTTGTTGGTGATTCTATTCTAGCTAGGAGGGTCTATAGAAAGTGTATCATTTTCTTATCCCATAGAGTTACTCTTGTTTAGTTGGTAGAGATTGACATGTTAGATTTTAATATTATCCTTGGGATGGATTGGTTGCATGCTTGATATGCTTCTACAGATTGTAAGACTCGAGTGGTCAGATTTCAGTTTTCAAATGAGCCTATCCTAGAGTGGAAGGAGGGAAATTCTATACCCAAGGGCTGGTTTGTCTCTTGTATCAAATCTAGAAAGATGATTTCAAAAGGTTGCATTTATCATCTAGTTGGGGTGAGGGATGTAGATTCTGAAACCCCTACTCTTGAGTTGGTTCCCAAAGTTAATGAGTTACTGGAAGTTTTCCCCAATGATTTACCCGATATCCCTCCTTAGCATGAAATAGACTTTGGTATTGACCTTCTCCTAGATAGGAAACCTATTTATATTAGGTGGAACATAAGGAGGTGAAAGATCAATTGAAATGTTTTTGAATAAGGGTTTCACCTGACCGAGTATCTCTCCATGGGGTGCTCCAATTTTGTTTGTACGGAAGAAAGATTGGTTCCTTTCGTATGTGTATTGATTATCGATAGTTGAACAAGGTGGCCATTAAGAATAAGTATCCTCTTCTGAGAATAGATGATTTGTTTGACCAACTCCAAGGGGCTAGTTATTTCTCTAAGATCGATCTTCCTTTGAGTCACCACCAATTAAGGGTGAAGGATAGTGATATTTCGAAATTTGCTTTTCAAACTCGATATGGTCATTATGAGTTTTTGGTAATATCGTATGGGTTGTCTAATGCTCCAGTGGTGTTTATGGATTTGATTAATAGGGTGTTTAGACAATACATTGATATGTTCGTAATGGTGTTTATCGATGTTATTTTGATCTATTTAAGGAGAAAGGATGAGTATATTGTGTTTAGACAATACATTGGATGCATTATTTGTATGGGGTTCGTATTGATGTTTTCACCGTTCATAAGAGTTTGCAATATGTGTTTAGCCAAAAAGACTTGAATATCCGCCAAACAAGGTGGTTAGAATTATTGAAGGATTATGACATGAATGTTCTTTACCACCACAGTAAAACAAATGTTGTAGCGGATGCTCTTAGTTGACTATCAATGGGTAGTGTTGCTCATGTTGAGGATGAAAAGAAAGAGTTGGTTCGAGATGTTTATAGGCTGGCTTGATTAGGTGTTCTACTAGTGGATTCCACCAAGGGTTGTGCCATGGTTCATAATGGGTCCAAATCATTTTTCATGATGGATGTGAAGGCTAAACAAGGTCTTGATCCAATTTTTTTAGAATTGAAGGAGGCGGTTCACAAAAAATTCTGTTGAGCCTTTCTCCCAAGGAGGAGATGGGGTACTTAGATATCAAGGTCGTTTATGTGTTTCGAATGTTAACGATTTGAGAGAGATCTTGGTAGAAGTTCATCGTTCTCGATATTCTATTCACTCAAGAGCGACTAAGATGTACTGTGATTTGCGGGAGATCTATTGGTGGAATGGGATGAAGAAGGTTATTGTGGGATATGTGGCTAAGTGTCCTAATTGTCAACATGTAAAGGTTGAGCAATAGAAACCAGGAGGCTTATCCCAAGACATTGGTAATCCTACTTGGAAGTGGAAAGACGTGAATATGGACTTTATTATAGGGTTGCCACGTACTTGGTCGCAACGTAACTCGATTTGGGTAATAGTGGATCAGTTGACAAAATCTGCTCATTTCATTCCCGTCAAGGTTTCCTATTTGGCGGAAAATGATGCTAAGTTGTATTTTAGAGAGATGCTAAGGGTGAATGGAGTGCCCTTATCCATTATTTCTGATCAAGGTACCCAATTCACTTCATTGTTTTTTAAGTCATTCTAAAAGGGTCTTGGTACAAACTTAATTTGAGCACGACATTTCATCCCCAAACCGATGGGCAAACGGAGCATTCTATCTAGACTTTGAAAGACATGTTGAGGGCTTGTGTGATTGATTTTAAGGGTAATTGGGATGACCATTTTCCATTGATTGAATTTTCCTATAATACTAGTTATCACTTGAGTATCGATATTGCTCCATTTGAGGATATTTATGGTAGGAGGTGTAGGTCTCCTATAGGATGGTTTGAGGTGGGTGAAGATGCTCTCATAGGTCCCAAATTAGTGCATGAGGTCATAGAGAAGATTTCGCTTATTAGAGAGAGGTTGAGAACGGCCCAAAGTCGCCAAAAGTCATATGCTAATGTTAGAATGAGGGATCTTGAATTTGAGGTTCATGTTTGGGTCTATATAAAAATCTCACCCACGAAGGGTGTAATGAGGTTTTTGTAGAAAGGGAAACTTAGTCCGTGTTTTGTAAGCCTATATAAAACTATGAGGTGTATTGGTAAAGTTGCATATGAGCTTGATTTGACAAATGAGTTGGCTTTGGTGCATGCGGTTTTCCGTGTCATCATGTTGAAGAAATGTTTGGTGATCCAACATCCATAGTTTTCTTAGAGGGTTTGGAGGTTAAAGAGAATTTTTCTTAAGAAAGGTTTTGTTTGAGATTTTAGACCGGTAAGTCAAAGAGTTGAGGAACAAGGAAGTTGCTTTTGTAAAGGTGTAATCGAGGAATTATTTAGTTGAGGGTTCTACTTGGGAGGCCGAGGCTGATTTGATGTCCTGATATCCTCATCCCTTTCCTTCTACTCCTACTGTTGCTTAAGGTAATGAGTTTGTCTTGATTATTTCTATCTTTTGGGAGTAATGTGTGATCTATGTGTTTCCATGATTTCCTTATGTTATGCATGTTCATGAAAAAGCTCGAGTTTTGAAGGAAATGACTTCTATGATTTACTTTCCTCATGTTGTTGTGCATTGAGTATGAGTTGCCAATAGACTTCATGAGATGATTGTTGAACATGCATTAGATATGCTTTTTTGAGAATGAATTGCATATGAGATCCATGAGATTGTGTTGAGCATGTTTTTAGCTTGGAGAAGGTAGTTCCTCCATTGATTATGAAAAATATAAAATTTTCATGCATATTAGGTTGTTAGATATAGTTCCTACTTCCATATGATGCATTGGGTAAGTTTAGCTTGGAGTTGTTGTTTCCTCCTTGATTATGTGCATTGCATTCATGATGGGCTGTTAGTCTGGAGTCTTTTCGTGTAAGATATGCCTAGAATCTCATTCGATGATGAATGATCCCAAAAGGGAGATATTGTAACACCCCATATAAAAAAAGAGATAAATCAGAAATTCAGAACCTACAAATGTTGTCCATGCAGGCCAGCTACGACCCGTGGGTTGAACCACAGACAGTGGGTCGTGGGTCAGCTGTTGTCAATTATGATAGGGGTAGTTGGGTCTTTTCCTAATTAATTATTTCCTATACTATGTCAGTTTGCCTATATTTATAACCCATTTATAATCCTTTTTACCCCCAAATTCACATTCACCCTGTTTAATTCATTCTTCCAAATTCCCAAAAGAGAACCAAAACCTCCTCTCAAAATATTCTCTCTAGACCATGAAGAAAAAGAAGAAGATTCAACCTAGGGTTTCAAGCTAAGGTCTCAATTCCTCCATTGAAGATAAGAAATTGGACTTAAGTTTCATAGTTTTCATCCATGAATCCCTCTCATTCACAGAGTCCCCCCAAATTCCTCTATTTCAAAAGGTATAATTCCCCAATTAGCTAGGGTTTTCTGCAATCACCATGAGTTCTTTTGATTATTGATATAATTGATTGGTTTATGATATTCTAAGCATGAATTGATGAATTTCTATAGTTTTATGATGTTCCCCACTATGAACCCATGTGATCCCTATGTTTTCATGTTATGAACTATATGTTGTGGAATTTTAATCTTAAAGGAAGAGTTTTATGAAATTAGGCATCTAAGGAGAGAATTGCATGAATTTATGATTAAATCCATATCCAACCCTTGTTTTCATAATGTTGATGATTGAAATAGGGTTTTTGGCCTTGAAAGATTATTATAGAAATTGTGCATGTTTTCATTAAGAATATGTAAATGTTTAACGGTGCTTTGAGAGTAAAGTGTCAAATGGTGATGTTTTATGTTATGTTGTGTTGTGTAAGACTATTCTCATAAACACATAATTAACATGATGTGAAAGGTTTTCTCACATAATGAAGATTGTAAGGTTGAAAGACTTTCTCACCTAATTGAATCTAAGATTTACATGTAGACATGGACGGTGAAAGGTTTTCTCAAGCATAATCTAAAGAGTTATCCTATTGAACTAAGTTGGATTGGCTGTCCAAGGGACACCCTTATATGAGACATGAGTTGAGTCAAAACTTAATAACTACTCTGTGGGATTTATACTTAGCATCGAGTGGATATTGACATTGAGATGGAAGCTCTCCCGTTAGTAGAGGACGGGTTTCTTGAAGAAGTCTCATGAGATGGAAGCTCTCCTGTTAGTAGAGGTCGGGTTTCTAGTAACAATCTCTTTATCACATAAACTACATGCCCCCGTAGGATATTTAGCTAGTGGATCCACCTAAGCTAAGAATTCATGGTTCTACCTTAGGATAGTAGGACAACCCTTTTCTGTGTGGGTAGCACCGGATGATCATGTTATAGCTCACATTGTCTCTTGTTAGTAAAAAATCTTCCTTGAAGATAAAATCCCACATCATGTGATTCATAACTTGAAAACATGGGGATTACATGGTTTCATGGGGAAATCTTCATAAAATCAGTATGTATCAATAATTTATGAGAACATAATTCAATCATTTAAATCAACATTTAAGAGAACTCGTGCTAGTTGAAGAAATCCCTAACTCAATTGGGGAATTCTACCTCTTAAAATGAAGGAATTTGGGAACTCCATGGATAAAAGGAATTCATAGATGAAAACTATCATACCTTGACTCCAATTACTAGACTTCAATGGAGGATTTGGGACCTTAGCTTGAAACACTACATGAATCCTTCTTCTCCAAGTTTCTAGAGAGAGAATATTTGGAGAGGAATTTGTTTTCTTTTGGGAATTTGGAAGAATGAAGTAAATGGGTTAATTTGGGGATTGAAAAAGATTATAAAGGGTGTCCTAAACATAGGTAAAATGACGTAGTATATGAACTAATTAATTAGGAAAAATCCAACTACCGCTAAAACTCAACTCCTAGCACTGACCCACAAGACCTTGTTGATGGATCGTGGATCGACGAATGGTCTATCCTACACACTTGTGGTTGGTGTTCAAAGAGTTTTGCCTGGACCCACCTACGGTCTGTAGGTACAATCGTGGTCCTTGTCCTTGGAAAACTTTTGGTGGCCCTTCTACAAACCTACCCACGGTCTGTGGTTCAACCCACGGGCCGTAGCTGACCTGCATGGATGGCACCTGTATGTTCTGAATTTTTCTAGGCTTCCCTCTATGTAATTCGAGGTGGTACAATATATCCCCATTGGGATCATTCGTCCTCAAATGAGATTCAAACTACGTCTAAACAAGTAGAAGAGGAACTAACAACCCAATGACAATGCAATGCATACAACAAAGGAGGAATTTTCTACTCCAAGCTAGGACATTCTAAAAACATCACAAGAGGGGTGAAACTAACTCTATCAGCCCATTATGAATGAAATGCACATAAACGAGGAGGAAACATCAACTCAAAGCTAATCATACTCAAATGCATTATAAGGAAGTAGGAACTACATCTAGCAACCCAATATGCATGAATTCTTAAAATTACTCATGCTCAAGGTGGAAATACCTTCTCCAAGCTAAAAGCATGCTCAACACAATCTCATGGAGCTTATATGCAGTTCACTCTCAAAAAAGCATATCTAAAGCATGTTCATCAATTTATGTCATGAAGTCTATAGGCATTCATACTCAATGCTCAAAAACATGAGGCAAATCAATAATAATAATTATTTTCTTTCAAAACACAAGTTTTGATGAAGATGCATCACATAGGGAAATTATGGAAACACATAAAAACAAATGACTCCCAAAACAAGGACAAACTAAGAGGAACTCATTACCTCAAGCTAGATTAGGAGTAGAAGGAGAGAGATGAGGATATCGGGACATCATATCGGCCTCGGCCTCCCAAGTAGAACCCTCAACTAATTGATTCCTCTACAAAACCTTCACAGAAGCTATTTCCTTATTTCTCAACTTTTTGACTTGCCGATCAAGAATTTCTACCGAAATTTCGTCATAAGAAATTATTTTATCAATTCCCAACCCTTCTAGGGAAACTATAACTGTCGGATCTCTAACATACTTTTTAAGCATATAGACATGGAAAATGGGATGCACAGTTGCAAACTCATTTGGAAAATCTAACTCATAAGAAACCTTACCGACACGCCTCAAAATCTGATATAGGCCTACATACCGGGGACGAACCTTCCCCTTCTTACAAAACTACATTACACCCTTCATGGGTGAGATTTTCAAGGAAACCCAATCAGTTACATCAAACTCTATATCCCTTCTTCTCACATCGGCATAAGACTTTTGCTGACTTTGAGCCATTTTAAACCTCTCTCTAATGAGTAAAACTTTCTCAATGGCCTCATGCACCGATGCGGGACCTATTAAGGAAACACCACCCACCTCAAACCATTCTATAAGAGATTTACACCTCCTACCATATAAGTCCTCAAACTAATCCATATCAATGCTCGAGTGATAGCTATTACTGTAGGCAAACTCAATAAATGGAAAATGGTCATCCCAATTACCCTTAAAATCAATCATACAATCCCTTGACATATTTCCTAAGTTTGGATAGTACAATCCACTTGACCATCGGTTTGGGGATGAAAAGTCGTGCTAAGCTTAACCTTTGTGTCAAGCCCCTTTTGGAATGACTTCTAAAATTGAGAAGTGAATTGGGTACCACGATCGGAAATAATTGACAAGGGCACTCTATGCAACCTTACCATCTCTCTCAAGTACATCTTGGCATAGACCTCCACCAAATAGGAAACCTTGACAGGAAGTAAATGAGCTGATTTCGTCATGTTGTCACTGGGTGCAAGGCAAACAAACTATAAAGTAGAATTGCTAATATCCTAGGACAAATCTCCTGGTTTCTCAAGCTCAACCTTTACTTGTTAGCACTTCGGACACTTAACCACGCAATATCCTTGTTCATCCTATTCCACCAATGGACCTCCCGTAAATCACGATACATCTTAGTGGCTCCCAGGTCAATGGAATACCGCAAACAATAGGCTTCTATCAAAATTTGTTCCCTTAACTCATCCACATTTGGTACACATAAACAACCTTGGTATTTATGTACACCATCTACCCCTTGGGAGAAAGACTCAACAGACTTCTTAAGTACATCCTCTTTCAATTCTACCAAAATTGGATGAAGACCTTGCTTGGCTTTCACATCCGCCACAAAAGACGATTCAAAACAATTGTGAACCATAACACCACCTTTAATAGAGTTCACTAGTTGAACACCTAATTGAGCCACTCTATGAACATTTCAAACTAACTTTTTCTTTTCTTCTTCAATACGGGCAACGCTACCCATAGAGAACCAACTAAGAGCATCCGCTACCACATTAGCTTTACCGGGGTGATAACGAACACTAATGTCATAATCTTTCAATAACACAATCCACCTTCTTTGGCAAAGATTTAGATCTTTCTGATTAAGAAAATATTGCAAACTCTTGTGGTCGGTAAACACATCAACATGAACTTCATTCAAATAGTGTCCCCAAATCTTTAGATCAAAAATGACTGCCGTTAACTCAAGGTTGATTTTATGTTGCCTTAAGTCTTAAGCAATAACTTTTCCATTTTGCATAATCACACACCCTAGCAAAATTCTCAAGGCATCACAATAAAACACAAAACCATCTGTTCCTTCTGGTAAGGTCAACACCGAAGTGGAAGTAAGTCTATCAATCAACTCTTGAAAACTTTTCTTGCACGCTTCAGACCATATGAACTTATTCTTCTTTTGAGTCAAAGTCGTCAAAGAAGAGGCTATTGAAGAGAAACCATCAACAAACCTTCTATAGTAACGGGTCAAACCCAAGAAACTTCTAATGTACGAGGGAGTTAGAGGTCTAGGTTAACTTTTGACCGCATCTGCCTTCTTAGGATCTACCTTAATACCCTTACTAGAAACAATATGATCAAGAAAACCTACTAACCTTAACCAAAATTCACATTTACTAAAGTTTTCAAAAAGTTGTTGGTCCTTAAGGATTTGGAATACGATACTCAAATGACTAATATGCTTGTTCTCACTTCTTGAATAAATCAAAATATCATCGATGAACACAATTACAAACATGTCGAGGTATTGTCTGAATACCCTATTCATCAAGTCCATGAACTCCACTGGAGCATTAGTCAACCCAAACAACATTATTAGAAACACACAACGACCATACCGAGTTTGAAAAATTGTCTTGGGAATGTCATCATCTTTCACCCTCAATTGGTGATAAGCCGATCAAAGATCAATCTTAGAGAAATAACTTGCTCCTTGAAGTTGGTAAAATAAATCATCTATCCTTGGGAGAGGATACTTGTTCTTAATGGTTACCTTGTTCAATTATCAATAATCAATACTCATACGAAGAGACCCATCTTTCTTTCTAATAAACAAAACTGGAGCACCCCAAGGAGAGATACTCAGTCGAAACCCTTATCCAACAAATCCGTCAACTGTTCTTTCAACTCCTTAAGTTCTTCTAGACCCATATGTTAAGGAGGAACAAATATAGGTTGCATATCTGGAAGAAAGTTAATACCAAAATCTATTTCCCGCTCGGGAGGAATACCGGGTAAGTCTTCTGGAAACACTTCTGGAAAATAATTCACAATGGGGACCAACTCGAGCGAAGGGGTTTTAGAATCTACATCCCTCTCCCATACTAGATGGTAAGAGAAATACTTAGAAATCATCTTTCTAGCTTTAAGATAAGATACAAATTGACCCTTAGGCGTAGTATTTCCCCCTTTCCACTCTAGGATAGGCTCATTCGGGAACTAAAACATGACTAAATGAGTTTTACAATAAATACAAGCATAACAAGAGTGCATCCAATCCATACCCAAGATAACATAAAAAGCTAATAGATCAAGCTCTACCAAGTGAACAAGAGTAACTCTATGGGTCAAGGAAATTGGACATTTTCTATAGACTCTCTTAGACACCACAAAATAACTAGTAAGAGTAGAGACAGAAAAAGGGTTCAAACAATACATCGAGGAGTACATCAAACCTCATAGGTACATATAGCGTCACAAAATACAAGGTAGCACCGTGATCAAGTAAAGCATAAACATCAAGTAAAAAAACATTCAACATACCGGTATCCACATCCGGAGAACTCTCTAGTTCGCCTCTAGTCTGAAGAGCATAAACACGGTTTTTCTTTAGAGCATTGGAACCCAAACCACTAGGAATAGCTTGTTTGTCCCCTTTTCCCTTAGCAGTAAGCTTAGAAAATCCCTTATTTTGTGACTAAAGTTACCAAAACCATAGCAACCATCATTGTCGGCTTGACAACTACCATTGTGCTTCCTTCCACACTTAGTCCAATTAGACCTAGACAGTGAAGATCCACTATCATTACCTCCTTGAGGCTTAGGGTTATACACCGTATCTTGGTTGAGCTTTTGAGGAGCATTGGAGGAATCTTCACCAGAATTCTTTTGTTGGAATCTTGTATGACCTTGTCAATCGGACCTTCTGTTAGGGAAATTACCATCACCGGTCTTAGCCCTTTTTTCCTCTCTAGACTTTTCCTCGAGTTTCTCCTCTTCAATTTTTTGGGCATGCACCATAAGATGAGAGATGTCCATATCATGAACGAGCATTGCAGTTCAACACTCTTTAATTACCATTTCGGACACACCCGAAACAAACTTACTCATCTTAACTCTTTAATCTACAACTATTGTTGGCGGTATATTTGGAAAATTGAGTGAACTTTAAAGTATATTCCCTCACACTCATACTCCCTTGTCCAAGGTTAATGAACTCTAGCACCTTAGCTTCCCTCATATCAAGGGGAAAGAAC
The DNA here is from genome assembly GCA_029007595.1 of Solanum commersonii. Taxonomy (NCBI): domain Eukaryota; kingdom Viridiplantae; phylum Streptophyta; class Magnoliopsida; order Solanales; family Solanaceae; genus Solanum; species Solanum commersonii. Next base: position 2,208,521 of record JAJTWQ010000010.1, on the reverse strand, counting down.
CTATCAAGAAACGCGACCTTAAACTTCTCCCAATTAAGAGGACCCGCATCTTTCGGTCTCCTTTATTTCTATTAGTTATAACATATTTAAGCCACACCCTTCAATTGATAAGCGACCAACTCCTCCTTTTCAACTGGAGTAACTATCATAATCATCAAAACCTTATAGAACTCATCAATAAATTCTTGAGGATCTTCCTCAACTTTGGAACCATGAATCTCCAGAGGATTCATCCTTGTGAAATCCCTCAATATTGAAGCCTCTAAGTTCACATTTGAGCTTACAAGAACCATAACCTCCTTATTGGCTTGGGTCATAACCCCTTTAGCCAACACTTAAAGTGCAGCACTAAACTCTGTATTAGATACTTGGTCATCCAAAGGATCGACAGGAGCTTCTTGTTCTGCATTCTCCCTCATATTTCTTCTAGCATAAGCTCTTCGGGTGGCCATATCCAGAAGAACATAGGATAAGGATTAGGACAGAGACCGTATTGATTTAAACTCTATCGCACGACTTAAGAGTAATGAAAGAACTGGAGTTTCTTAATCATCTTGTAGCCTCTCATTTATAAATGTGGCACATTTCACACTCATGAAGAAGACTTTACTAGACGTGGCTTATGAGACATCCTTGGACCATTCTAAACCTTGTGCTCAAATTACCAAGTTTGTCATAACCTAAGGGTACCCCCTAGATGTAACATGGCATATAGAACCCCAAAGGAATCAACAAAAGCCACTTTCCTCTCGTAATATAAGAAATAGAACAATAAGGATAAAACAATAGTACAAATCCAAAACATTTTATAAAACGAAAAAAGGAAGTCTAAAATCATGTCTTATCATAGCCATCTAATACAATATAATGAAATTGGGCCTAGCCCATTAATCATGTCCAAAAGAGAAATACGTGAAAGAAAATAAACAATAAGAGTCCATCCTCTAACCATGAGGACTCACCGAAGCTCGTGAATCAATCAAATAACGAACTAGCCACAAAACTGAGCACCCTGTATATTGGACCATATATTTGGGAAAAATGTAGGCAAAAGTATGTGTAAGTACAAAATAATGTATCAAGTATGATAGTCATGCATAAAACATTTAAATCATACTAAAAGGGGAAATTTCATTTCATGACTTCCAATTGACCAAACTAAAACACAATATGAAAGAGTTAAAAAAACATAAGTCATAAAATATATGGTCAATGCAAGCTAACTTCATCTTTAAAACCTTTGAACTCATATGTGATACTTCTTGATTCCTCTTTTTCTTGTTATTTCAAAGTGTTTGTGACTGCTTTGTAGTTGATAATTGCAAACCAAAACCCCCCATCTGACATTTGTGTCACCCCTTGTAATTTGATTCATGTCTTTTTCAATAATTTCTATTTCTATGGCTGAGTAGACCACGTTTGCACTTCCTATATGAATTTGAACACGTACCCCTCCCTGTGGGATTTGACTCTAACTCAATTGTTAGATTTTATACTAACTAACGATCGTTTGGACCTAGAATTGGATGAGGAGTGATTGAAATGTTTATCAATACTTCTACTCTCACTGTAAAGGAATCAATCGAGGCCTTGAGAGGGATCAGTGCAATAGTTATAGCTCTCTCGATCATCCTAGGAACCGCAGCCTTTAGTCGGGAGGCACGCACATTAGTAGAACGGGCTAGGTTCCCTATATTGAGCAACATGGCATGGGTGATCGGGGGCCTAGAGGCAGAAGTAACAGTAGTAGAGATATAGGGCGGGGGTGCAACAAAAGAGCTAAAAGTGTTAGGAGGAGTGGAGATAGAAGTACCTAAAGACCCACTAGCCGGAGTAGGCATGACTGCCTTTGTATGTAGTGAATCAATATCGACCTCCGAGGATGTGTCCACCGAAACTGCTCTCCTTCTGTCCTCTTCATCCCTAGTGTACTCGGCCTCTACAAGCCGGATGTTGGTAGAAGATATTGGTGTAATATCAACATCCCTCTTATCATCACATGGAACTCTGGATCATCGGCATAACTCTGTGATCAATATCGGGAATGGGAGAGATGTCTGGTGCTACTTGGCTCTCATGGACATCTAATGAGTCCACAAATTGGACTCATATATGGCTATATTTTGATAGAATTAGTGTCCTCAAATGCATATTTTGTCTCAATATTTGATTAAAACCCTTAAGTTTCAGGTATTTGGAGTTTGAGGGAAAGCATGGACACTACTTAGCAAAAAGGAGCAAAGGCAGTTGAAAGAACGAAGAAATAAAGATCTGAGAATTGCCAAAAGGTCTTACCTCACCTTTTGTTCCAGTGTGCTGAGCCCTGAAAGAAAAGGATCAAATTGGTGGTGAAAAGAAGCAATCAGCGTGTCTCCGAGCAGTTCTGCAAAGCAGTACTATGTCACCCAATGATCCAAAACACCACGATGATGAAGGATAGAGCAAGATGGAGTTGAAACCTACCAAAGGGCAGATTACCGAGTTGATTGGCGATCTCGACTAATAGCGCTGAATGCAAACTCATATTGGTATAAATTTCTATGTTTTTACATGTCGAACTAAAACCCCAATTCTTGGGGTGTGAGTTTGTGAATATGGGTTAGATTATCTGTTGGGTCTTACTTGTTGGTGATTTATTTGTTGTTTAGATGTGATTTTGTTTAGTAGTTGTGGTGGAACTTAATGAAATTGTAGTTGCAAATACAATTTCACCTTTGTGTTTTCGGCTAGCTCAAGAGAGAGGTCGTAAAACTAAGACTATTAAATTGATGGCCGGTGGGATTGGGTCGATATGAGGCTCAGCTCGAGAGAGTGAACCCTAGTCCTTCTCCCATGCACTCAACTCGAGAGAGTGAGTGGGCTAAGGGGGAGGCTATTCTTAAAATGGAAACTCGGTGTTTGAGAGAAACAGGGTTGATTGGGGGTAAGTTGCTCCAGAGAGAATTTACCCCACTATAATCTAGCCTAGTCACAAATATTCAATGAATTTACTATCAAAAGCATGTACCCAATAGTCTATTTTAGCCTATAGTCCTATCACATCCCAAGAATCCCGACTCCATATTTGTATCTCTTTTCATTTTTGTTGATTTTGCTCTTTACCTGTTTACAAACCCCCCATTGATATTTGACACTAGTGTCAAACCCTTTAATTTGTCATGTTCATTTGCTAAAGTCTTTAGCTACGGTTAGCTTTAGCACTTTCATGCTTAACCATTATTATTCAGGAACCGCTCCCTTGGGACCCGACCCCAACCCTTGGTTGGGTTACTTTACTATTGTACTATCTTAGACACTTGCATTGGAAGTTGTGTATTGATTACGCAAACATCACCATCTCCTGCTCAATAATCATACCCAAATTAAGCCACTTCCTAGCTATGATATATCCAAGACAGGCCACCTTTGGGTGGCAAAGAATGGACTCATTTAGCGAAGGCATGATCTTGCTGCTGATGAATCCAAACTAGTACCAAACTGCTATATTGTGGTCCTTCTTCTCTATCGGTGCTCCGACCTCAATCCACCTCAGGGTGGTGTCACAAATGAGGGGTGCCAGTCAACCCTTGAGGTCATCCAGAGTTTGGGCTTTGTTCATGCTCTAATACTCATGCATAAAGTTGGTGGCACGCTCGAATAGCACATTAATATCATCTTAGTTGCATCGAACCTTCTTGCCTCTAACCATAAAAAAAATCCATTGCTTGAAAACACTAGCCTTATTCTTCCTTTCAGGCACCAAGGCACTATACGCAGAGTATAACTCTCAGACACAATTAGGAATATATGGGCCACGAGGCTTGTGAAGACCTTGAATATATGGAACTGAAGGGTGTCCCACACTGCTGGATGTTTGTCCACCATTCCATCTGTGGACAATCTCTTTTCCTCTAAAATAGTCCTCAACCCCTCAACACTTAACTGGTTGAGTGTTCTGGGAGTAGGACTGTGTACTGGTGTTGCCGAGACCACTGTCTCTGCTGGAGCTAGAGGAGGAGGAGTCTAAGTTGTCGAGATCCTAGACGAATCATGCGCCGCTTGGAGCGAAGCGCTGCTCTCCAGGCTTGCTGTATTTGATTGTCATGAGGCTTATATAATGAAGCCTGAGAATCATAAGACTGTCCCTCACTACCAGAGTTGGAATCCGGTGTCTTAGTTATGGGCGCCTTGACCATTCCCTTTACTCCCTTTGGAGGTACTTTCTTTGCCTTGGAACTAGAAGTAGTTGCTTCCTCATTTATCACAACTTCGCGTGCTCACTTTCGGGGTGACATGCCATTATCAGTCATATGTTTTCTATCCATTCTTGCAAACCACATAGAAAAACATTAGAAAAAGTTCCAAAAAAATGCAAAAAATGAGTCCCAAAAAGACTCGTTGAACCGTTTGACGAGTGGCAGAGTTTCTTTGGTGAGCCAGATCGGGCTCGCCGAAAATACCAGCATCAAAATTTTAAAAATTCAAGAGAGTTTGGCAATGGTCATGGCCATTAGGCGAATCGCCAACTAGAATCGGCAAGCTACTAGCTCGCTCGCTGAAACTTATAGTGAATAATAGGGGTCAAGGCGCAAAAGGGCAATCAAGAAGAACTTTTGGCTAGTCGCCGAGTGAACTCGGCAAGCATAGGCTTCTCTTCGAAAGTTAAAAAACATAACTCAAAAATTTATTGAAATTAACGGGGATCTGTAGGGGAGTTGGCAAACCGCCAAACCACTCGGCGAGCCCGACTTGGCTCGCCAAATGGTAATTCGTGCGAGTTTTCAACACCATTTTTGAAAATCAACCCGCAACCCCCGAAAACAAAATCAAGCACATACATTGTCAATTTCAAAGAAGACCCATACTACCCATGCCCTCAGGGTACTCAGATTTCCCCCGATTTGGCCTTTTGACATCTTTTGAACTTAAGAATGACATAAACTGCTCCATCATTGGGAAAAATATGTCATTTAGCACAATTCAGGGTTACTCAGACTTCACCCTACTAGACCAAATACATATTAACCACAACCCAACAATTTAGACTCTATTTAATCAAGGAAAACACCATAATCAATCAAAAACTAACAATTAGGCATTAATTTAACTCAATATGGGCAATCCCACAATTAAACGATTAAATCATGTTACGCAAATACAATCAACAACAATTTACCAATTTTCATTTAAGTTTAAACACATATAGAGTTTGGGGTTCGGAAAAAACCAACCTTTAAAGATGAAAACAAGAGTTGTAAATCTCAGTAACAAAGTTTCACAATCCCAAGTAAAGATTTCACAAAATAAGCAACTAAAACCCAGAAAATATGAAAGATCTAAAGTCAGGAGTGAGAGTACGGGAGTTAAAAATGGGAGAAGGCAAAGGAATTTGAAATTTTAAACCGTTTGACCTTTGAAACCTTTCAGTTCACGCTTTGTTCGGTGGTATAGGTCGTGCCTGCCAAATCACTAAGTGATGCGCCAAGTGGTATTTTACCTCACTGAGTTTTATATTACTCCTAGAAATTTGGGGGTTCAAATGACGGAAAAGTCAGGCGCATTGACCTATTCAGTGAGTCATCGATTGAGCATGTAGCTCGCTGAGTTTTACAGAGTTCCCCTTCAAGTTTGGTGGTTCCAACGGCGGTCCAAGTCAGGGCTCGCCGACCTGTTCGGCGTGTCGCTGACCTATTCAGCTTTTCACCGACTAGACTTTAACTTGCCAATCTACTCATTTCCCAACACTTTTCACTTTTCAATCTACACAATTAACACCCGTTATTCAAAATCAAAAACTAAAGCATCAAAAACTTAGGTTGTGTCCCAAGAAGAACCTTAGGTAACATTGTGGCAGGACGGAACTACCAATTCATGGATCATTCTTTGGGTTTGTCAAGGTATCACTTGGTCGGCCCCCTTTTGGCATTGGATTCAATTGAGAAGAAATTTGACCCATTTGGGTTTCCAACTGCTTGATTGACACTGAATAGGATATGACCGCCTGATTGAGTGTAGATACGACTTATTTTATTACTTTCAATACCTTGTTTGACCCTTCAACTTTGTTGAGAATGTGTGAGAGCATATCTTCCATACAGACATTTTCCGATTCCTTGGGCTTTAGATTCTCATAAGGTGGGACATAATTTTCTTTGTCACCTTCTGTTTCCTTCCAAGTGGCGTTACAATCATGTCATTCTCTGTCACGGTCTCTCCATCCCTCATCTCTATTCCAACCTAGGTTTCCACAAGGCCTTGGATAGTTTTGACGTTATCCTCCTCCTTGATTAGCTAGGAAGTTCACTTCCTCATTGTGTAGCACTTTAAAGTGAGCTTCTTCAGGGTTTGATCCACCAACACCCACACCATTTACACTCTTCATACCACTACCCATCACATTTTTTGCCAAAATATCAAGTTGGGTCATCATTTTGGCCATGTTTTGGGCTCTCTCTTGATCCTTCTCAACTTGGTCTTTTGTCATTCTAAAAGTGAGAGGAAAGACTTGGTCTTCATGAGTGTACCACACTCTGTTTATCTTGGTCAGTCCATCAAGCAGGTGAGACGCTACATCGTAGGTTGTTGCATTGTACCTTTAGAAACAAGTTGATTAACAACTCTTTTGTTCACCGAGTCAAGGCTCCTATAGAAGTACTTCTGCAATATATGATTTGGTAGTCCGTGAGTTGGACATTGAAGCACAAACTTCTTTAACCTCAGCCACGTCTCATGGATAGGTTCACCTTCCAAGCGTTTGAAACCTTGAATGCTATCCCTAAGTTTCATCATCTTTGAAAGGGGAAATAATCTATAATAGAATTCTTCAATTCATCCCAAGAGGTGATGGAATCCCTCAGTAATTCAGCTAACCGTTTGGTGGCTCCCCATCAAAGAGAATGGAAAAAACCTGAGACGAACTGATTCTTGTGATACGTTTTTGAATGAGAACGGTCCACAAAGTTCCTAATATGCTCTTGGGGGTATTTGTGAGCCAATCCTCCATATAGGCCTTTTATCTGGAGGAGCTGTAGCATTTTTTTAGTGACATAGAAGACAGAATTGCCTTCAATTGGAGGTAGATGTATTGCACCAACTCCACCCAATTGGAATGCATTGTTAAGATTCCCAATATTGTCTTGGTGGCCCACTTGGTTACCATTACTCCCGTTTATGCTCATCTATTCCTCTGTTCAACACAAGTAACACAAAACAAAAACTAAAGTAAATCGATTCAACTACAACCAAAAAGATCACAATTAAACTTCAATAAAAGAATTTTAAACAACACCCCTCCCCAGCAGTGGCGCCATTCTGATTAACGTTTCAAGCACACCTCATCCAATTCTAGGTGCAAACAATCGTTTGTCAATGTGAAACCAAACAAAAGGTTGAGGTCGAACCCATAGGGAGCGGTACGTGTTCAAATTCAATTAGGAAGTACAAACGTGGTTTTATTAGCTATAGGAATATAAATTATCAAAAAAGACATGTAAACAAGTCTAAAGGGGGTGACACGAATGTAAGATGGGGGTTTTTGGTTTGCAATTATCAGCTACAACACAATCAAATGCTAAGTATATAACAATATAGAGAGGAGTTTACGGGATGTAATCGATTATAGGAATATTTCACTATATGGGTAATTGAAACTACTAATAAATAGCTAAATATCAATTCGTAGCCTAGGCTATAAGTGAAATAGCTTAATCTCGAACAACTATTTTGAATCAAGTGATTTCTTTCAAACATCAACAAGCTTATCAAATACTAATAGCCCACACCTTAATTCATCTACTCTCTCAAGCAAGATAGATAGAATCGAGGTTAGGATTTCCTCTCTCGAGCTAAACCTATATCACCCCAATAACTACAACCATAAATTGAAACCTTTGAATCTAAAATCTCTTTTTGAAGCAAGCCTAGAATTCTAAGTTCGAATTGTATTTGAGTCTACAATTCTTAGATTGAAACACTACTATTAATTAAAAGCAACTTTAATTGAGCATTTAGATCAGTAATTAACAATACCCATAAGCTAATTCAACCCATAATCACATGATCGCACCCCAAGAATTTGGGGTTTTAGCTAAACATCATATAGAGGTAAAAACAATTACCAACTCGATTAGCCATCAGCTGGGTAACAGTCTCAATGTCGTCACAATGTTTTCCAAAGGTTAAATTCCAAGACCCAACTAAAAATGCTGTCAAATTTACAATAAGAATTAAAAAATATAGAGTGAACTCTAACTCTAGAATGGGAACTGCAATATCTGGATGACTACTATCCAAAACTCCTTTTAAAAATAAATTTATAGTTTCCCAAATTTTAGCCTAAAAGACCAGTCGACGGATTAAATTGGGCTTCCGAGTTGTTCAGTGATCCACCTTTTGCTTTCTTCCATCGTCATTTTGCATTGGTGCTCAGCATCCTAAGTCCTATGACTTTGGGTGGTCCATTGTGTTGTCACGGAATCGATTGGCAATTCGCCGACTGCCCATTTTTGTTGCTAACTTGGTTTCTTCCCCTGGCTCGCACACTAGAACGTTAGGAAAGGTATTGAGTAGTCCTGGCGATTACCAAGATCGCTTTTCCCCAATTCTTCAGCTTGTTTTGCTCTTTTTTGCTTGTAAGTGTCCTTACCTTTCTCCTTGGCTTACATACTTGCAAATCAACGCTTTAACATCAATTTATAGCATAAATTAGGCATTGAAGGACATTTATACTATTAAAACAAAGCCCTAAATGAAGCAAAATCTCGGACTCATCAGTGTTTACCCAAAAAGATCTAAATCTCTGCAAAAGAATGTGGATTGAGTTATTGAAATAATATGATATGAGTGTTGTCTATCACCCCAATAAAGCAAACATGGTGGCGGATGCCCTTAGTTGGTTATCCATGGGTAGTGTTGCACATGTTGATGATGAGAGTAAGAGTTGGTTTGAGATGTGCATAGGTTGGCCCGATTGGGAGTTCAACTAGTGGATTCAACCAAGGGTGGTATTATGGTCCGAATCGTCCATTGTTGTTGATGTTAAAGCAAAACAATGTCTTGATACGACCTTAGTTGAATTGAAAGAGGAGGTAGTAAAGAACTCCACAGAGGCTTTCTCCTAAGGAGGAGATGGTGTCCTAACATACCAAGGTCATTTGTGTGTTCTAAATGTTGATGACTTGAGGGAACAGATCTTGTCAAAAGCCCATAGTTCTCGGTATTATATTCACCCAAGAGTGTCACGACCCAGGGGTACATGCTAGAAGTAACACGGCGTAATTGACCCCGAAGGGTTCTCATACAAGTCCTTAGTACATTATAACATAAGATACTAGAAAAGTACAAAAATTTTAAGAAAAACTTAACCAATACAATCAAAGTCTTTTATAAAAACACGCGAGCGTCTTACTACACTTTGTCTCAACATCTATATTCAAGTTTGAATTAAAACATTTGGGGCATAGTCCATACTATAGTCACAAAACATGGAAATAAAAGACATAAAGAAAATAATGGCTTTGTCCTCGAAGCTATGAGGACTCACCCAAATCTTCAACTCGTTGCTCCTTAGAAACCTATCCTTAAGAATCGAACTCAAATCTCCGAACCCTACATTTGATTAGAATGTAGGCATAATATGTTTTAGTACAAAAGTACTAAATATGATAGCTAGCATAACATCATAAGAGCACAATATCATAAGGGTTAGTCAACATAAGACATAATCCAATACTTCATGAAACATCAACTATAACCATAAGAAACAATATCATAATCATAAGTAAAGTCTCCAACATAATCATCATTTATTTATTATTTCACCTTTAGTCTTGCATATCATAAGAGAACCATTTCAGGTAACCTCAAGGCATACTTGTGCAAGGCATGGACAAGACCCCATAATCCCATCTAAGCTAAGTATCCCTCTTTGGTCATCCAAAAGATAATCCATATCACTAGTCAAGCCTTAGACTCTCATAAGTAGCTTCAAGTCATACTTGTGCAATGTATGAGTAAGATTCCATAATCACACACACTAAGTAGCACCTTAGGCCATCATACTAACCATCTTAAGATCTCATCCCTAGCTTAACTCTCATAACAAAAGGAATTTCTCACCTTTAGTCAATTATAACAAGGAAGGAAACTATATCACAATCATATCTCAACATATATCACATAAGAGAACACTTTCTTGAATAACCTTAAGTCATACTTGTGCGATGCATGAATAAGACCCCATAATTCTATTCATGCTAAGTACCACTTTTAGGTTTTAATACTCATACTTCTTGGTTGAAAACTAGTTCCTCTCTTTAGTCCTTAGAATACTATGAGGTACTCCCTTAAGCACATCTTAGTTCATTATTAGGTTGAACCCTATGAGATACTTATTTAAGCATGTCTAAGTTCATTATTAAGATGGACCCTATGAGATACTTACTTAAGCATGTCAATGTCCATTTATGCTTTTGAACATTATGTGGTACTTCTTTAAGTAAGTCATAGTTCATTGGATACGGAGATTGCAACCCTAGAACCACTAGGTGAAGGTTTACACCTCATGAGACCTAACTTTAGGAAAACCCACACTCTACTATGTAAGATCTACCCCTTTAACTTTGATAGTCCTCATATCAACTAGGTGTAATTCTCCTTTCAACTTGGAGCCTGAACCCTATCTGGTTTGACACCCCATCTCATTGTCAATATCCACTTGGGGCCAAGGATACATCCCAAGATTTCACTATTAAACCTTGCTTAACATTCATTTCTCATAGGAGAATGTCCTTGACAATTCATCCATGTTCAAGTGATTCTATCACTTTATACATTCAAGCATTTAGTAAGGTAGGTTAGGTGAGTATAGGCCTTTCACCACAACTCTACCGATTAGACTTCTATTCATCACATTAACTTTACTCTCAAAGCCTTAGTGATTCAACATTCATGACTACAAGTCTTACTCTTAAAGCTTTAATTCTTACAACCATCATTCATACCTAGATTTCAAGGAATTCTAATCACATTCTTCATTAGTAGGTGATTCTCGTCATAATTCATCATAAAGGTTCAATTTCAACTTTACTAGTCATGATCCATCATATGCACCTTAATCTAATTCAATTCATGTCTATATGTTCCTATTCTTAATCAATTACTATTTAATCATCAATTCTTGAAGATCATCTCTAAGTCTTCACTTTCACCTTTCATGGCATAAACCCACATAATATCAAACTCATCAATTAAACTAGGGTTAACCATGGAAAAAATGTAATATGATCATAATATCATGAATAAATACTAAAAAAAAAATCATAAACAAGTACTATCCACTTGCTCAATCACTATCCACAATGTAGGAAGAAATCCTAACTAGAATTGAGTTTTGTCTTCACAATAGGGGGAAATCTAGGGGGCTCTATGGATGGAAGAATCCATAGATGAATAATCTAGCATACCTTGATTTAAAACCCTCACAAAATCTTGAAAGAATGGAGGAACTTGACCTAGCTTCCTTCTTTTATTCTTCTTCTTCTTCACTTATAGAGAGAATTTCTGGAGGGAATTTGGGTTCTTTGGTGAATCTAAAATAATGATTTGGAAATCATCTAATTAAGGGTCTATTAGGTATATATATGTGGCGTAATTACTAATAAAATGACCCTACTTAACCCCTAAGTCCCCAACTTAAACAACCTATGGAGTGGACTGCCCAACACACGAGACCACGACCACGGAATGTGGGTGGGTCTACAGGGCATTCTACACACTCGTAGGTGATGGTCTGTAGTTGGATTTTGTAGGCTTGACCCACGACCCTCCCCCACGGGGCATGGGTGGACCCACGGGGAGTAGTGAGTCCCCAACATGGGTGGGCTATTTTTTTGATAGCTTTTAGGGCTGTTTTGGGGTCTTGATCAATAATGTTTCAAAGACACTTCATCCAACTCTAAGCGTCAACGGTCATTAATAAGTATATAACCCAACTACATGAGTTGAGGTGTCACGACCCGGGAGCACCTCATAGTCGTAACACGACATACTCGACCCCGAAGGCGTCTTATACAAGCCTCATAGCATTCTTGAACATAAGAGCATAAGAAAATAGAGAAGAATTAAAAACTTTCTTTTACAATCGAAGACATTTTCATTTAAAAGAAAGCGGAAGACTTTCTAGACTTTTTCTCAAACCATCTAATACTTTGAATACAACATTGGGACTAAGCCCATACAAAAGCTTTAACAAAACTAAAGACATAAAAGGAACATAGTGGGTTTTGTCCTCGAAACTATGAGGACTCACCAAGTCTTCATCTTCAAGCATAGAACACCAATATCTCCAAACCCTACACTTAGTAAGAAAAGGGGAAGAATGGGGTTAGCACATTAGATGTACTAAGTATGATGACCATGCAAAAACATGCTTAAAAAGGACATTTGATTGAAAGCCATGATTTTATGCCATTTTTGTAAAGCTTCATGAACATTTATAAAAGAGGCATAATATAAGTCAAAACCAACATACAAAGCCACATTATTCACATTTGAACAAGATCACATGTAAACCATTACCTTTACCTTGAGCTTCCACCTCAATTAACCCTCAAGCTATACCTTGTGCAATGTATGGATAGCGTCCCAAACCACCACCCACACTAAGGCACCACCTTAAGGTCACCAAAAGGGAACTTACCATTCATCCTTTCCACCTTTACACAATAAATCATTTAAGAGACATAAACAATACATGAATCACCTCATCTCATTAAAGCTAATATCTAAGACGACTCTAAGTCATAATTGTGCAATGTACAAGTAGAATCCCATACTACTACTCACACTAAGTACTCCTTTGAAGTCACCATAGACAAGGCACATTCTAATACAATAAGTCATGACAAGGAAGTAATTCATAATACAATCGAAGTATAGCATGCATCTTTACATTTAAGTAAATAAGCATTTAAGTCACATTCTTCAGTGGCTTCATTACAATAAGAGCACCTTCATTCATTTTGACATTAAAAGGAGCACATCATGACCTCTCTCCAATGCCTACTTGTGCAATGCATAGATGGCATACCATACCACCACCCACACTAAGTAGTACATCCTTAAGAAGCCATAGTTCATTAACATTCTTTGTGGGGGTAAGCCTTAACCGACATAGACCATGTGAACTTGACATGGAATCCCGGTGTCACCCTCACCGGATAAAGGGATTCCTACTTGCCTAAGGTAGGACCATTGTTCTTTAGCTTAAGTGGATCCACTAGCTAGACCTATGTGGGCACATAATTTATGGGATAAAGGGATTGCTACTAGATACCCCACCTCAACTCACCGATGATAATCCATCCCAAGAGATTGCTACTAAGTACCCCGCCTCAACTCACGTATGAGCACCTATCTCTAACCATATCCACTTGGTGCTTAGCATTATTCCCCACGGAGTAAATTACATTTATTACATTAGTTCATTATGGGAGAAGGGATTGCTACTAGATACCCCGCCTCAACTCCTGGATGATCATCTATCCCAAACCCAACACTCACTAAAATGGGATATGGGATTGTTACTAGATACTCCGCCTCAACTCCGAGATGAGCATCAATCCCATCCCAAGATTCATATATTGGAAAGCTCATAGATTCAAAGATAAGAATAACCTTTCACCTAAGAACCCCCTTATTGTGAGAAAGCACTTTCACAACAAGTCATTAGCATTCATTAGAGTACAATTGAGAATAGCCTTTCAATATAGAACCATCATTCATTCATTCATTAATACAAGAAAATGATGCCTTAGACTACCAATTCAAGAGATCACATTCAACATTACATTATAGAACCCTTCACATTCCATCATCAACATTCATGAGTGTTAATGGAGCAATAAAAATTCAATCCTAACACAATTAGCTTCTAAACATGATCATCATTCTATCATTGAAATCACATGTAAATTTTTCACATCACATTCACATATACAATATCATGATAACACTTCAATTCTTCAAACTATGCCTTCAAGTCCATGATCACAATTTACAAAGTAAGTAAACACCTCCACCTTTCAAGTGGATCAACAATTCAAGCACAATTGTACTTTAACATGAGATTATCACAACTTGCCCTTTCAAGGCCATGATCGCAAATCCTCAATTCACCAAAAATTCACCATAACTAGGCATAGATGATGATACAATTTAACAATCTAAATCAATCTAGGCATAAATCCATCAACATTCATTCATAATCAACAAACCCACTTCATAAGTCACAATTTAGGAATTGAGAGAAATCATGGGTTCATAGAGTATTTCTATCTTAAATCATCAATTAAACATCAATATAATCATAATTTATCATTTGAAAACTTTTGATATAAGAACCCATAAGATTGAGTAAAACCTAGGGTTTTTCATGAACTTGAAATCTTCTTTGAATGGACTCTAGGGTTAAATCTAACCCTAGATGAAGGATCACCATACCTTGCTTCTGAATCCTTGAAGAAAATTGAGGAAGAAACACCTTGGAATCACCTTTAATCCACAAACCTTAGCTTCAGTGGCTCCCTTCTTCTTCTTGTCTAATGGAGGAATTTTAGTGAGAGAAATATTTGAGAGGAGATGGGTTTTCTTTTAAATCTATTTGGAGTGACTTAATTGAAAGGAATTAAGTCTAAAAAGGTTATATACTTTCTATGGAAGGAATAAAATAATGTGGACTTAACTTTGGAAAGGAATTAAGGACCCACAACCTTTAAACTTAAAAGTTTTGCACTAAACCCGTCTAAGCTCGCCCTTCGCACCCCTTGACTCGCCCATTTTTTCCAGCCTGACATTGCTTCACTATTTCAGGCATAACTTTTAACTCCAAGATCGGAATTATGCAAACTCGGTGGCATTGGAAAGAGGGCTCAGAGACCTTTAAAGTTCCCACTTAAAATTTCACCTCCTTCACGACTTACCTCGCCCATTTGCCCCTCTTGGATCGCCAAGGGCACTAGGCAACTCGCCAAGTGCACCTTTGGCTCGCCTAATTTTCCAATGAGCTCCCAAATTGGGCAGTCCACTTGGAGATCAAGAGGGGTCAAAGGGCGACACGCCAAGTTGGTTGGTGAGCTTGGACTTAGCTTGCCCTTTGGTCCAGCATCTTGGCCAAATGGGGCAGCCACTAGGCGAGCATAAGAGCACAAGGGCGACTCGCCCAACCGCGATCAAGTCCTCCCATTGCAAAAATAGCCCCTCTAAGAACTAGGTTTCTTTTACTCAAACTTTCTAGCTTAGGCCCTAGCTTGCACCCTAGGCTTCTCCCTTACTCAAGTTAGATCTAAAACAACCTAGACATCAACTTAAGGTTACACTAACCCACACAATGAGGCTCTTGTTCATCCTATCATTTTTTGAGTCATTACATTATCCCCCACTTAGGAACATTCATCCTCGAATGACACTTAAAACATATTAAGGGAATAACGGCTCGAGACTAGCAGCCCAACAATCATAACACATCAATATAATGCACAAACCATAGGAGGAAACATCAACTCCACATAAAAAGGTTCAATCCAAGCAAGAAGGTAGGAACTACATCTACAAACTCATTTTGCACCAAAACTTCAACATTTCTCATTTCATTGGAGGAACTTCCTTCTCCAAATCACATCATGCTCATCACAACATCAATAAGAACATTTAAGAAATTTTCTCATAAAAGCACATTATGCAACTTCTTCATAAAAACACATTTAGGCATGTTCAACATTTAACCTCATGAAGCATATGGAATACTCTCATCAAATGCACATCAACATGAGGAACATAAAACATGAAAACTCATTTTCTCATTTAAACAAGAATTAGGTTTAGGATTCACTCTCTTGAGCTGAACCCATGTCAACCCAATTCCCACTGACCATTAATCAATAAGCTTAGTTTTAAAACCTCTCTCCCGAGCAAGCCAAAAATATATGGGTAGAACTGCATTTGCAACTACAATTCTTAAATTAATCTCACCCATGCAGGGTGTAATGAGGTTTGGAAAGAAAGGGAAACTTAGTCCCCGTTTTGTAGGCCTATATTAAATTATGAGGTGTGTTAGTAAGGTTGCATATGAGCTTGAATTGCCAAATGAGTTAGCATCAGAGCATCTAGTTTTCCATGTCTCTATGTTAAAAAAGTGTGTTGGAGATCTGACATCCATAATTCTCCTAGAAAGGTTAGAAGTTAAAGAGAACGTTTCTTATGAAGAAGTTTCGATTGAGATCTTAGACCGGCAAGTTAAGAGATTGAGGAACAAAAAGGCTGCCTCCGTGAAGGTGTTATGGATACATCACCTAGTTGAAGGTGCTACTTGGGAGGCCGAGGCCGATATGGTGTACCGATATAGTCATCTTTTTCCTGCTATTCAAGCTTGAGGTAATGAATTCCTCTTGATTTGTCTATGTTTGAAGTCATGTGAGTTTTATGTGTTTCCATGATTTCTTAAATTTGTGTGTTCATGAAAAAGCTTAAGTTGTGAAAGAAAAATTGCTTTTGTGAACTATTTTCCTCATGTTGTTGAGTATTGAGTATAAGTTGCTTATAGAATTCATGAGATGAGTTGTAGAGCATGCCTTCACTTGGAGTCAAGATCCCCTCCTTGAAATTGTGCTTTTTGAGATTGAATTGCATGTGAGCTCCATGAGATTGTGTAGAGCATTGTTTTGAGTTAGAGATAATAGTTCCTCATTGAACATGAGAAATGTTAAGATTTCATGCATATTGGCTTGTTAGATGTAGTTCCTACTTTGTTATGTTGCATTGAGTATGATTTACTTGGAGATGAAGTTCCTCCTCGATTTTGTGCATTTAGATGAGTGATTTGATGTTTCAAGCACACGAATCCAATTCTAGGTGTAAACAATCGTAAATTAGTATAAAACCCAACTAAATGAGTTGGGGTCGAATCGTAAATTAGTATAAAACCCAACTAAATGAGTTGGGGTCGAATCCCACAAGCAGCGATACATGTCTTAAATTCAATTAGGAAGTATAAATGTGGTCAAATCAGCCATAGGAATAGAAATTATCGATTAAAGACATAATGAAGTAAAAGGGGTGACACGAATGTCAAATGGGGTTTTTGGTGTTGATTATCAACTAAAAGCAATCACAAACACTAAGATTTAACAATAATGAGATGGATTCTTGGGATGTAATCGATTATAGGGAAATATAAACATATAGGTAATTGTAACTATTAGTAAATAGCTAGATATTAGTGAGTAGGCTAGACTATAAGTGAGGTAATTTTCTCTCGAACAATTACCCCGAATTAGGTGACTTCTTTCGAACATCAACAAGCATGAAAATTAAGAGTAGCCCACACCTTAATACATTCACTCTCTCGAGCTAAATGTGTGGGATTGGGTTTAGGATTTACTCTCTCGAGCTAACCCAGATCAACCCAATACCACAAACCATTAATAAAAAACCTTAGTTCAAAAACCTCTCTCTCGAGCAAGCCAAGAACACAAACATAGAACTGCATTTGCAACTACAATTATTAAATTAAACCACAATTAATAATTAAAATCACTTTTAAATAGCATTTATGGTGTGTTTGGTATGAAGGAAAACATTTTCCGGAAAATATTCTCCAATTTTCTCATGTTTGGTTGGGTTAAATGTTTTCGAAAATATTTTTCAAAATCAACTCATTTTTCCTCAAATTTAAGGAAAATGACTTTCCTTCAAAACTTAAGGAAAACATTTTCCAAAACTCTCTTCCCTCAATCTATAAAAAAAATTGTTGAAAAAATCAATTTATTTTGTCCCTACCCTCAAACCAACCCCCAACCACCCCCCCCCCTTTCAAAAGCTCGTTTTAAAAAAATGTTTTTAGCTTCAATTTTTTTACACCCTCACCCCTAATCCCAGCCACCTACGACAACCCCCCGCAAAAAAATATATTAAAAGTTATTTTTTTTAAAGATATTTCTAATTTTAATTTTTTATTTTTACCCCACCCCTACCCTCGCCCCCCCCCATCCCCCACCCCTTTTAAAAGATAAAATTAATTTAGTTTTTTTAAAACAAATTCTATTTCAATATTTGTTTTTACCCCTACCCTTGACCCTCCCCCCGCCACCCCCCCACCCTACCCCTTCAAAAATATTTAAGTTTATTTTTAAAAATATTTTCAACTTCAAAAATTTATTTTTCACCGCGATCCTCGACCCCACCCCCCACCCCCTCGGCCAGCCCCCCATCTCCCAAAAAAATTGAGTTGTTTTAAAAAATATTTTCAACTTCAAAATTTCATTTTTTCACCCTACCCTCCCCACCCCCCCCCCCACCACCCACCCCCCAAAAAATATCTTGAATTTATTTTTTAAAAATATTTTCAACTTTAAATTTTATTTTTTCACCACTACCCTCGACCACCACACCCCCACCCACCTACCCCACCTACCAGCCGCCCACCCCTCAAAAAAAAATTAAGTTTGTATTTAAAAAATATTTTCAACTTTATATTTTTATTTTTTTCACCACTACCCTCGACCTCCCCCCTTCCCACCAGCTCCCCCCACTCCCCCCCCACCGCCACCACAAAAAAAATTAAGTTTATTTTTAAAAAATATTTTCAATTTCAAAAATTATTTTTTACTCTAGTAAAAATAAAAGATATTTCTCAAAAACACTTTTCATCCACAAATCAAACACTAAAAGTCTTTTTCGGAAAATATTTTCTACTCACTAACCAAACATGAGAAAATAAGTAAAAAATCTACTTGTTTTCCAAGAAAAAAATTTCTAGGAAAACATTTTTCATGGAAAACTATTTCTTTCATACCAAACACCCCTTTAAACTAACAATTAGCAATACCCATAAGCTAAATCAGCCCATAATCACATGATCGCAGCCCAAGAATTGGGATTTTATCTAAACATTATAAAAAAGTAAAAATAGTTATCAAATTGATTATCCATCAACAAGGTAAGAGTGATTTCATCCTTACAATGCTCCAATTTGATGAATCTCAAAGACAATTCTAAATTCTCAAAAGTGAATTTTTTCAATCCATCAAAGCTAAGGAAAACTCTAGAGAAAACTATAAAAATTATCCAAACACTCAAAAAGATTGTTCAAACAATACTAAACTAAATGTTCAAAAACGTATTTATAGTCGCCAAAAATGTGTTATGAATAGGCATTTAGTGAAGTAAGTCGGGCTCGCCGATCCACTAGGCGAGCCGCCCTTTGATCTCTTCCATATACTTTTCTCCTTGTCATTCAGCATCCTTGAGTTCTATATCTTTGGGCGATCTATCACTGCATCGCGGTACTACTCGGCGATGCGTTGACTGCTCCTTCTAGTCGCCGTTTTGGTTTCTTCCCTCAGGGCTGGCACGCTGGAAATTTAGGCGGTGGAACCTACCATTCAGCGAATCGCCAACGCTCTTGGTGATCACGAGGCTCGCCTTTCCTCAATTAATGACTTTATTTTGTTCTTTTTTGCACGTTAGTGTCCTTGATTTGTTCCCCAATTCATGTACCTGAAAATTAAGGATTTTTCATTAGTTTATAGCACAAATCAAGCATTTGAGGACATAAAATGTATATAAACAAAGCCCCAAATGAGTCCAAATCTCAGACTCATCAACACCCCCAACTTAAACTTTTGGTTTTCCTCAAGTAAAACTCAAGTTTAACAATTCAAAAAGAATATCTCAAACAGTGCTACTAAAGGCTCAACATGAATGTACACAACAAGACTCAATTACTCATGCAATCATCAATTGTGCACTCAAAGATTCAAGTTGTGACTACCCATTAGCAAAGATGCTCAAGTTCACAATACTCTCTTTAAATGCAAGCTCAAGCTCAACAAAGGTACTCAAATTCCTTCACAACAAAAATGATTCCCTATTCACACAAAGTTTTTCAACAATTTAAAGTTCTGGAATAACATACGACTCTCTCACTCACAAAGATGAACACATGCATGACTTCACCATAGGTTTGCCCTTATTTTCCAATAAACATTTGTTTCTGCTCACTCAAGATCACAAAGGTCTTTTCAAGGCTTGTAATGGGGCTAAGTGTTAAGGTATGGTCATTTAGGTTCAGTGGCTCCTACCCTCATGAAATCTGGTCTGAACATCACTTTCTTCCTTTTCTTCAACATTTGAATCATGCTCATTATTCAACTTCCAATGGATTACCGGACACCCCATTTCTTTTGCAACTTTCACCAGTTTATTTCACAACTTTTTCATTCTTTTTATTTCACTTTTTTCTTTTCTTTCTCTTGTTTTTTACATGGAGGGGTTCCATCTTTTTCAAGACCATGGCTCAAAGGGTAATTTTTCACACTTTTTGATGTACCTTCTCTTTTCACCACAGCTCCAACTTAGGCTTTTGGCCTAGGTTGGCTATTCAAGCAAAGCACACTTTATGAGAGTTATGGGTGCATGGATAAAGAGGAGTCACAATTGTTCAAATTTCTTCCAAAAAAAGGATAAGGCTCAAAGGGTTCAAGAAAGGTTCACAGATCTCACAAGGTTGACCACAAAAAGAGGTATATTGTAAATTATTTCACTCATCAAAATCATTTCCTAAGATAATTTCAAGAGCTTGGATCACTTAGTCAACCAGACCAACGGGGCAAATTCTAGGTGTCACCACACAGTGTTCAAGGTAAGCTCATCAAACAAGAAATTGGCACCAATATCAAATGAGACTCATTCGAGCTAGTGTTCAATGTTCGTCACAAGAGACTGCATTCGATAACTGGCTAGTCACAATGAGATGCAAAAATTCCACATATTGTCTATGCAACTGCATTTGGCCTCATCGTAGCCGCACATTCATTTTGCTTGATTAAGAGCAATAATTAAGTCATTGGTATTGATCAGAACCGATACTAAAATTAGCACAAGAACAACCACAATCACACACAAAAGAGGTGGCAATTTTTTTTTTCAAAAATTGGTAAAAAATCATTTCCATTCAAAACATGGAGCCACAAGATCAAATATCCACAATATAGAATCAAACACAGTTTAAAACACAAAGCCAATATATATATACACAAAATATAATCACAAGAGGTAAGTATGGAAATACCTCACCCCACCCACAAAAGAAAAGTAGTTGTCCTCAAATGCAACTAAAATAACCAAAAGTCAATGAAAACAACAGAGAGGGAGGTAAAGAATAATCTTGTCTACTCAATCGCTCCGTCTGTCGGGGCATCAATGCCCGGTGTCACACTCTGATCTTGGGCATCAGTGCCTGAGGTAACAACAACATTGGCTCCACTAGAGCTTGCCATGGACAATTTTGTCAGCGATGTTTAGATAACTGACTGCACTATCATCTCCTCTAAATTAGGCAAGTCCTTATAGATGGTCGCCTCCTGAACCTCAAGCTGCTCCTCATCTATCTCTGACTCTAACTCGGCACCAGCCACATCATCCATAGGCTCATCTCTGGTGGTAGCCAGAGGCACAGCAGAACTGTTCAGGACACCTTGAGCCTCAGCTGAATCAAACAGTAAAGTGAAGTCTATGGATTGATAGTCCACATCCTTCCTCAAATCAGAAACCTTAGCTTTCAAAGCCATCACCTCGAAAGTAACCCCATCGCCTCTCTCACATATCTCTACTCTCGTTGTGAGAGCATCAATCAGCATCCATAAGGGTGTCAACATAGCTGAAATATCCCACTCAATCATCCATGGCACCCTGGCCTTTATCCTGGAAGTCTGCACATCAACAGAATGGGCTAGGTGCCCTATCTTGAAAAGCATGGCCTGAGTGATCTTAGTAGGCTCGGAAGCAGCAGTAGAACCTCAGGATTGGGAAGGAGTGGTACTAGATGTACCTGAAGGCCCGGAGGTCGGAGTAGGTAATGGTGCCTCTACAGGTATGGACTCAACATCAACCTCAGGGGATGTATCCACCGGAGCTGCTCTCCTCCTATCCACCTCATCCCGTGTGTACTCGACCTCTATACCTCAAATATCGGTGGAGGATATGGGTGTGAACTCAATGTGCCTCTTCTCATCACATGGAACTCCAGCCCACCGACATAACTCTATGATCAGTACTGGAAAGAAAAGAAAGTTTTGTGCTATTTAGCCGTCATGGCCATCCCCTGCTCTATGATCAGCCCCAAGTTTAGCCTCTTCCTGGCTATGATTGACCCGAGACAAGCTGCCTTTTGGTGGTAGAGGATGGACTCATTCTGTGAATGCATGATAGAGCTCCTAATGAACCTGAACCAATACCGAGCGACGATGTTCAAGTCAATCTTCTCAATAGGAGCTCCTGCCTCAATCCACCTCAGGGTGGTTTCAGAAATGAGGGGAGCTAGCTAGCCCTTTAGGTCATCTAGGGTTTGTGCTGTAGTCATGCCCTCATACTCATGATTGAATCATGTAGCTCTATCAAGTGCAACATTGATATCATCGCTACTGCATCCCACTGTTCTCCCCTATACCACTACAGATGCCACTGGTCTGAAGGTGTTGTCCTTCTTCTTTCCCTGAGGCACTAAATCACCATATCGGGTGTAGAACTCTCTGACCCATGCAGGGATGTATTGGCTTTGGAGCCTAGTTAACATATCGAATCTATCGAATCGAAGAGTGTCCCACACAAAAGAGTACGTCTCCACCACCCCATCTGTGGACAATCATTTTTCCTCTAGAATTTTCCTCAATCCTTCAGATTTTAATCTGTTGATTTGTCGGGGAGGAGGACCATGAACTGGTGGTGTAGGAACCACTATATGTGCCGGAGCTGGCAGGGTTTTAGCAGTAAGAAGGTTAGACTCTGGGATCCTAGATGGATCTTGACGAACTCGAGCACGGATCTCAGCTCACCGAGTTTGTAGTGGCTGGTCATCCTCAGGCTCAAAGAATGAGGCCTGAGAATGGAAAGAATCCCCATCACTGCCGGAGTTGTGCTCCAGTCTCTTCGCTACGGGCATTTTTCCCTTACCCTTGCCTCTCTTCGGAGGTGTTTTCTTTCCCATTTTAGAAGGAACATTTGCTACTTCATTAATTATGATGCCTCGTGCTCATTTACGGAGAGACATTCCACTCTCGTTCCATTTTCTCCTAGCCATATCTGCAAAACACATCGGAAAAAGATAAAAATGATTCAAGAAAAGTCTTAAAAAGTAGTTGCAAAAATACTCGTCGAACCTATCAGCGAGTCGTCGAGTCACTTTGGCGAGTCAGATGGGGCTTCCCGAAAGGACTGGCCTGAATATTTTCTTGAAAAATGGCAAGTCGGCGATGTGCAGGTCCCTTCGGCGGATCGCCGACACCAATCGGCTAGCTCAAACTAGCCCACAGAATTTCACAGCAAGTTTTTAGGGGTTAGTGGTGCAGAAAGGATGATCAAGGGACCTTTTGGCGAGCTTAGGCTTCCCATAAAAAGTTACAAACTCTAACTCAGCCAAATAATGAAATTAAAGATGATCAAGGGGGATGTTGTCGAACCACCAAATGGTTCGGCGAGCTCGACTCGGCTCGCTAAACTGCCCAATATGCAAATTTAAACTATGATTCCCAAATTCAAGCCCACATCCCCCGAAATCAAAATCAAACTAACACTTATTCAATTAAGCCCATACTCAATCGACCCATGCCTTCGGTGTACTCAGACTTCCCCCGATTTTACCAAAATTGACCATTTGATGACTTTTGCCCTTAAGAATGACGTCAAATACTCCATCATTGGGAAAAGTACATCATTTAGCGCAATTGGGAGTTCCTCAGACTTCACCCAACTAGACCCAACAAAATGTTACCATAACCTAACAATTTATGATCAATTTTAACACACAAAACTTGGGAAATCAACCCTTTAAGCAATTTTGGCATATTTTCAAAACTAAGACGGGCAAATTAACATATCAACTACAATTTGAATATAGGCCCATCATACAACAACAAGATTTTACCAAATTTACTCGAGTTCAACTACTAATGAAGAGTTCAGGGCTCAAAAAACCAACCTTTTAGCCGAATGAAGAATTTGAAATGCTAGGCGGCAATGTAATCCAAATCTGAGCATGAGATCAAGACCAAAAGCAACAAAATATGTGAAAATATGTGAGTTATAGAGTGTGGGTAAAGTGTATGAGGCTAAAATAAGGGAATATGAAAGATTTTGAAAGTTTAAACCGTTTGGCCTTTTATATCTTTTCAGTTCACGGCCCATTCAGTGGTATTAATTGACCACACCGAACCACTAGGTGATCTGTCGAGTGGTGACTTACCTAGCCAAGTCTTACAGGACCTCCAGTTAATTTGGGGTCCAAATGGTGGACAAAATTAGACTTCCCGACATGTTCGACGAGTCGCCGATTCGTCCACAGGCCCGCCGAGTTTTACAGACTCCCACCTTCTATTTTTGTTAGTCCAATGGTAGTCCAAGTTAGGTTCGCCAACCTCTTAGGTGAGTCATCGACTAGACTATTGGCTCGTTGACTTGCATTTCTCAAACACATTCCACCTTTCAACCTGCACAATTAATACCCGTTATTCTAAAAACAAGCACAAATCATTAAAAACTTGGGTTGCCTCCCAAGAAGCGCCTTAGTTAACGTCGTGGCACGACACATGTACCCATTCAAGCTTCATTCTTGGGATTTGTCATAGTGTCCCTAGGCAACCCCCCCTTGTTGTCTTGGGTTAAGATGCGAAGACACTTGACCCATTTGAGTCTCCAACTTTTTGATAGAGACGGAATAAGAAGTCACAGTCTGGTAGAGAGTCCATACATCTTTCTTCATTTCCTTCAAAACTTTACCGGACCCTTCAACCTTGTTGAGGATGCGTGAGAGTATATCCTCAGTCCGGCCACCCTTAGAATCTTTGGGCTTTTAATGCTCATAGGGAGAAACATACCTATCCTTCTCCCCTTCTCCCTTTCTCTTTCCTTCCAAGTGGCGTTACGATCACGCCAATATCTATCATGGTCTTTCTGGCCCTCATCTCTATTCCAACCTTGGTTTCGACCATGTCTTGGGTAGTTAGCATAATAACCTGCTCCTTCGTTGGCTAAGAAGTTCACTTTCTCATTCTACAACGCTTTAAATTGGGCTTGATCGGGGTTCACTCCACCAATACCCACACTATTTACACTCTTTGTACCAACACCCATGACATTTTTAGGTAAGATGTCCATCTGGGTCATCATCTTTGCCATGTTTTGGTCTCTCTCTTAATATTTTTTTATCTGATCCTTTGTCATTCGGATGTTGAGAGGGGAGACTTGGTCCTCACGAGTATACCACGCCCTGTTAATCTTCGTCATGCAGTCAAGGAATTTCAAAGCTACTTCATAGGGCTGTTGCATTATCCCTCCAGGAACGAGTTAGTCAGCAACTCATTTGTTCACCAAGTCAAGACTTATATAAAAGTATTTCAGCAGCAATTTGTTAGGCAATTCGTGAGTTGGGCATTGCACCAATAGCTTCTTGAACCTCGGCCATATCGCCTGGATTGGCTCATCTTCCTAACGCTTGAAACTTTGGATATTATCCCAAATAGTCACCATCTTCGTATGAGGGAAAAATCACACTTGGAATGCATTAATAAGCTCTTCCCACGAAGTGATGGAATCTCTTGTCAACTTTGACAACCATTTACTTTCTTCACCCATTAGAGAAAATGGCAACAACCTCAACCACACCAATTTTTGTGATATGTTCTTGAAGGAGAACGGTCTACAGATATTAACAAAATTTCTAATATGCTCATGGGGATCCTCATGAGCCAGACCTTCGAAAAACCCTTCAATTGAAGGAGTTGAAGCATGGTGATTGTAATGTGGAACACAACGTTCCCTTCAACTGGAGGTAAACAAATAGCCCCAACACCACCCATTTGGACTGGATCCATTGATGTTTGGGTCATTGACATCATTGAGGTTCCCGATATCATATTGGTGGCTGACTTGGCTACCATTTACGCTCATTTCCTCTATTTAACAAGCAACACAAAAAACAATACACAAAAATAAGCAGATTCAACTATTACTAAAAAGAGCACAATTGAACTTCACCAAAATAATTTCAAACAACACCACTCCCAGCACTGGCACCATTTTGATTTGACATTTCAAGCACACCACATCCAATTCTAGGCATAAACGATCGTAAATCAGTATAAAACCCAACTAAATGAGTTGAAGTCGAATTCCACATGGAGCGGTACGTGTCTTAAATTCAATTGAAAGTATAAAGGTGATCAAATCAGGCATAGGAATAGAAATTATCGATTAAAGACATATTCAAGTAAAAGGGGTGTCACGAATGTCAAATCGGGGTTTTTGATTTTGATTATCAACTAATAGCAATCACAAACACTAAGAGTTAACAATAATTAGACGGATTCTTGGGATGTGATCAATTATAGGCAACTATGGACATATGGATAACTGCAACTATTAGTAAATAGCTAGATATTAGTGAGTAGGCTAGACTATAATAGAGGTAATTTTCTCTCAAACAATTACCCGAATCAGGTGATTTCTTTCAAACATCAACAAGCATAAAAATTAAAAGCATCCCACACCTTAATCCATTCACTCTCTCTCACTAAATGTGTGGGAATGTGTTTAGGATTTACTCTCTTGAGCTAAACCCAGATCAACACAATACCCACAAATCATTAATCAAAAACCTTAGTTCTTAAACCTCTCTCTCGAGCAAGCCAAGAACACAAACATAGAACTACATTTGCAACTACAATTCTAAAATTAAACAACAATTAATGATTAAACTCACTTTTAAATAGCATTTAAACTAATAATTAGTAATATCCATAAGCCTTATCAGCCCATAATCACATGATCACACCCCAAGAACTGGGTCTTAGCTAGACATTATAATAAGGAAAAAAACAGTTACCAAATTGATTATCCATCAACAGGGTAAGAGTGATTTCGTCCTTACAATGCTCCAATTTGATGAATTTCAAAGACCCACTTCTAAATTTTCAAAAATGAATTTCTTCAATCCTTCAAACCTAAGGAAAACTCTAGAAAAAACTGTAAAAATTATTCAAAGACACAAAAAGATTTTCAAAAGATACTAAAATAAATGTTCAATAACGTACTTATAGTCGCCAAAAATATGCTACGAATAGGCATTCAACAAAGTAAGTTGGGATCGCCGATCCACTGGGCGTGCTGCCCTTTGATCTCTTCCATCACCTTTTTGCCTTGACATTCAACATCCTTGGGTTCTATAATATTGGGTGATCTATCACAGCATTGCGAAACTATTTGGTGATACGCCGACTGCTCCTTCTTGTCTCTGATTTGGTTTCTTCTCTCAATCTGACACGCCCAACTTTACGTGGTTGAACTTGCCACTCGGCTATTTTCCAAACGCTCTTGGCGATCACCAAGCTCACCTTTCTTTAATTCTTCAGTTTATTTTGTTCCTTTTTTCATGTTATTGTCCTTTCTTTGTTCCAGAATCCATGTACCTAAAAATTAAAGATTTTTCATCAGTTTGTGGCACAAATCAAGCATTTGAGGACACTGAATCTATATAAACATAGCCCAAAATAAGTCCAAAATCTCAGACTCATCAATGAGTTGCATTCATGATGGGCCTCTATTCTTGAGTTTTTTTTTTCTAGAGTCGTGCTTAGAATCTTATTCGAGGATGAATGATCCCATGGGGTAGATAATATAACACCCCGAATTCAAAAATGATAAAATGATAGCTTTTTGTGAAGTTCCAGGTGTCACCCATGAGGGCAAACCACGCCCTGTTATTGGACCCATACCCGTAGGTGGGATTCATGGATAGGGGACCATGGAAACTACCTAAGAAAGAATCACGACTAGGACCCACGCCCCGTGGATGGGTCCACGACCCATGGTTGGGGGAATTATCGATGGTTAAAAATCACTGACTACGAATGACGCTTCACCAGGACACACTGTAAGTCCATGCATAGTTCGTCAGTTAGGGTCTCATGGGTTAGCATGGATAGTTATTTTTGAGGACTTAAGGGTCATTTCTAGTTTTAATTAAATTGAAGTGGTGTCATTTTTCCTAAGTCTAAAACACCTATAAAACTATATTTAATCCTCAAAATCCTGCACTCAAGTTATTCTCTCAAAACCCAAAAGAAAACCCAAAACTCCTTCAAAATATTCTCTCTCTCTCTCTCTCTAGAAGTTGGAAGAAGAAGGAAGAAATTGGAGCTAGGTCAAGGTCAAGTCTCCCAATTTTTAAGCTTTTGAGGGAATTGTGAATAAGGTATGATGGATTTTAATCCATGGGATCCTTCCTCCGATGGAGTCCCCTAGGATTCCACAATTTGAAGAAGAATTTTCTCAATTCTAGTTAGGGTTTCTTCCAATGTTGTGGGTTATGATGAATATTGATCCAATTTAGTGGATTGTGATTGTTTATAATTTAATTAATTGAATTACATGCTTTTAGGATTAAATTAAATGTACCCATGTCTATCCTATGATTTTAGGGTTGAATTAATATAGTTGGGTTTGATGCCATAAGAGGTAAACTCTATGGGTTAGATATATCCTTATAGTATTGATGAATTATGATTAGAATTGCTTGAGATTGAAGCATATATGATGAGTATAATATTAACTTCTTGAGAGTAAAGCATATATAATGATCATGAGATTTAGTGCTTCCAGAGTAAAGCCTAGAATATGAATGGTTGATTGTTGATGTTGTAGTATGGAAAGGATACTTCTTATAATGAATTAATAAGCATGGTTGAACGATTGGAAAAGGTCTAATCACATGAATGATTCTAGATTGAAAGGATTGCTCACCTAAAATGAATATAGACTAAAATGCTTAATGAAGGATAAGGCTAGACCCATGACCTCCATGTGTTAAGGATATGAGGTGATTCCCATACTCCTTAGAATTGAACAAGAGGTGATTCCCCACATTCCTACTATGATGAATGGACATGGAGGCGAGTATTCCTGCTCCTTATGAAATGATGTGGAGATGAGTACTTGTGTCATATGATAAGATTGTGGAGGCGAGTACTCACGATTTAAAAGTAAGTAAGGCAATAGGCGAATACCCATTAGCCTTTATAAGCTAGGCGTTGAGGTGAATCCCCAAGTCCCTAAAGTAAGTATGACTAATGTTATTATTTTATGAAGTTGATTTGCTTGGACTGTTGCTAGATATGGCTTCTAGATGTAAGTTTGACTAGAGGTGGATGACCTAAGTTTTGGCTAAGGTTCAGTGAGATTACCTAAGGGATTATTCCTTTTTAAACTATGATGCTTATTATGTCTTGATTATGCTTATGCCTTATGTATTATGTTGACTAATTTGTATGATTATGTTTTTTATGCTAGCCATCACATTTAGTGCTTAATTGTACTAACACATACTCTTGCCTACATTCTTATCAAATATAGGGTCTGGCAACATTGATTCTCACACTCGTGGCTAGATTCGGTGTTGATTAAGGAAGTGAAGTTTTGGTAAGTCCTCATTATGTTAGATGATGTGATCACCATTTTCTTTTATGCTTTACTTTTTGTGTCTCGGACTATTGTATGGACTGTGACACAAGACTTTATTCTTGTTGTTTAGATGGTTTAAGACAATGTTGTTAGACTTCCGCTCGTTTTATAAAAAGACTTTGATTGTATTGAGAAGTTTTAAATTCCCTCTCGTTTCTATTACTTTATGTTATGATATTCTAAGTATCCTTTATGAGGTCTCTCGGGGTCTTATATGCCTTCTTACATCTAGCGGTTACCCCTGGGTCATGACAGGGAGCTTCCATCTCAATAGATTTCTTCTAGAAATTTGGCCTTTCTAGAAGGGGAGCATTCATCTCAATGTAATATCCACTCGGTGCTAAGCACAAATTCCACGAAATATTTATTAAGTCATAACTTGTTTCATGTCTCATGGAAGGATGTCCTTGACACTCAATCCATCATAGTTCATTGGGATAGCTCATTCGATAATGTGTGAGAAAACCTTTCACCATCCATGTCTACATGTAAGTATTAGATTCAATTAGGTGAGAAAGTCATTCAACCTTAGAATCTTCATTATGTGAGAAAACCTTTCACACCATGTTTATTATATGTTCATGAGATAATCCTTTTAATCAACACAACAACATTATCATAATCATTGACACTTTACTCTCAAAGTATCCTTACAACATTTACATAGATTTCATAAAAACATGCATAATCTCATTCTTTACTCTTTCAAGGTTCATAACCCACTTTCAATCATCACATCTAGAATTCAAGCATTAGACATGAATTTCATTATAAATCATGTGATTCTATAAAATCCCTCTTTCATCAACAAAGAACCACATTATAAGATCATAGTTGAAAAACATGGGGGTTTCATGGGTTCTTGGGATACATCATAAGAACCATAGGAAATCATCAATTCATTCTTATAATAACATAATTTAACCATTAGAACCAAGTTTGAAAGGAACTCGTGAATTTTTAATCAAACCCTAACAATGGGGGATTTCTATCTTTCTTTTGAAATTGGATTTTGAAGGAACTTTATGGATGAAAGATGTCCGTGGATGAAAGCTATCATACCTTAATCACAAATCCCAATGCTAAGCTTCAATGGAGGAATTGAATGTTGACCTTGATCCTAGTTAAACGTCATTGTTCTTCTTCTTTTAGTTTCTAGAGAGAGAATTATTTGTGGGAAGGAAATTTGGGTAAATCTTTTGGGTTTTGGAAAATATGACTTGAATAAGTGAGTTTTAGAGTTAAAAAGACTTATGTAGTAGTCAAAGAATTAATCAAAATGACCTAACCTTGGATTAAAACCAGAAAAGACCAATTAACCCTCAACTAAAAGTGACCTATTTAGGGACCACGTGAGGTCCCACGAGCCAAGGTCATGACCAGGAAGTCGTGGTCCCCTTTGTGGACCTTGAGGCAGTGGCTTGGCAAAGGTACCCTTAGCCCCTCAAATCTAAGTCACCTCCAAGGAGGGTTCCACGAGCCATGGTCCCTCTCATGGTCCTTGAGGTAGTGGCTAAGCCACCCTTTCCTCAATTCTTACACACTCAACTTCCCTCTCCAAGCCTACCCACGAGTCACGATCTTCACCATGAGCCGTGAAGTGACTCAGGAAGAGGAGACTATTTTGGGTAGCTTAGGGAGGCTACTGCCTAGCTTACCCCAAGCTACACCAACGGTCGTGGTCTTCACCATGAGTCGTGGTGGTGTTCTAGGATTCTTGGGCAGTGTCTATGGGATAGTGGACTTCCCTAGTCCTCAACCTTGGCCCTTGCCCACTTCCATGGCTCTAACCCTCACGTTTAGCTATAGTTTAGCCTACTAGTTTCTAGGGTGTCACACCTTGCTTGGCACCTTTTGAGCCTATCCTTTTCTTGGAAGAAACTTGATCAACTTTGACCTATTTATCCCATCACCCACAACCTTCATGAAGTATTGGTTCGTTTGAATATCCAACTTAGGCCAAAAGCCTAAGTTGGGGGTGTGATGAAAAAGAAGGAAAGTCAAGAAGTGTGAAAACTCCCCCCCCCCCCCCTTAAAGGATTGTTTTGAAACAAATGGAACCCCTCCATGTAAAACAAATAGAGAAAAGAAAAAGACTGAAAAAGAGCAAAAGTTGTGAAACAAAGTGTGCGAGAATAGTAAAAAACAATGGGGTATCCAGTGATTCATGTTGAGTTAAATAATGGGGTGGATTATGAACACGTTTGAATGTGAAAGAGAGGGAGAAAAAATGATTTCCAGGCCATCCTTCATGAAAGTAGAAGCCACTAAGCCTAAATGGCCATACCTTTACACTCAACTCCATTACAAGCCTTAAAAAGACTTTTGGGATCTTATGTGAGCTGAATTGAAGGTTGATTGGAAAATAAGGGCAAGTCTATGGGTGGAGTCATGCATGTGTTCGTCTTTTTAAGTGTGAGAGTTGTATGTGATTGCGGGACCATAAATTTTTGAGGAATTTTGGGAATATGGAATTGTCTTTGTTGTGAGGGCATTTAAGTACTTTTGTTGAGTTTGAACTTGCATTTGAAGCAAGCATTGTGGGCTTGAGTACACTAATAATGATGAGTCACAATTTTAATCTTTGAGTGCACAATTGAGCATTACATGTGTAGTTTGAAACATTTTTGTGCATTCATGTTGAGTCTTAAGCAGCATTGTTTGTAGACATCCTTGTTGATCTTGAGTTTTACTTGACGACAAGCAAAAGCTTAAGTTGGGGGTGTTGATGAGTTTGAGATTTGGACTCATTTAGGGCTTTGTTTTGATAGTTTTGTTGTCCTCAAATGCCTAATTTTTTCTATAAACTGTTGTTAAAGCATTGGTTTTCAGGTATGTAGACTAAGGAGCAAGGCAAGGACACTACCAGGCAAAAAAAAGCAAACAAGCTGAAAGAGTGAAGAAGAGCGATTCTGGTGATCTCTAAGACCACTCGACGAACCGTCGGAGTGGATTTTTGCTCGCCCAAAGTTCCAACCTGCCAACCCTACGGAAGAACCAACTTGGTGACAGAAAATGGGTAGTAAACGAATCACCGAACGACTCCATGATGGCAACCTTGATTGCCTAAAGTCACATAACCCTGGAGACAGATGGCCAATGCAAATCGGTGATGGATTGGAGCAAAAGACGTATCGCCGACCTATTAAGTGAGGTCCGACTTATTTCGCCCTATAACGACCCTTCCGAAATAATATAAGCCAATAACTTACGAGAGTTTTATACATATATTGCCCTCACATTAGACGAAAATGACGTAAAAGAATACCACCAACTCCTGAGTACCCGAACTAGATCTTTCATGCTTCACACAATCATACAAAATTAGTGATAAATTTAATATATTACAAGACTTGGGCATACACACCCCAAAAGGTCAAAACATAGAGTCATACTCATATTACAATCCATGGCGACATGATCAAATTAGTCCTCAAAATTTCATGTAAATATACAACACATAGATCATGTACAAGTCCCAAGGTTTATACAAAATATAGATGTCTATATGCAAATGTGATCTTCCTTAAGGCTCTCAAAATTTCCATCTCCAATGGCCAGCTTCATGCATCCACTCGATCATTCCCCTACGACAGAAACAACTATCGCTAAGCATATAGCTTAGTGGTGCAAAACTATAGTTTCGGAGCCATCCGACTCACAAAAAAAACTTTCTCAAGTCATGGGCAACATAATTGAACATAATTAATAAATCAAGTAAATAATATATAAAGAGTATCAAGTTCGATATTTAAAGACCCATATTTCAAGAACGTTCATAGTATCATTTTCCAAGAGATTCAACAACAAGGCTCACCCAATATGTACATCATGTCCTCACAACAAGCACAAGCAAGTATCAAGAAGGGTCGACGCCCTATATCAAGAAGGGTCAAAGCCCAATAATCAAGAGAACCAAGAACCATAATAAAAATGGTTTTCTAATTCATACTTAAAATGGACAACATCTATACTTAAGACGAACTAAAAATCCAGAGTCAAGATGGCAAATGATCCGATTCAAGAGGCATGCCAAGAGTGACAAAGTCACAGCCACAAGAAGGACAAGGTCCCAACAAGAGTGCCAGGTGATCAAACAATCCATACAAGTGGGCGAGTTACTCAAGCGTCTTTAACGTCTTAAAGAATACCAACACAACAATGAAAAGTGACAAGAGGTAACCAAGGTACCAAGATCCAATTTCAGATTTACTAGAGGTTAAAAGAGTGCAAATACAAGTTTATACACAAACCTCAGTACTTTAGAAAAGAAACTGTCCAACCAATGTATCAAGGTCCTCAACTTGTTCACGAGTATATACAACCTCTGAAATACAATTAAACAACTTCTTTAATCCCTAGCAGCTCAATAATATTGATTTAAAATAGGATCATCATCACAAGTAAAATTAGCCTGCACAAACACAACAATGCTCCCAAAACAGTGATTCTGGCCAGCCTAGTACCTCATGTCGCAACTTAGATTTGAAACAGAAAACAGCAAAACTAGACTTTATAACCTTCATGAAATATGTATATGCATCTCTTAGGGTTGTAAACAAACAAGAATCACCGCAAAATGTATTTTGTACAAGATATAGTCAAAACACTAACAGTTGTTCATACAAATTTTGAAATTCCAAAATCTGGACAGAAATTATCCTATGTTGCATCCCATATTTCGAATCCATAACAGCTGAATCATAGTTTGACATAAACATAAGAGTTGTAGGTCTAGGAAATAGCTTTCCAAATCATATTTACGCATTGTAAAATAAGTTCTAGAGCGATAGATATACATAAAATACCAAACACTACCCAGCTCAAAAACAGATTTCGTCACTTACCAAAAAGAAGTGTGTGTTCTTGAATTCCAGCCAAAAGGACCAAGTTTTTCTTGTAATTTTGAAAAACAATCTGCTAAGCTAAGGTTCTAATGTTCTTAGACTTGAGGAAAATGAAATTAATTATAGGAGGTGTGAAAATATATAGTTACAAAGGTGATACTTATCACCTGTACAGATGTCAAAAAGGGGCTGCCCAAAAAGCATACATATATACCTATATGTATATCCCTCATCTCCTTTTAAAGTTAAACATAATTCTAATTAGAATATTACCTAAACACCCCATCACAAATCCTTAAATTACGATAAGAATTTATGCTAAGCATGTTGGCAATTATCACAACACTTCAAGTTCCCAAAATGAGACTAAAACATATT
The DNA here is from genome assembly GCA_029007595.1 of Solanum commersonii. NCBI lineage: Eukaryota > Viridiplantae > Streptophyta > Magnoliopsida > Solanales > Solanaceae > Solanum > Solanum commersonii. Next base: position 2,173,755 of record JAJTWQ010000010.1, on the reverse strand, counting down.
CTAGTCATTAAGCAATAGTAAATCGGCATGCGACTCTTGGTTAGTATTTAGGGGTGTTACAATTCTCTCCCCCTTAAAAAATTTCGTCTCGAAATTTACCTTACGCTAGTCCTGGAACAAGTGCGGATACTGGGTCCTCATGTCTTCTTCTCTTTCCCAAGTAACTTCCTTTCCAGAATGGTTCCTCCAAAGTACTTTTACTAAGGGGATTCTCTTGTTTCTAAGTTGCTTTACTTCCCGAGCTTGAATTAAAATAGGTTCTTCATCATACGTCAAGTCAGGATTAACTTCAATAGATTCAACTGGGAGAACATGCGATGGATCCGAACGATATCTTCTAAGCATAGAAACATGAAAAACATTGTGGATCTTCTCCAACTCCGGTGGCAAAGCTAATCCATATGCAACTGGTCCAACCCTTTCAAGTATCTCATAAGGTCCAATAAATTGGGGACTAAGTTTTCCTTTTTGGCCAAATCTCAAAATCTTTTTCCATGGAGACACCTTTAGGAATACTTTATCTCCCACTTGATATTCAATGTCCCGCCTTTTAAGATCAAGATACGACTTTTGTCTATCCGAAGAAATATTTAGACTATCCTTGATAATTTTTACCTTGTCCTCTGTTTGTTGCACAATTTCAGGACCAACAAGCTTTCTGTCACCAATTTCACTCCAACAAAGAGGGGTCCGGCATTTCCTTCCGTAAAGGGCTTCATAGGGAGGCATTCCAATACTTGATTGGTAGCTATTATTATAAGCAAATTCTATCAAAGCCAAGTGTTTGTCCCAACTACCCTCAAACTCCATAATACAAGCTCGAAGCATATCCTCCAAAATTTGTATCACCTTTTCCGATTGGCCATCCGTCTGAGGATGGAACAAAGTGCTAAATTTCAACTTAGTACCCAAAGCTTCCAGCAAGCTACCCCAAAATCTAGATGTAAACCTTGGGTCTCGGTCAGATACAATAGACACAGGGATCCCACGTAGTCTCACAATCCCATTAATGTACAATTCGGCTAAACGCTCAAGTGAGTAATCCATCTTGATTGCTAAGAAGTGAGCACTCTTGGTTAGCCTGTCCACAATCACCCATATTGCATCATGATTTCTCTGAGTGCGAGGAAGTCCAGAAACAAAGTCCATAGTTATTCTCTCCCATTTCCATTCTGGCATCGACAAGGGTTGTAGTAAACCAACTGGGACCTGATGTTCTGCCTTTACTTGTTGACAAACCAAACATTTAGAAATGAACTTCGCAATTTCTCTCTTCATACCATTCCACCAATAATGTTCTTTGATGGTCAAATACATCTTTGTACCTCCAGGATGCATTGCATATGGTGAAGTATGTGCTTCATTCAATATTTTTTTCCTCAAGCTTTCATCATTAGGGACGCATAACCTGTTCTGGTAAAATAAGACACCATCCTCTGTTAATGTAAAATCAAGTTTTTCCCCATTTTGAACTTCTCTGGTTAATTTTACAAGTTTCTCATCTATCTTTTGTGCTTCCTTCACCTGTTCATGTAATATTGGCTTTACTTGCAAATTAGCAATAACTGAACCATTTGAATCAGGTGTAAAACAAACATTCATGGCTCTTAATTCAAGAAGCAAGGATAAAGGAATCAAGGAAATGCTTGCGAAGGATTTTCGACTTAAGGCATCGGCAACCACATTGGCTTTACCTGGATGATAATCAATTGTGCAGTCATAATCCTTAATGAGTTCAAGCCATCTACGTTGTCGAAGGTTTAGCTCCTTCTCAGTACCTAAGTACTTTAAGCTCTTGTGATTAGTAAATATATGACATTTCTCTCCATACAAATAATGCCGCCATATTTTTAAAGCAAACACTACAGCAACAGGTTCAAGATCATGGGTAGGATAATTCAATTCATGCGGTTTTAATTTCCGAGAGGCATCAGAAATAACCTTCCCTTCTTGCATCAAAATGCATCCGAGACCATTGTGAAAGCATCATTGTATACTACATATTCTCTCCCTTCAATTGGTAGAGTAAGTATAGGCGCTTGAGTCAACAAGGATTTGAGAGTTTCAAAGCTCTCTTGGCATTTGTCATCCCAAATAAACTTTACTTCCTTTTGCAAGAGTTTAGTCAAAGGAGAGGCGATAATGGAAAAGCCTTTCACAAATCTTCTGTAGTATCCTGCTAAGACTAAGAAACTTCTTACCTCGGTTGGACTTTTGGGAGGTCTCCATTCAGCAACTGCTTGTATCTTACTAGGATCCACCTTCACGCCTTCGGCTGATACAACATGTCCTAGAAATGTCACTTCATCAAGCCAAAATTCACACTTGGAAAGTTTAGCATAAAGTTCCTTCTCCTTCAAAATTTGCAAAATAATCCGGAGGTGTTTATCATGGTCTTCACTACTCCTGGAAAATATTAAAATATCATCTATAAAAACAACCACAAACTGATCAAGATAAGGCTTGAATACTCGATTCATTAGATCCATGAATATCGCAGGAGCATTTGTCAATTCGAATGGCATCACCAAAAATTCATAATGCCCATACCGAGTTCTAAAGGCAGTTTTAGGAATATCTTCCGCTCTAACACGCAGTTGGTCATATCCAGACCTTAAATCAATCTTTGAGAATACTTTAGCACCCTTCAGTTGGTCAAACAAATCATCGATCCTTGGTAGTGGATATCTATTTTTGATAGTTATCCTGTTCAATTTTTTATAGTCGATGCAAAGCCTAAGAGTGCCATCTTTCTTCTTGACGAACAAAATAGGGGCTCCCCAAGGAGAAACACTAGGTTGAATAAAACCTTTCTCAAGAAGTTCTTGCAATTGAGCTTTCAATTCTCTTAATTCTGCCGGAGCCATTCTATAAGGAGTGATAGAGATAGGGGTAGATCCAGGAATAAGCTCGATTGGAAATTCAACCTCTCTTTTCGGGGGCAATCCAGGAAGGTTTTCTGGGAAAACTTCTGGAAAATCACATACGGCATGTATGTCCTTGATACAAGGACTCTCCAACCGTGTATCAACTATGTGAGCAAGGTATGCCCCAAAACCTTGACGCATCAATTTTCTTGCCAAGGCCGCAGAAATGATACTAGATGTCAATGATCTTTCACCTTGTACAATGATATGTGAAAATGTTGGATTTTTAAAGGTCACGTGCTTTGATCTACAATCTACCACTGCATGATATTTATGAAGCTAATCCATCCCGATAATAACATCAAAATCCTTGAAGGACATTTTAATCAAATCAGCAAGGAAGACTAGGCTTTGAATCACGAAGGGGCAATCACGATAAATTCGATTACACACAACATGATAACCCAAATGACTTTCAACCAGCACATCATAAGTAAATTTCACAGATTTCACAGATTTCACATTTTTAGGAAGAACAAGTGATGAACAAATATACGAATGTGTAGAACCCGGATCAATCAATGTAAACACACATAAGCCAAATAAGTGAAATTTACCAAAAACCACGTCTTGTCCATCTTGATCATCCCTCTGCCTCATAGCATAAGCACGTGCAGTAGCCCTTTGTCCACTAGCTTGATTAGCTCCATTTGTACCTGTTGCTTGGGTGTTTTTAGGTCTTGCACCTCTATTAGTTTGAGGAGGATTAATAGAAGGCTTATGAACTAAGCCTTCAGTTCTCAAGGAAGGAGCATTACTAGGATTAGGACAATCCTTCACTTTATGATCAAAGCTCCAACAATTGAAACATGCACCAGAAGCTCTCCTGCAAGTACCATAGTGATTCTTTCCACATTTTGGACAAGTAGGAACGCAAGGCTTACCTTGGCCATAATTTGGTGTGCTAGCTGTAGAAAAATTTGATCTACTTTGCTTTTGTTGCGGTGGCCTGTTATCACTACTAGACTTAGAGTTATCAAACCTTCCCCTTTTTTATGGCCCCCTAAAATCGGTTCTAGGCTTCCAGAATTTGCTTTCATTTCTACTAGCTTCTTCTTTATCAAGTTGCTCCTAAGTAAAAACAGTAGACACTAACTTACAAAAGTTCTCATGTTGCAGGATCGCCACATTTTTTCTAATGGAATCATTTAAACCATCTTCAAATTTCCTGCACTTGTCTTTTTCCTCTTCAATAATACCTCCAGCATAACGAGAGAGCCGTAGAAACTATTGTTGGTACTCAGCAATAGACATACCTCATTGCCTTAAATTCAAAAACTCCTTTCTCTTTGCATTGCAATAAGCAGGTGGGACATATTTCATACGAAATTCCCTAAGAAAATCATCCCAAGTAAGAACATGAGGTTTTATCTTGGCATTTGGAACACATACCCACCAATCATAAGCATCATTCTGTAATAGTGAAATAGCATACTTAAATTTGGCAACATCAGAACATTCCAATTGCTCAAACACCCTCTCCATGCGCTCTAGCTATTGTTCAGCATCAGTGGGATCAACGGTGCCTTCAAACTCCACTCCACCCATTTTTCTCATTTTCTCAAAGTTAATCACATTAGGATCATGCATCGCTTCAGCCATATGGTGGAAGAATTCAGCCATTTGTTGAAAAGGAGGATTCAGGGCTTGAGTACCACGGCTCATCTGAGGATGTGAACCCGCTCTTCCACCCTGATGGTTTCCTACTTCAGACCCACTAGTGTGGGGAACATATTGATTCGAGAAAGGTTCTCCAACCTCTTATAGTGCATGAGTTTGGGGAACAGAGTTACCCGACCATTCATGATCAACTTCCATAGGTCGGTCAGAAGAAGAAGCCATAACTTAATCCTTCCAAAAGGAAGATCACATTGTGTTAGAGACATGTACATGATGCATGTGCACTCTACATGCGATAAAATATTATAAACCATGCAAGTGAACAAATAATACAAATAAAACCTTTTTCGAATGTGAACAAGTATACAAGTAAGTCACAACAAAAGTCTTAGAACCTCAAACCTAGGCTCTGATACCAATAATTGTAACGACCATTCCGACATAATATAAGCCAATAACTTACGAGATTTTTATACATATGCTGCCCTTACACTAGACAAAAATGACGTAAAAGAATACCACCAACTCCTGAGTACCCGAACTAGATCTTTCATGCTTCACAAAATTATACAAAATTAGTGATAAATTTAATATATTACGAGACTTTGGCATACACACCCCAAATGGTCAAAACATAGAGCCATACTTATATTACAACCCATGGTGACATGATCAAATTAGTCCTCAAAATTTCATGTAAATATACAACACATAGATCATGTACAAGTCCCAAGGTTTATACAAAATATAGATGTCTATATGCAAATGTGATCTTCCTTAAGGCTCTCAAAATTTCCATCTCCAATGGCCAGTTTATGCATCCATTCGATCATTCCCCTACGATAGAAACAACTATCGCTAAGCATATAGCTTAGTGGTGCAAAACTATAGTTTCGGAGCCATCCGACTCACAAAACAAACTTTCTCAAGTCATGGGCAACATAATTGAACATAATTAATAAATCAAGTACACAATATATAAAGAGTATCAAGTTCGATATTTAAAGACCCAAATGTCAAGAACGTTCATAGCATCATTTTCCAAGAGATTCAACACTAAGGCTCTCCCAATATGTACATCATGTCCTCACAACAAGCACAAGCAAGTATCAAGAAGGGTCGATGCCCTATATCAAGAAGGGTCAAAGCCCAATAATCAGGAGAACCAAGAACCATATTAAAAATGGCTTTCTAATTCATACTTAAAATGGACAACATCCATACTTAAGACGAACTAAAAATCTAGAGTCAAGATGGAAAATGATCTGAATCAAGAGACATGCCAAGAGTGACAAAGTCACAGCCACAAGAAGGACAAGGTCCCAACAAGAGTGCCAGGTGATCAAACAATCCATACAAGTGGGCGAGTTACTCAAGCGTCTTTAACGTCTCAAAGAATACCAACACAACAATGAAAAGTGACAAGAGGTAACCAAGGTACCAAGATCCAATTTCAGATATACTAGAGGTTAAAAGAGTGCAAATACAAGTTTATACACAAACCTCAGTACTTTAGCAAAGAAACTGTCCAACCAATGTATCAAGGTCCTCAACTTGTTCACGAGTATATACAACCTTCAAAATAAAATTAAACAACTTATTTAATCCCTAGAAGCTCAATAATATTGATGTAAAATAGGATCATCATCACAAGTAAAATTAGCCTGCACAAACACAACAATGCTCCCAAAATAGTGATTCTAGCCAGCCTAGTACCTCATGTCGACACTTAGATTTGAAATGGAAAACAGCAAAACTAGACTTTCTAATCTTCATGAAATATGTAGATGCATCTCTTAGGGTTGCAAACAAACAAGAATCACCGCAAAATGTATTTTGTACAAGATATAGTCAAAACACTAACAGCTGTTCATACAAAATTTGAAATTCCAAAATCTGGACAGAACTTATCCTATATTTCGTCCCATATTTCGAACCCATAATAGCTGAATCATAGTTTCACATAAACATAAGAGTTGTAGGTCTACCAATTGGCTTTCCAAATCATATTTACTCACTATAAACTAAGTTCTAGAGCGAGAGATATGCATAAAATACCAAACACTACCCAGCTCAGAAATAGATTTCGTCACTTACAAAAAAGAAGTGTGTGTTCTTGAATTCCAGCCAAAAGGACCAAGTTTTTCTTGTGATTTTGAAGAACAATCTGCTAAGCTAAGGTTCTAATGTTCTTAGACCTGAGGAAAATGAAATTAATTACAGGAGGTGTGAAAATATATAGTTACAAAGGTGATACTTATCACCTGTACAGATGTCACCAAAAGGGGCTAACCAAACAAAAAGTTGGCTGCCCAAAAAGCATACATATATACCTATATGTCTATCCCTCATCTCCTTTTAAAGTTAAACATAATTCTAATTAGAATATTACCTAAACACCCCATCACAAATCCTTAAATTACGATAAGAATTTATGCTAAGCAAGTTGGCAATTATCACAACACTTCAAGTTCCCAAAATGAGACTAAAACATATTCTAGTAATTAACCAACAGTAAATCGACATGCGACTCTTGGTTAGTATTTAGGGGTGTTACACGCCCAATGGCTTTTTAGGCCAAAAATTGGGCAGCTATAAATTAGAATTTTAAAATGAAATTAAAAGAAAGTTCCCAGTTCCCCTTGAGAGTTTTGATCCCCAAGTTTGAGAGTTAGAGTTTTCTCTTAGTTTTTGAGTTCCCATTGTAGACTTTGAGGATTTCTTAGTTAACTTTGAGGATTTGCAAGTGGATTTTTGAATTTATTAAATTTGGACCATTGTAAAGACTTGAGAACCTTTCCCTAGATCATGGCTAATGTATTTTGTAACCATTTTTCTCTTTTTATGATGTGTAATTAAAACCCCAATTCTTGGGGTGTGATCATGTGTTTATTTGTATAATTATATTATGGGTATTGTTGTTTAATGATGAAATTTCTTTTTTAATGTGGGTTTGATCATTAGGTGTGTTTTAATCTATGGATTGTAGTTGCAAATGCAATTCTAGCATAGAGTTCTTTGATTGCTTGAGAGAGATGTTTTGGAACCAAAAGTTTTGATTAATAATTGTAGGTATTGGACTGATATGGGTTTAACTCAAGAGAGTGAATCCTAAACTCAATCCTACCTATCTAGCTCGAGAGATTGGATATATTAAGGTTGTGGGTTGTTTATCTTGTCAAGCATGTCGAGATTTGAAAGAACTCGCCTGAAACATAATAGTTGTTCGCAGGAAAACTATTGCACTTACATCTTAGCCTATCCAAAATGATTCAGAAAATTATTGTTAAATTTCAATTACCCATATAGGTTAATTAACTAATAATCGATCACATTCCAAGAATTCCTCGTAATATTATTGTTTCCCTTGTTTTCGTACTTGTTTTAGCTGTTAATTGAAAATCAAAACCCCCCATTTGACATTCGTTGTGACCACCTTTTACTTGTTTGTATGTTTTCAACAATTTCAATTCCTATAACCGCTTATATCACTTTATAACTTCATAATTGAATTTAAACATGTACCGCTCCCTATGGGTTCGACCCTAACTCTTTGTTGGGTTTTATACTAGTTAACGATCATCTACACCTAGAATCAGATAAGGTGTATTTGAGACGTTAATCAGCATATATAAAGCATATTGAAAATGACTAAGTAGAACTTGTACTATGTGGAAGCTAAAAATAGTGGATATCTGAAACAGGGAAAAGCCCAACAAGTCTAAATATATAAGATATATTAATAAGAGTTTAGTGATGACTGAAACAACATTTAACAACACGACCTGAATATAATACTATTTTTGAAAAGCCTCTACTAAATTGAGTTGTTGGGACATGCCCCAGATAACTCTAACAAAAATGAAATTTATAAATAAGGACTAAAATAGAAAGCATGTCTATTGTCCTAGAAGTATGAGGATTCACCACTGAAGCTGATGAAGTCATATCGAGAATTGATCTAAGCGTGATTTGGATGTTTAGTGTCTGAACCTACAACATGGAATGTGTAGCGCAAAGTATGCGTCAGGAGTTGGAATGTACTAAGCATGGAGGATATAGATATGCTAAGCTGAACAAAGTATATAAGTAGAACAATGCATAACTGAGCAATGATATACTTTGAACAAGTATTTAGATATGTATTGAAGTATAACTGAAAGATAAACCGAATGGAATGACCAAGTACTATTCATGAAGATAACATGCTCAACAATATATTGTAAAAATATGCTAAAAACCTTGTCACTGCACTAAAAGTCTCATTGTGGGAGCTAATATTAACTAATATATACCAAATGAGCTAGGCATGGAGTCCGGTGTGTACGCCCCATCAAGAAGATTCAATATGCCTTGCTAGGGTTATAGAGGCATGACTTTGGCGTGATCACTAAAACTGATGCCTAACAGAGGGGACTTATAAAACAAGGCGGGCATGTAGTGCTGGGACATTGAGGGTACGCTGAACCCTAGTCCATCTCGGAGCTAAGTATACTCCCATTTGAATATTCATGAAACCAAAATGCACTAGATAGTGAATAGCTCAAAAACTGACGTGCCAACTTAGAATGCAACATATTTATACTGAGAATATATCATTTAAAATCTAAATCATGAATTTTTGTCTCATTAGCAAGGCAAAAGTGAAATTCATGAACGAGGACAAATTTACACAAGCAAGGGTTCTAAATTCTTTGCAAGGAATTATACTAAATTGTCAAGAAACAAGTTATTTAGATCAAAGAAACAATAATCACAAAAAAGCTTAAAATCTAGAAACCTTAGGTTTGAAGAAGTTATGAGTATCTCAAGAACTAACTGAGTTCTAGGGATCTAATGGGTAAAAGGAACCCAGTAGTGAAATCCCACATGCCTGGTGACAAAATCTACGGATAAATCATTTGATTTTGGGGCTAAACTTTGAAGAACACTGCTACTTATTCTTGAAAGAATCTGGCATCTCATTTTTTGTCACGCCTCGAGGCTACCCCCTGGGCGTAAACACGGGACCTAGAATTGATTGACCCCAAGTTAACCCTGAGCTGGCATATCATAAGTATACTTAAAGATTACTAAATAAATATACTACGCGGAAGCTTAAATTATGATAACTAAAAGTGGGAAATACCCAATACTAATCTGAATATATAGAAGACTATGAGTTTAATAACAACTGGAGGATCAAACCTAAAACAAAAATTGAATGTAGTACTATGTCTAAAAAAAACCTCTAACTAACTAAAGTTGTTGGGACATGCCCCCAACTAACTCTAGCAAAATTGAAAACTGAATAAAAAGACTAAAGTGTAAAGCATGTCTATTGTTCTCAATGTATGAGGACTCACCACTGAAGCTGCTAAACTGGAGATCAAGAGCAGATCTATGCGTAATCTGGATGCTGAGTACCTGAACCTACCTCATGAAAGGATGTAGCGCAAAGTATGTATCAGTACTTGGAAGGAACTGAGCTTTCAGGATCAGATAATAGCTGAACAAAACTTATAATTTAACAAAGCATAAATGAGAAATGGCATAATCTAAACATGATGAGAATAGTGATATATACTGAAAACAATTTAACTGAATGCAATGACGAAGTATTGAACATGTTGGGACTGAATACTGAAGTACAACTTAAAACCTGGTCAAATACACTAGAGTCTGATTGTGGGAGCTACTATTAACCGACATAAAACCACATGAGCTGAACGTGGAGTCCGATGTACAGGCCTCATCAAGAGGACCCAATATACCTTGCCAAGGGTATAAAGGCATGATTATTTGATATATACGCCCCATTGAGAGGACCCAATATACCTTGCCACGGGTGTAAAGGCATGATTGTTCGATGTATACTCCCCATCGAGAGGACCCAATATGCCTTGCAAGGGGTATAAAGGCATGAATAGCATGATCACAAAAAATGATGCCCAATAGAGGGGACTTATAAACCTATGGGGACCCGTAGTTCTGGGACTATGAGGGTAAACTGAATCCCTAGTCCACTCGGTGTTAAGCCTACTCCCAACTGAATATTTATGTAACATTACATGACTGAAATACTGAATAGCTCAAAATACTAACATGTAGATACTCATACTTGAAAACTCTTTTACAAAAAACAATTCAAAATCATATTATAATATGATCATTAAAGATTCGGGAAGTCATATTGCATAAACATTGATGGTATATCGAAATACCATACTGCTCATACATTAATGGCATACTCGATTGTCATACTAATCATGTCTTAGAAAACTTTTTTCTCAAAACTCAGTTTAAGAACTCAAGTGTTAGCTTTAAAAGGATTCTAAAGATTTATAACACAAAATAGGGTTCATGATGAAATATACTGATAATGTGACGTTCGAAACTAGAGCATGCATATTTGTTTAACTGGCCTAGCATGTGTAATTCGTGAGCTAAGAGAATCTATACAACTAGGGTTCTGAGTTTCATGCAAAGAACTAAGCAACGATTCTACGAAAACATGATAATCTAATTAGGAATACTCTAACAGCTAATTCACAACTAATATATAAGGCTTTAGAAACCCTATGTCTAAGAAAGATATAGGAATCAAGAATCTGACTGAATTCTAGGGACCCAGTGGATGAAAGGAATCCACCAGTGAAATCCCACATACCTGGTGACAAAATTCACTGAGAAATCTTTTGATATCGGGGCTGGACCTGAAGAAAACTTTATGCATTCTTGGAGAGGTCTTGGTCAACTGCCACTTCTCTTTTTCCTCTAGTTTAGTGAATTTTTAGTGAATAAAGATTTTTGTTATGTTCTGTCTAGGTTATTAGGCTTAATCTGCGTAAAATGATGTAGTTTAGAGGTTAAACGACATAGTTTAGGTGCCTAACGCATAAGGGAAAGGACCAAAATGACCCTAACTTAATTCTGGTGAAGCACAACCACAGAGGGAATGACGGTCTGTTGTTTGACGTACCAACCATTTTTTGGGTTCGTCATTCATGATTTGCCAGACAAGGCTTCTCTAAAATGAGCATAACTTTGTACTAGGAAATGGGATTTTAGCAAACTAAGTGGCCTGTGAAAAAGGATTCAATTATCCAACATTTGGTAGGTCATGGGCCACCTAATTAATTTTGTGATAAGAGTTATGACCATTTGAAGTTGGCCCAATAACAATTTCCCTCTAAATGGCTATTAACCCTCACCTACGGTCTGTAGGTCCAACCTTGGACCGTACTTGTGGACGGTGGGTGGGATCAGACACCATAAATCTTTGGGTCATAACGAAGGAACCCCACTTACGGTCTGTGGTCCTACTTATGGTCCGTAGGTGTTTCAGTTGGTACTGGGACCAAATTTTTCGAAAATTAGTTTTACTTCATTTTAAGATCTGAGGTGTTACATTTTCTTCTTTTCATTCTAACATGGATGATTTTTGGATAATGAGGGTTCTAGGTATGTTTGACTAGATTATTAGGCCTAGACTGAGTAAAATGACGAAGTTTAGGCATCAAATGATGTAGTATAAGTGCCTAAAGCATAAAGGAATAGACAAAAATGACCCTGACTTAAAGCTGACAAAGTGCCACTCACGAGGGGACTACGGGCCGTCTCTTGAACCACTGCTCGTCAACTAGGTCATGTTTGCTGCTCGGCTCGATAGGGCTTCAATAAAACGAGCATAACATTTTACTTTGAGATTTGATTTTAGCAAACTCAGTGGCGTTGGAAAAAGGATTAAATTATCTTTAACTTGATATGTCATGGGTCACCTTATTGATTTTGTGCTAACACATATGACCATTTTAATTCTACCCAAAAGTCATTTTTTCTCTAAATAGCTGATGACACTGACTTACGGCCAGACCTAATGTCTATATGTCCAACCACAGATTGTACTTGTCGGCCTTGGGTTGGATTAGATACCCCTCTGTCTTTAACCCAACGATAAAACCTTACCATGGTCCGTGGTCTGACAAACAATCCATTAGTGGCTTGTGTTGGTCTTGACAGCAGATCCATTAGTGGCTTGTGTTGGTCTTGACAGCAGATCCTGAAAGCTGCATTATTTTCCATCTTCTCGAATCTGAGGTGTTACAATATCTCCTCCTTGAGAATATTCATCTTCGAATGAAGTCTAACCAATTTGAGTAAGGAGGGAAGGCTATAATCCCTATTACTGGGTACTGGAAACTGATATATAACTGAACTGAGTTCCATGAACATGCATATGTACTGAAAATGCAAGTATAACTGAGGGAGCAAGATAGTGAGACTAAATTACCCAAGAGTAACTAAGAGACTGAAGAGGGACTACTACCTCAAGCTGAAATGGAATGAGAAGTAAAGAGGTGAGGATAATTGGCCATCATGGCTACTTCTGCTTCCAAAGTAGCTCCCTCTACGGACTGGCTCCTCTATAAGACCTTTACTGAAGTGACTTCCTTATTTCTCGAACTATGAACATGACGATCAAGAATTTGCAACAAATGAATTTCTAATAAACTTTATACTTACATAAATAAGTAGGACTTTTAATTAATGTTATTATTTATTTTATAGGTATTAGATTTTAATTTAGTGTAAGGACAAAATGAAAATCCTTATTCTATATTACTAAATATAAAATTTATTTTGTTAATGAAAAATTTTAAATATATATATATATATATTCGTACTATATGTACTAAAGAGCTTTGTTTAATTTACAGTTATTATGAGCAACATGTAAGCATAATTCACTATCTAAGATAGAAGGTTACAAACAAGTGACAACTTACAGGGTATTTAAGCTTATCTCATTTTCTTGTATTTAAAAGGCAATGCAACTACTAAATGCTTACTTCCTAACCCTGTCCATCTTCTGTCTCTTCCAGCTCTAGATCTATATACTAAGCAAAAAATTAATTATTATATCATCAAAATTATTTTTCTCAAGTACTAGGGGTTAAAGAATATACCCTCTTAGGATAAAACAATTTACTTTCATCAAAATAATTGTACCTCATATTCCGCTAAACTTTGAACTCACTCAACGATAATAAATCACACAAAAAAAATTAAAATGCAAGAAGAAGAAGAGTAGAAGATTTAAAAAATTGTGGTTGAAAAATGAGAGGAAACACCTCTATTCATAGTCAACAAAGGGTCGTATGAACAAGTGTTTTTTGTGTCTTATCTGAAATATCTTGACCTTTCCAAGAAATCACAATTCTTTGGAAGAGTCAAAACTTATTGGAAAAGTCACAACTCTTTGGAAATGTCACAACTCATCGAAAAATCACAACCCTTTGAAAAAAGTCACAACTTATCAGAAAAGTCACAAGTCATCAAAATATTCACAACCTAAGTTAGGGATATTATAGTAATTTAACATTCAAGTTAGGAGTTCATGCTTTTAAGGTAACTAGTTTTTCGACAAGTGCGTTGCACGCGATTATCAATTTAAAAATTTAACTGAAGATTTGAATAATATGCATTGCACAAAATAATATTGCAGATTCATTTGTGAATGTTCAAAGTGGATCATATATATATATATATCTTGTTCACACGAGCCTATGAAGATGGTCAACGAAAAAATTTATTAGTTAAATACAGTAATGTATATACTTATTTCAATTTAATGAGGTTTGATCATGTAATTAGTCGTATCTCACTAATATTACCTTATAGACGATATTTGTTGTGTATTTCTCTTGTCATCTATCAAGATGTGCTTTGCACATGTATTCCCCTTAATCATTTTGGATGCCATATGAACATGTGTAGAACAACTACATTTTATTTTTTAGAACTATTTTTGTAATTTTTATTTTATAAGTTATAACATAATAGATGACGTTCTTTTTGTTGGCTCTCATATTTGACTTTTCGATTGACTATGTACATAAATCAAAGATAATTATTTGAATGTCCACAGTTAACTGAGAAATGTTTTCTTTTTTTACCGAAAAAAATAAAAATAAAAATAAAAATATATTATATCTGTGAAATCATATATATAATCACCTGCTTATCTTCCACCCAACAAAGATATAGTTCATATACTTGTAAAAAAAATTCAATTTATTCAACCAAACATGTTTTGTCCAAGAAAAAATAGCAACATCGTGTTATCACATATATAGGGGTGGGATAATTATACGAAAAATTATTGGTCAAAAGTTAATATAAGGAAAGATGAAAGATAGAAATAATTAATGCAATAACTATCAGAATTCATAATATTATAACTAAAAAGTGCAAAAGAGTGTAAATAACATTTGCAATAATCTATATATATATATATATATATATATATATATATATATAGAGAGAGAGAGAGAGAGAGAGGGAGAGAGGAGAAACATAAAGAAGGTGATGTGGCACCTCTCTATGGCCTCCATTCCCATTTATATTTTTTTCTGCTTTTTTTGTTTTTTTCTACATTTTCTCAATAAATAATTGTTTATTAATTTAAAAATTCAATCATATTTACTATTCTAATTATGTCTAATAAGTTACAAAAGACCTCCATCTATTTATCTTCTCTACTTAAATAATATGCCTCTTCAACTTCTTTCAAACTATTGCTATGGTTTACCCAATCTATAAATAACAATCATCTTTAGAGATATTCAATGTCCATTTCCATTCTTTCATTCTTTTTTTTCTTTCATCTTTCATGTACTTAATAATGTCATGATATGGTCTTCATTTTGATAAAAATAATATATATATATATATATATATATATATATATATATATATATATATTCTTCAAAAATTCACCATAGAGATGTTCACATTAGTTTGGTACAACTTCATCAAAATGAAGAAGGAAACTTAACTATCTTGGAAGATTCATCAAAAGAGATGGTCAAATTAGTATTAAAGTTTGAATGGTTTCCAAATATTTTGAAGATTCATTAATGTATTGTTTTGATTTCACTCAATATTATTCTTTTCTTTTTTATTTATTTTGATTAGATATCTACTAAAACTATTATGATGCGAATGAATGAAGATGAAAAGTATCACATTTTTGTTTTTGTTTTTGTGTGTATTTGTTTGTCAATTTCTAATTGATATTCTAAATTCTTTTGTCACTATTGAAAGGTATAATATTACCTATGGTACATTTCTCATTGCTATTAGATATTGTTACCCCTAAAAATATATTATATGGTCTATCATTGTAACGACCTAATTTCAGTCGTTACAGAAAAGCCAATGGGGAAAGAATTGGGGCTAGAAAATATTTTTCATATTAACTTGAAATTTCCCAACCTAGTCCAGATTTTGACAAAATCTGAGTCATTAAGGTGTAGGAAAATCTGGAAACAACTGGGTGAGTTAATTATGTTTTTGATTACATGAGTAGTTAGATAATTTGTTAAAGAACCCGTACGACTTTACGAAATTGAATTCAAGCGAGTAGAACTCCTAGAATCGACCTTAACGTAAAGGGTATTTTATGAACGTCATTGGTTAGAGGTGTGTTATGAATGAGGATTTTGGAATTCTTTAAATAGCTCACTGGTTCGTGCAAGTTGCTTTTGCAGGGGTTTTGGCTGCTCTGGCAGGACGCTGCAGCGGGGTGAGAGCCGTTGTGGCGGGTTCGACGTGACTTAAAGTCATAAATAAACCCTTAAACGAACTTATTTGGCACTTTTTTATTTTTATAACAAGCGGAATGAATCTGGAAAGGGAAGGATCAAGTTTCATAGGGTTTCAAGCTTGTTTCGAGGTATATGATGGTTGTGATTCTATGATTGTGTGATGTATGTTTGTTCTTGCTTCATTATGATACATGTATGTATATGAATGTTGCATTATTGATCACACTTGTTGTAAATGAGATAGATGAATGATGATTACCATAAAATCATGACTTAATTGTATGATCTTGATGATATACTTGTGATTGTGATTGTGGTTTGTTGAATGGACCCGTTGCCACATTCCAGCATAACTAACTGGGATCGGTTTCCACGTTCTGGCATAAATATGGGATCGGTTGCCACATTCTGGCTTAAACATTGGATCGGTTGCCACATTTCGGCAAAAATATTAGATCGGTTGCCACGTTTTAGCATAAATATTAGATCGATTGCCATGTTCTGGCATAAATATGGGATCGGTAGCCACATTTCGGCATAAATATAGGATCGACTGCCACATTCCGGCATACTAACTTGGATTGGGTACCACGAACAGGTATGCTAACTATTTGGGTTTGGATTCCATGAGAGTACCATTAAATTGGGTTCCGTGAGAGGACCATTGAATTGTGTTGTGTATGTACTTGTGATGAGTTAGTTCACATGTGATGATGATTGATATTGGAAGACGGTATCTTGCTCTAAACTGGTTTAACTGTGATATGTGAGAATCGTGAAGTTGTTCATTATTCGTATATGTTGATGATATTGTATATGTTCGATATATGCATGTGATTATATTGTTGTATTGACTAATGGATGTTACACTTAATGGGATAGCCGCGTGATCTTACCAGTACACTGTGGTTGTGTACTAAAACTACACTTGCTCTTTCTTTGTTGAGTATAGGGCATCTTCAGGTGGCTATTGATATACGACTATTGAGTGTGACCGGATTCAAGGGTGAGCCAGTTGTTCTTCTGCATTAGTTTGGTTAAGTTATTTGTTTAAAACTTGCCGAGTTTATGGGAACTCCATATTTTTATTGTCATTTAAACTTGCTTCTGTATCGTTAAATGTCTTAGTTTTAATAAAATTTGTTGGTTGGGGTTGTAGTAATGGTTCTCCCACCTGAGGGTTTGTGTGGGTGCCAATCAAAACGATTTGGGTCGTGACAAAGTTGGTATCAGAGCCATAGGTTTGTTGATAAAGAATGGTTCTTAATCCTGCAGCCTTCAGTCTGTTCAACGACCGCCGAGGAGGTGTCTGAACTGGTGGCACTAAAGGTACCTGCTTTATTATCTGTGTTGTAGGTGGAGGAGGTGTAGGAGGCACAGGGATCCTGGCCGGATCAAATGCTTAGAGCCCAACTTCGCTCTTCTCGTTTGCAATGTCTGGTCGTCCTACAGCTTAGATACAGAGACTGACGATCAATCCCCCGATTTACCCTCACCTTTCTGACTCTGATGTAGTAAGGTGATTGACATAGATGCCCATACTGTCCGAGCTCTCCTCAACACAACTTAGCTCTATGGGTCCCTTGCCTTTTCCAGTGTTCTTTCCCCAGGTAGACAAATTTTACTTGAGTGGCTCATGAAGGGGCAACACCCTCGTTGATCATTATTCCTCGTGCTCGCTTATGGGGCGGTTGATTCCTTTCATGGTACATTTGGTCAGGCCATACCTACAAAAGAACAACAAATAAATCAATACATTATAAATAGTTCGGAAAATTATCAATTTTTAAAAACATGCAAGAAAACTCGCCGAGTAGTTTGACGTGTCACCTAACCCATTCGGGATGCCAAGTCAGGCTCGCCGAATGTTCCAAAATCAAATTGCTCACAATTCAGCACAAACCGGTGATGTCCATGGCCTTTCAGCGATTCACTGACACCATTCGGTGAACTAAAAGTAGATCGCCAAAAGTTATAGAATAATTTCTAAATTGTAGGGCTTAAAGAGGGCGATCTAACATACATTTGGTGAGTCTCCGAGTGAACTCGGCGAGCTCAGGCATCTCGACGAATGTTATAGAAACATTTCATCAAATATTGAGGATAATAAAGTGATCCAAGGGTCAATAGGCGAACCGCCAAACTATTCGGTGAGCTCGACTAAGCTCATCGAAAGGTCCTTCATACCAGACTTTGACCCAGACCTCCAATTTCTAACCCAAGGCCCACGAGAATCAAATTAAGCACCTATTCGTCGCAATTAAAGTAAGACATGTACCACTAATGACCTCAGGGTACTCAGACATCCCCCGATGTGTCCAAAATTGACCAATCGATGTCTTTTTCCATTAAAAAATGTCATCACCCACTTAATCATTGGACAAAATAAGTTGATCGATGTAATTAGGTTTTCTCAGACTTCACCCACACAAGACTCAACATATATTTAACACATATATTCAATTTCGATCAATTATGTGATAACCCAGGGGTACCCCTTAGATGTAACATGGTATACAAGATAATATAAAAAAATTGATATGACTTAAAACATTTTCAACAATATCAATGTTTTATAAAACGAAGTGGAAGTCTCATACACTTGTCTCAAAAACCATCTAATACAAAAGATTCTTGGGACACAACCCATACGACAATGTTTAGAACTTAAAATTAAAATAACATAAGGAAATGATGGCCAAACCCTCGAATGCTATGAGGACTCACCAATCTTCAATCTTGCCTCTACTATAGATCCTAGCCATGGAAATGAGAGTTGGGAACGAAGGACCCTACATTTGGATAAGAAATGTAGGCAAGTGTATGCGTTAGTACAAAAAAGTACTAAATAATAACTTGAATAAACATCAACATAAACATAAGAGTTAGAAAACATAAGTCATAAAGCATATTCAATGCACATAATAAATCATATCAACATATAAGGAATACATCTAGAAGTCACCTTAATTCATACTTAGCCAAGACATGGATAATCCACCACTAGTCTTACTAATCATTGAAAGCAAACTCAAGCCATCATCCAAGCTCATCACCTATTATAACATACTTAGTTTATATTTTATAGAAATGGTGAATCACTTCTTACCTTCCTATAAAGGCTCATGGGTAATCGCATCTTGCCTTATATAAAGGATCATGGGTACTCGCCTCTTGTCCAACTTACTATGGGATCATGGCTAGTCGCCTCTGGTCCCATTACTTAGGATTATAGGTACTCGCCTCTAGTCCAATTTACTATGGGATCATGGGTACTCGCCTCTAGTCCCTTTACTTAGGATCGTGGGTACTCGCCTCTAGTCCAACATCATGTGACATGGGTATTCACCTCTTGTCATTCTATAATGGATCATCGGTACTCACCACTTGTCCAATTCATATCGTAGGAACATGGGTTGTCGCCTCTAGTTCAACTTTAAGGAATACGGGCAATCACCTCTTATTATATTCTAAGGAATATGGGTAATCCCCTCATATCCTTCTCATTTATAGGTCATGGGTAATCGCCTCTAGACTCATCAATTTCTTAGTCTTTAGCTTAGATTAATTTCAAATAAGCAATCCTTTCAACCTAGAATCATTCAATGTGAGAAAGCCTTTCACATTCATACATAAGCAATTCAAGTGGGAACTATCCATTCCACAACAACTACATCAATAATAAAAAATTCATAACCTATGCCTCACTCTCAAAGCAATACATCTCATGATAATCATATATGGTTCACTCTTAAAGCAATTCATATCATAATCTTCACATGTGTTTCAATCTCAAAGCAAATCGTAATGTACCTTATTTATCCTATAAGAATACATCTAAATTAATAATTTCTCGTTACGTGGATCAAGACCCATTTACATCAATTTCACCTTAGAAACATGGGAAAGGCATGGTTACATGTAAATTCATCCTAAAAACATGCAAGCCTCTAAATTCATTCATAAAAAATCATAGTCAACTCAATTTGATCAATATTCACAAAGACCCACAACTTAGAAGAAAACCCTAACTCATATTGGGGAATTTCTACTTTTCAATTGGGGAGTCTTTAGGGCTCTATGGATGCAAGGAATCCATGGATGAATAAAGCTATCATAACTTGATATCAAATCCCATAAGAAATTGGGAATGGAGACTTGACCTTAAGCCCTAGCTTCACCTTTCTTCTCCAAGTTCTTGAGAGTGAAATATTTTGACAGGAAGAACTTTGATTCCTTTTTGGTTTTCAATAAAATGACTTGAATCCGTGAGTTTTGGAGTTAAAATTACTTATATAGGGGTCCTAGGCTTGGGTTAAACGACGTAGATTAGTTATAAAGAAATATGGAAAAGACCCATATGCCCCTAAATTAAAAATTCACGCACCACATTCACGAGGGTCTTCACGAGCCGTGGTGACAGTCATGGTCCTTGACCAGTGACTTGGCCTACCAGCCCTTCACCCTCTTTTCCATTATGACCCTCTACACGGCCTATCAAGGTCTTCACGAGCCATCAAGTGGCTCGTGGGAGGGTCTCACTTAAGGTAGTCTTTTGGGGAGATCAGTTCCTAGCCCTTCACGGGCACCACCACGGGCCGTGATGCCTTCCATAGGGTGTCATGATGCTCATGGGAGGTGAGCCTCCCTTGGCCACCCACATTGAGGGTCCATGATGAGTCCGAAATTTTGACTCATTTAAAGCTTTGTTTTGATAGTTTAAGTGTCCTCAAATGCCTAATTTATGCTCTAAACTAATGTTAAAGTGTTGATTTGCAGTTATAAATGCTAGGGAACAGGGCAAGGACACTACAGGGAGAAAAGGAGCAAAAAAGTTGAAGAAGTGAAGAAAAGCTTCTACAGAACTCGCCTAAACCGTAATAGTTGTTTGAGAGAAAACTATTGCACTTATAGTCTAGCCTACCCACAATGATTCAACAAATAATTATTAAACTTTAATTACCTATATAGCATAATTAGCCTATAATCGATCACATCCCGATAATTCCTCTTAATATTGTTGAAACCCCTTGTTTTCATAATTGTTTCAGTAGTTAATTGACAATCCAATTCCCCCATTTGACATTTGTTGTCACGCCTTTCAATTTAATTAAATGTTTTTGATAATTTTTATTCCTACCACCAATTAGATTACGTTTATAACTTCATAATTGAATTCGCACTTGTACTGCTCCCTGTGGGTTCAACCCCAACCTTTCGTTAGGTTTTATACTAGATTACGAACGCCCACACCTAGTATTTGATGAGGTGTGGTTAAGCGTTTTATTAGTCCATGGGCACCACCATGGACCATGGTGCCCTTCACGGTCCGTGTGGGCCTTCGTGGAGGCCAAAACTCAAATTATGGTTTGTTACCTCTCACTTGGTCTCTTGCTTAGGCTACTAGTTTTCGAGGTGTTACATTATCTCCCCTTGCTTAGAACATTCGTCATCCAATTGAATTCTAGACACCTCATGACAGAAAAGACTCAAAACTAGCAGCCCATATTGCATGCAATCTCATCAAATATAACAAAGGAGGAAACATCAAATCTAAGCTAAACATACCCAATGCATCATAAGGAAAGCAAGAACTAGACCTAGCAACCCAATATGCATGAAATTTCAAGATTACTCATATTTAAGGAGGAACTACCCATCTCCAAGCTAAAAGCATTCTCAACATCATCTCATGGAGCCTATATGCAATTCATACTCATAAGCATATATCCAAGGAGGAAATATCAACTTCAAGCTAAAGCATGTTCAACAATTCATCTCATGAAGTCTACATGCAAGTCATACTCAATGCACACCAGCATGAGGAAAATCAATCATGTAAACTCATTTTCTTTCAAAACACAACTTTTTCATGAACATGCATAAAATAAGGAAATGATGGGAATATCTAAAACACATGACACCAAACAAAGAGTAAACCATGAGGAACTCATTACCTCAAGCTAGAATAGGAGTAGGAGGAAAAAGATGAGGATATCGGGACATCATATCAGCCTCGCCCTCTTAAGTAGCATCCTCAACTAAATGATTCCTCCACAATACTGTCACATAAGGAATTTCCTTGTTTCTCAACATATTGACTTGACAGTCTTAAATCTCAACTAGAACTTCCTCATAAGTATGATTTCCATCAACTCCAAAACCTTCTAAGGGAATTATAAATGTCGGATCTCCACCACAATGCTTTAACATGGAGACATGGAAAACCGAATGCACCGATGCCAAATCATTAGGCAACTCAAATTCATAAGAAACCTTACCAACACATTTCAAAATCTAATATGGGCCTACATAACAAGGACTAAGCTTTCCTTTCTTCCCAAATGTCATTACACCCTTCATGGGTGAGATTTTCAAGTAAACCTAATCATGAACATCAAACTCAAGATCTCTTCTTCTAACACCGATATAGGACTAAGGACTTTTGTCAACTTTGGGTTGTTCTCAACCTTTCTCTAATAAGTAAGACTTTTTACATAGCCTCATGAACTAACTTAGGTTTTATCAAGGAAACTTCACCCACCTCAAATAAACCTATAGGAGATCTACAATTCCTACCATAAAGATACTCAAATGGAGTAATACCAATACTCGAGTGTTAACTATTATTATAAGCGAACTCAATCAAAGTCAAGTGATCATCCTAATTTCCCTTGAAATCGATGACACACGCTCTCAACATATCTTCCAAAGTTTGGATAGTTTGATCGAATTGCCCATCGATTTGTGGATAAAAAGTGGTGCTAAGCTTAACTTTAGTGGCAGAACACTTTTGGAAAGACTTCAAAAACTGAGAAGTAAACTGAGTACCTCAATCAGAGATAATGGACAAGGGCACTCCATGCAACCTTACAATTTCCCTAAAATATAACTTAGCATAATCTTCTGCCGAGTAAGAAACTTTAACGGGAATGAAATTGGCCGATTTCATCATTTGATCTACTATAACCCAATTCAAATCATATTGTCACGGAGTACGAGGCAACCCTACTATGAAGTCCATATTCAAATCTTCCCACTTCCAAGTAGGACTACTAATGTCTTAGCATAAACCTCCAGGTTTTTGATGCTCAACTTTCACTTGTTGGCAATTCATAAACTTAGCCACAAATCCCGCAATATCCTTCTTCATCCTATTCCACCAACAGATCTCCCGCAAGTCAAGATACATCTTGGTGGCTCCCGTGTGAATGGAATACTGAGAACTATGGGCTTTTGACAAGATTTGTTCCCTCAAGTCATTAACTTTTGGAACACATAAACGACTTTGATATCTAAGTACACCATTGCCCCTTGGGAGAAAGCCTCAACGAACTTTCTAAGTACCGCTTATTTAATTTCTACTAAGGCCAAATAAAGACATTTCATAGCTTTTAAATCTTTCCCAAAAGACATTTCTAAGCCATTATGAACAATAACACTACCCTTGGTAGAATCTATTAACTGAGCACCCAATCGGGCCAATCTATGTACCTCTCATACCAATTCTTTCTTTTCTTCTTCTACATGGACTACACTACCCATTGATAGTCGGTCAAAAGCATCCGCCACCACATTCACCTTATCAAGGTGATAGAGAACACTCATATAATAATCCTTAAGTAACTCAAGCCACCTTTTTGGCGAAGATTAAGATCTTTCTGATTAAGCATATATTGTAGGCTCTTTTGGTCAGTGAACACATCTACATGAAAACCATACATATAATGCCTCCAATCTTTAAGGAAAAATCCACCGCCGCTAATTCAAGATCTTGGGTAAAATAATTCTTCTCATGAACCTTAAGTTGTCTTAAAGCATAGGCAATAACCTTCCTGTTTTGCATAAGCACACATCCTAACCTAATTCTTGAGGCATCACAATAAACAACAAAACCATCCGTCCCTTCAGGTAAAGTCAACATAGGAGAGGAAGTAAGTCTATCTTTCAATTCCTAAAAATTCATCTCACATAATTCGGACCATATGAAATTGGCCTTTTTTTAAGACAAAACTGTCAATGGAGAGGCAATTGAAGAAAACCCCTCAACAAACCTTCTGTAGTAACTAGCTAAACCCAAGAAACTTCTAATATCCAAGGGGGATAAAGGTCTAGGGCATCTTTTGACAGCATCCGTCTTCTTAGGATCTACCTCAATACCCTTACTTGAAACAATATGGCCAAGAAAACCTATGGACCTTAGCCACAACTCACATTTTCCAAACTTTTCAAAGAGTTTTTAGTCCTTGATAATTTGTAACATAATCCTCAAATGATTGGTGTGATCTTCCTCACTTCCTGAATAAGTCAATATATCATCAATGAACACAATTACGAATATATCAAGGTATTGTCTAAACACTATATTCATCAAATCCATAAATGTCGTCAGAGCATTAGTCAAACTAAACGACATTATCAAAAACTCATAATGACCATATCGGGTTCTAAAAGTCATTTTTGGAATATCATCTTCTTTCACCCTCAATAGGGTATAACCTGACCGAAGGTCAATCTTGGAGAAGTAACTCGCTCCTTGGAGTTGGTCAAACAAATTATCTATTCTCAAAAGAGGATACTTATTCTTAATGGTCACCTTATGCAATTGCAGATAGTTAATAGACATACGATGTAAACTAACTTTCTTCTTAACAAAAAAAACTGGAGCACCCCATGGAGATATACTCAGTCGAATGAAACCCTAATCCAACAAATCTTTTAATTGCTCCTTTAAATCCTTAAGTTCTACCGAAGCCATTCTATAAAGAGGAATAAAAATAGGTTGCGTATTTGGGAGAAGGCCAATACCAAAATGTATTTCCCGTTTCGGAGGAATATCGGGTAGATCATCTGGTAGCACTTCCGGACACACTTACTAACAACGGGGACCGACTCAAGGGTAGGGGTTTTGGAATCCATACCGCTCACCCTAACTATACTGTATATGCAACCCTTATAAATCATCTTTCTAGCCTTAAGACAA
This sequence comes from Solanum commersonii, assembly GCA_029007595.1. Classification (NCBI taxonomy): domain Eukaryota; kingdom Viridiplantae; phylum Streptophyta; class Magnoliopsida; order Solanales; family Solanaceae; genus Solanum; species Solanum commersonii. The sequence goes on along the minus strand of JAJTWQ010000010.1, from coordinate 2,148,634 downwards.
GAAATAAACCGACCTTTCGGCATAGAATTTCCCCTCTTCAATTCTAGGACAGGATCAGGAATCTAAATATGACTACACGGGTTCTACAATTGATAGAAGCATAACAAGAGTGTAGCCAATCCATACCAAGGATAATATTAAAATCTAGCATATCTAGCTCTACCAAATCAACAAGAGTAACTCTATGGGACAAAGAGACGCGACATTTTATATAGACCCTCTTAGCCACAATAGAATCACCAACAGGAGTAGAGATGGAGAAAGGATCAAACAACACATCAGGAAGCACATCAAATCTCATAAACAAATATGGCATCACAAAAGACAAGGTAGAAACGGGATTGAGTAAAGAAAATGAAACGACCCCAAAAATGCCCGAAAATGTACTTCGGAAACACCTAAAATTATAATTTCTATATATCTCAAAATCCGTGCATCATTTCGGAAATTCGACTTCATATTCTTATTCAGGGGGTCAAATTGAGTGGGAAATGGGTCTAACCCGAATTTTAGAGCAACCGTATCAAAATTCGAAAATCGCAAAAAATGCGATTTTGAGGGTCAACTTTAAAGGGGCATATCTCTTAGCACACAAGGAACTGGAAGGAGCTCAAACTATCAAAATTGAAGCTCTATGAGTTAGATTTCCAACGCAATTTGTTTCACCTCATTCCGAAGTTAGGATGAAGGAGTTATGACCGTTTTCGTAAAACCTGTCTCGGCAGAATTGCAATTTCCAGAACCGAAAACACTGTTCACCCGCCTCATTTTTTTTTCTAAGTGTTGGGACTTTTTTTATAAAAAGGGGACATATCCATACTTAGTCATTTAACTTCAAAACATCCAAGAACACTCTCTAAGCCCTCTCCAAAAATTCCACCAAGATCATCCACCAAGATCATCCACCAAATTCAAAAATCCCAAGCTTTAATTCCGGATTCAAGATTCAATCTCAAGCAATTCTCCATTCCAATCTTCATCAAGAATTCTCCAAAGTTGAGGTATGTGGGTTGATTGTGGAAACCTTTCTTTCCACAAGTCCAACCATTTATCCTCTATTTTACTTCAAGTTTATGGGTCCTTATGATCATTTATGAACTCTTGAATTATGGAATCACTACTACACACCCTATTAAGGTCTATCTTGCATATTTTCATGAAATGGTATTATTATGTGATGTTTATGATTTTCATGCCTCCATGATCAAATTATGAAGGTTGTTATATATGTATATATATATGTATGTTGTTGGTGGGCTGTTTTTATATGGATTTTGAAATTGGTTGGACTTAGTACTCTTGAAACACATGATTTTATTTACATGAACAAGTAGCCCACCATATGTTTGATAAAATGTCATTTATAGAATTCTTATGAAATGGAAGGTCCAATGTACGTCCTATGAGTCGGATGATTATATAAGTATTGAAATGATGATGAAATGGATACATGTATATGATTTTCTCTATATAGTGTGTGAGTCGACCAAGCCTAGTAGCTCGGGGGGTTGTAGGCTCGGGTAACCGTATCAAGGGGTTGGTACCTTGGTTGCCTAGTACGGGGGGTAGTAGGCCCGTATAACCGTATCGAGGGTTTGTACCTTGGTTGCCTAGTACGGGGGTAGTAGGCCCGTATAACCATATCGAGGGGTTTGTACCTTGGTCCCTAGCTCGGGGGTGGTAGGCCCGGGTAACCACATTGAGGGGTTTGTACCTCTTTCGCCTCTCCAAGGGGGTGGTAGGCCTTGGAAATGCTATATTGATGGTCACTCACTACACATATACTATGCCCTACTAAATATGATTTTTATATAAGCATCATTATACATATCATCTCATTAATATGTTATCTATCGAATACGATTATGCATTTTGCCTATGATGTCCATCCATTGTTGCATTGCATTGCATCCCATATACTTAGTACATTCAAACGTACTAATGCATACTCTATGCCTACATGATGTCACCATGTAGGGACCGAGCACCGCCGTCGACCATCCTCTTCCACGTGGCTAATTCGATTTCCTATCAAGGTTATTGGTGAGTCCTCCATTCCAGGGACGTTGCTCATGATCTTTTGCTATGTATAAGACCTTTTTTTCTTTTTAGTTATGTTTTGACTATGAGGGTGAGCCCGGTAGTTTGTCTCGGCCCCCGTTAAGTATCCATGTTTAGAGGTGGTGTTGGACAAGTTGTGTATTATGCTTGAGCTTGACTCATCTATGGTATTTATGTATCATTCCTTTTTTTTTCTTGCTCCCTTAGTCCCGATTTCCCCTTGATTATGTTTATTGCTTATGGTCATTTTAATTGCTTCCGCAACCAAGGATGTGTAATGATATGCTATGAGGCTTGTTTGGGGTTCCCTCGAGTTCCCCATTCGCCAGTCACGTCTAAGCCCTAGGCTTGGGTCGTGACAGAAAATACATCAAGTTTAAAGACTTTAAACCTACTGGTAACCATATCGAGAGAACCCTCTAGTTCACCATGCATCTGAAGTGCATAGAACCTATTTTGCTTGGGAGCATTAGTACCCGAACCACTTGGACATGACGAAGGATGGGATTGATCCCTACGACGACTATATCCCTCATTCTTAGCAATTGATAGACAATCTCTTATCTTGTGGTCTATCTTACCACAACCAAAACAAGCATTAGAACCCGCTAGACATTTACCTTCATTCTTTCTTCCACACTTAGCACAATTAGGCATGAAGGCACACTATCACATCCTTGAGGTTTAGGGTTAGACATCCTCTATTTGTTGAACTTAGCAACGTTGGAGGAACCTTGCCTGAAAAACCTTTTTAGATACCATGGATGACCATGTCCATCGAACCTTGCATAAGAGAAATTACCATCACCAGTCTAGACCTCTTTGTCTCCCTAGACCTCTCCTTATGTTTCTCCTCTTCAATCTATTGGGCATGAATCATGAGACGAGAGATATCCATGTCATGGACAAGCATAGTCGTGCGTCACTCTTTCACTACCAATTCAGACGCACCCAAAATGAACTTGCTTATCCTTGCCCTAGAGTCAGCAACTATAGAAGGAGAATATTTTAACAATTGTGTGAACCCAAAGCATATTCTTTCACACTCATATTCCATTATCGGAGAGTAATAAACTCAAGCACTTTTTCCTCCCTCATCTCAAGAGGAAAGAACCTATCAAGAAAAGCAGACTTGATCATTTCCCAATCTACGGGACCCCTATCTACCGGTCCTTCTTTCTTCCATTGGTTGATTCAAATTTGAGACACACATTTAAGGTGATAAGCGGCAAATTCCGTCTTTTAAATTGGAGTCATTCCCATAATAGTCAACACCTTATAAACCTCATCAATGAACTTCTGAGGATCCCTTTCAACCTTAGAACCATAAAATTCTGGAGGATTCAACCTAATGAAGTCCATCACTTTATATGCCATCATACCTATATTTTGGTTCACGAGGACCACAATCTCTTTATTGGCTTGGGCGGTCACAACTTTAGCCAACACTGGAAAAGTAGTTCTAAACTCCGCACTAGTAACTTGCATAACCAAAGGGTCAATCGGATCTTGAGGAGCTTGAGGAGGAGCTCCTTGACCAATCTCTTATCCCTCTTTCTCTCTAGCAAAAGCTCTTCGAGTAGTCATATCTTGTAGAAGACCATCAGGTAAGGTTTAGGAGAGAGAACTTATAGAGTTAAAATCTATCGCACGACTTAGAGTAATGACGAAGTGAAGTTTCCTAAATATCTTGTAACCTATCATTCATAAATGTGGTGTGCTTCACACTCATGGACAAAATTCTACTAGACGTGGTTTTAAGACATCGTAGAACCTTTCTAAATCTTGTGCTCTGATTACCAAATTTTTCATGACCCAGGGGTACCTTAGATGTAACATGGCATACAAGACCCCGAGAGGCCTCATATAATCAACTTAGCATTCACAATCAAGATAATAGGAAAAATCGATAAGATTTAAAACATTTCCAACAATATCAAAGATTTATAAAATGAAGAGGAAGTCTGATACACTTGTCTAAAAAATCATCTAATACAAAAGATTCTTGGGACACAGCCCATACAACAATGTCCAAATCTTAAAATGAAAAGAAATTAAGGAAATGGTGGCCATATCTTCGAATTCTATGAGGAGTCACTAATCTTGAATCTTGCCTCTACTATAGATCCTAGCCATAGGGATCAGGGTTGGGAACGCCGGACCCTACATTTGGATAAGAAATGTAGGCAACAGTATGTGTTAGTATAAAAATGTACTAAATATGATAACTTGCATAAACATCAACATAAACATAGGAGTTAGAAAACATAAGTCATGAAGCATAATCAATGCACATAATAGATCATATCAACATATAAGGAATACTTCTTGAAGTAACCTCAATTTGTACTTAGCCAAGACATGGGTAATCTGCTATTAGTCTTACTCATCATAGAAAGTAAACTCAAACAATCATCCAAGCTCATCACCTATCCTAACATATTTAGCTTATCTTTTATAGACATGGGAAATCGCCTCTTGCCTTCCTATAAAGGCTCATGGGTAATCGCCTCTTGCCTTACATAAAGGATCATGGGTACTCGCAACTTGTCCATCTTACTATGAGATCATGGGTAGTCGGCTCTAGTCCCTTTACTTAGGATCATGGGTACTTTCCTCTAGTCCAACTTACTATGGGATCATGGGTGGTCGTCTCTAGTCACTTTACTTAGGATTATGAGTACGCCCCTCTAGTCTAAAATCATGTGACATGGGTGTTCGCCTCTTGTCTTTCTATAATGGATCATGGGTACTCGCCTCTTGTCCAATTCATATCATAGGACGTGGGTAGTTCCCTATTGTTAAATATTAAGGAATAAGGGTAATCACTTCTTATTCTATTCTAAGGATTATGGGTAATCGCCTCATATTCTTTTGATTTAGAGGTCATGGGTAATCGCCTCTATCCTCATCAATTTCAGTCTTTAGCTTAGATTCATTTTAAGAGAGGATTCCTTTCAACCTAGAATCATTCAATATGAGAAAGCCTTTCATATTCATGCATAAGCAATTCAAGTGGGAACTTTCCCTTCCACAACAATTACATCAATAATCAACAATTCATAATATATGTTTCATCATCACATATGTTTCACTCTCAAATAAATTCATATCATAATCTTCACATGTGCTTCTATCCTAAAGAAAATCATAACGTACATTATTTATCCTATAAGTATGCATCTAAATCCATAATTTCACCTTTCATTGATTAAGAACCATTTACATCAATTTCACCTTATAAACATGGGTTAAGCATGGGTACATATAAATTCATCCTAAAAACATGTAATCCTCTCAATTCATGCATAAACAATCATAATCCACTCAATTGGATCAATATTCACAAAGACACACAACTTAGAAGAAAACCCTAACTCAAATTGGGGAATTTCTCACTACAAGAAAATGTACATACAACGGAATTAATTTGGTGACATTTGAAACAAATGTCAGAAAAAAAGAATTTCACGATATTTAAGAACAAAATGTCATAAAACAATGACATTTGATGTCAAATGTCGTAAAAATAATTACATTTGGTATCAAATATCATAAAAATAATGACATTTGATCCAAAATGTCACTATGATAATGACATTTATTGCAAAATGTCGTTGTTTTTAGCGACATTTAGCGAAAATGTCATATAAATGATGACATTTGCTACAAATGTCGAATATAATATGACATTTATTACAAAATGTCATTCGTTTTAGTGACATTTAGAAAAAATATCGCTTAAATACTGACATTTAATATAAATGTCGAATATATTATGACATTTACTGCAAAATGTCATTGATTTTAGTGACATTTAGAAAAAATGTCATTGATTTTAGCGACTTTTAGCAAAACTGTTGCTAAAATAGCGACATTTAATACAAATGTCGAATATATTATGATATTTATTGCAAAATGTCGTTGATTCGATCGACATATAGTGAAAATGTCACTAAAACAGTGACATTTTTATACAAATATCGAATATATTATGTCAGATGTTGAAAAATGTCATTGATTTTTATGACATATGATGAAAAGTATTGTTAAATCAAGGGGCGGACCCACGTGGGTTTATGAACCCCCTCGGCCCTCGGCAAGAAATTACACGGTATATATAAGGTAGATTTTTTGTATTTCAATAACAAAGAGAAACTGATGGTGTAGTGGAAAGTCCCCATGAAATTAGGTTGTATGTCAATGGTTTGAATCTTTATGTAAGCATTTTATCTTTCTTTCTTTTTTTGTTTCAGTTTTTTTTTTAATTTTCAGTTCTATTTTTCAAGTTCTTTTTTACTTTTTTTTTTACTTTAAGAAACGTGCTAAAAGTACTATGGTTTTAAACCTAAAAGAATTCAAGGTTCCCATTTCTAAAGGCTTATTTACACGTTTATACTTTGATTTTTCGAACCCCCTAAACGAAAATCCTTAGCCCGCAATTGGTTAAACATATTATAAGTCGCTAATTATAGATATTTACACCTAATTTTTAAAATCTAATTATTTTTTAAAAAATATTCATCATTATATATGAATAAAGTTTGCCAAATTTGCCCCCAGATTATATCATTTGAACAAAATTTACTTTATGATAAAAATATCTCATTTTTACCCTCATTATTAAAAAGACTCAAGTTTAATTTTTATGAGCAAATGTAACTTGAGTTCGTTAGATTACTTGTTGTGGAAGAAGAAATAACCTTTTCTTGTTATTCTAGAGAAGTTGAAAGATCCCGAAAGATAGATGTATTTGTCAATTGAACCTCACCTTCGTGTAATATAAAGCTACATAAATGAATACTATTAGGCAACTCTGATTGGTCAAGGTTCCTATTTTTTTTCCTCACTTTTATGACAATTGTTTCTATTTATTTATTTTTTATTATTGTAAAAAATGAATGTGACAATTACCACCCCATTTATTCATATTCTTTCAAATAAAAAAATTAATTGTTTTTATTTTCGTTACTCCCATGATTTTTGATAATAATAAGTCCTAAATCATATTCAAGTGCATGTTTATGATATCATTTCAAATTCCATATTATGTCCTATAAATAGAGGCATTAGAAAATTTTGTTAGAAAAGAAATGATAAATTTTTAATGTATAGTAAAGATATGAATTATCTAGGTAAAGTCTGTTCTTAAGATATGTATAATATTTTATAGTTTATACATTACTTTCTGATGTACTACTTATATGATATTTGATTGTTTTTTTAAGATCTGTTTTTTTGTTAAATGAAATTTTTTCATCTTCTTCATAATATTCGTCTTTTGATAAACGGATCGAACTTCAATCTAACGATTTAGTGTAAGTTGTATTTTTAGTTATATGAATTTTACTGTAAGAACTTGACAAGAGTTTCAATCAATTCAAATTTCAGTATATTAATTATGTGAGAAAATGGTCAAAATGATCCTTGATGTATAGGGATTGAATTATTTTGGTCCTTCATATATATCATCTTATCTAAATAATCCTTCATGTATATAAAAAAATAATCATTTTAGTCCTTAGCCCTAAAACTAACCATAAAAGTAAAAAAAAGAGGTTACATTTAACGGTGGGTCCCTTGCTATTGACAACCAACATGTCTCTTCTTCTTCAATCCTCTCTCTTTCACCATTAGAGATCATTCTCCAACATCAATCCACCCATGTGCGATATTCTTACAAGAAACATTACACACATTACACTTATTTCTTATCTCCATCTACCTCTACAAAACAACTCCAGTAGTTTGCACTTTCATACATAAAAAAAAACATGAGACCGCTGACACAAATACAAACTAAATAAACTAACTAAAACACTTCATTAATTTCTTTTAGAAAATTGCCATAAATTAACACTTTTCAAGCTTTAATTATATATTCACTTGTCTAAGCTCTATACGAAAAGAATTATTTTAGTCCTTCATATATATCACCTTATCAAAATAGTCCTTCATGTATATAAAAAAAAATAAAAAAATTTAGTCCTTAGCCCTAAAACTAACCATAAAAGTAAAAAAAGAGGTTACATTTAACGGTGGGTCCCTCGCTATTGACATCCAACATGTCTCTTCTTCTTCAATCCTCTCTCTGTCACCATTAGAGATCATTCTCCAACATCAATCCACCCATGTGTGATATTCTTCCAAGAAACATTACACACATTACACTTATTTTTTATCTCCATCTACCTCTACAAAACAACTCCAGTAGTTTGCACCTTCATACATAAAAAAAAATAAACATGAGACCGCTGACACAAATACAAACTAACTAAAACACTTCATTAATTTCTTTTAGAAATTTGCCATAAATTAACACTTTTCAAGCTTTAATTATTTATTCATTTGTCTAAGCTCTATACGAAAAGGATATAGCTTTGTTATTTTTCCCTTTATGAAATTAATAATTTTTCATGACTTTTTTTTTAATTCAATTTTTTTTAATTCTATTCTAAAACAAACTATTTAAACATATTTTTATTAATATTTATGTGACGTTCAAAGTTTAATATTGATATGTAATTAATATAGAATATCATGTAATACTCGTATCAATTAAAGATACATAAATAAGTAGCAACTATAGGAACTAGTTGAGGGGGGAGGGGGGGGGGGGCGGTGCTGAAGCAAAGGGATGCATAAAAATAAATATAAAAGTGCTGCCAAGAGGGTTCGAACCCTCGACCATGAAACTAAAAAATTGAGTTATTTTCCAGTTGAACCATAGGCCATATTGTTATGTATGTGGCAAGCGTAATAAATATTCAAAAAAGACGTCCTTTTGTATGCCTTAAAGGCTGTTCAAGATCCATTTGAGCGAGAAAAGGTTCAAAGAATCCAAAATTGATCAGTCCCATCTACAATTTTCTCTCCACAGATTAAATAAAACGTCCACCGGATGACGATTTTATACAGGTTAAGAAATAAATTAATATAAAATAACGACCTCATGAGGTCGATATTTTTATTTCATCTAATTACTTTTAATAAAAGCGTTATCCGGAGGTCGGTTTGTTTAAAATGTTCCTATTAATCATAATTTTGCTAGCATAATACTAAATTTTTGTTTTGCATCTACAATTAATTGTTCAAAAAACGTGTAACAATTTTTTATACTTTTATAAATAAAAATTTAAATGAAAAATCCATATTTAGAGTATGAAACTATATTGATATGAATATCGACTACAAGTAGTCGGTTTTTATGCAAAATAAAGCGGGAAATTTTTCCGAAAAAATGAATTACAATAAATACCGACCTCTTAATGTCGGTATTAAATATAAAAAAAAATTGTCAATTAATTATAAAAAACAAAATTGAGAAATATTTTTATTTTATTTTATTTAAATCGTCTTCCGAAGGACAGTTTTTTGTAAAATAAAAAACAAAAAAATCATAATACCGACTTTCGAAAGTCGATAAAATTAAATAGTATGTAATTATATTAATTTTCATTAAAATATTTATATAGTGACTTCCAGAAAAATTAATAAATTAATATTTTCAATTAACTTTAAATAAATTGTCCTCCGGATGACGATTTTATATAACTTGAGAAATAAATTAATATAAAATACCAACCTCATGAGGTCGGTATTTTTATTTCATCTAATTACTTTTAATAAAAGCGATATCCGGAGGTCGGTTTGTTTAAAGTGTTCCTATTAATCATAATTTTGCTAGAATAATACTAAATTTTTATTTTACACCTACAATTAATTGTTCAAAAAAGTGTAACAATTTTGTATACTTTTATAAATAAAAAGTTAGATCAATAATCCATATTTAGAGTATGAAACTAGGTTGATATGAAAACCAACTACAAGTAGTCGATTTTTATGTAAAATAAAGCGGGAAAACCAAATTCCGACCTCAAGAGGTCGGAATTTTTCTCGAAAAAATGAATTACAATAAAAACCGACCTCTTGATGTCGGTATTAAATAAATAAAAATATTTTATTTTTTCTCAATTGAATATAAAAAAACAAAATTGAGAAATATTTTGATTTAATTTTATTTAAATTGCCTTCCGGGGGACGATTTTATGTAAAATAAAAAAAAATATATATATAATACTGACTTTCGAAAGTCAATAAAATTAAATATTTTGTAATTATATTAATTTTCATTAAAATATTTATATAGTGACTTCCAGAAAAAATAATAAATTAATATTTTCAATTAACTTTAAATAAATCGTCCTCCGGATGACGGTTTTATATAAGTTTAAATATAAATTAATATAAAATACCGACCTCCCGATGTCAATATTATTTAATTAACATGATTACTTTCTATTTGTCTTAAATTTTAATGTGATACCAAACTCATGAGGTCGGTATTTTTTTATTAAATCTAATTACTTTTAATAAAAGCGACATCCAGAGGTCGATTTATTTAAAATATTCCTATTAATCATAATTTTGCTATTGTGCATAATAATAAATTTTCATTTTACACCTACAATTAATTGTTTTATAAAGTATAACAATTTTGTATACTTTGATAAATAAAAAGTTAGAATTCATGAAATTAACAAAAAAAAAATCAATAATCCATATTTAGAGTAAGAAAGTATGTTGATATGAATAAGGAAATAATTATATTTATATCTCTAGAGTGATGTACAAACTCTATCAGTCCGTCGTCAAATCATGAACTTAATATCTCATGTAATGATATAGAGGTGAAGAACTAATATATAATCCATCCGAGTATGAAATGTGAGATTATACTCGTAGAAATGTCATTATATCAATTAATTAAATTATATATATTTAATTATTTGTATGTATAACCTTCAATGTCTTATCTCATTTTATGAAATAGACAATAGAATATCGTAAAGTACTGTACAAAGCAAGTTCTATCAAGATTATTACGTTCGAACTTAAATGGATGTCAAGTGTAGTGATTATATCGTAAGCAATGACATATAAAGGATAATTCATCGGAGTATGAAATACGTTGATTATATACTTTTCGAGTAGTTTAAAAAATCAAGTCTTATACATTAGTGGTTCAGATATGAAATACATTATCAATAAAAGAAATACCAATGATCAATTCAAAGAGATTTATATATTAAATTTGATAAAATCCACCTCAAGAGATCTGTTTATATTAAAATAAATTAATAAATACCGACTTCAAGTAATCAGTATATTTAAATTGGTATTTTAAAAAAAAAATATTGACTTTACGATGTCGGTATTTATTAAATATTTTAAAATATGGATAATTATTTTAAAAGATGTTGTTGACACCCAATTTTGACCGACCTATAACCCTTTTGGGAGTACTATTCGATTAAATACGTATTTTTAAAACATATTTTGAGTTTAAGATTTTGGCTAAAAATTATATATTTTAGTATGCATAATGTATAAAAATTATTGTAATTAAATTATTTCATTACTATTAATTTATCATATTTAACGATTTTAAAACTCAAAATAATTACTTTACGTATTTATTTAAATGTTTTTAAAATATAAGTGTGTTTAATTATATGAAAATATTTTAAAGTGTGTAGTATTAAATTTATTGAATTAGTACTTTCTTAATCTTCCTTCAAAATATTTAAATTTTAGCCTTACTATTCTAATTCATTTCAATTCTAACCCCTTAATTCAAATTCTATTTCAATTATAGCTACCTATTCATTTCAATTCTAGCCTATTTAAATCATTGCTATTTCGATTGTAGCCAATTTGAAACCAAATCTGAGAACCTTATTGTTTAATCCAAAACATTGATCTCTCGTATTCAATCTCAGCTATACATCTCTTTTAAATCAACGGCTCAGATCTCATAAGTCATCATTCCTAATTTAATATACCAAGACCAAAACCCTAATTCAATCTTCACTCTCTTCCTCTTCTCCTCTCCCGTCTTTCTTTGGCCAAAGCAGTAACAACAATGGCGAGCTCCGGCCAGCGAGCTAGCAGAAGCACCGGTGCCACCCTCTCCACTGGCGAGAACTAGAGAAGAGGTTGCTATCCTCTTCTCTCCGCCTCTCTCCCTTCATCCCCTCTCTCTTCTTCTCCCCTTTTCTTCCTTCCCGCGAAACCCCAGACGACCAGCAACTGGCGAGAGCAAGCAACAGCGGTGGCGAAATAGCGAGCAACAACAGCGTCCCCAGTCGCTTGCTTCTCCGGCGAAGCCACCGAAGCAGCGAGCACCAGCAACTAGCAGCCACCAGTGAATTGGTAGCAACCGGCGAGGCTCGAAGTTTTTTGGTATTTTGCACAAGACCGATCTCGACAGATCCGTCCAGGTTTGATTTTGTTTAATTATTATCCGTCTTTTGATAATTAGCATAAATTCGATTATGTTTTTCTGATATCTTATCAATAAGTACTCAAAAATCGTTAATAGTTGTGAACCTTGTTTAAGCATGAATCTTGTGTGAAGCATGAACTATTGAGATTTTTTTATTCATGTGTGTTATCATAATATTTGTATCTTGTTTAAATTAGATTTAGGTTAGTTCATGACTTTGCTACCGATTAATTTTTTTATCAACATGCTTAAATACGTTTGAATTGATTATGTTTGTTCGTGATGTGAACCTGATTATGTTGTATGTTATTCAGAACTATTTTGGCTCGAGTTTGATTCTGGAAATAATCAATATATTGCTTATATGATTTCAGATTCTTAACAGTTGGTATTGTTAGTATGCTAATTGATTCTCATTATTAATTTAAGAAGATTGTTACTTGGTATTTTATTAGTGAGCTAATTCCCTCTTTTCACCAATCATTGGTGCTGCCTTCCTTCTGAAAATGATCTGAGTGAGTTGGTTCACTTTACTGTGTATGTGAAATAATTTTATGTCCATTGAGGATTGACACTTAGCTTTAAATTAGGTTATAATGTGCTTGTTTAGTGTAAGTATCAACACTAGTTGATCCTATTGATGACAAAATTGATTTTCTTGAAAGATCGATTTGTGTCCATCTAGTGTTGATATTAAACTTTAATTTAGGAATAATGAGTTTGTTAAGCATAAGTACCAACACTAGTTAATCCTATTGATGAAAAAATTGATTTTTTTGCAAGATCGATTTGTGTCTATCTAGTGTTGATACTTAGCTTTAAATTTAGAAATATATTTGTTAAGCATAAGTACCAACACTAGTTAATCTTATTGATGACAAAATTGATTTTCTTGAAAGATCGATTTGTGTCCATCTAGTGTTGATAGTGAACTTTAATTTAGGAATAATGTGTTTGTTAAGCATAAGTACCAACACTAGTTGATCCTATTGATGCCATAATTGATATTCTTGCAACATCAATTTGTGTCCATCTAGTGTTGACGCTTAACTTTAAATTTAGGAATTAATTCAAAACTAGTTAGAGTTAATATTGTTTAGCTGTTGAAATAAGATATTGTTTAGCTGTTGAAATAAGTTCAAATAAAGTTTAATTAAATCCTGGCTACTTTGACTCACTATTTAAAATAATGTGGTTTAGTTGTTGTAATAAAATTAAAACTACTTAGAGTTAAACTTGTTTAGTTATTTTTTTGATAACCAAAGTTGTTTAGATATTTAAATAAGCTCAAATAAATAATGTGGTTTAGTTGGTGTATTTAGTTGTTGGAATTAAGTAAAAACTAGTTAGAGTTAAAAAATTATTTAGTTGCTTAAATAAGTTCAAATAAATGATGTGGTTTAGTTGGTGGATTTCGTTGTTTCAATTAAGTAAAAACTAGGTAGAGTTAAAAAGTTGTTAAGTTGTTTAAATAATTTCAAATAAATAAAGTGTTTTAGTTGGTGGAGTTAGTTGTTGCAATTAAGTCAAAACTAGTTAGAGTTAAAAAGTTGTTAAGTTGTTTAAATAAGTTCAAATAAATAATGTGATTTAGTTGGTGGATTTAGTTTTTGGAATTAAGTCAAAACTAGTTAGAGTTAAAAAGTTGTAAAATTGTTTAAATAAGTTCAAATAAATAATGTGGTTTAGTTGGTGGATTTAGTTGTTGGAATTAAGTCAAAACTAGTTAGAGTTAAAAAGTTGTTAAGTTGTTTAAATAAATTCAAATAAATAATGTGGTTTAGTTGATGAATTTAGTTGTTGGAATTAAGTTAAAACTAGTTCGAGCTAAAAAGTTGTTTAGTTGTTTAAATAAGTTCAAATAAATAATGTTGTTTAGTAGGTGAATTTAGTTGTTGGAATAAAGTCAAAACTAGTTGGGGTTAAAGTTGTTTAAATAAGTTTAAATAAATAGTGTGGTTTAGTTGGTGGATTAGTCAAACCTAGTTAGAGTTAAAAAATTGTTAAGTTGTTTAAATAAGTTCAAATAAATAATGTGGTTTAGTTGGTGGATTTAGTTGTTGGAATTAAGTTAAAACTAGTTAGAGTTAAAAAGTTGTTTAAATAAGTTTAAATAGATAATGTGGTTTAGTTGGTGGATTTAGTTGTTGAAATTAAGTCAAAACTAGTTAGAGTTAAAGTTGTTTAGTTGTTTAAATAAGTTCAAATAAATAATGTGGTTTAGTTGGTGGATTTAGTTGTTGGAATTAAGTCAAAACTAGTTAGAGTTAAAAAGTTGTTAAATTGTTTAAATAAGTTCAAATAAATAATGTGGTTTAGTTGGTGGATTTAGTTGTTGGAATTAAGTCAAAACTAGTTAGAGTTAAAGTTGTTTAGTTGTTTAAATAAGTTCAAATAAATAATGTGGTTTAGTTGGTGGATTTAGTTGTTGGAATTAAGTCAAAACTAGTGAGAGTTAAAAAGTTGTTAAGTTGTTTAAATAAGTTCAAATAAATAATGTGGTTTAGTTGGTGAATTTAGTTGATGGAATTAAGTCCAAACTAGTTAGAGTTAAAAAAGATGTTAAGTTGTTTAAATAAGTTCAAATAAATAATGTGGCTTAGTTGGTGGATTTAGTTATTGGAATTAAGTCAAAACTAGTTAGAGGTAAAGTTGTTTAGTAGTTTAAATAAGTTCAAATAAATAATGTGGTTTAGTTTGTGGATTTAGATGGTGGAATTAGTCAGTTCAAATAAAGTTTAGTTAACCCCTAGCTAGTTTTACTCATTATTTGAAATAATTTGATTAAGTGGGTGGAAATAATTGAAAACTAGTTACAGTTAATGTTACTTAGATGTTACAATTAAAATTATTATTATTATTATTTGTGTAGATGGAGCTTGATCATAGTTGAATGTATAATAGAAACAATTTTGATCGAGCGGGTATTATTCCAGTATTTGCAGAAGGTATCACTAGTTTTATCAATCATGCAAAGACACTTGATGATTTTTTAACTTCAAGATTGACTATATCCATGTGTTAATTGTGAAAATTTGAGATATCATACAATAGAGAATGTTGCTATGCATCTTATGATGAATGGATTCACACGGATAATTTGAGTTTGTTATTGCAGAGTCAGTGTTTGTAAACTAAATCTCTCTTCTAGCATATTCTATATTTGACTTCAGCAAACCTAGGAAGAATGTGAAAGTTTTAGTTTGACAGTCATATGAACAATTTATTGTATGAACAACAAACCTATAATTGCAGGTAAGTATTGTACTCCCGATGTGTAGTTTCCTGTTCACATACTGGTCATTTTCATGAGGTGCCTTAAATTAAGAAATGACCAAAATGTTTCCAGAACGTGTATTCATACATGTTTCCAGGGGAAATGTTTGAGAGCAGCAAAACCAATAGAACTATTAGAATTGATTCCCCCATCACTATTGACATGAATTATACCTTCTTGTTCTAGGGAAATTATTTTTAGAGCCCAATCTAATTCCTTCTCTGAAATTGCGATGTGGACCGCTTCTTTTCTTCGCAAATTCGAGGAATTGTTGGACGAGCTATCTGTGATCTGCTTGCTTATTACTTGAATATGTGAATTTTCAATAGTGACTTTCTTTGTCGGAGTTATTCCATGAAAATAATTGTTAAGTTTTTGTTGAAGCATTCAATGTTAAGTTTTGTATTTCGTTTTGGAATCAATGTTATTCAAATTTTTGTTGAAGCAATCTTGATAAAATTTATCTTTGATTTTACCTGTAATTTGAATATGCACTATCAAAGAGTAGGCATGTAACAATTGAGCTACATTAGTTGATTTAACACCTTATACCTTTTTTTATTTTCCTATTGGAAAAATTGACACATTCAATGAAATGTTAAGTTTTGTATTTCGTAAAGTATCAAAATAATCAATGTAATGTCTTTTCTCTGGCAAACATGATCAAGAGGATTGGAACTACTATAGTATTTATTGACATTAACTAAAGTGTCCAAAATTTCAATGTGACATTTTATAAATGTCACAAGTGTCTTGAAATTTGTTTTACCAACATTTAATCTAAATGTCATAAAGTTTAAGTGACATTTCATAAATGTAGAAAAAATAAATGTCATATATCTCATACCGGCATTTACTTAAATGTCATATATCTCATATTGACATTTACTAATTATCAAAAATAAATGTCATATATTTCATACCGACATCTACTTAAATGTCAAAAATAAATGTCATATATCTCATACCAACATTTACATTATTATTGGAAATAAATGCCATATAATATCTCATACCGATATTTATCCAAATATCGAAAATAAATGTCATATATCCCATATTGACATTTACCTATTTGTCAAAAATAAATAGCATATATCTCATACTGACATTCACCTAAATGTAAAAAATAAATGTCATATATTTCTTATCGACACTCACATAAATGTCAAAAAATAAATGTCGTAATAATCTTACCAACATTTACATATATGTTGTGAAGTAAATGTTGCAAATTCTTTTCGACATTTACCTAAATGTCAAAAAAAATTCCCGATAATTACCTAAATGTCAGAAAAATCCCCGACACAAAAATTTACTGTAAAATAAATGTCGGTAAACAAATTTGTGACATTTAAACAACATAGTATGACATTTAGAAAATGTCGTTGTATCTCCACTTTCTTGTAGTGTCTACTTTTCAACTGGGGAATCATAGGGCTCCATGGATGCAAAGATTCAATGGATGAATAAAGGTATCATACCTTGATATCAAATCCCACAAGAAATTGAGAATGGAGACTTGACCTTTAGCCCTGGCTTCACCTTTCTTCTTCTTCAAGTTCTAGAGAGAGAAATATTTTGAGAGGAAGAACTTTGATTCCTTTTGAATTTTGAGAAAAATGACTTGAATGGGTGAGTTTTGGAGTTATAATTACTTAGATAGGGGCCCTAGTCTTGGGTAAAATGACATAGCTTTGTTATAAAGAAATCTGGAAAAGACCCATATGCCCCTAAATTAAAAACTCACGCACCACCTTCTCAAAGCTCTTCACGAGCTGTGGTGGCTCTCACGAGCTGTGGTGCTAGCCGTGGTCCTTGACCAGTGACTTGGCTTCCCACCGCTTGATGTTTATCGTGACTAACGACACTAACCTACGGTATGAGTGTCTACGATCGTCGATAATATAGTAATCCAACTAAAAGTTGGGGTCGTGTCCTAAGGGAGTGTTTTTGAGAATTAATAGAAAAATAAAATTTAGCTCCAATTAGTCATAGATAAAGACATTAACGATTAAAAACATATTAAATTAAAGGGGGTGACACAAAAGTGTCATATATCAATTTGGGGTTTTGTCACAAGTAGCAAAAATAACAAGAAAATCAAGTATGGGGGAAAGTTCTTGGATGTGACCACAATAGAAGTTGAGATAAATCGTTGGATACATGCTTTCGATAGGAAATTTGCAAGATAATAGTGACTAGACTAAACTTTAGATGGAAATAAGTTTCCTCTCGGGCAACTTACCCCGTTTCAAATGCGTTCCTCTCGTACACCTATTTGCAGCATGAAGACCAGCCTATGCTTTACCCCCACTCACTCTCTTGAGCTGAGTGTTAGGATATGGGACGAGGACTCACCCTCTCGGGCTGAATCTCATGTCGACCCACTCCTTAGGCCATCAGTCTAGTGGTTTGGTTTCACGACCTCCCTCTCGGGCAAGTCGAAAACACATGGGTGGTTTGTATTTGCAACTACAAACCCATAAAATTAAACCACAACCACTAGGTGAAATCACCATTAAAATACATCTAACTTATCAGCAAGCTAGACTCAACAACAATATCAACACATCTTTGCTAAATCACACCCCAAGAATGAGGGTTTTTAGCAACACATAAAAAAATAACAAAATACACCTACAATGATAGTAAAATCAAATGGGTATAAGAAATTAAACCTTGAATTAAGAAAAGGAAGAAGAATAGAGAAGACCCACTTCCAACTTGGGGAAAATGAACTCCTTTCTTCAAGTTCCCAAAACCCTCTCCAAACTTGAGAGAAAATATCTAAAAAGTACTTTTCTATTGTAAAATAAAAATAATAATGTTCAACTCTCTAAAATTAATAAAAAGTTTAGTATTTATAGACTTCAGAAATTAGTGCTAGCGGATCATTCGGCGAGTTTAGTCGGAATCGTCGATTAACTCGGCGATTCACCCTTTGGTGTAGTCGTCGCCATCTTGCACTAGCCTTCAGCATGGTTGTGCTCTGTGTTATTGGGAAAGATAGTACTGCTTCGCAAAATTATTCGGTGAAACGCCGACTGCTCCTTTTATCACCTTTTTTATCCTGCTCCTTCAGGGCTTAGTGTACTGGAACAAAGGGCGGAGTGCGTCCCTTCAGTGAATCGCCAAGAGTGCTTGGCGATGCTCAAGCTTCAGCTTCTTCGTTCTTTTCAGCTTTTTTGTTCCTTTATGCGTCTAAGTGTCCATGCTTTCTCTAAAACTTCAAATACCTGGAACTTAAAATTTTTCATAAGATATTGAGGCAAAACAAGCATTTGAGGACACTATTTCTATTAAAATAAAGGTCTAAATGAGTCCAATTTGTGGACTCATCAACACCCCCAACTTAAATTTTTGCTTGTCCTCAAACAAACTCAAGTTCAGCCGTTCAACAAGGTGTCTCAAATAGTGCTACAAAAGACTAAATCAAGAGTATACACAACAAGACTCAAATTACTTATGCAAAATTCAACTGTGTACTTGAAGATTCAAGTTGTGACACACCACTATCAAAGATTCTCATGCTCGCAATACTTGCTACTTGTGCAAGTTCAAGCTCAACAAAAAGTATCTAAATGCCCTCACACAAAGAATGATTCCATATTCACACCTATAGGTTAATCAATTTAAGATCAGGAATCAGATGCAACACTCACACTAAAAAAGAGGAACACAATGCATTTTTTCACCCATAGGTTTGCCCTTATTTTTCAATTGACTTTTGAATTGGCTTACTCAAGATAAAAAAAAAAGGTCTTTTCAAGGCTTGTAATGGGGCTCAGTGCAAAGGTATGGTCATTTAGGCTCAATGACTTTTTCATCCTCGTGAGGTGTGGTGTTCTCAAGGTATTCCCTTCTTTCCCTTTTTCAATTCTTTTTCTAGTGCTTTTAAGTCATCTTTTTATTCACCTCCATGGATTGCTTGGGAATCTGATTTTTTTTGTATTTATTCCACATGTTTTTTTTAGATTTTTTTTAGATTGAAGGGTTTCCATTGTTCTGCAACACCATAGGTTAAGGGGGACTTTTCTTGCACTTCTTGACTTCCCCTTTTCCTTTTCACCACACTCCCAACTTAGTATTTTTTACTAAATCACAAATCAAGAGGATTATAGGTAGTAGGTCAAGTAAGGTCTAGAATTCATCAAGGTTCTTCCAAAGAAAGGTAAGGCTCAAGGGGTGTTCAAAAGAGTTTCACACACTCACGGGTAGACCACAAAAGAGGTATATGTCAAATTGGGCTCACACTCTTTAAGTTGCCTAATATCATTTCAAGAGCAAGCCTTTCTAAATCAATCAAATTAATAGGGAAAATTCTAGATTTATTCATGCATAGTTCAAATTAAGTTGATCACACAAGGCATTGACACTTGAGTTAAACAAGACTACACACTTTTGCTAGTGTGCAACGGTCATTACAAGAGAATCAATTCGATAAATGGCTAATCACAACGAGATGCAAAGAGTTCACAATATTGTCTATGCAACTTCATTTGGCCTCATCGTAGCCGTACATTCATGTTCGTTCAATTGTATGCACTATTTAAACATCGATATTGATCGAAACTGAGACTTAAATTCTTAAAAAAGAACAACCACTTTCAACACAAGTGGTGAAAAAATTATTCGAAAAATAATAATAATTTTTTAGAAGGGTCAAAATCATTTTACACTTTGAAGTAAAAGGAGCCATAAGCTCAAACAACCACAGAATATAGTATAACAACAACTTTAAAACAAAACAACCCAAATATACACAAAACACAAGTAAACACACACACACACACAAAAGTGTAGGCCTCACCCCACCACAATCAAAATAGTATTTGTCCTCAAATGCAAATAAAAGTATCAGAATTGGAAAATATAATAAGACAGAGAGGGGGTGAGGAAAGATCATGTCTATGCAGTCTCCCTCTCTATCAGGGTCTCAGTGGCTGATGGAGCAGTCTGTATATGGGCATTAGTGCCTGGAGTAGCCTCAGACTGAATAGCAGTGCCAAATCCGCTAGGGGCTGCTGTGGACGTCTCCGTCGGTAGTGTCTGGATTATCGACTACACAATCGTCTCTATAAGATCTGGCAAGTTTCTGAATATTCCCTCATCTTTGCTCTCATGTGTCTCCTCAGCACATACTGATATCAACTCCTCATCGGTCTCGGCATCCGACTCTACATGTGTTGCACTGTTCCTCGGCACATCTCCGGTGGTCCTAGGAGCATCCTCATTATCTGCCCTTTCTATTAGTGAAGTCAATAGACTTAAGGTAGTCTACATCCTTTCTCAAACTCACAATCTCGACTTTTAAAGTTGCCACCTCAGAGGCTTCCCTCTGTCTGCTCTCGCAAGCAGTGACTCTTACTGTTAGGGCATCGACATAAGTCTACAGTGGGGTAAGTGCTGCTAGTATGGCCTTGTTGATCATCCACGAAATAGACCTCTCCAGTCGGGTAGTTCTCACATCAATTGAATAAGCTAACTGCCCCATCTTTAGGATCATGGCCTGAGTGATCCTGACAGGCTGGGAGGATGAAGAAACACCTGGAACCTGTGAGGATGAAGAAGAGGGAGTTGGTATACCTGAAGGCTCAAAGGTCGGGGTGAACGACGGTGTCTCTGCTGCTATTGAGTCAACATTGACCTCTGGAGAAGTATCTGTTGGGGCTATTCTTCTCTTGCCATCATCCTCTCGCGTAAATTCTACCTCTATACACCAGATATCAATGGAGGAAGATGGAGTGACCTTTATATCGCCAGCATGGTCTCGGGGTACTCCAGCATATTGATATAACTCGGTGATCAGAATAGGAAAAGGCAGAGATGTCTGCATTTGTTTGGCTTTCATAGCCATCTCTTGTGAAACCAGCAGTCCCAGGTCGATCCGCCTTCTGTCCATGATAGAACCAAGGCAAGTCGCCTTAGGATGAAACAGGATGGACTCATTCTGGGATAGCATGATAGTGCTGCTGATGAAGTCGAACCAGTATCGGGAGGTGATATTCATATCCCTCTTCTTAATCAGAGCTCTGCACCTAACCACCTCGAGGTGATGTCAGAAATCATTGAGCTAACCAACCCTTCAAATCATCCAGGGATGGAACGATAGGCAAACCCTGGTAGGGCAGTACCAAGTGCAGCGATCGACCTAGTACATCATTAATATGCTCGCTGTGACACTCTACCTCCTTGCCTCTAACCATAACCGACTTCACCGATCGAAACTCACTAGCCTTTTTCTTATTTTTTAGGACCAACTCCCCATAGGCTAAGTAGAATTCTTGAACCTAGGCAGGGATGTAAAGGCCTCATGGTCTAGTGAACTGGTCAAACTCCTGATACCTGAGCGCGTCAAGCACCTCATCATACTTACCTTCCAAACCCTCCACAAATAGTAAATTTTCTTCTAGAATGATTCGTAAACCATTGCCTTTCAATCTGTTCTGCAATCTGGGTGGAGGTGGAGCTACGGGGAGTACAGGGGCCACTGGAGGTGGTGCCAGAGCTAGAACTGGTTCAGTAGTAGGAGGAGTTACGGCTAATGGAACTCTTGTGGGTGTGGATTGATGTCTATCTCTGAGTCTATTCTGTAAGTGAATCAAGGGTTGTTCATCATCCGGCTCAGAGAAATCTGTCTCAATAGCTGACCCTTTTATAGCGATATGTTTCTTTCGTTTGCCTTTATCTCTTGATGGGAGATCTTGCTTTCTTTTCTGTGAGGGACGTGATCCTCCTTCATTTATCGTGATTCCCTTTGCTTTTTTCTGAGGTGGTTTGTTTAAGTTTGTGCGTACCATATGTGCAAAAGATCAAAAGATTAGGCAAAACTCAACACAACCCATAGAATATTTTTGCAGAAAGACTCGCCGATCCAGTCCGCGAGTCGCCAAACCTCTTTGGCGAGCTAGGTTGAGCTCGCCAAAAGGATTTGCTTTGACTTTAGGCAATTTGGCACTGAAATAGCCTATTCGGCGAATCGCCGACTACTTTCGGTGATCACGAATGTGTTCGCTAAAAGTTACAAATTTTACAGCATTAAGGACATGAATTAAGGGCGGTCTATAACCTATAGGTGAACCGCCTAATCGTTTGGCGAGATTGAACCAGCTCGTCGAATGACACAACGTACCTATTTTTTCAACCCAACTCTCGAAACCGACCTTACGAGCTTCAAAAGCAAAATCAAAGCATGTATACACGAAATTCACACAGGACCCATACTTCCCATCATCCCGAAATACTCAGACTTCTTCTGGTCCTGCCAAATTTTGGCCACTTAACTACGATCACCCTTGAGAATATCGTCACCCATTCCTTCATTGAGCAAATTGCATTATTTAGCACAAATGTAGGCTATTCAGATTTTATCAAACCAATGTAACAAAAACAAAGTAACACCCATAACAATCTCAATCAAATTACAGCACAAACAACAAGGCATTCGACTATTAAAATATTTCAGGCAACTAATTTCAAATTATACATAACATATCAACCTATTTCTATCAGAGAGGCCCAACACACGTCATCCTGATACTATAATTGCAGGAGAGTGCAAAATTATCAAAAATAAGTTCGGAGTTTTAAAAACTAACCTTTGATGCTGATCAAATTGGTTTTTGAAACGCTAGGTAGCAACAAAATCCAACCCCAAGCTCTAATCACTGACTAAAATACTAATTTAAGGTAAAAATCTAAGAAAAGGTACCTTTGGTGTGATTTTGAGGAGTTTGAAATGAGGGAAAGAGAGATTCAAAAATTTGACCTTTCGCTTATATAACCATTCAGTTCTCAGCCATTCGGCGACGTTAGTCTTGTCGTCGATCAACTCGGCAATGCGTTCAACGCGTACTCATCTCGCCGAGTTTTATAGGACATCCCTTATTTTGGGGTCACAACGGTGGATTAATTGGAATTGTCGATAGGTTCGGCGATTCGCCAACTGGATCCTTGGCTAGCCAACTGGATCCTTGGCTAGCCAACTTGCACTTTTCATCACTTCTTCACTTTAACCTACAAAATCAGCACACCATTATTCGAACAGAATAACTTAAAGCAACATCACCTTGGGTTGCCTCCCAATAAGCGCCGTAGTTAACGTCGTGGCTCGATGCAAGTCCCGTCTCATTCTCCGTTATTGGGGTTGGCCCTAGTGTTACTAGGTGCCCCAATATATCATTTGGGTGGAGATGAGGCACTGCAAAACTCAGGAGTGACTTGATTAGCTGGATTGATCTAGAGTAGGATCCAATCATTTGATTCAACACTTCAATATTCTCGTTCATTTCTTCCAACACACGATCTTGATCGGTGATTTTTTGGAGAATGATTTGAAGTGTGTTCTCGACACAATTTTCTCCCCCATCTCTAGACCTCCTCCGCTCATGAGGGGGTATATACCTCCCCTTGTTTTTGCATTGGACTTCTACCTCTGACATTTTGGTGGCCAAGTCGTTTAGCTGAGATGCGCACGTCAGCGTGAGGTCCTTTTGGACTCCTTGGCTCATTTCTATCAAATTGCCACTACTCTGCTTAGCCATGCTCATCTAAATGGGCAACTCAAAGAAAAGACAAAACTAAAAGTAAAGTCAGTGACACTACTACAACTAAGAAGAACAAAAATTCTATTAATCTAAGAATTCTCAAGTAACACCACTCCTCGACAACAGCACCATTTTGATGCTTATCGTGACCAACGACACTAACCTACGATATGAGTGTCTACAATCGTCGATAATATAGTAACCCAACTAAAGGTTAGGGTCATGTCCTAAGGGAGTGGTTTGAGAATTAATATAATTTTTTTTTAGCTCCAATAAGTCATAGCTAAAGATATTAATGATTAAAAACATATTAAATTAAAGTGGGTGATACAAAAGTGTCAAATATCGATTTGGGGTTTTGCCACAAGTAGCAAAAATAACAAAAATAACAAGAAAATCAAGTATGGGGAAAAGTTCTTGGGGTGTGATTGCAATACAAATTAAGATAAATCGTTGGATACATGCTTTCGATAGGAAATTTGCAAGATAATAGTGACTAGGCTAAGCTTTAGATGAAAACAAGTTCCCTTTCAGGCAACTTACCCCGTTTCAAATGCGTTCCTCTCGGACACCCATTTGCCGCACGAAGACCAGCCTACACCTTATCCCACTCACTCTCTCGAGCTGAGTGTTAGGATATGGGACTAGGAGTCACCCTCTCGAGCTGAATCTTATGTCGATCCACTCCTTAGACCTTTAGTCTAGTGGTCTTGGTTTCGCGACCTCCCTCTCGGGCAAGCCGTAAACAGATGTATGGTTTTGTATTTGCAACTACAAACGCATTAAATTAAGGGTAAATCACATAAATATGCTATATTAAAAAATATTTACCATCTATGGCAATATAATTTTTGTAACTAAATATAACAATTTTTTGGATTAAAAATTGTACAATCTAGTTTGCTTTGCCTACCCTTTTTTTCTCTTTCCTCTTCTTCTTTTAATTTTTCCTCCTCTTCGTCTCTTTCAGTGTTATTCTTTCTTTCCTCCTCTTCTTTTTTTATTCCTCTTCTTCCACTTCTTTTAAAATTTGCATTTAAATAATTATTCTCAACTCAGTTTTTGCCCAAATTTCACTATTTTTACCCAAAAACACAACTAAGAGGAATAGAAAAATAAAAAATTGTACAATATCATGTTCTCAAACAGAAATTTCAAATCTCTAAAATTATAGCAGCAAGAATTCATCATTGATGGTCATTATAAAGCTTCAAATTTTGAATTTATTATATGAATTTTACGAATTCGTGATTAGTTTGGATGTGTTAATTGATCCTACAAATAATTGAAAATGTCGTATATCTCTATTTTAAGTGGGTTTGATTAAGTTTATAATTGATTTTAGGAGAAATATAAGATTGAAACTCGAATTAGGTGAAGTTTATGAAACTGTATTGCAATTGTATTAAAGTTGTATTAAACATGTTTTATAATTGTATTAAAATTATGAACAATACATTTATAATACATATTGCAAACTTTACTCCCTTCTTAGTGATACCAACACAATGATTTAGGTAACACACTTATAATACATTTATAATACATGCACGCTACATTTTAATACATATTGCAAACATCACTCATGTTCCTAATGATACAAACCAAAATAATTTATGAGACACATATAATACATGTTTTATTCATGAATAATACAAGTTTAATTCAGTTTATAAATTATTGTCTTGTCTTTCGTTAGTTACGTTTTTCATTTATTCATAATTTTCTCTTCTAATTCAATTTTTATATTGTGTAATACACTTTTAATGCAAATTTAATTCATTTTGTAGTTTATTATTTGTTACTATCAGATTACTTGTTTAATTCATTATTGATATAAGTTTAATTCACTCTATAGATCATTGTTTGGTTTTTCATTGGTTACATTTTTTCTTCATGCTTAATTCTCTTTTCTAATTCAACTTTAATATTTGTGTAATACACTTTTAATACAAGTTAATACATTTTGCAGTTTATTGGTTGATTTGTTACAATTGAATTACTTGTTTAATTCATTATTGATACAAGTTTTATTTACTTTATATTTCAGAGAATACTCTTTCGTTTGCTACATTTTGCATTCATGTTTAATTCGCTTCTAATTCAACTTTAATATGTGTAATATATTTTTAATTCAAGTTTAATTCATTTGGCAATTAATTATGTTTCTTCATTTGTTATGATTAGATTACTTGTCTAATTAATTATTGATACAAGTTTTATTCAGTCTATGAATCATTGACTGCTCTTTCATTTGCTACATTTTGCATTCATATTTATTTCTCTTCTAATTCAATTTTAATATATGTGTAATACATTTTTAATTCAAGTTTAATTCATTGTGTAGTTTATTGGTGATGCATAGAAAAAAACATGACTAATCTAGCCATGCTGCTTTACTTCACTTTATAAGACATGTATAATACATGTTTTATTCATTAACAATATATTTATAATACAGCTTGCAAACTTCACTCTCTTTTTAGTGATCACAACCCAAGTAATTTATAATATACTTATAATACAATATAATATATGCATAATACATTTTTAATACATAGATTTAATGTCCAGAACATTGCAATTGGTTTAAGTAGAATGCTTGTTTTTATATAGCAAAATTGAACTTTACATCAATGATGAATCTTACAAGTACAAGCTTTATCACTAATAAATAGGTTCATTTCGGATATAGATTCAGTAATAGGAAAGAGTTTATAGAAAAGTGAGAGCAGAGAAATTAAATAGAGTACTATTTACTAGTTTTGAGAGAAGTTGCAACTGCATCTTCATCTGTGTATCCATGAGAATCACGCATAACGTGAATTCAATGTAAAGAGGCGAGAGAGAAAACATAAATTTAATAAAATACATAGTTTTGTTATATATTGCTATAAATGGTAATAATTAGAGAGTATATTTAAATTAAGTAATTATTTTTTAAAAGGGATCCACCCAAGTAATTAATCCTTAAATTAAATCACAACCACTAGGTGAAATCACCATTAAAATACATTTAACTTATTAGCAAGCATGACCCAACAACAATATCAACACATATTTGCTAAATCACACCCAAAGAATGGAGTTTTTAGCCACACATCAAGAAATAACAAAATACACCTAAAATGATAGTACAATCAAATGGGTATAAGAAATTAAATCTTGAATTAAGCAAAGGAAGAAGAATAGAGAAGACCCACTTTCAACTTGGGGAAGATGAATTTCTTTATTCAAGTTCCCAAAACCCTCTCCAAACTTGAGAGGAAATATCTAAAATGTACTATTCTATTGTAAAATAAAAATAATAATGTTCAACTCTCTAAAATTAATAAAAAGTTCAGTATTTATAGACTTCAAAAATTAGTGTTGGCAGATCATTCGATGAGTTTAGTTGGAATCGCCGATTAACTCGGTGATTCACCCTTTGGTGTAGTCATCGCCATCTTGCATTGTCATTGGGTGAGATAGTACTGTTTCGCGGAATGATTTGGCGAAACGCCGACTGCTCCTTTCATTGTCTTTTTTATCCTGCTCCTTCAGGGCTTTGCGTACTGGAACAAAGGGCGGAGTGCGTCCTTTCGTGGAATCACCAAGAATGCTTGGCGATGCTCAGGCTTCAGTTTCTTCGTTCTTTTCAGCCTCTTTGTTCCTTTTTGCGCCTAAGTGTCCATGTTTCCACTAAAACATCAAATACCTGAAACTTAAGAGTTTTCATCAGATATTGAGACAAAACAAGCATTTGAGGACACTATTTCTATTAAAATAAAGGCCTAAATGAGTCTAATTTGTGGACTCATCAGTGCTTAACCCTATTTCCCCTCACGGCCCTCTTCACGACCCGTCAAGGCCTTCATGAGAAGTTGATCGTGGGAGGGTCTCACTTTAGGCATCCTTTAGGGAGCTCTCCGCTTAGCCTTTCACGGGCACCACCACAGGCCTTGGTGCCTTTCACGAAGCTTCATGATGCTCGTGGGAGGTGAGCCTTCCTTGTCCACACAGTGTGAAGGTTCACGAGCACTGCCATTGTCACACCCCAACCCTAGGTGAGGCGGACAAGTACCATATGAACACAACACAAGTGACCTATTATAAGAAAGTAAACTACTATGCAAATGAATTTACCAATGAGAAGTTTCGTATACAATACATGTCATCTAGCTAAATCGATACATGTGACAAGTGAAACTATGAATATAGATGATAGCTTTACAATGTCTACCAAGACTCTACTAAAATCCATGATTGTACCATTAGGAAAATATGCATAGTAACGACTCGGCGAAGCTCCGAATCAACCTGGAGCTCACTAGCAACCGCTGAGTATCATGTGCTTCTATTGGGGAGACTATTCGTTGAGTACCTGTACCTGCAACATGATATGTAACGTCCCCAATAAGGGACGTCAGTATGAAAGAATGTACTGAATATGTAAGGCATAATACAATCATATGTAAAATAATAGTTCAAGTGAAATCAAATAACAATAGATAAGGATTAGAGACCACCTTTGCTTATACTTGTGGAATTGTGTATATTACATTATTTTCTTTACTTTGTTGTACGTTATAATATTTACAAGGCATATGATACAAATGACCAGCTGATTAGTAGTAGAAGAGAATGACCCATGCTAGGCATTTTAAGCTCTGGGATGCTATCTCATAATTCCACAAATTGGGATCGGCCTAAGCTACTACCCATCTATACCAATTGGGATCGGCCATGCTAGGCTTTCGCCCCTGAGATGCCACCCTTCTATACCAATAGGGATTGACCCATGCTAGAAATATGTGGTGTACGCGTGAATATGCCTCATACGGTAGCGTGTGGGTGAATGAACTATAAGGAATATATAGGAAGTGGATTAGATGAGCACATGATGCATGAGTACTACAGCTACGAAATATATATAATACGTAACTAAGTAGACTATACATAGAACGCAAATCACATTGAGCAAGTGCGTTATGTCGCATAGATAAGTGGACTAACATGTCAATAAATACACATATGTAATATGAGCAAGTCAGCACATGACACGTGGCTAGAAAAGCTATAATGCATGTACTGTTTAAGAAAATAGTCTACGAGGCATGTAATATATATAGAAATGGTTTATGATGCATATGACATGTAAACAAGTGATATGTGAGTCGTATAACCCATAAGCACTAATTTTTCCCATACCATATGCTCAATTAGCATACAGTACCCACACAATATGGACAAGTGATACATGGAAAGTAACCAGTGCAATAAATAACATGTAAGGAAAAGGTCCTACGAAAACATATAGCAATAAACAAGGGTGCTCTAAAGCGGATAACACTTACATGCAAGCAATCTATGACATTAGGTAACATGTAAGAAAGTAATTCATAAAAGGGCAAATAACATACAAATAGATAAGTTATATAACATGCATCATGTATAATTATATAACAAACTATCTTTGGAAACTACAAGATATCCTATAGAACTACTCTACAATATTAACAGCAAACACATTGTCTTAAGCATTAAGTCACGGGTGGGACAGTTTTGCTCATATTCCTTACTCACCTCAAAGCACATACAATTGATTTCCTCATCTACTCTCTTCAATCTCCTAATAATTTTTATAGGTGTTTTGATATTGGGACTAGGCTTCCATCTAGGTCAATATAAATAATACAGTTTAGATTGAAAAAGAAAATCCTCCATAGTTCATCTTTTGGAGTAGGAGGCCGAGGTCAACTTTTCCTTCATTACTAGCTTGTGTTATATCATAGTCAATATCTGTTGCCCTTTGAAGGTCGAAATAGAAAATAAATAGTGAAGTTTGAACACACCATAAAACATGAACTCTAATAACAAGTAAATGTCAGGTACCTATAAAGTTATATCATTATTCATAACGTCTTAGTGTTAACCGCTTTGGGATTAACAAGATAGGTTTGGCCATACTAACAAATTTTTTTTATAACATGTGAGGGTGATCCGACACTTTTCCCAAGCAAGGTAGCGAATAAGAACAACTAGCATATGATCAATTTTTCCTCTCCCCTAACTGGACTATGATTGATGAATTACTGCAGGCATATATTAAATGAATCATGTAGTAGCTCTATTCAATTTGATGGAAGTTTAACATGTGTGTAATGCTCTACTTCTCTTTTGTACTAATTATGTAGATGAACTAGGTCCATGTATCTTCTACCTACGTAACATTTGTATTCCCCTTTTTTTTCTTGTTGTTATCAAGACTTGAATCAATACTAAATTGACTTTTCTGAATAACAAAGGTTCACAAAGTTGTTCTCGGGTGTGCCTTTATAACTCATTAAGGTTGAAGAGTTGATACCTTATTCTTGCCTCTTATCAATCACCCTTTCATAGCCACCTATCTCCCTCCTCTATAACATCCTCATATCACCCCTACTCCTATGTTAAGGGGATTTGACATGTCCCATCTCTTTCTAACTAGAAGATCTACGTACATATTCGGCCTGTGTCATTCAAGCTTCATTCTCACATGCTTCCTATCTAACAAGTACCTTTAATCAAAATTAGTAGTTTCATGTACTCCAATCCCACTATGTACAACCTAACTAATCACAACTTAGGTCTAACTAATCAGATTTCCTTTTGTTAACCTTACCCTTTAGTCAGATACTAATCCTCTATAGCCAAATCATAGATTATAATATGAATTATCATACATATATCATTTGTAACAATTAAAACAATTATTCTTAAGTTTTATACCCATGACAAGAATACAAATGTTATAAGTACTTATTCGGGGTGGTTGGTACACACCATAAAAAAATCCAACTATGAACATATTTATGATGATATATGGTGAGAATTTGGGCCTTCCCATCCAATTGGTCCAATTAGGTACCTCTCTTGTAACACTATTGCACTAATACATTTACCTTTCGAATTGTGCCACTGCTTTCTTCCAACTAAAAGAAACTGGTTCAACAACTTCATTTTCAAGTAAATGTGTAACACTGGAAATTCTATGTATATCACATACTAAGAATGAGTGTCTTATATAGGAACAGATCCTATAAATATGAAGTAAATATAGAACTCAAGAGTTGGTTACATCCTCCTACGAAGATGTGCTTGGAAATGCTACAGCTCATATGTGTAACTTGGTAACCCATCATTTTTTAAGCATATAATATATCTTTCAAAATTGAACCAAGTGATACAAATGGTACAAATGCAACTTTAGATGCAGCTAACATAAAAGCTTTAACATACCTTGTGGAGTGGGATGGTCGAATAAAAAGAGCTCAACCTAGTCTATTGACATTTTAGCTAGCATTAACCTTAACCACAGTAAGCATAATATAAATAACATGATCAGGTTAAAGTGGAGATTGACTTCTTAACTTCGCTCTATCGCACGATATGGATTATGAAGGAAGGTAACATTTCCTAAATGTCCAAGCAGCCCCCTAATTATAAATGTGGCACACAACACATTCATAAGTAAGGCTCTACTAGACATGACTTTGTAGACTACCTAGGACGAACTGCTTTGACACCACTTTTGTCACACCCTAACCCTAAGTGTGGCGGACAAGTACCATATGAACACAACACAAGTGCCCTATGATATGAAAGTAAACTACTATGCAAATGGATTTACCAATGAGAAGTTTCGTATACAATAAATGCCGTCTAGCTAAACTGATACATGTGACAAGTGAAACTATGAGTACAGATGATAGCTTTAAGATGTCTACAAAGCCTCTACTGGAATCCATGACTGTACCACTAGGAAAATATGTATAGTGAAGACTCGACAAAGCCCCGAATCAACCTAGAGCTCACCAGCAACCGCTAAGTATCAAGTGTTTCTATTGGGGAGATGTATATATTAGTTGAGTACTTGTACTAGCAGTATGAAATGCAGCGTCCCCAATAATGGACATCCGTAAGAAAGAATGTACTGCATATGTAAGGCATAATACAACCATATGTAAAATAAGAGCTCAAGTGAAATCAAATACCAATAGATGAGGATTAGAGACCACCTTTACTTATACTTGTGGAATCGTGTATGTTACATTATTTTCTTTACTTTGTTGTACGTTATAATCTTTATAAGGCATATGATACAAATGACCAGCTGATCAGTGGTAGAAAAGAATGAACCATGCTAGGCATTTTAACCCCTAGGATGCTGTCCTCATAATTCCACAAATTGGGATCAGCCCATGCTAGGCTTTCACCCCTGAGTTGCCACCCTTCTATACCAATAAGGATTGGCCAATACTAGGCTTTCTCCCCTGAGATGCCACCCTTCTATACCAATAGGGATTGACCCATGCTACGCATTTGCCCCTGGGATGCCACCTATAATTATACAGATTGCTTCACTTAGATTCTTTAATCTTTGAGATTGTTGTTTTGATGTTCGTAACTTTTTTGAGATTGTTGTTTTGATGTTCATAACTCTTTTGAGATTGTTGTTTTGGTGGTCAAAATCATTGTTGAGATTTGGAACTATGGACCAGTAGTAGAAGACATACGAATATGGACTTTACCATATGACAATGGCGTGGGAAGCAAATGTGACACCAACATAATACTTAGGAGCTTATTGACACAGTAAGTATTTTGACATCTCATATTGAAGCACATATCAAGGGAAGACATTTGACATTCAGCCAAGAGATTTGAACTTTATATGATAGCCAAATACTCACTAACTAATACCAAATACAAGGTATACATGAACGTGGAACCAAGGGAGAATGTGGACAGATTCAACTTAAGGACGGATACATATTCCAACTAAGTACATATAAAATGTACAATAGAACAAGTAGGGATATTGTGAGGTAACATTATAGTCTAACACAATGGGAGTAATAACCAATAAAGGGAACATATGAACATGTGAAAAGGTAACATATGTTTATATGATGATAAACACATGTACCATGTGTAATCTAGGATCATTTTGATTTATATAAGGGGAATACGTGCCAAGGCTACTTTGACGATGAAATGAGTTTACACCTTGCATGCTAATACTTGGTAGAGTAAGCACGTACATTTAGTAATAAACTCATATTAGAGTATTCACTTTAATGCTCTAGGGAGTAGGAACTTCAACTATGGATCAGTTACTACCAAGGCACTTAGAAAGCTTATTTTGTAATACAAGTGTTGGATTCATGCCAATAAATAGGAAATCGAATATCCTTACATACCTTATCCTTTGACCAATACAACTATCACGATTCAGCGTCACCCTTTTAGATTTTAATCTACAATATAAGTCATGATTAACTAAAATTAGCAGCTATCACACCGTGAGCCTCATAAAATAGTAGCTAACTTTGACGGATAATGAGCCCATACAACCCTTAAAATAATATGTATCGCTATACCCTCCTTCTCTACCCAATACATACATTATATATCATTGTCCAAGATTACCCAAGCTACACCAACAACAATACACATAAAACGGCCTCAAATATTCTTTATCATACAACCAATTATTGAACTCACCACCCCCTTGAGTTCTTTATAACAGCACACCATAATTCCTTACTCAATCTCATACATAAGGAGGAAGAAAATGGAGCAGTTACTTTACCTCAATTTCTGCAACTTCTCCTTATAACTTGAATTCCTCTAGAACTTCAACTTCCCTTCACACTTAAACCAAAAAAGAAGAGAAGTATCTTAATAATTAAGGAAAGTGAGCAATAGCTTGTGGGAACTTCTGCCTTGTACTTATAATTAAGCATGAATAACATAATTTCTAGTCTTCCACGGGAGAATTAAGATAAATCCATAAGTATTTTTCTTACCTTGGCTTGTAGATATGAGGGTTTCTTCAAGAACCCTAGAAAGAATTTTTAGGCTGCTCTTGAGAGAAAAGAGAGACATAGCTGAAGTAAATTGTGAATTTTTTGTGTTAAAATGAGTGAAAAGATCAACTCATATTGGGTTTATATGGAGCCTTCTTGACCATTAAAAAATAATCCACTAGAACCTCCCTTTTTTGGTCCATTTTCCTCCACTAATTGGTCAAGTAGGTGATGCACCTACTTATGTACATCAAGCAGCTCGAAAGGTCAAACTAGGTGATGCACCTACTTGCTTTCACTTGAGCTTAAATATATTGGGCCTTGGCAGATTTGGCTGCTGGGCTGTAATTTCATTTTCTTTTTATTTAACTTAGTTTGAGCCTCAAGTGAGTCCATTAGCATATGCCCAAATCTGATCCATAAACCTTGGCCTTTTTAACTAGATTCATATAGCTCAAGTACGTGATGCACCTACTTGGTCCTTTGGACTGGTTAACAAGTCAAAGTAGGTGATGCATGATGAGTCCACAAATTGGACTCATTTAGGGATTTATTTTAATAGAAATAGTGTCCTTGAATGATTGTTTTATCTCAATACTTGATTAAAATGCTGAAGTTTCAGGTATTTGAAAATTTAGTGGAAGCATACACACTTAGGCGCAAAACGGAGCAAATAGGGCTGAAAAAAGAACAAGAAATGGAATCCTGTGGATCGCCGAGTTAAACTTGGCGAGTCACCAAAACGACATGAACCGGCCTTCGTTATAGTAAGCGAAACCTTGAAGGAAGTGGATCAAAAGGTGAGGAAAGGAGCAGTCAGCGAGTCCCTGATCAGTTCTGTGAAGTAGTACTGTAACGCCCAATGATCCAGAATGCGAGGATGCTAAAGGAAAGACATTGAAGGCGATGAGCTGACCAAAAGGCGAATCACTGAGTTCATCAGTGATCTCGACTAATGTCGCCGAACAATCCTCCGCAGCACAATCTGTGAAAACTATAAATACTAGTTAGAATTGTAGTCTTAGTGTGGAACAATTATTATTA
This sequence comes from Solanum commersonii, assembly GCA_029007595.1. Taxonomy (NCBI): domain Eukaryota; kingdom Viridiplantae; phylum Streptophyta; class Magnoliopsida; order Solanales; family Solanaceae; genus Solanum; species Solanum commersonii. Next base: position 2,113,582 of record JAJTWQ010000010.1, on the reverse strand, counting down.
TTATTTTCACTTTAGAACATACTTTAGCTGATATTTTTCTCTCAAGTTTGGAGAGGGTTTTGTGGAGACTTGAAGAAAGGAGTTATTCTTCCCCAAGTTTGAAGTTGGTCTTCTCTATTCATTTTCCTTTGCTAAAGTTACAGTTTAATTTCTTATACTCGGTTTATTTCATTATCATGCTAGGTATATTTTCTTATTTCTTGATGAGTGGGTAAAAACCCCATTCTTGGAGTGTGATTTAGCAAATATGAGTTAATATTCTTGTTGGGTCTTGCTTGCTGATAGGTTACATGTTTTTTAATGGCGATTTCACTTAGTGGTTGTGGTTAAATGTAAACGGTTTGTAGTTGCAAACACAAAGTCACCCATGTGTTTTCAGCTTGCTCGAGAGGGAGGTTGCGAAACCAAAACCACTAGACTGATGGCCTAAAGAGTGGGTCGACATGAGTTTTAGCCCAAGAGTGTGAGCCCTAGTCCCATATCCTAACACTCAGCTCGAGAGAGTGAGTGGGATAAGGCATAAGCTGGTCTTCATGCGGCAAATGAGTGTCCGAGAGGAACTTATTTGAAATGGGGTAAGTTGCCCGAGAGGGAACTTATTTCCATTTAAAACTTAGCCTAGTCACTACTATTTTGCAAATTTTCTATCGAAAGCATGTACCCAACAATTTATCTCAACTTATATTGTGGTCACATCCCAAGAACCTTTCCTCATACTTGATTTTCTTATTTATTTGTTGTTTTAGTACTTGTTACAAAACCCCCTTTGATATTTGACACTTTTGTGTCGCCCCTTTTAATTACAATGTCTTTTATCGCAAATGTCTTTAGCTACGACTAGTTAGAATGTAAATTATATTTTTTTATTAATTCTCAAATTCGCTCCCTTGGGACACGATCCCAATCCTTGGTTGAGTTATTATATTATCGACGATTTATACACTCATACCGTAGGATAATGTCGATCACGATAAGCATTAAAATGGCGCCGCTGCCGGGGAGTGGTATTATTTAAGAATTTTTAGATTAATAGAATTTATGTTCTTTTTAGTTGTAGTTCACTAACTTTACTTTCAGTCTTGTTTTTTGTTGAGTTGTCCATTTAGATGCAGAGCATGGCTGAGTAGAGTAGTGGCAAATTAGTTGAAATGAGCCAAGGAGTCCCCAAGGACCTCACACTAACCGCACTGCCATCTCAGCCAAACGATTTGGCCACCATGATCTCAGAGGTGGAAGTTCAGTGCAACAATAAGGGGAGATATATGCCCCCTCATGAGCGGAGGAAGTCTAGAAATGGGGAGAAAAATTGTGTCGAGGACACACTTCAAACCATTCTCCAAAAGATCACCGATCAAGATCGGGTGTTGGAAGAAATAAAGGAGAATGTTGAAGTGTTGGATCAAATGATTGGATCTCACTTTAGATCAATCCAGTTGATCAGGTCATTCTTGAGTTTTGCAGTACCTCATCTCCACCCAAATGACATATTGGGGTCACCTAGTGACACTGGAGCTAACCCCAATAACGGAGAGTGAGACAGAACTTACGTATGTCACGACGTAAAATAAGGCGCTTCTTGGGAGGCAACCCAAAGTTTTACTACTTTTAATTATTCTATTGGAATAATGGTGTGTTGATTTTGTAGGCTAAAATGTGAAAGGTGTTGAGTAGTACAAGATGGCGAGCCAAGGACCCAGTGGGTGAATCGCCGAATTTATCTGCAATTTTGACTTAATCCACTGTTAGGACCCTAAAATAAGGGATGTCCTGTAAAACTCATCGAGGTAAGTAAGCTTTGGGCGCATCGCCAATGCTATCGGCGACATGACTAACGTCATCGAAAGGCTAGGAACTGGACGGTTAGTATCTGGCCATAGACTGCCAAATTTTTAAAACTATTCACCTTCCCTCGCTTTGATGCTTCACAAGTTCCCACAATAGTAGCATTTTATAGATTATTGCTTGTAATTTGTATTATAGTTGTCGATTGGTACTCGGAACTATGATTTCTTTGCTGCCTAGCATTACAAAAAAGCTATTTTCTCAGCATACAAGGTTACTCTCTAAAACCCCGATTTTATTTTTGAAAATTTTGCACTCTTTTGCAGTTATAGTATCAGGATGGCATGTGCTGGGCCTCTCTAATAGAAATAGGTTTATATGATGCTGCTTTCAATTCGTAAACTTTGCCTAAAATGCTTAAATTATTGAATGTCTTAGTGTTTGCACTTTGAATTAATTGATATCGATAGGGGTGTTTCATGTTAGTTGTTAGGTTGATTGGGTGAAGTCTGAGTAGCCTATATGTACGCTAAATGACAAAAATTGCTTGATGGAAGATTGGGTAACACCAATCTTATGAGTGAGCATCGTCAACTGGCCAAAATTTAACAAATTTGGGGGAGTCTGAGTATCTCGAGTGTGATGGGTAGTGCGGGTCTTATTTGAATTCCATGAGTGCATGCTTTGATTTGATTTTATGCGATTTGGGGGATTGGATTCGAGAAGGTGGGTCAAAAATAGGCACGTTAGGTCAATTGGCGAGCTAAGTCGAGATCGCTGAATGACTCGGTGGTTCGCCTAATACCCTTACCCCACATATGATTTGGTGCCTCAATTTATGTTTGATTTTGTAACTTTTGGTGAGAAGTCTGAGGGTGCCAAAAACGCTCGGCGACTCACCGAAAGTATTATAATCGCCCTTTATCTGCATCCCTGGGATCCTGTTGCACTGTCACTTTCGGCGGATACATCCTGCTCGCTGAAAGTAGTCGGTGATTTACTGAATGATTCTACCTATCATTTTTTTCTTCTCATTGTTAAGCATATCCATTTAGTGAGCTTGTTCTGGTTCGCCAAAAAGATTCGGTGACTCGCCGATCAGATTAACGAGTCTATCTGCAATAATTTTTCTATACTTGCATTTGAGTTTCTTCTTGATCTTTTATAGAAATGGGCGCACCGACCTAAATGAGCCCCCTCAGAAAACAACAAAGGGCATTGTAATAAATGAAGGAGGATCACGTCCTTCACAAAAAAGAAAGCAAGATCTCCCATCGGGAGATAAAAGGAAAAAGGAAAAAGCATATAGCAAAGAAAGGAGTAGGTGTGGAGCCAGAATTTGTTGAACTAGAGGATGAACTGCCTCTGATTGACCAAAGGAGAACGCTCCGTGCCAGGTCTCAGTCCACAGCCACCAGTACCCCCTCAGCTGCTACTTTGCCTACTACTGCACCAGTGCCAACCCCAACACCACCTCCAGTGGCTCTTGCACTTCCTGTAGCTCCACCTCTACCGAGATTGCTGAACAGATTGACAGGAAATGGTTTACGCACCATTCTCGAAGAAAAATTGCTATCTGCTGAAGGCCTAGAAGGTAAGCATGTTGAGGTACTTGACACGCTCAGGTATCACGAGTTTAAGAAATTCACGAGGCCACGAGGTACTTACATACCTTCCTGGGTCTGGGAATTCTACTTAGCCTATGGATAGTTGGTCCCAAAAAACAGAAAGAAGGCCAGTGATTTCCGACTAGTGAAATCGGTTATGGTTAGAGGCAAAGAAGTAGAGTGTCACAGCTAACACATAAATGTTGTATTGGGATGACCGTTGCGCTCAGTACTTCCCTACCAAGGTTTGCCTATTGCTCCATCTCTTAATGATTTGAAGGGTTGGTTAGCTCCGCTGATCTCTAACACCACCCCGAGATGTATGGACGCGGGAGTCCCCATTGAGAAGAGGGATATGAACATCACCTCTCAGTATTGGTTTGGGTTCATCAGCAGCACTATTATGCCATCCCAAAACGAGTCCATTCTACGTCATCTGAAGGTGGCTTGCCTTGGTTCTATCATGTCCAGGAGAAAGATCGACCTGGGATTAATAGTTTCATAGGAGATGGCTATGAGGGCCAAACAGACACAGACTTCTCTACCATTTCTTGTATTGATCACTAATCTACGTCGATGAGCTGGAGTACCACGTGACATTACGAGGGATGTTGAGGTTACCCCATCTTTCTCCACCGACATTCGGCGTATAGAGGCCGAGTCCACACTAGAGAAGATTGACAGGAGGAGGGCAGCCCCAACAAATACATCTCCAGAGGTCGATGTTGATGCATTACCAGCAAAAACACCTTTGCATACTTCGGCCTCTGAGCCATCAGGCATACCCGATCCTCCCTTCTCTTTCTCACAGGCCCCAGGTGTTTCATCATTAGCCCAGCCTTGTAGGATCACTCAGGCCATGATCCTGAAAATGGGACGGCTAGCCTACTCGACGGATATTAGGGCAACACGATTAGAGAGATCCATCCCAGAGATGATTGACAGTGCTATCTTGACTGCACTGACCCCTGTCAGAAACACTATTGATGAACTGGCTGCTAGAGTCACTGCTTGTGAGAGCAGACAGGGGAGACAACCGAGGTTTTATCCTTAAAAGCTGAAATAACCAAGCTAAAGAAGGATAGCCTATTTGAAAGCCACCGACTTCACATCACTGATGCGAGGAGCAAATGAGAAAGATATCCCTGAAACCTCTGGGATTCCCCCGACCACTCCTGAAGAAGTGCAGAAGGATGATGCAGGGCATGCAAATTTGGAGACAAAGACCGATGAAGAAAAGGTAGCAATGAACGTTAAGGTGCTGAGCAAGAGCCAAGAGGACATCATAGTCAGAGACTTGACGAATCACGTGGAGATGGTTGTACAGTCGGCAACTCAAACCGTACCAGCTAAGCCGTCCACAGCAGCTCCCAGTGGATCTGGCATTGCTAGTATGTCTGAGTCTACTCCCAAGACTGAGACACATGACCAGATATATATATCGGGCACCGATGCCCATATTCAGGCCCCGACAAATAGAGAGACTACATAGAAAGGACCATTCCTTACCTCTCTCGCGTTGTCTTTTCCTATCTTACTTGTTGGTATATTTTTGTTTACTTGCATTTGAGGACAAACACTCTTTCATTGGGTGGGGTGAGGCTCACCTTTTTGTTTGTGTATACTTTGTTGTTTTGCTCATGAAATTGGGTCGTTGGTTTGCTCCAAACTGTGTTTTAAATACTATTTCTTTTTGTGGATGTTTGAGCTTATGGCTGCTGTTGTTTTAATTGCAAATTAATTTTGATCCTTCAAAAAGAATTTTAATTTTTTTTTGCACATTTTTGCCACCCCTTATGAGTTGAATGTAGTTGTTTTTTTGCAAGAATTTAAGTCTCGATTTCGATCAATATCGATGACTTCAATAGTGCTCTCATTTAAAGAAACATGAATGCACGGCTACAATGAGGCCAAATGAAGTTACATAGAAAATATGTGCACACTTTGCATCTCGTTGTGACTAGTCATTTATCAAATTGATTCTCTTGTGATGATCGTTGCACAGTAGCAAACGTGTGTAATCTTGCTTGACTGAAGTATCGATGCCTTGTGTGTTTAGTTACTTTGAACCTTGCATGAATAAAACTAGAATTTGCGCTGTTAGTCTTATTGATTTAGAAAGGTGTACTCTTGAGATGATCTTAGGCAATTTTAAAGAGTGTGAACCAATTGGACGTATACCTCTTTTTGTGACCTACCTATGAGCTTGTGAAACTCTTTTGAACACCTTTGATCCTTAACTTTCTTTGGAAGAACCTTGATAAATCCTAGACCTTACTTGATTCACTACCTATAATCCTCTTGATTTATGGTTTAGTGAATAGCCAACTTAAGACAAAAATCCTATGTTGGGGGTGTGGTGAAAAGGAAAAGGAGAAGTCAAGAAGTGCTATAAGAACTCCCCTTTTACCCATGTTGCAGAACAATGGAGCCCTCCAAATAGAAAAAAAAAAGATTGAAAAAAGAAATTTGTGGAATAAAGTACGAAGGATATTGGGGTTCCAAGCAAGTCATAGAGAGTGAATAAAAGGATGACTTAGAAGCACTAGAAAAAGAAATGATAAAGGAAAATAAGGGAATGCTTTGAGAATACCATATCTCACGAGAAAAAAGTCACTAAGCCTAAATGACCATACCTTTGCACTCAGCCTCGTTAGAAGCCTTAGAAGGACCTTTTTGATCTAGAGTAGCTGGATCGAAAGTCAGTTGGAAAATAAGCCAAACCTATGGGTGAAAACATGCATTGTGTTCCTCTTTTTTAGTGTGAGCGTTGTATCTGATTCCTGATCTTAAATTGACTCATATTTGTGTGTGAATATGGAATCAGTCTTTGTGCGAGGGCATTTAGATATTTTTGTTGAGCTTGAACTTGCACAAGTAGCAAGTATTGCAAGCATGAGAATCTTTGGTAATGGTCTGTCACAATTTGAATCTTTGAGTACACAATTGATCCTCGCATAAGTAGATTGAGTCTTGTTGTGTGCATTCATGATTTAGTCTTGTGTAGCACTGTTTGAGGCACCCTTTTTGAACGGCTGGACTTGAGTTTGCTTGAGGACAAACAAAAGTTTAAGTTGGGGGTGTTGATGAGTCCACAAATTGTACTCATTTAGGGATTTATTTTAATAGAAATAGTGTCCTTGAATGCTTGTTTTTATCTCAATACTTGATTAAAATGCTGAAGTTTCAGGTATTTGAAAATTTAGTGGAAGCATACACACTTAGGCGCAAAACGGAGCAAAGAAGGCTGAAAAAAGAACAAGAAATGGAATCTTGTGGATCGCCGAGTTAAACTTGGCGAGTCGCCAAAACAACATGAACCGCCCTTCGTTCTAGTACACAAAACATTAAAGGAAGTGGATCAAAAGGCGAGGAAAGGAGCAGTCGGCGAGTCCTCGATCAGTTCTGCGAAGCAGTACTATACCGCCCAATGATCCAGAATGCGAGGATGCTAAAGGAAAGACACTGAAGGCGATGAGCTGACCAAAAGGCGGATCGTCGAATTCATCGGCGATCTCAACTAATGTCGCCGAACAATCCTCCGCAGCACAATCTGTGAAAACTATAAATACTAGTTAGAATTGTAGTCTTAGTGTGGAATAATTATTGTTATTATTTTCACTTTAGAACATACTTTAGCTGATTTTTTTCTCTCAAGTTTGGAGAGGGTTTTGTGGAGACTTGAAGAAAGGAGTTCTTCTTCCCCAAGTTTGAAGTGGGTCTTCTCTATTCATTTTTCTTTGCTAAATTTAAGGTTTAATTTCTTATACTCAGTTGATTTCATTAGCATGTTAGGTATATTTTCTTATTTCTTGATGAGTGGGTAAAAACCCCCATTCTTGGGGTGTGATTTAACAAATATGGGTTAATATTCTTGTTGGGTCTTGCTTGCTGATAGGTTACATGTTTTTTAATGGTGATTTCACTTAGTGGTTATGGTTAAATGTAAAGGGTTTGTAGTTGCAAATACAAAGTCACCCATGTGTTTTCGATTTGCCCGAGAGGGAGGTCGCGAAACCAAAACCACTAGACTGATGGCCTAAAGAGTGGGTCGACATGTGGTTCAGACTGAGAGGGTAAGCCCTAGTCCCATATCCTAACACTCAGCTCAAGATAGTGAGTGGGGTAAGGCGTAGGATGGTTTTCATGCGGCAAATGGGTGTCCGAGAGGAACTCATTTGAAACGGGGTAAGTTGCCCGAGAGGGAACTTATTTCCATTTAAATCTTAGCCTCGTCACTATTATTTTGCAAATTTCCTATCGAAAGCATGTACCCAACAATTTATCTCAACTTATATTGTGGTCATATCCCAAAAACCTTTCCCCATACTTGATTTTCTTGTTTATTTTGTTGTTTTAGTACTTGTTACAAAACCCCCTTTGATATTTGACACTTTTGTGTCACCCCCTTTAATTTACAATGTTTTTTATCGCAAATGTCTTTAGCTATGACTAGTTAGAATGTAAATTCTATTTGTCCATCAATTCTCAAAACCGCTCCCTTGGGACATGACCCCAACCCTTGTTTTTGATGTTCGTAACTCTTTCGAGATTGATCTTTTGTTGATCATAACTCTTTCAAGATTGTTGTTTTGGTTGCCATAATCATTGTTGAGATTTCGAACTATGGACCAGTAGTAGAAGACATATGAATATGGACTTTACGATAATGTCAATGACGTAGTAGAAGACACAGTAAGCATTTTGACATCTCAAATTGAAGGACATATCAAGTGAAGACATTTAACATTCAGCCAAGAGATTTGAACTCTATAAGATAAGCCAAATACTCACTAACTAATATCAAATATAAGGTATACATGAACGTGGCACCAAGGGAGAATATGGACAAATTCAACTTAAGGACATATACATATTCCAAGTAAGTACATATAAAATGTACAATAGAGCAAGTAGGGATATTGTGAGGTAACATTATAGTCTAACACAACGGGAGTAATAAACAATAAAGGGAACATATGAACATGTGAAAAGGTAACATATGTGTATATCCAACATATAAACATATGTACCATGTGTAATCTAGGATCATTTTGATTTATATAAGGGGAATACGTGCCAAGGCTACTTTGATGATGAAATGAGTTTACACCTTGCATGCTAATACTTGGTAGAGTAAGCACGTACATTTAGAAATAAACACATATTACAATATTCACTTTAATGCTCTAGGGAGTAGGAACTTCAACTATGGATCAGTCACTACCAAGGCACTTAGAAAGCTTACTTTGTAATACAAGTGTTGGATTCATGCCAAGAAATAGGTAATCAAATAGCCTTACATACCTTATCCTCTGACCAATACAACTATCACAATTCAGCCTCCCCCTATTAGGTTTTAATCTACAATATAAGTCATGATAAACTAAAATTAGCAGTTATCACACCGTGAGCCTTGTAAAACAATAGTTAACTTTGACAGATAATGAGCCCATACAACCCTTAAAATAATGTGTATCACCACACCCTCCTTCTCTGCCCAATACATACATTACATATCCTTTTCCAAGATTACCCAAGCTGCACCAACAACAATAGACATAAAACAACCTCAAATATTCTTTATCATACAGCCAATTATTGAACTCACCACCCTGTTGAGTTTTTTATAAAAGCACACTCATAACTCCTCACTCAAACTCATACATAAGGAGGAAGAAAATGGAGCAGTCATCTTACTTCAATTTCTGCTAGTTCTCCTTATAACTTGAATTCCTCTAGAACTTCAACTTCCCTTCACACTTAAACCAAAAAGGAAGAGAAAAGTATCTTAATAATTAAGGAAAGTGAGCAATAGCTTGTTGGAACTTCTGCCTTGTACTTATAATTAAGCATGAATAACATGTTTTCTAGTCTTCCGTGGAGAATTAAGCTAAATCCATAAATGTTTTACTTTCCTTGGCTTGCAGATATGAGGGTTTCTTCAAGAACCTTAAAAGGAATTTTTAGGCTACTCTTGAGAGAAAAGAGAGAGATAGCTGAAGTACATTGTGAATTTTGTGTGTTAAAATGAGTGAAAAAAATCAGCTCATATTGGGTTTATATGGAGCCTTGACCATAAAAAAATAATCCTCTAGAACATCCCTTTTTTGGTCCATTTTCAGCCTTTAATTGGTCAAGTAGGTGATGCACCTGCTTATGTACATCAAGCAGCTCAAAAGGTCAAACTAGGTGATGCACCTACCTGCTTTCAATTGGGCTTAAATATATTGGACCTTGGCAGATTTGGCTGCTGGGTTTTAATTTCACTTTCCTTTTATTTAACTTAGTTTGGGCCTCAAGTGATTCCATTAGCATATGCTCAAATCTGATCCATAAACCTTGGCCTTTTTAACTAGATCCATATAGCTCAAGTAGGTGATGCACCTACATGGTCCTTTAGACTGGTCAATAAGTCAAAGTAGGTGATGCACCTACTTGTCACCTACTAGCTTAGTTAATTCAAGCAAGCAACTCACTTATTTTATTCCATTTTCTAAATATTAATCCCTTTTGCTTTAACTTAGTACTTAACTTTCAACTTTAAGCTCAATTACCACCTTACTGTCTGGAGTTTAAATACTCCCGTTGGAGTTAACTTGCAGTACACATGCTAAACATGTAAGGTTTCCGAGCTAGTTTAAACCAATGCTAATTATATAAGAAACATGGTCCCTGACCTATACTTTAAGGCTATGTCAAGTATCACAAGAATAGAACAAGAATATGCATAATACGGGCTGTTACAAGAAATCGACTCCATAACTATACCACAAGGCAATTTATAAGCGTCATATAAATAGAACTAGTACACGTAGAATATGGGGTGTTATAGCCATATAACGTAGTGCCCTTCCAGGTACGTGTGGGCTTTCGTGGAGGGTGCCCAAACTCAAATTATGGTTTGCCACCTCTCACTTGGTACCATGCTTAAATTACTAGATTCCGAGGTGTTACAAGATAACACATGAGATTCGACAACTATAGGCTAACCCCAACATGAACACGATACGACAAAGGCATGCACTAACACAAATCATTCAAACAATCAATATTACGCAGATAAACTTCAACAAGGATACACACATGCATTTGGAAAATACACAAAAAGTAAAGTGGGGTTCGAATCACTAACCTCAAAATTGGACAAAGTAGTGCTAGGAATGCAAATTTTAATGAAAGACTCAAAGGTTCCCCCAAGTAACTAATCCCCACATGAAGTAAACAAGCAAAAAGATTTTAAAAAGTATTGTGAAAGTGCAAAGATCAGAAAAATATGAAATGTAAGTGGATTTTGAATTTAAATATGGTTGAGGCGTTTTTGACCCTTCGGTTCTCTGATTAACGTTTCAAACACAACTCATCTAATTCTAGGTACAAACGATCGTTAGTCAGTATAAAACCCAACGAAAGTTTGGGGTCGAACCCATAAGGAGTGGTACATGTTCAAATTTAATTAGGAAGTACAAACGTGGTCTAATTAGCTATAGGAATAGAAATTATCAAAATAGACATGAAAACAAGTCTAAAGGGGGTGACACGAATGTCAAATGGAGGGTTTTTGTTTACAATTATCTGCTACAACAAAATCCAATGCTAAGTATATAAAAATATAGAGTGGAATTCTCGAGATGTGATCGATTATAGACAAATTTCTACTAATGAACAGCTAAATATTAGTCGGTAGGCTTGGCTATAAGTGAAATAGCCTCGAACAACTATTTCGAATCAAGTGATTTCTTTCGAACATCAACAAGCTTAAAAAAGAAGAACAACCCACACCTTAATTTATCTAATCTCTCGAGCTAGATGGTTAGAGTCAAGTTTAGGATTAACTCTCTCTCGCTAAAGCCATATCACCCCAATAACTACAATTATCAATTGAAAGCTTTGATTCTAAAACCTCTTTCTCAAGCAAGTCAAGGATTCTAAGTTTGAATTGCATTTGGAAATAGAATTCTTATATGTAAACACAACTATAAATTAAAACCCACTTCAATATAACATTTAAATCAATAATTAACAATACCCATAAGCTAATTCTACCCATAATCACATGATCACACCCAAGAACTTGGACTTTAGCCAAACATCATAGAAGGGTAAAAACAATTACCAAATCGATTAGCAATCAGCTAGGTAATAGTCTCCAATCCTTTACAATGTTCCAAAATCGTTACATTCAAAATCCCAAGTCAAAATCCTCAAGAACTTTACAATAAGCACTCAAAAAAATAGAGGAAACTCCACTCTATAATGGGAACTGCATTATCTAAGAGAGAACTGTAATATCTGGCTCACAACTCCTTGAGAACTCCGTTTAAAAATCAATTTATAATTACCTAAAATTGAACCTAAAAGTTAAGTCAGAGGACTAAGTTGGGCTCGTCGAGTAAATCAACGATCCGCTATTTGCTCTCTTCTATCACCAATTGCATTAGTTCTCAGTATCCCAAGTCCCGTAAGTTTGGGTTGTCTAGTGTGTTGTCGCGGAACTGATCGGAGATTCACCGACTACCCATTTCTGTCACCCACTTGGTTTCTTCCCCCAAGGTTGGCACACTAGAACATAAAGCGAGCTGAAGAGCCACTCGGTGGTTCGCTGAGTGGTCTTGGCAATCACCAGGATCCCCCTTTTCTCAACTTCTTCAGCTTGTTTTGCTCATTTTGCCTAGTAATGTCCTTGCCTTGCTCCTTAGCTCATATACCTGAAATCAATGCTTTAATATCACTTTATAGCATAAATTAGGCATTTGAGGACACTAAAACTATCAAAATAAAGCCCTAAATAAGTCCAAATATTGGACTTATCAACACTCCCAACTTAAACTTCTACTTGTCCTCAAGTAAAACTCAAGATCAACAATTTAATAAGGACATCTCAAATAGTGTTGCATAAGACTCAACATGAATGCACACTAAAGGTTCAAACTAAACATACAATGCTCAATTGTGCACTCAAAGATTCAAATTGTGACTCACCATTATCAAGGACACTAAAGTTCACAATACTTGCTTAAAATGCAAGTTCAAGCTCAACAAATATACTCAAATGCCTCACTACAAAGATGATTCAACATTCACACAAAATTCATCAAAAATTCAAAGTCCCAGAATAACATACAACTCTCACACTCAAAAAGATGAACACATGCATGACTTCACCCATAAGCTTGCCCTTATTTTCCTGTCAACATTTGTTTCAGCTCACTAGAGATTACAAAGGTCTTTTTAAGGCTTGTAACAAGGTTGAGTACAAAGGTATGGCCATTTAGGCTTAGTGGTTTCTTCCTTAATGAAGTATGGCCTTAAAATCACTATTTCTACTTCTCTTTCATATTAACACAAGTTCCAAACTCCACCCCATTATTCAACTGGACATGAATCACCGGATACCCCATTTTTACTATGTTCTTACACTTTATTTCACAATTTTTGCTCTTTTTCCGTTTTTTTTTAAATTTTATATGGAGGGGTTCCATCATTTTTTTTTAATTTCTTTTTAAAACAATCCATCAAAGGTGGAATGTTTCACACATCTTGACTTTCCTTCTTTTTCACCATACCACCAACATAGGATTTTGGCCTAAGTTGGCTATTCAAAATACTAATACTTCATGAAGGTTATAGGTGATGGGATAAAGAGGTCAAAGTTGTTCAAGTTTCTTCCAAGAAAAGAATAGGCTCGAAAGGTACCAAGCCAGGTTAACACATCTCACAAGGTTGGCCACAAAGAGGTATATGGTCAAATTTGGCTCACTCTTCAAAATCATTTTCTAAGATAATTTCAATTGTTCACTTCACTCAATTAATCAGAGCAACAAGGCGAGTTCTAGGTGTCATCAAATACAATGTTCAAGACGACCTCACCACACAAGGCGTTGGTACAAATATCTAACAAGTGTAACACCCCAAAAATTTTATGACTTAAGTTAGAGCCTCACCTTATGAATAATGACTTAAAAATAGCTAAAATGATGTTTATAAACCTAAACTAATGTATTTGACTTGGTTTGGAAGAGTAAAAGTCTAAACGTCAAGAAACGACCACGACGTCCAAAAACTAGACAAGAATGTGTTCTAGTGTGTCCTTAGGTTTTGGGAAGGTTTAGGAGTGTCGTATGATGGTATAATCTTGTAAAAAGAGTTAAAATAGGTAAATATATGATTATAGGGTCAAAACATTTGAATACAATGCCCCGAGACCACCTTAAGGGGCACCAAAGGGGACCCCAACCTTGGACAAGCAAGCTGCCAAGGCAGCTTGCAAATTGCTCTTGGAGGAAACAAGGGCACGTCGCGGACTTACTTCCCCAAGGAGCAAAAATCCAGTTCGCGACGCGGTCGTGTCACAGACTCTACTGTCTTGAAATTTAATTCCAAATATCTTAAGGGAACATCTCTGCATCGCGGACTTGTTCCGCGATGAAAATACAGAAATTTAGAAATCTATTTTTACTTTATTAAAGAGTCCATTTAAGTGAGGGGTATATAGGGTACTTTAGGGACATGTATATAATTATTTTTAAGTCAATTTACCTCACTTTTATCACTCAAACACAAAACCCCAAAGATCTAAACCTAAAGTTCCTCCTTCTCTCTACTCTCTCTCTTCTCAAGAACTCCATTGAAGAAGATTGGAGCTTCAGGAAGAAGATCACCTCTCCAAGGTTTCAACTCAGATTTTTGTGGTTAATTCGTCAATAAGGTATGGTTGCTTATCACTCTTGGGATTCCTTTCCCCAAGAGGCCCCTTCAAGTTGAATTTCAAAATCTCCAATTTCTAAGTTTCAATCCAAAAACGTGGGTCGTCTTTCTAAAGTGAAATTGATGTTATAACCTGACTTTGATTGATTTTATATGAACAATTATGGATGAATTTATATTGTATTGGTGGTTTCTTGAAGAATTCCCCATGAGATCTATGTTTCCTTCTTGTCCTAATTCTAACCCTAGTTTGTGTTGGATATTGATAGAAGGCTATGAATTGAATGTGATGTTATGTAATTCATGTTTGTATGATGATTCTACCCTAGGTTATGTATAAATTCTATGAAATTAGGGTTGAGTCTTTGAATGAAGCCTTCAAGGCTATGAAGGGAATATGTCAATTTCTTATATTGATGTTGATTATGTTATTACTTCATGAATTACCTTGTATTATGTATTGGTTATGAATTGCTAGGTAATTGAAATATGGATGTCCCACGAAGGGCAAGAAGGTATGAAGGTATGAAGGTTGGTTCTTCTTTGAACTCAAGTATGAAAGGTAAATTACTTAGATTGTGATGATGCTATACCTAATGTGTTGTTGTGGTGTTGATGACCTAGTTTCCTCATCCTTAACCCTCTACACTTGAATTAGTTATGAAGTATGTATGTATATTATGGTATGATTGCTATATGATTGAAAGGTAGTTCTCATGATTATAGTGTAATGTAAAGTGAAAGGTTTACTCACTTGCTAAGTTTCTCTAAAGTGAAAGGATTGCTACTCACTTATGAACACATATGAGCTATTATGGTAAGATGTCTACATAAGGGTCTATTAGAGGCTAATGTGAACTTGTGTGATGACTAAAGATGATTTTAAAAGGGAATTAGATTCTTAGCACCGAAAGGGACTAAAGATGATTTCAAAAGGGAATTAGATTCTTAGCACCGAAAGGGCATGTAAATGAAATGGGGGTCTCACGTTTAGTAAGTCCGGCTCCCCACATGGGTTTCCTCACATTTAGCAAGTCCAGATTACCTATGGTATGTCTTGTCTCATGAGATGGAAACCCCCACATTTAGTAAGTTAGGGTTCTAGAAGCAATCTCCTCAACCCTTAACAATGTGCCCACATAGGACTCTAGCTTAGTGGATCCACCTAGATAGCTATGTACGAATGGTTACACCTTAGGCAAGTGTTAACTCTCTTTTCGGTGTGGGAGTAGAACGACGGATTCCATGTAGCTCTCATGGTCTATGTTGGTTATTGCAATATTTTCCTAATGTAAAAGTAAATGAAGGTATGAAAGGTGTGAACTCTTACTAGGGCTTTCTTAAGGGATTCTTCATAGTGTAAGGGAGGGTATGGGACTTCTCTTGCACATTGCACTTCTAGGATCCTAAGGGATGGTTGTAGTAGTGTTCTCTTATGATTATGATGATTACGTCTTATGTATGTTGAAGCTATGTTATGTATGATCATTATGAATATGGTAAGTTATGATGAAATATGATCTTAATGAATGTATGCATGAAGTAGGTTGCTTAATGTGATACTTGGCTTTGAATAGGGTTATGGGGTTCTATTATTTGCATTGCACTAGTATTGCTTAGGCTGTCTACATGTTGAGATGATATTATGTTGGTTTGGACTATGATACTTAATTTGTGTGCATATTGGATTTACTTGGCAAAAAGCATGTTTTGAATAAAATGTCCTTTTATGAATGTTTCAATGGATTGTATACATAGTAGCCATACTTAGTACGTGTGTTGTACTAACCCATATTTTCTCCCTTTTCCCAAACATTTAGGTTCGGGCCGTTGAGGATTCAAGCTTACTTCTCAAGACACTTGGAGTTGCTTCCCAAAGTTGGTGAGTCCTCAAATCCGAGGACAAGACCCTATGATCTAGCTTCTATGTTTAGTTCTTTGCTTATGTTGAAAGACATTGGTGTACTTCCTATTTTCAAGACTTATTGATGTAAGGGCTAAGTCCCATTTTCGATACTTCTATGTCTAGATGGTGTATTGTGACAAAGTTAGATTCTATTTTTCATATATGAAGTGAAGTTGAACTTCCAAATTAAAAGTTATAAATTTTCCGTGATTTTATTCTATGATATATGCTATGAAGAAAGCTAAGGGCTTGTATAAGACCTCTTCAAGGTCGAATACGCCGGTAACGACTAGGGGGTGCTCTCGGGTCGTTACAACAAGTCTCCACACTTTGTAGCTAGTGTGTAATGTTCATTACAAGGGATTCATTCGACAACCGGCTAGTCACAACGAGATGCTAAAAGTTCACATATTGCCTATGTAACATAGTTTGCCTCATTGTAGCCGCACATTAATTTTGTTCAATTACGAGTACTATTCAACTAATTGGTATTGACCACAAGCGACACTCAAATTTGCACAAGAACCACCACAATCACACACACAATAGGTGGCAAAATTTTAAAATTGGCTAAAAAACCGCTTTACACATCAAAACAAATGGTCCACAAGCTAAGAACATTCGCAACACAGTATAACAAACAAGATATATATCAAGACCAATAAGTTCAATATTCACAAAACCATCATCAAAACAATTACACAAAACAGCCCAAAGGATGTAGATATGGAAATGCCTCACCCAACCCAACAAAATATGTAGATGTCCTCAAATGCAACTAAAATAGAAACATAGTATAAAAAGGTGATAGAGAGGGAGGAAAAATATATCATCCGTCCAGGCTAGGCCTAGGGTGAAGTCTGCATCTCAGCCAATCCATCTAACGGGGCATTAGTGCCCAGAATCACAGAAATCATGGCTCCTCAGGAGCCTACCATGGGAACATCCCTCTAAGAGGCCTTAACACCTGAATGGACCATGGCCTCTTCTAAGTCAGTCAGGCCCTCATAGATAGTATCCTCCAAAATACCAAGTTGCTCCTTATCAATCTTAGCCTCGGACTATGCAAGAATATCATCAGCTCTAACCTCATCTCCGGTGGTGGCCGGAGGCAAATCAGAATGAGCTGGAATATCAGTGCTCGGACCATCAGGTATCTCCACAGTGCCAAAAATCAGGGACATATCAGTGGACTTCAGCTTGTCCAGATCCTTCCTTAACTCAGCAAAGTCAGCTCTCAAAGCCAATATCTCCTTATTAGACCCTATCTTCTATGACAAACCTTTACTCTCATCATGATGGCATCAATCGAAACCATGAGAGGGGACAATGCAGTAGTAATAGCTCTCTTGAACATCCTAGGAACTGCGCCCTCTAGATAGGAGGAACACACATCACCGTAATGGGCTAGGTGCCCCATCTTGAGAAGCATGGCTTGGGTGATCGGGGACCTAGAAATAGTAGTACCAGTAGTTGTAAATCTATTGGGGGAGCACCAGAAGTAGGAGTCTCAGAAGAAGGAGGTACAGATGTACCTAAGGGCCCACTAGCCTAATTAGGAATGCATGCCTCTGACGGTATAATTTCAACATTAACCTCTGGGGATGTGTTCTCTGGGGTTGTATCTCTCCTATTAGCCACATCCTGGTGGTATTCGGAATCAATGTGCCAGATGTCAGTAGATGAGGTAGGAGTAACCTCCACATCCGTCTTCTCGTCTCGAGGAACATGGGCCCGTCTGCACAGCTCAATGATCAACATCGGGAATGGGAGTGAAGTTTATGGCCATCTCTTTCTCAGTCAATAGACCAAACTTTAGCGACTGGCGAGAAATGATGGCCCCTAGACAAGCTGTATTCGGGTGACTAAGGATGGACTCATTTTGGGATAGCATGATAGAGTTGCTAATGAACTCGAACGAGTATCTGACAACAACATTCAAGTCTTCTTCTCTATAGGTGCACCAGCCTCTATCCACCTTAGGGTTTCATCGGATATAATGGGTGCCAGCCAATCCTTCAGATCCTCCAAGGTTTTCTTTTGAATTAAATCAATGTACACATCTATGAAATTGTAAGTGCACCCTAGAACAACATTTATATCAGCACTTTCGTAGTTTACCTTTTTGCCGCTAAAGATCACAAAATCAATCGATTTGATGACTCTGGCCTTTCTCTTCTCTTTTATCACAAGATCTCTGTAAGCCAAATAAAACTCTCGAACCTAATTAGAAATGTAAGGACCCCGGGGTTTAGTAAATCCAAACATATGGAACTTGAGAGTGCTCCATATCTTTAGATACATGTCTACCACACCACCTGTGGACAATCTCTTCTCCTCAAGAGTAGTCCTCAATCCCTCGGCCTTTAGTCCGTTTAAAGATCAGGGAGGAGCACGTTGTACTGGTGGTGTTGGGACCACAATCTGTGTTGAAGCTGCAGTTGGAAGATTCTGAGGCACTAGGTCCTAGGCGGATCATGAATTGCGTTGGAGAGAAGTTCTGCTCTCCGGGCCTATAGCAGTTGGTCATCTTCATGCTAAGGGATGGGAGCATGATAATCTTGTGATTCCCCCTTGCTGTTCGATAAGGTGAAGTGAGTCTCGTAGATTCCCTCACTATCGAAGCTATACTCCGGAGTCTCAACAATGGAAGCCTTGCTCTCACCTTTGCCTTTTCTTGTCTTGGTAGGGAATTTGGTTGCCTTTTCTCTAGATGCAACTGCACTCTCATCTATATCTATTTCACATTCCCGCTTGCGGTGCGGCATGTTTCTTCTGGACACTTTGTGTCTAGCCATTTTTGAAAAATATATTTTTAAAAAATGATAGAAAAAGTTCCAGAAAAGTGCAGAAAATATGTTGCAGAAAGACTCGCCAAACCGTTTAGTGAGTCACCGAGTTACTTTGGCGAGCCAGATCAGATACGATTCTCACAAGAAGAATCACAATAAACAACGAAAAATAAGAAAGATAGAAGAAGATACAAAAGATAAGAAACAATTGGCAACTAAAGGATGTATTAAATCGAATAACCTCCATTTTAGATCCTAAGAGGGCCCTAATCCGAATAAATAGATGGACACAACAAGAGGAAACAAAGAGCAACCTATGGGTATGTTAAACCCAAAGACCTCACTTCGTTAATCCAACAAGAAGCACCTAACTCTTATGAAGACCTCAAGGGAATCGATATCCCAAGAAACCCCCGTTTCTAAACAAGTTTCAACAAAAGCTTTACCAAGCTTTCAAACACTCACACAAGGAGTTTTAAGTTTACAACCACAATAATCAAATCAGTCTTCTCTAAAATGAACCCCTACAGTCCTATTTATAGTTTTAGGCATTTTTACATAGATGGACCCAAAAGTGACCCAAATTAACCAATGGGCGAGCTAAGTCAGGCTTGCCCAATCCTCTTGGCGAGTTGCAGATCAGTCGGCGATGTGCACTGCTCCCTTGGCTCCTACCTTGATGGCTATTGTAACTTTCGGTGGTCTGGGGTTCAATGGGCGATGCACCGAATGTCCTCCGTATTCACCTAATGGGTAGCCTTCTCTTGCAGCTCATTGGATCAGTTGGCGATTCCGAAATCCTCACCAAAGGGCTTTGGTGAGTCTCACCGAAATGTCCTTCAAATCGCCGAATGGAGTACATTCTTCATTTGCTCCTCCTCGCTTCGTTAGGCCTTCCACGCTCCAAGCTATCATCCAAGCATGGTGTTGCCCAACTGGGAGCTCCTTCAAGGTGCATATGTTCCCATGCAAGGCATAGAACCCCCTTCTCATCATTCATGTATGCCAAACAACCTCCATCTTTGTGAATACTCCATCAAAGCATTAAAGTTTGTGAATGGATAGCCTTGAGGCAATCTGGATTGCATCATTCTCCCCTTTTTGTAAAGGATTCGTCCTCGAATCCATACCTTGCAAAACCATTGGGAGAGCAAACAAGGACAAGATCCTCATGGCATGAGGGTTAGCGTTAGTAATAGCAATTTCATCACCATGCCAAGGATGCACAAACTTGACATATAACCAAGCATCACAAATATCAACGAAGGGTTTGCAACCCATCAAATTAATAGATACTTGGCTAAGTAAGAAATATTGACAAAGGGGTAGAGCGAAGGAACCAATACATTTAATCAAATTCATATGTAAGCCCTCATTGGTTCCACATTCAAATAAGCACAAGGCCTCCCTTATGTCAAGCATATAAAATTGAGTCCTTGAATCCAAACCTTGTAAAACCATATAGATCACAAGCAAGAAACTTATCCTCTTAGAATGATGGGTTACTAGGTTAACACTTAAAACAATTAACCGAGGAGACTTAAGCTCAAGGAACAACCAAATATCCTCTATTGTCATGGCTATTAAGCCCACAGATGGAGAACAAGGACAATGGTTATTCTTCTCAACATCATGGCAATGCCACCCTAAAGATGATACTTCCATCATTACAAATACCTTCAAGCATTCACCTGGATCAAAAGGATAAAGGGTCCACAAAACAAGGTCATACCAATAAGTGTAGACCTCAAGGATACCCTGATCCACATGCAATGCACATTTAATCCAACTAGGGATTTCATTATATGCAAAGAGATAGTAAAGGAAGATACAAACTTCACCTTATCTTGGCAAATATCTCCTACCCCTATAAGATGCACAATCAACAAGATCATACTAAGGGTAAGAAATAGAAAAGGAGTCTAGGAAGCTATCCTTCCCCCACACACAATGCAAGCCCTTCAAGTAGATGGTAAAACCTCAAGAAGAGCTTTCATGAATAGGGAAAGGAATCAACAATGTCGCCCACCTTATGCCTTCCATTTTGACCAGGCATTCCCACATGAATTCCACAACTCAGCTCACTACCGGGGTCAAATGGAAAGGTCTTCCAAGAACTTGGATCAAGTGCACCTCCATTTATCAGGTGGCCACTCGTTCCTCCCAACAACATACTCCACTCAACACCATGAGCATCATCATATGTAAACAGGTAATAGAGAAAGGTGTCCCGCAATTCAACTGCCTCCAAGGTATTTTTATGGGTATGAAAACTAATAGATTCAAACTCATGGGTTATACCATTGACAATTGAGACACACCAAGAAGGAAAAGGAATGGGAAAACAAACACCACCTTCTTCCTCAACACATTCCTTCCCTACAAGAGTACTCTTATCTTCTAAGAAGAGATTTCCATCTTTGGGAGAAAAAGCTTCACACCATAGTGGGTTATTATAGCAAGTGTAGTTATCAAGAACTATACTACTCTCAAGACTCACACCACTAGGTACATCACTAGGAGTGATTTCATCATCTTCAAATAGGATATTGTACTTAAAGAGGGAATGATCAACCACTACGGAAGAATTAAAGCATTCAAGTTCACCCTCAAAAAGACACATATTAATTTCCGAAGCATGTTCAAGCACATGATCTCAATGAGCAAAGAAAGCAATTAGATCCCCCACAATAGATATGCTCAAAGAGTCACTCCTAATCAATTGATCAATGTTATCATTAGTACCACAAGCTTGAGGTTCCTTAATCACATTACAAGGACCCTCAACCAGTGAACTACAATTACAAACAGGTTGGTCAACACAATCATTACAAAATAATGAGCTATCATTAAAAGCATAGGTGTCAACACTAGGTGGACACAAATCAATCTTACTAGAAGAGTCACTTCAGTCATCAATAGGATCAATTAGTGTATCCACATTCTCAACAAGCACATTATCAACACATGGTAAAGAATCAATAGGCTCACATAAAGACAAGCTAACATTCACACTTTGTTCATTTGCAATGGTAAAAGTGTAAATATTAGCTATTGTACCTTGATGCCTGCAAGAAAGATCTTCTTTACCTTGGATGTTGGAACATCCCATTAGTGCATCCATCACACCTTCGATTGTAGGCTCTTTGGCTGGAACTTTGTTCCTCCATTCATTACGCTTGTACCTACATAAGAATCCTTACCAAGTGAAGGATGAACAGAAATGTTAGATTGAGATTGTGGAAACCCTCTCACTTCACTCCTCTCAACCTCTCTTTTTTCCACTTTGAGGTTGCCACCTTACTTTCCCTTACTCCTCTAAATCTTTTGTGTCTCATTTTTCACCTTAGGAAGAGAAAATAGAGGTTTTCACCAATGATCCACAACACACTTGTACCAATTCTGCTCGTTTGGGACCCTATGTTGAGTAAACCAATTGGCTCCCAAACTTAAGTGACAAGAAGCCATGTGAGTTATATCACACCAAGCCTCCTCATAGTATTTGCCACGTGTGAAAGAGACTCTTACCCCTTAGGTAACCTTACATCCCTCCATGGTGTATGGATAAGTCCTTTGTAGTCGAGGTAGTCCCAAATAGGCTACCACCTCTGGAGTGATGTAGTTTAGATTGTGCCCATCATCGATGACAAGGTCAAGTCGCAAAGCCCCACTAATGCCAACCTTTGTCCTAAGAATTTGTCTTCTCAGATCGACATTGAAAAGTTTTGTGTACCCCTTTGGCACATACTGGAACCTCATCAGGCTCTTCAATTCTTCCCATGTTAATGGGTGGATATTTCCTTGAAGTGTTCGGAGCCTTCCCTCTTGAGTCCACCAACCCAATGCAAGACCTTTCAAATGAAAAAAGACATACAAGGGTCGCTCTTGACCTCTCAAATCATGGGTTTGGAAAGTCTGCTCACATTGCCACTCCCTATCAAGATATGCCTCAGGATCACGCCTTCCTTCAAAGATAGAAAAATCAATCCTTTTGGTACGGAGACCCTTGACATATCCATCATACTTTCCTTGGCTCCCATATCTCAATAAGTGTGCATTACCAATGATAAGTATAGGATATAGTATCCTTAGACTATAGATTTGCACACTCTCTCATTCCCCTCGTATGACTTTGACTTGAGTTAGTGTAGCCACACACACTACATCAACTCGGGTAAGGATTAGCTCAAGAGTAAGAATACGAATCTTCACAAGCCCTAGGGTCATGCTCCACATACTTCTTATATAATAGATTATTATACCTCACCTTGCCTTCATCCTAGGAGTGGGAGGTGTAACATGTTCCGGTATCATCATAGGAACCATCTGCACTCTCGGAGTGAGAGTAAGACGTCTCTCATGCTCTCTCATCACCATAGGAGCTACCACAAGATGCTTCTTCTACATCCTCACCAGAAGAGCTATGTTCACCATTTCCCTCATATTCTCCTCCGGAATAGTAGCTCTTATTCTAATTAGATTCTTGATCATGGCTATTATCATAGCCCCCATAATCACCATTTTCCTCACATTCATAGCCCTGATCATCACAATCATAATCTCCCATATCATAGTCGCATGGGTCAGGGCTATTAAGGACATGCTTCCTTGTACCTACAAAATGTCAACTCACAAAAAACAACAAACAATGTTAGTGTTAGTAAAATGAACTTACAATCGCTCGTGTTTACACACCTTCGATTGCCTCTCAAATTGGCGCAGCTAATGTTGAAGATTGCTTATACTCGGTTGATCACAAAAAGAGTCAATTCTACTCTTGGTCGGAATGGATTTTTGTTTCAAGAATAACGGATGACTCGATTAAAGCAAACGAACTTGAATCAAGAAGTTAACTACGAAGTAAAATGAATAAAAGCACACAAAATAAAAACACTAACAAAGAAGTGAATTAAAGAACCAATAATCAACAAGTAGGTAATTACAAGTTGAAAATCAGTTTAGGAATCTTGTCTACGAACTAGAATCAAAGAAAGGAAAACTAAGAAATTAGAACATGAGATTAGAAAAGGTTATAAAATGAGTTTCCCATCGCTAAACATTAAGTTCAGCTCGCCAACTTGAAGATTGACTCACCAAACTCAACAATCTGCCAAGGCAACTCGACGATTTGGGTGGAAGTTCGACAATGCACCACCAAATTTTCCAGTAGCACCACCAAAATGAGGGCCAACTCAGCAACCTAGCTGCCCAAAGGGCGACGCGCCGAGTGGACTAGCCGAGCTAAGTCGGGGCTTGCCAAAAATCCTTAAGCTGCAATTGCAAGACTTCAAAAATTGAACCTTGGTTGTCCCCCCTGCACCTGGTACCTTGTCCTTTACCCTTATTGGGTAAATTCCCTTTTTACAAACACTTTTGCACTTTCCCTTTCTTTCTTTTTAGAATCAAACACCTTTTTGGAAGGTTCCTCCTTCTTGAAGATTTGGATTTTCTTCAAGAACACTATGAACAAGATGAAGACCCAAAATAAAACCCTTCAGATTTTTAGCTCAAAATTCGAGATACAAGCTCTCCTAGATATAGGGAACAAACCCAAATACTTTTTAGCCTTCAATTCCTTGCCAAAACTTCTAGATTTCAAAACCCACTTTGTCTTTTTCAAAGCTTATTCAACCTTCAATGGTGGATTCTTCAATAGTGTACCAAACTCTTTCAAATCTCAGCCATAGACTCAAAATAGGTTAGGGATCACTAATCTAACTTTGGAAACTTCAAACAAGACACAAATCATAAAACCCATTTTAGCAATTTTGACAAAAATGTTTTGAACAGTTTTTTTTGTAGCAACAAACCCAAGACTAGAATCGTAGGAACGATACTAAGCTTGGCTCTAATACCCGAATGGCCAGTGTTCTCTTGCAGCTCATTGGATCAGGTGGCGATCATGGAACCCTCGCCAAAGTGCTTGGACGAGTCACCGAAGCGTCCTTCAACTCACCGAATGGAGCATATTCTTCACTTGCTCCTCCTCGCTTCGCTAGGCCTCCCACGCTCCAAGCTGTCATCCAAGCATGGTGTTGCCCAACTAGGAGCTCCTTCAAGGTGCATATGTTCCCATGCAAGGCATGGAACCCCTTTCTCATCATCCATGTATGCCAAACAACCTCCATTCTTGTGAATACTCCATCAAAGCATTAAAGTTCGCGAATGGATAGCCTTGAGGAAATCTGGATTGCATCAAGATCGGGCTCGCCGAAAGTACTAGCATACAATTTTTCAATACTCAAGATAGGTCGGTGATGTTTAGGGCCATTCAGCGAATCGTCGACACCAATCGGCGAGCTAAAAGTAGCTCACTGAAAGTTACAGTGTATTTTAGGGGTTTAGGGGTGCAAAAAAAAGATATAAAAGGCCTTTCGGTGAGTCACCGAGTGAATTCAGCAAGCTCAGGCATCTCATCAAATGTTACAAATTTTAGAAATTAAGGTCGATATGTGGGGGACTTGGCGAATCGCCGTACACCTCGGCGAACCCGATTTGGCTTGCCAAAAGCACTTCGTGCCATTTTTCAACCCCATTTCTCAAAATCAACTCAAAGCCCACAAAAACAAAATTAAACACAAACACTATGCAACTAAGGTTGATCCAAACTACCCATGCACTCGGGGTACTCAAGCTTTCACCAATTTTGCCAAAATTGTCCATTTGATGACTTTTGCCCTTAAAAATGACGTCAAACACTACATCATTGGGAAATTTATGTCATTTAGCACAATTCAGGGTTACTTGGAATTTACCCCACTAAACCCAATTGATGTTTGCATAATCAAGACACAACTTCCAATGTAAGTGTCTACGATCGTACAATAGTAAAGTAACTCAGCCAAGGGTTGGAATCGTTCCCACAGGGAGTGGTTTTGAGAATTAGTAGAAAAATAAAATTAAGTTCTAATTAGTCATAGCTGAAAACATTATCGAATACATACATGCTAAATCTACAGGGTGACGCAAGCGTCAATTATCAATGGGGGTTTTGTCATAAGTAAGCAAAAACAACAAAAAAATGCAAAAAGTACTAATCAAGGAGATGGGGTTCTTGGGACGTGATAGGAATACGGGAAGAACTAAACTATTGGGTACATGCTTTTGACAATAAATCTGTTGAATATTTGTGACTAGGCAAGACTATAGTAGGGGTAAATTCTCTCTCCAGCAACTTACCCCGAATCAAATGGGTTCCTCTCGGACACCCACTTGTTGCATTAAGAATATCTTACTCCTTAGCCCACTCACTCTCTCAAGGTAAGTGTGTGGGAGAAGGACTAGGGTTCACTCTCTCAGGCTGAACCTCATGTCAACCCACTCCCATCGGCCATCAATTTAGCAGTCATAGTTTTACGACCTCTCTTTCGAACAAGCCGAAAACACAAAGGTGAAATCGTATTTGCAACTACAATTTTATTAAGTTCCACCACAACTACTAAACGAAATCACATCTAAACAACAAATAAATCATCAACAAGCAAGACCCAACAAATAATCTAACCCATATTCACAAAATCACACCCCAAGAATTGGGGCTTTAGCTAGGCATGTAAAAGAGATAGAAATTTATACCAATATGATTTTGCATTCAAATGGGTATGAAGATTTAAGTCTTAAAATAGGCCAAGAGTGAAGAATCCACAAGACCCAAGTCCAATTTCTTGGAGTTGAAACTCTTTGAATCATCAAGTTCTTCAAAACCCTCTCCGAACTTAGAACTCAAAAATAGAAGCAAAGTTTGAAAAATTACTATTCAAAGCTAAAAATTCCCTTCTAGAATAATAATTCTCAACGAGTATTTATAGTTTTCAAAAATATGTGTTGCAAAGGATCACTCTGCGAAGTTAGTTGAAATCACCGATCAACTCGGCGATCCGCTCTTTGGCCTAGTTCATCATCGTCTTGCGTTAGTCTTCAGTATCGTCATGCTTGGATCATTGGGTGACACAGTACAGCTTTGTGGAACTGCTCGGCGATACGCCGACTGCTCTTTTTTACCGCCAATTTGATCCTTTCATTTAGGGCTCAGCACACTGGGACAAAAGACGAGGATAAGACCTTTTGACGAGTCGCTGAAGGGGTTCGGTGATTCTCGTATCTTCATTTCTTCGACCTTTCAGCTACTTTTGTTCCTTTTTGCTAAGTAGTGTCCATGCTTTCCCTCAAACTTCAAATACCTGAAACTTAAGGGTTTTCATTAGATATTGAGACAAAATATGCATTTGAGGACACTAATTCTATCAAAATATAGCCCTAAATGAGTCCAATTTGTGGACTCATCAGCACCCCCAACTTAAACTTTTGCTTGTCCTCAAGCTAATTCAAGTTCAGCCGTTCAAAAAGGGTGTCTCGTATAGTGTTACACAAGACTCAATCATGAATGCACACAACAAGACTTAATTTACTTATGCAAAGATCAAATATGCACTCAAAGATTTAAGTTGTGACTCACCAATATCAAAGAACCTCATGCTCACAATACTTGCTTCAAATGCAAGCTCAAGCTCAACCAAAGTGTTCAAATGCCCTTACACAAGGAATGATTACAATTTCACACACAAAGGTTTAATCATTTAAAGCTCCGGAATCAAATGCAACGCTCGCTCTCACAAGGAAGAACACAATGCATGCTTTCACCCATAGATTTGCCCGTATTTTCCAATCAATATTTGTTTCAGCTCACTCAAGATTAAAAAGGTCTTTTCAAGGCTTGTAATGGGGCTGAATGCAAAGGTATGGTCATTTAGGCTAAGTGACTTTCATCCTCATGAAATGTGGTGATCACAACATTTCCTTTCCTTTCCTTTTCCTTCATCATTCTCTTTAGTACTCATAAGTCATCATATTATTCACTTTCCATGGATTGTATGGAACACCATTTCTTTTGTACTTTATTCCACAACTTTCTTTTTCATTCTCTTTTCTCTTTTTTTTTCTTTTTTTTTATAGGGAGGGGTTCCATTTTTCTCAAAATCATGGGTAAAAGGAGACTTTCCTTGCACTTATTGACTTGCCCTTCTCTTTTAACCACACCCTCAACTTAGGCTTCTGGCCTAAGTTGGCTATTCAACTAACCACAACTTCATGAGGATTATGGATGATGGATAAAGAAAGGTCTAGTTTTCATCAAGCTTCTTCCAAAGGAAGCTAAGGCTCAAGGGGTGTTCAAAAGCGGTTCACACACTCACAAGGTAGGTCACAAAAGAGGTATATATCAAATTGGCTCACACTCTTTAAAGTTGCCTAATATCATATCAACATATAGTCTTACTTAGTCAATTGTACCAACAGGGAAAATTCTAGGGTCTATCATGTATGGTTCAAAGTAAGCTCATCACACTAGGCATTGGCACTACAGTCAAACAAGACTCCATACTTTCGCTAGTGTGCAATGATCATCACAAGAGACTCAATTTGATACTAGGCTATTCATAACAAGAGGCAAATAGTTCATATATTGTCTATGCAGCTTCATTTGGCCTTATTGTAGCCGCGCATTCATGTTCGTTCGATTGAGAGCACTATTCAAGTCATTGGTATTGATCAGAATCGAGACTTAAATTTTGCAAAATAACAGCCAAATTCAACACACGAGAGGTGGCAAAAATTTTCGGAAGGGTCAAAATCAATTTTGCAATTTAAAATAAAAGGAGCCATAAGCTCAACCATCCACAAAAAGCAGTGTAAACACAATTTAAGCACAAAGCCCAAATACAAACAAAACACGAACATCAATAGCACACAAAGGTGGGCCTCACCCCATCACAAATAAAAATTATTTTTCCTCAAATGCGAATAAAAGTATCCAAAAATAAAAGTAAGTAAGACAGAGAGGGAGGTAAAGAAAAATCTTGTCTACACAATCGCTACATCTGTCTGGGCATAAGTGCCCGATGTGTCCACCTGGAATTTGATAATGGCCCCCGAAGCTTCTTCAGAAGATTCAGTGGCAGCTGACTTACTAAGACTGTCCAAGTCATGAGCCGCCATAAAGAAGTGGATAGCTATGAAGAATTTACGTCTCCATGAGGGGATAGTAGGGTCTCGGGGATTTGTTCTCTTGCTGGCACTAGGCTTCTTGCCCTCATTATCCATTTTGGAAGGATTCATTGCCTTTGTATCTTTCCTGAAATTTTTCGCTCTTGTTTGTTAGGGTGGCATATTTCTTCCAACTACTTTTGGTCTAGCCATTTCTGCAAAGCTTTGAGAAAAAGTAGAAAGTATTCAGACAAAATTAAGGTAGTTCAATTGCAGAATAACGTCGTCGAACCAGTTGGCGAAGCGCGCAACTACTTAGGTGGTTCGCCAAGTGCAATACATAGAGAATACAAGGGTGCAGACAAAGGGTGAATAGGAGGTTTTTCGGCGAGGCTCCGAATGCGTTCAGCAACATCATGCTTCTCACCGAAAGTTATATGATTCAACATCATATTTGACATTAAATTAAAGGCGAGATGGGGATTTAAGGTGAACTACCGAGTGATTCGACGAGCTCGACCCAGTTCGCCAAATGACCCAATGTGCCTGCTTTTGACCCAACTTCCCGAATGCAACCACGCAATCCCCGAAAACAAAATTAAGGCATGCACAACTCAAATTAGGCTTAGACCCAGTGACAATCATGCACAACCCACGATTTTTCATCCAATTAATAGTGCAACCTTCAGGAATTAACTATTTAACTTAGTACGGGTAAAATTTGTGAACCTAACCGGCAAACAAATATTCTCGTCCTATCAGAGAAGACTAGCACACATCCTCAAAGTAATGTCATTGCATTTGAGTACAAGTTTTGAGAAAAGGAATGTAGGACTCGAAAACCAACCTTGGATGCTGATTAAGATTCTACTGAGACGCTAGGCGGCAACGCAATCTAGATCCCTGAACAATTTCATAACCAAAACACAATAGAGATGCAGTGATATTGAGAATAAACTAGGTGCGAGTTTGTAAATTTTGAAAATGAGGAAGAGCATAGGAAATTGGAACTTTTAAACCTTTGGTTTGAAAAACTATCCAGTTTTTGCCCACTCGGTGACATTAGTTGTGAGCGCCAAACCATTCAGCATCACGCCGAGCAATCACCTTTCTTGTCGAGTTTTACAAAATTCCCTAGTTAATGTGGGGATCCAAACGGCGATACAAATTGGGGACGCTGAGCTGATCGGTGACTCGCCACTCATTTTTTTGGCCCCGCCGAGTTTTACAGACCCCAAACCTAAGCTGGGTTGGTTCAAACGGCAGTGTAAGTCGGGTCGCCTAATACTTCAGTGACTCACCAATCGGGATTTCCCTCGCCAATTTCTTTCTTTCCAAATGCTTCCCACACTTCTTCTTGCACAATTGACACACCATTATTTCTAAAACCAACATAAAGAAATAAAGGGTTTTGGGTTGCCTCCCAAACAACGCCTTACTTAACGTCGTGGAACAACGCAAGTTAACATCTAGTCCTCATCCTCGGAATCGGCCATAATGTAACTAGGTGAGTCTTCGGCAAACGGTGGATAGCGACCTGATATTAACTAATTTTATCTGGGCATCTTGTAGCTGCATTGTCATGGAGTTAGAGGTTGTTGCTTGATTCAGCATGTCGATGTTCTCTTTCATTTCATTCAACATCTTTTCTTGTTCTTCAATTTTTTGTTGAATGAGTGAGAAGAATTTTTCATCTTGTACGTTCTTCCCCTTTATACACTCTCATAGGGAAAAGTGCTTGTCTTTTTCCGAGGCTTGTGCCTCCAACTCCATGACTTGTTTGGACAGAATGTCTACTTGAGTTACTAGTGTGTCCTATTCGTGTTTCTTTTGGGCATTCTTGTTGGTTTCAACCATGCCATCAGGGAGATTTGCTACTACTTCATAGGGCTAGTATAGCATATCACCCATGAAAAGTTGATCCTCGATACTTCTATTTTCGAGTCCAAGACCCTTATAGAAGCATTCCAGTAGTGCTTAGTCGGTCATCCAATGAGATGGGCATGGTTCTAGCACTGCTTGAAACTTCAGCCACATTTCTTGAATGGTTTCATCTCCTACCTGTTTGAACGTTAGGAGGGTGTCCCTAAGGTTCAACAATTTCAAGAGGGGGTGATTTGTTTGATACCCATAATGATGCTTCATATCCATGTTTTTGTTTCAACACACAAACAAGCAAAACAAAACAAAAAGTGAAGTAAGTGAACTACAATTAAGAAGAACAAAAATTTTACTAAACTAAGAATTCTCAAGTAACACCACTCCCCGGCAATAGCGTCATTTTGATATTTTCGTAATCAAGACACAACTTCCAATGCAAATGTCTACGATCATACAATTGTAAAGTAACCCAACCAAGGATTGGGATCGTTCCCACAGGGAGTGATTTTGAGAATTAGTAGAAAAATAAAATTAAGTCTAATTAGTCATAGCTAAAAACATTGTCGAATACAAACATGCTAAATCTAAGGGGTGACGCAACCATCAATTATCAATGGGGGGTTTTGTCACAAGTAGCAAAAACAGCAGAAAATATAAAAAGTACTAATCAAGGAGATGGGGTTCTTGGGATGTGATAGGAATACGGGAAAAACTAAACTATTGCGTACATGTTTTTGACAATAAATCTGTTGAATATTTGTGACTAGGCAAGACTATAGTGGGGGTAAATTCTCTATAGAGTAACTTACCCCGAATCAAATGGGTTCCTCTCGGACACCCACTTGCCACATGAAGAATAGCATCTGCCATAGCCCACTCACTCTCCCGAGCTGAGTGTGTGGGAGAAGAGCTAGGGTTCACTTTCTCGAGCTGAACCTCATGTCGACCCACTCCCACCGGCCATTAATTTAGTAGTCTTAGCTTTATGACCTCTCTCTCGAGCAAGCCTAAAACACAAAGGTGAAATTGTATTTGCAACTACAATTTCATTAAGTTCCACCACAACTACTAAATGAAATCACATCTAAACAACAAATAAATCATCAACAAGCAAGACGCAACAGATAATCTAACCCATATTCACAAAATCACACCCCAAGAATTGGGGTTTTAGTGAGGCATGTAAAAGAGATAGAAATTTATACCAATATGAGTTTACATTCAAATGGGTATGAAGATTTAAGTCTTAAAATAGGCCAAGAGTGAAGAATCCAGAAGACCCAAGTCCAATTTCTTAGAGTTGAAACTCTTTGAATATTCCAGTTCTTCAAACCCCTCTCCAAACTTATAACTCAAAAATAGAAGCAAAGTTTGAAAAATTACTGTTCAAAGCTAAAAATTCCCTTCCAGAATAATCATTCTCAACGAGTATTTATAGTTTTCAAAAATGTGTACTACGAAAGATCACTCAGTGAAGTTAGTCGAAATCGTTGATCAACTCGACGATCTGCCCTTTGGTCTAGTTCATCGTCATCTTGTGTTAGCCTTCAGCATAGTCGTGTTTGTATCATTGGGTGACATAGTACAACTTCGCAGAACTTCTCGACGATATGCCGACTGCTCCTTTTTATCGCCGATTTGATCCTTTCCTTCAGGGCTCAGCACACTGGAACAAAAGGTGAGGATAAGACCTTTTGGTGACTCGCCGAATGGGTTCGGCTATTCTCAAATCTTCATTTCTTCGACCTTTCAGCTACTTTCATTCCTTTTTGCTAAGTAGTATCCATGCTTTCCCTCTAACTTCAAAAACCTGAAACTTAGGGGTTTTCATCAGATATTGAGACAAAATATGCATTTGAGGACATTAATTCTATCAAAATATAACCCTAAATTAGTCTAATTTGTGGACTCATCACCAATACATTTACACCGCAACAAAAAAATTTAGACTCAATTTAATCTAGAAAAAACATGAGAATCAATAAACACGCACAATTAGGCATAAATTTAATGCATTATGGGCAATCCAAATATTAATGATCTATTTAATCATGCTACCTAATAATTATCAACAACAATTTACCAATTTCCATTCAAGTTCAACCACATATAGAGTTGTAACGCTAGGCGGTAAAGTTCCACAATCTAGATCAAAGATTTCACAATACGATAGTAAAAACAAGAAAATATGAAAGATCTAAAGAAGGGAGTGAGAGTACGAGGGTTAAAATGGGAGAAGATGAAGGTTTTGAAATTTTAAACCTATTGTCCTTTAAAACCTTTAAGTTCGCGCTCCCATCGGTAGAGTAAGTCGTTCTCGTCGAACCACTCGGCTATGCGCCAAGTCGTATTTTGGTCGCTGAGTTTTACAGAACTCCTAGCAATTTAGGGGTTCAAACGGTAGACAAAATCGGGCTCACCGACGTATTTGACATGTCACGACTGGACTTTGGCTCACGAAACTACCTATTTTCCAACACTCTTAACTTTTCAACCTGCACAAGCAACACCATTTATTCAAAATCACAAACTGCAGCATCAAAAACTTGGGAGGCCCCCTTTTGGCCTTGGATTCAAATAAGAAGAAATTTGACCCATTTGGGTCTCCAACTGCTTGATTGACACTGAATTTGAGGTGACTGTCTGATTAAGTATAGAGAAGTCTTCTTTCATTTCTTACAAAACCTTGTTCGATCCTTCAATTTTGTTAAGAATGCGTGAGAGCACGTCTTTCGTATGGACATTTTAAGACTCCTTGGGATTTTGACGTTCATGGGGTGGGACGTACCTATTTTTGTCACCCTCTCTTTCCTTCTAAGTGGTATTACAATCATGCCATTCTCTGTCACAGTCTCTACATTCATCATCTCTATTCTAACCAAATTTCCACCTAGCCTTGGATAATTTGAACAATATCCTTTTCATTGATTAGCAAGGAAGATCACTTCCTCATTGTACAACGCTTCAAATTGTGCTTCTTTAGTGTTTACTCCACCAACACCTACAACATTTACACTCTTCATACCATTACGCATATCATTTTTCTCCAAGATGTCTAGATGGATCATAATTTTGGCCATGTTTTGGTCTCTCTCATGTTCCTTCTCAATCTGCTCTTTTGTCAATCTAAAGGTGAGAGGAGAGACATAGTCTGCACGAGTGTACCATACTCTGTTTATCTTGATCATGCCATCAAGGAGTTGTGACGCTACTTCATAGGGTTGTTGCATTCTACCATTGGGAACAAGTGGATCACCAACTCCTTTGTTCACCGAGTCAAGGCTCCTATAAAAGTATTGTGGTAACACATTGTTTTGAAGTCTGTGAGTCGGGCATTTAAGTACCGACTTCTTAAATCTCAACCACGTCTCATGGACAGGCTCACCCTTCAAGCGTTTGAAACCTTGGATGTTGTCTCTAAGCGTCATCATCTTCGATGGGGGAAAGAATCTCACAGAAAATGTTATGGTAAGTTCATCCCACGAGGTGATGGAATCCCTTGGTAACTTAGCCAACCATTTTGTAGCTTCACCCATTAAAGAGAATGGTAACAACCTGAGAAGGACTGATTCTTGTTATATGTTCTTGAATGAGAACGGACCACAAATGCCCAAGAAGTTCCTAATATGCTCATGAGGGTCTTCATGTGCCAACTCTCCATATAATCCTTTCATTTGGAGAAGTTGTAGCATTGTGCTCGTAACATGGAAGATTGCATTACCCTCAATAAGAGGTAGACGAATTGCACCAACACCACCCAATTGGATTGGGTCATTCACATCATTAAGATTCCCAATGTCGTCTTGGTGGCCCACTTGGCTACCATTACTCCCATTTACTCTCATCTCTTTCTCGGTTCAACAAAAGCAACACAAAAACAAAAACTAAAGTAAGTCGATTCAACTACAACCAAAATGATCAGAATTCAACTTCAATAAAAAAAAATTTAAACAACACCACTCCCCGACAGCGGTGCCATTTTGATTAACATTTCAAATACACCTCATCCAATTCTAGGTGCAAATGATCGTTAGTCAGTATAAAACCCAACGAAAGGTTGGGGTCCAACCCATAGGGAGCGGTACGTGTTCAAATTCAATCAGGAAGTACAAACGTGGTCTAATTAGCTATAGGTATAGAAATTATTGCAAAAGACATGTAAACAAGTCTAAAGGAGGTGAAACTAATGTCAGATGAGGGGTTTTGGTTTGCAATTATCAGCTACAACACAATCCAATGCTAAGGATATAATAATATAGAGAGGAATTTTTGGGATATAATCAATTATAGGCAAATTTCACTATATTGGTAATTGAAAATACTAAGGAATAGATAAATATCAATGGATAGGCTAGGCTATAAGTGAAATAGCTTTCTCTCGAACAACTATTTAGAATCAAGTGATTTCTTTTGAACATAAACAAGTTTATCAAATAAGAACAACCCACACCTTAATTCATCTACTCTTTCTCGAGATAGATGGGTAGAGTAAAGGTTAGGATTTACTCTCTAGAGTTCAACCCATATCACCCCAATAACTACAATCATCAATTGAAAGCTTTGATTCTAAAACCTCTTTCTCAGGCAAGCCTAGAATTCTAAGTTTGAATTTCATTTGGAACTACAATTATTATATTGAAGCACAACTATCAATTAAAGCACACTTCAATATAGCATTTTAATCAGTAATTAACAATACCCATAAGCTACTAAACTCATAATCACATGATCACACCCTAAGAATTGGGATTTTAGCCAAACATCATAAATGGGTAAAAATAATTACCAACTCGATTAGCCAATAGTTGGGTAATAGTCTCCAAGCCTTTACAATGTTCCAAAATCGTTAAGTTCAAAAATTCAAGTTGAAATCCTCAAGAGTTCTACAATAAGCACTCAAAAAATTAGAGAAAACTCTACTCTAAAATGGGAACTATAGTATCTGATAGAGAATTGTAATATATGTCTCACAACACCCTGAGAACTCCTATTAAAAATCAAGTTATAGTTTGTGGAAATTCAGCTTGAAAATCTAGTTGGCGGATTAAGTTGGGCTCACCAAGTGATTCAGCGATCCATCGTTTTCACTCTTCCATCCTCAAATTGCATTGGTTCTCAGCATCCCAAGTTCTGTAACTTTGGGCGATCTAGTGTGATGTCACAGAACCAATCGACGATTCGCTGATTGCTCATTTCTATCACCGACTTGGTTTCTTCCCCCAGGGATGGAACACTAGAACATTAAGCAAGCTGAAGAGCCACTCGGTGGTTCGCCGAGTGGTCTTGGCAATCACCAGGATCCCCCTTTTTTCCACTTCTTCAGCTTGCTTTGCTCTTTTTTGCCTAGTAGTGTCCTTGCCTTGGTCCTTAACACATATACCTCAAAATCAATGCTTTAACATCAGTTTATAGGATAAATTAAACATTTGAGGAAACTAAAACTATCAAACAAAGCCCTAAATGAGCCCAAATCTTGGACTCATCAACACCCCAAACTTAAACTTTTGTTTGTCCTTAAGTAAAAGTCAAGATTAGCAGTTTAATAAGGATGTCTCAAATAGTGTTGCATAAGATTCAACATGAATGCACACAAAAGGTTCAAACTACATATACAATGCTCAATTCAGCACTCAAAGATTCAAATTGTGACTCACCATTATCAAGGATACTCAAGATCACAATACTTGCTTCAAATGCAAGTTCAAGCTCAACAAAGGTACTCAAATGCCCTCACCACAAAGATGATTCCACTTTCAAACAAAATTCATCAACAATTCAAAGTCTCGAAATCACATACAACTCTCACACTCAAAAAGATGAACACATGCATGACTTCACCCACAGGCTTACCTTTATTTTTCAATTAACATTTGTTTTAGCTCACTAAAGATCACAAAGGTCTTTTAAGGCTTGTAATGGGGTTGAGTGTAAAGGGATAGTTATTTAGGCTTAGTGGCTTTTTCCTTTATGAAGTATGGCCTGAAATTCACTCTTTCTCCTTCTCTTTCATATTCACACATGTTCCAAACTCCACCCCATTATTCAACTGGACATGAATCACCGGATACCCCATGTTTCACTATGTTCAATTTATTTCACAATTTTTGCTCTTTTTTAGTCTTTTTCTTTTCTTTTTTCATTTTTTACATGGAGGGGTTCCATTTTTTTTTTTAATTTCTTTTTAACACAATCCATCAAAGGGGGAATTTTTCACACTTCTTGACTTTCCTTGTTTTTCACCACACCCCCAACTTAGGCTTTTGTCCTAAGTTTTCTATTCAAACATACCAATACTTCATCAAGGTTATATGTGATGGGATAAAAAGGTCAAAGTTGTTCAAGTTTCTTCCAAGAAAAGGATATGCTCAAAAGATTCCAAGCTAGGTTCACACACATGAGATGAAAAATAGGGTACAAGTGTTCCCCACAAGTTCTTAATGTAGTAATTGCAATAATAGTAACTATATCTTAGTGTTAACATGCAAGGTTGGTAAGTTATGTATCTTCTAAGTGATTAGTCCTCCAAATATGGAATTTCACCATGAAACTTGGTCGGCCTACGGGTGTATGCTTCACTAACTCTTACCCTTAACCCTAGATTATCATTTGTAGTAAGTTGGTCAGTCTATTAGATAGCGGATTATCACGTCTAAATCTTTGTTGTTTAATCTCTTTCTCATTTGTTACCTCCTTGGTCCGGCAAGTAGGAATGAGGTGAGTTCTAATGTTGGCCACCGTTAAAAAGCATTCTAAACGAAAGAATTTACAATACATGCCTAAACACTATTCAAGAGTTACATAATTATTGGTTTTACTTTGTTAATTACTCATGGTTCCCACAACCCTAGTTGTGCATTTAGCTATTCATGCTTTAGTTATTACAATTCATATTATGGTTTGAAATAGAAATCATGAACTTATAACTAGAATCGGTAAAATTTGGAATCTTGTATTGAAAATCAAAAGCAAATTATATAAACAAACTTTAAGAATTAAATGCTAAAATTGTTTGCAAAATAATTCTCAAAGACAAAGTAAAATCTCACAAAAGGTCTAACACCCAAAAAAAAAAAAATGCAACTTATATTTATAGAAACTAAATCCTAAACCAAGCAGGAAAAGAAAACATAGGAAATTCTGGTCTGAGTAGTTTTAATCGATGACAACCATCTATGGTCCATGAATCAATCAATGCCCAGTAGGTGGCTCCGTGGTTCGGCAGTTGGCCAAAATCTTGTGGTCTTCAAACAACAGTCATCACTTATGGCATGTAGGTCTTTGCACGATCTTTTATGTCCCTCTATTGTTCAAGTACTGGAACTTCTTTTCTCTGAGTTAAACAATGACCATGATCCACGATCCGTCACTCAGATAACGGGGTGTCGTTAGCCTCCGTGGTTCCATCCTTGGTCAGACTTCCTTGAACACTCCACCTACGGCACGTCAAGTAAATGAGGGCTCGTAGATGAGATCATCTATTTCCAAAATCCTACTGATTCAGCTACGTTCAACTCTAACTACTTCAAACCTATTTACTGCAAAATTAGATTAAAATACCATCACATCTAATAACAAAAATTACTAAGACGCATTCAAATTTCAAGTATAATGCATCAAAAATACCGTAAATTCATGGTACATCATTGATATCATATCCTTGGTTCTTTAAAGGAACATGCCACAACTCAGGCCAAAAGCCTAAGTTGAGGGTGGTCATGACCTGAATAAAAAGAAATAGCTTAGAACATCGTATCCTGAGTTATTCCAAAGGCACAAAACCACAATGCATATATTAATGGATCTAGTGTGAATGGTTTAAGAAAATGGTAGTTAAAAAGAGAAAAATAAAAAGAAGAAAAAGAAATAATGAGTGTCAGGATTTGCTAAAAGAAAAAGATTGGAACCACTTGAATAAGAGTTGTGCACTAATATGAACTTTGGAGAACCAAGATAATCTAGTCACTAATATACCAAATGTTCCACTCCCTATCATGAGCCAATGCTATAGGTCAATAAAATTCCTATAGTGATCCTATTCCAGTTGTTTGATAGTTGAAGCATAGAAAACAAGGGTAATCCTATGGTTTGTATACTTACAGTGCTAGAATTTCTTTTGGAGAGCGAGAGTACTCGTCAATACCAATTATAATGCGTGAGGCACTTCTTTGTTGTGAGGGAACTATGTTTGCATTTGATAGTCAATATGTTAGATTATAATTGATACTGGAATAAGCATGATCGACTGTATGAAATGGGATGTCACACATTGATCCTTGCATTTTAGATAGATGATTTTGGATAAGATTATTGTGGATATAGTTGCTGCATATTTGTGATGTGGTCCTTTGTATTTGAGCATCGAGTATTGTCTTTTTCATCTCTTGAGGACAAGCAATGGTTTTAAGTTGAGGGTGTTGATGTGTCGTGAAATCATAGTACATTTGACGCTCGAAACTATGGATTAGTGCAAGAAATCGAGTGTGATTATGTGGAAATAATGTTTTTCTTTGATGTTGAACAGGAACACCTGGGTGCAAAATACAGGGAAAAGGAAGAAAAAGTGAACTGAAGCCACCACCACGGAGCCCCAAACAAGACATCGTCAAGTTGACGAGCCGTCTAAAAGCTCATGGAATGGAGGCAGTAAATCCCTTCAAATACCCATATAAATAATGAAGACGACGGAGCCTATGATTGGTCATGTTCCACTTGACAAGCCGTCTGAGGGCTCATGAACTAGAGGCAATCAATCCAGTGGCCACCCAAGTGAAGGCACAACTCCACGGAGCACTAGAAATGTCGTGTTTCTTAAGATGGACCGTCTAGTTTCTCATGAGGAATACTAGTGGAAGAAGTCCTAAATTATTTAAATGTGGGACCACGAAGGGCTTAATGAGCCATCTAGCCTTAGACGAGTCGTATGCATTCCGGTGAAGACTCACAACAGTAAAGTCCTACTTCGAGAATGATTTGTTTTTACATACTCTTTAGTTACTTAGGGTTTATTTTTTAAATCTATCTTTTATCTTACAAATTTGAGGCATTAAGAGCAAGGAGAAACTATAGTTTCCAATTTCAAACACTTTGATTTGTCAATTACTCTGGAACAAAACTTTATGATCACTATTTAGTGTTGATAATCAAGATTATTTTGGTTTGCTATTAATGTAAGTTTCTTAAACCACGCTTTCAATAATATCTTCTTCTTGTTTTCTTGAAATAATAAGAGGCAAAATATCACAACTATGGTTATGGGAACCATGACTAAAAAATTAGTATGAATTCAAAATACGAGTAATGTTGATTTGTTAATTGTACATGTTTATTCTACTTTCATAATGATTGCTTTCGAATGAGTGCATGCATTAGAACTTGCTTGTATTTACCACTTGTTCGAGAGAAAGGAGATAATTAGGAAAAAGTTAGAATCAAATTCCACTAACTTGTTATGAAGATTGGAGTTCAAAAGAATAGAACCTTCTTAACAAGTATGCAAGGGTAAACACCAAAATAGTCTACGACCGAGATGAAAAGAGTGAAAGTCATCTAATAGGGCTAGAAGCGTTTAGATGTATCTAACTTGCTAGGAACATGTAATATTAACAACGGATGATTACTTGTATAAGAATCTAGAGTGAACTAAAGGTCATGGGGAACATAATCCTTGTCTCGTTAAATCAAAAACTAAAATCTTGGAACTATTGTTGCTCTTGTTAACTGTGAAGCTAAAATTCAACATTGGATACTTAAACATTAAAACAACCCTATATTAACTTTCTACAATTCATTATCTTTTGGAAATATTAACCACAATTGAATAAAAGGTCAGTAAGGTTATTTCTGTAGTAACAGCCCTATGGGATCGACCTCAACTCCAGTTGAGTTATATAAATTAACTTTCACCATTTATACTTCTTAATTGAGGTGTAAGTTTGGACGTATTAGTCTTATATATTGCAAGCTTTTTAGTAGGTTCAGATGACAAATAAGGATGCGTTTCTTTTCGAACTAAGCTTTGTATACCATTATTTTTATCTCTTTTATTATCGTTATTTGAGTTTTTATTTCCCTCATTAACTCTATGGATTTTTCTATTTCTTCTATGTTTGTAGTAAGCCTGAGAGCTCGGGGAGTGAAGTTAGGGGGAGTCAGTACCTAGGATGTATATGCCACATTGTTTGGATTGTTAGTTGAGCTTCCTATTGACCATGTCAGGATCAACACTGGAATAGGAATACCTTGATGGTATGTGTGGAGTGGTTTGTAGAGAGGTTCATCATTGGATTTGGTGAATGAGATGGAAAGAAAGGAATCTCCCCGGGGTCTGCTCCAAAGGGTGGAGTAGAGGTGTTTCTCATGTCGGGATGTGGAAGAAAGGGAGATCTGGGAATGGGTATGTCATTTGGGGTTGGAGAACTGAGCTCAAATAGAGTTGATTGTTATAGGATTCCATGGCTAGGTGCAGCCCCTCGGATACCACTTGAGTTATGAAGGATGGGTTTTGGAAAACTATTGCTACATCCTTCCCCTCTAATATTACTCTCAACGAGAGTGAGCTTCCTCGAAGGTTGTAACACCTCAGATTTGAAAAAGGCTAGAAAGGGGTCAAACGGACAAGTCACAAGCCCAAAAGTGTACCATGGAACTTTCCACGGAGCCCTAGATGGTCCGTGAAGGGGACCAAGGTCCGTTAATGGGCTCGTGGTAGTTTCCAGAACCTACCCCGGAAGGTTTCACCTTGACGGACGCCTAGACGTCCCATGGTGATGTTAATGGGTCACCAAAGGGGTCGTGAAGTGGCCCAAGGAACCATGACACGGAAGAAAACCCTAACTTCAATTGGAGATTTCTAACTTGTAAATGGGAGATTTTAGGAACCCTATGAAGGAAAGGACTCCATAGGTGAATACGATCATACCTTGATGCCAAAAGCTTGAAATCAATGGTGGAATTGGAGACTTGACTTGAAAGCCTAACTTGACTTCTTCTTCTTTCTTAGACAGAGTTTTTTAAAAGGAGGAGCTTGATCAACTTTTGGGATTTTTAAGAGAATGAATTGAATTTGGGTGACTTGGGGGGTTCAAATTGTTGTATAAGGCGCTGGGTAGAAGGTAAAATGGTGTAGTATTGAGTTAAAACAATTGGGAAAAGACCCTAAAGCCCCGAATTAAAATTGTCGAATTGACTTACTAAAAGGCCTAAACGGGTCGTGAAGAAATTCTGCCGGATTGAGCTTTACTATTTAGGGCGTAAAGTTTTACTCCAATCTTAGTATTAGGAAAACTTGGTGGCATTGGAAAGAAGACTCAGAGATCTTTAATTCGATAGGTAACTAGCCTCTTAATTCATTTTATGCTAAAAGATATGATTGTTTAAATTTGATCCTAAAATTTAAGTCTGATAAACCCCCTTCATGGAGGACTTCACAGTTCGAAATGTGGGACGCATCATAGGACAAGTTCTGTCCAGATTCTAAAGTTTGAAATCCTGTATGGACAACTGTTAGTGTTTTGAATATATCTTTTTATCCAAAATACATTTTGTGGTGATTCTTGGTTGTTTGCAACCTTAAGAGAGGTACCCACATCTTTCATGAAGAGTATACAGTCCAATTTTGCCGTTTTCCATTTCAAATCTTAGTTGCGACATGAGGCACTAGGATGGCCAGAATTTACTGTTTGGGAGCATAGTCATATTTGTACAGGCTAGGCTTACTTGTGATGATATCCCTATTTTACGTCATCATTATTGAGCTGCTAGAAAGTAAATAAGTTATTGAATTCATTTTTTAAGGTTGTATATCCTTGTGTACAAGTTGAAGACCTTGATACGCTGCTAAGTTTACGGTTTGACTCGTGGAGTTTTGTTGGACTGTTTTTGTGCTAAAAAACTGAGGTTTGTGTATAAAATTATACTTGTACTCTTTTTACCTGCTAGTATATCTGAAAGTTATCTTGGTACCTTGGTTACCTCTTGTTACTTTGCATTGTCGTATTGGTATTCTTTAATACATTAAAGACACTTATGTAACTCACCCACTTGTACGGATTGTTTGATCACTTAGCACTCTTGTTGGGACCTTGTCCTTCTTGTGGCTGTGACTTTGTCACTCTTGGCATGCCTCTTGGTTCGGATCATTTGTCATCTTGACTCTGGATTTTTAGTTCGTCTTAAGAATGGAAGTTGTCCATTTTAAGTACAAACTAGGAAGCCATTTTTTTAATATGGTTCTTGGTTCTCTTGATTATTGGGTTTTGACCCTTCTTGATACCTGCTAGTGCTTGGTGTGACGACATGATGTATATATTGGATAAGCCTTGTTATTAAATCTCTTAAAAAGTTGTGCTATGAGTATTCTTGACATTTATACCTTTATATATCGAACTTGATACTCCTTGTATATTGTTTACTTGATTTACTGATTTTGTTTTGATCATGCTTCCCTTGACTTGAGAATGATAACTTGGTGAATTTAAGGGATCCAAACCTATAGTTTGTACACCACTAAGCTATATGCTTAGCGATAGTTGTTTCTATCGTAGGGGCTGTTTGCGATGATGCTTGAAGCTGGCCATTGATGATGGAGATTTTGAAAGCCTTAAGGAAGATCACATTTGCATATAGGCATATATATTTTGTATAACCCTGGGGACTTGTTCATGATCTTTGTGCTGTATATTTACAGGAGATTTTGAGGGCTGATTTGGTCATGTCACCATGGGTTGTAATATAAGTATGGTTATACGTTTTTATCTTTTTGAGGTGTGTAAACCCAAGTCTTGTAATATACAAATGCTATATGTCTTGAAAGTTGTGTGGAGCATGAGCCTGCTGATTTTGGTACTCGGAAGCCTGTAATATTCTTGTTATTTCACCCTCGAGTGTGAGGTTAACATATGCATGAAGATCTGGTCGGTTAATTGCTTAAATGTTATATTTTTATTTTTTTTGGAGTTCGTTATGAATCTAATCCCTCTACCAGATTAAAATCAGTATGCCCTCATTAATTGGTTTTAAATGTCGCAAGTATTTAATTAGATTTCTTGTTTAAGTAGTGGTATCATTTTGATAGAGAGAGAGAGAGACAGACAAACACATAGATAGAGAAACAGAGAGACAG
Source organism: Solanum commersonii (assembly GCA_029007595.1). Lineage (NCBI taxonomy): Eukaryota > Viridiplantae > Streptophyta > Magnoliopsida > Solanales > Solanaceae > Solanum > Solanum commersonii. The sequence goes on along the minus strand of JAJTWQ010000010.1, from coordinate 2,069,806 downwards.
ATAGACAGACAAAGAAGAAATTAAAAGATAGAAATATGATTGTTTAAAGCTTTGTAGAAGTTAAGAAAATCGTTTTAAGGTTTTCCTAGTGGTATAAGGACAAGAAATTTACCTCTTTTAGAATTTTTCCCATTGGTCAAAATTTAATTGCACTGCATCATTTAGTAAAATCACCATAACTCTCTACTCTAAACTCCAAATGACACAACCTTGGTGGAGTTTGAAGGAAGATTCATAGACCTTTAATTTTGTAGGTAATAGGCTACTTAATTCTTCATTTTCAAAGAAATACGGTCGTCTTAAGTTAACCCAAGTAAAATCTTATATGGAAAATCTATCAATAAAGAACTTTCCACTCAACTTTGGTTTATAGGATTATTATTACCTTAATTCATGTTCAATATCCTCCCACACTATATAGTTTACTTTAACACTTATGCACAATAGAGAATCATCTGGTACAACCCTATACACTTATGAAGAATTCTTCGGACCTTAGCTTATACTCCCTCTGTCCCAATTCATATGACTTACTTTCCTTTCTAGTCAGTTCCAAAAATAATGACACATTTCTATATTAAGTAACCATTTAACTTTAAAATGTCCATTTTACCCTTAATGAAATGATTTGTAGCTACACAAAATTCTATCATTCATTTTAAACCACAAGTTTTAAAAGTCTTCCTTTCTTTCTTAAACTATGTGCCGAGTCAAACTACCTCACATAAAATGAGACAAAGGGAGTAAATTTTTAGGGTGTTACAATTGTAGTGTGAAATACTCATCAATGAGGTTGGTTTGTGTGATCTAGGCACTAATTAGCTATAAATTGGTAGATTAAGAGTCAGTCATGGAACCTTAAGGGATGAATATCTTAATGTAGTATGAATTATCCTAAATAAAGGAAGTAACACGAGATCATTATGATGTGATTATAGATTGATCGAAGAAGTCTTCTAGATTGCTTGAGGTGACGAGTTTTGTGAGTAGTAATCTTTTCACAATTGTGTTTTATAACTTTTATGATTTATATGTGGCTTAGAAGTGAATGTGTTGCCGAATATTTGGAACTTGCATGTGGGAAGAGTCTTATGATATTGAGATTGTTATTCTAGATGTTCTAACTTTATAAGAAATGTTCATTGATAGTTGAAATAGGATTACCGTTATTGAAAATATTTTTTACTTACTTGAGAATAAGTATTTGGACATATGTTTTTGGTTAAAGTTTTATATTTATGATTTGATAAGAACTTAAATGACATATACCATTTGAAATGCTTTTAGTGTTTTAAAAAAATACAAATGGGAGTAGACCTTGATGGAATTTTGTAGCTAATGGCGGGTTCGTTAGACTTGGTGCGTCTTGTAGTTATAGCTTATCGATATACCCCTTGCTAGTGGGAAGATAGAACTAGCATACCGCTATTGATATCCCTCAAGTAGGGATCTACTGATATGAATATTTGACTATTTTACGAGGAGTTCATTGTTATTGGTTATATCTTAAAGAAGAAGGCCACACTGATTACATGATTAATTTCTGGAAACCTCCCAAATATAAATTTGATATGAAAGTGGTTTTATGAGTTTATTGCTAAATGTTTATATTGATTTTGTCTATATGAACAAATAAGATGGAATATTGTTATTGTTTCTGAAATGACATTTATTTCATGATTTTGATTATCATACTAGCATGTTTTCTAACTCGTCCTTCATTAAAACAGTTTTGGTTAGGTGTTATTACTCACTGAGCTAGCATCTCATTTCCCGCTAAATTTTTACAAAGCATACATGTGACGTTGATGAGAATTTCACTAACTAGAGCTAGCAAGCTGACATTCTATGGTGAGCCCTGCACTTGTTTGCATAGGTAGCAAGCTTATTTATTTGTTGTGAACCTTCCTTTGAACTCTTAGAGTCACTCTATTGTCACTTCATTTACTTGAGTCATTTGTATTCTTTCATTTTTTTTAGACGTCTGACTAGTGTTAAACTTCTTTCCATTTTTTTGGAGATGAATTAGTAGTATTGCATGGCAAGAGATTGTTCATGGATATTGTGCCTTGATTTGGAGAGGTTGTTAACTATGTAGCTGATTAATGAGACAGGGAAATTTGGATAAACCCAAAAATAGAGGAAACTTTGCCCAATTTTCTGTAGAATTTTATTAACGCTTGTTTTGGATTTCTCTTCCTTAGCATCGGTCATGTCCCAAATTAGGTCTTGATAATAACAATTGTTATTTATATTTATTTATTTTATTAATGATGTCAAAAAAATCTTCATATTTTCTTATCTTTAACAAAAAAAAATGTTAGTCTTCACCAAACATAGAATAATTGAAATTTAAGAAAGAGAAAGAGGGGGAGAGCAAGACCAAAGAAAAGAGAAGAAGGATAGAGAGAAAGACATAAGAAAAGAGAAGGAGAGAGAGAATGTATATTTATTCATTTTGCCTATTAAAGTATAGAACTTGTACTAAAACTCATAATCAATGCTATATAATATATTATTTAAGTAATTGGGCCAATTTTATCATTGCAACTTATATAAATTTGTCAAAGCTCCATGATTGTCATAGTTATATGTATTGTAAATACAAATTATAAGTTGCTTCTCTCGGATCCTTAGGACATTGGGTTCTGTCCATTGATGGATTTGAGGAGTGACAATCTTCCTCAATGAGCTAATGTTTTTTCCAATCCAAACCAACTCAATTCTCCTCTAAGTAGTTTCAAATTTTAGATATGAGCTTCGTTTACCGACAACTGATAATGATTTGAAATTTAATTTCAAAGTGGCAATGATTTATTACCAACCAACTCGTGGTTTAATAATCTAACATGCAATTGGAACAGTTTGCATGTTTTAATATTTAAATGTAAAATTCACATTCATGGCCAGTCAAATTCATATTTAAGATTTTTATTACAATTTTTAGTTATTTTTATATGTTCAAGCAATCCATGCATTAGATCAAGTGTGGCTCATTAACCAACTAAAAATTTCAATTCAGAGCAAGTGTGTGAACTATTGTAAGAGCAAAAACGAAGAGATAATGAAACTCCCAATTAGCCTTTCAATCGACACCCACATAAATGCACTTCACTTGCAAGAAGTGTGGTCAAAGGAGCCATTTATTTATTTATTTTGTAATAAAATAGATTATTATTTTAAGATAAGAATTTTGGCATTTTGTCTAAATTTTCCTATAATTAACTCTAAGTTGAATTAACAAGGTGGAAACTTGAAAGATGACTAAAATACCATAAAGAAGTAGTATTAAATATCATTAACGTTTTTATTGTTGGGGTACAGAATTCGAAGTTTTAATAATAACTAACCGAAAGCTGTTTTAATAAGACAAATTTGGCAGCTAATTGACTAGAGCAACCAAGTACTAAACCAAATTCATTAACCTCTGCTAATTACAAAAATTATTTCACCCACCTGCCCCTGGTTCCTCTTTTCTTCCCATTATAAATCAATATCCACAGCTGAAACACTTGTAAATCTCAGGATAAGCATCACAATGCGCTTTTACCAAATCCAAGTGTAGGTAGATCCAAAGAGGATAATAATAATAATAATAACGTTAATAATAATACTTGCATACATTTACTCTCAAGCCTCCAGATTAAGGTCTCTGTGAGTGTATACAATTTCTTTATCACCATCAACAACTTGTCCAGATCCCCTTGCAAGCCTACAAAATAAAAAGGTTGTACCTCTACGTCAGTGTTTTGAATTTCATTTCAAAGTGCAAACAAAAAAAAGTTACAATATCTTCTTATGTGATAAAACCAGAAAATGGCAACGTCAGTTTGGCGTACTACACCAAAGCAGAAACTATAATTTCATGTTCCTAGAAACCTACTAAAACCATCTAACTATTAACTCAAATAGCTATATTATCGGACCTACCGATTTCTTTGGACTAAATATCCTTCAAAAGTCATGCTATCACAAAGGAATGAATGAATCATCATAAGATTTATAGCAATACAGCCAAGCAGCCAACATTCAGGGAGAAATGCTATCAAAAATGTGGTGCTCAAAAAACCCAACTGGTTATTTGAGGGAACTGGAAGAAACAATTTTGAAAATGCCAACTGACTATTTATTTCTAGTAAAAAAAAAAAAAAAAGATTACCATGAGGTTGCATGTGCAGAAAAGATGGAAGACATTCTGTAGGACTAGGGGTCTAACTGAAAGGGCATTATTGCAAAGAGAAAAAGCACACAATGTTTTCCCCTCATGGCAATGTCTCATGTGGAGTTCCCAGATAACTTCTATTTAATGCACAGCATAATTGCCAGAAAGATATACAAGTAATTTGACTCATATTCAGAGAGCTGAAGGCATCATACCATCTAGTTGTCAGCAATCCCTCAACTCCAACTGGACCACGAGCATGAATCCGACTTGTACTAATCCCCACCTATGCAGCCAAAAACAATGTTATGTTGCACTGTGAAACAAAGATAGCAGGCAGCATACAATCTAGATCTACAGATCAATTTTATACCTCTGCACCAAGTCCAAAGCGGAACCCATCACTAAATCTTGTGCTTGCATTATGAAGTACAGCAGCACTGAAAAGTCAACATTACATTAAGATGATCAAATATTATTTAAAATGTTTCACATTAGCAGCTGTCATGAGTAGCAATATGTATGGTCTTGGAAACATGTGAAATCCTAGAGGTCTTAGCATATAATGTTTCAAGAAACTGTGTGCAGGAGGTTGAACATAAAACATACAGAACAAATATCAAACAAAAGAAGGCAGTGGCATGTATGTATACCTGTCAACTTGATGTAAAAACAGTTCAGCAACTTCTTTGTCTTCAGTAATGATGCTATCAGTGTGAGCACTGTCAACGAGTGAGGTACACATAAGCATTTTGCAATTCGCATAAAAGAGATTCAAATAAAATACATTGAAAATGACATACAACAGCCTTAAAATTGAATAGTTATGAGAAATGTAACTTGCCTTCCATGACGATGTATGTGCTCTATAGCAGTATTCACATCTTCAACAATTTCCACGGTGCAGGCCAGTGCACCATATTCATGATGGAAGGAATTTGCTTCAGGAATACTAAGCACTGAGCTTGCTTTAGGTCCACCAAACAAAGATACACCTGCAAATGATGCAAACATCATTTTACATATCTTCACATCTACTAACTGTGCTTTCAGAAAAAACAATTGGACAAAAAGCCTAACAATTGGTATATTTAAAGAGATAATGGCAAAAAACATACCCGAACTATGACTTCTTCACGAGCTTCACACCCTAAATACAAATTGTTCCCTTTTCCTACCTTAACTATCACCATCTATGTATTAAAACACACCTTGTTAAGTAGATGGGTTTAGGTACGAAAAGGGAACAACTAATAGTTGGCCTAGACCAATTCAAGGTGTGTTTTTATACCTAGATGGTAATAGTTAAGGTAGGAAGAATGAACAGATAATTGGGGTATGAAACTTGTGAAAGTGATGGTTCAAGAGTGTTTTTTACCATTAACTCATTTCTAAAACACATGACCTACTTGTTTGCTGGTAAAAGATATAGCTTGAATTCATGCTTGTATGTGGTTGAAATCTATAGGATCCCTAGCAACTTTCAGCTAAATATTTAAAGGAAAAATACCATTATCTGAAAAATACTGCTAGGAAAAAAACACTATAACTCCAGTTTACAGTTTCAACTGAGAATGCAAGAGTGCAAAAGTATAATAATCAAAATCCTTTAAAGACGTCAAATAAACTGCAAAGAAAATTTTAATTAATAACAAAAAATAGCAAACTCAGTCTATGTTGCTCGGACTCTTCAAAATGTCATCGGGTGTGTCGGGTCCTTCAAAAGTAGTGCATTTTTTAAGGATCCGACATGGGTGCGGAAACAATTTTGGAGAGTCCAAGCAACTTAGAATTCAGTAATATATACATTTCATGTCATGTTGGTGAAAGTTGGACTGACAGATGATAGCCATAAACATATGTACAAATTCGAAGTATCTTGGGAATCTTTAGTTTTACAGTGAAATTTAGAGGATCTCTAGTTTTACAGAAACTCTAATTTGCCAAAAAAGTTGAATTACTAGGCATTGGAATGAAATTAACCTAAATAAATCAGAGTAGATAAAGACGATTTGTATAGCAGACTGTTCTTTATATTAATCAGAGTAGAAACACAGAATTAGTATATTTGACAGCTCATGAATCAATGGCAATCATGAGTGTCTCCAACTTATTTGGGATGGGATGAGTTGATCATCCTAAGCTAGAAGTTGAATTCTAAAAAAACAAATATGACACGAAACTACATAGAGAATTACAACAATGAGAAGCACTTTGAAACACAAAATGGACCAAGAGGTGCCTTGAACTAACATTATAAAATATACAAAGTAACGAATGAAGCAAAGGATGAGCTCTGAGAAGCATGACAAAAGATGGATTGGTTTTGTATCCACAAAATAAAGGTTTAAACAAGGAAATAAGAAGAATGCTTAAATCATACTGAACCTACAAATCAGACGACACAATGCACGTTCTGTAAACATACTTGATAGATATGATTTAATTATAACAGCCACTTACAGCAGAAAAAGACAAATGAAGATGTAACTAGTTATAGAATAACCATCAAGAGACCATGTCACTACCACACTTACCTTTAGATGCTTTTTTACTTGATTAAAACTAAGCAGTCAAACAGAGCTCATTTAGAAGCTTAAAATATAGAAGGAGTCTGCAGAACAAGCCTCACCTTTTTCTTGAAGTTCCAGAATCAGGTCATTAAGACCTCCAGTTTGCACCAGATCCTCATGAACAAGAAGTGTTTCCTATATAAAAAAAAAAGTAATTGAGCAAATGATGTTAAAGATGTATATTACATGATTGATACTGGAGATTGTATTAGGACAAAGAATTACAAGTTACCATTGCATTGCAGGCTGCTGGGTAATCTGTTTTTGCATCCAACACAATACGTTTGGCCATATCCAAGTCAGCAGACTTATCAATGAAAACGTGGCAAATACCATCTGGAAGAAAATGAAGCAGCTTCACCATCTTAGAACACTTGCTATCAAAGAAGCAAATTGTGCATATAGCATGTAAAAGTTATAAATAATTGTGATAAGATATAAATTACCAGCATGGCCAAGAACAGGAATTTTTGTTGCAGCTTTAATTTGAGAAACAAGTTTATTGCTACCTCTTGGAATAACAAGATCAATAACATCATCAAGCTGGGCAAAGGGAAAAAAAGATCAGAGCCAAACTCACATCTCATGTACACTTCTATTTGATTTATAAAAATGTACCTTGAGCAATTCAGGGATCTCTTCTCTAGAAGTCACCAACCCAATAAGTCTTTCACCAACAGTTGGAGGAATGGATGAGGTAATCACCTGATATAAAAGGAAAAACCAGAAAAGGAAAGTGGAATAGGTGAAAAGCTGTACATCAAGTGGAACACCATGGAAAAATGGTCTGAGAAAACATATCATAATCTCAACTGAACCTTGTGTAAAATTGCATTTGATCTTTTAGCCTCCTTCCCTCCTTTCAACAAGAGGCCATTCCCACTTCGGACTGCTAGAGAAGCTATCTGCTCCACAAAATAGTGTATAAGGGTTTGTGAACATGTGAAGAAATAAACAAAGAATAGACAATTCAAGCATGTATCAGCTCCATTATAAAATGGAACATAACCTCACCCCCTGGCATTAAGAAAAAGACAAACTGCTGCACAAGTACCATGGAAATCCAACCACTCTGCTTTTATTTTTCCTTTTGATAGGTTTTTGCAACTTAAAAAGGAACTACTCTATAAGAGAGACATGTAACTGGCATGCAGTAGAACTTTTGGATAAAAAAAAGGAATATAATTTGCAGCCCTGCTTACCTGTACCAGTGCATCAGGTCGTGACTCAAATATAATCAGGAGAACACCCAATGGAGATGATGTTTTCTCCAATATGATTCCATCAGCAAGCTGGATAAGGTTATAACATTCCAGAAATCAAGATTACATCCAAGAATGAATTCAAAGATAAATCAGTGATCAAATTTTCGAGTCATAACTGGATGCTCTTTATCAGTATTCCCTAAAATTCCAACTTGGCCAAGCTTCTCCATGGTTAAAGATACAATAGAGTGAATTAGTTGCCTATACCATTTGATTTTCCATAAAACAACATTGTTAGCTTTTTCAGGTATATAACTAGTGACAAAGACCCAGAGGACCAAGGAAAATTTAGCTATTCACTAATATTATTCGCGCTACTTTTAGGCTGCCTTTAAGCAACCAAAATGAGCTTCAAGTGCATGAAAGCTACTGCCTGGATTCCATTCAAGAAGTACTCGATTAAGAAAATGGGATAGATTGAAGAATGGGCCAGATACTATGTGCTACGAATACACTGCTAGTCTTTTGGTTGCGGAATTTCTGCTCTAAGGGAAAGAGATAAAGATACACTCTCTCCACCCACTCTCTGACACATGTATTAGCCTATCCACTACATTGTCCAAGGCTTCAGAAAGTTATTTCGTATGAAGCTATTTCAAAAGATTCCTCTGCAAACTGATCTTTGTTCCTAATCTCAATAAAAGTAATCTTCTTGTACAAATATTGATATCTGGTTTATTCACCTCGTCATTTTGCAAGTCAAAGAGATAATGTTTAAAGTCATGTGGTAGTGCCCGAAAAGCAAGATTCTTACCTCCGTCCTCTTTAAAATGCGGCCAACTGGCTCATCCATGTTAGCAAGCACACGGACTGAGTTTGCAAGACTTGAAATCTATAATTAGTTTTAGCAAGATTACTAAAATAAGTATGTGATCTTGCAGTGAAAATTATTTACACGACACTATCTATCATAAGTGAGCAATGTCTTACTTTTCCTGGTTTCATAGCTAACCGAGATATCAAAGAATTCTCATATCCAGCTTGTTGAGCAGCAGCCACATCAGCTTCATTTTCAGCCAGGATTTCTTCTTCTTTTGCTTCCAGTGCATCAGCTATATCAAGCAAAATTTTACTCCTTTCTTGAGAAGAGAGGGTCTGAAGTTAAAGGAAGAAATAGTCAGTAGCCACATTCATGCACCTCTTCTGCAATTTATTATATTTAGATGTCCTCTAGATATAATACCTGAAGCCGCCTGGCACATTCCCTCGCAGAAACTGCCATCTCTCGAGCATCAAAATCTCCTATAGATGCCCATTTAATGGCTTCACAATGAAAGAGAGTGCCAACACGTTGTCCATCTAGTGCTTTAATGATATTATTGTTGGCAAAGCCACTTGAACCACAGAGAGAAAGGGAGAGACCCAATCAACAAGAGTTGACATATAGGGAGCAACACTAGTGGTGTGCAACCACAACATTACATAAACAGATTGAAGAGCAATACTTTGCTAAATGCAATATGCTTCCATCAGCTATTGATTTGTGTTCATTTTAAACTGAACGACTCATGTGATCACAAGCATCTTGTTCTGCTCACCTTTGAAAATCCGTAGGCCTATTAGAGTAATTAGATAAAGCTCTTCATAAATTTGTTAAATTACTGCCTAATCTTTGTGAGGTTTGATGCAAAGGCGGATCCATACTATGGGTTCAACAGAAAACATCATGTTTGGCTTAGACAATAGAAATATATATAGATGAGCTCGCATGGCACACAAATTTACTCCCACTCTATCACTCCCAAAACATAGGATTGGACTTGCAAGATCAAAGTAGAGGTGGTTCGGCCATGTGAAGAAGATGTGCGCGGAGGAACCAATAAGATGGTGTATGAGTTTGGATATAGCAGAATGTAATTGAGGTAGAGGTAGACCCAAATGAACCGGGGAAGGTGATTAGACAGGACATGATACATCTTCAGTTTACTACTGAGGGCATGACCGTAGATAGGAAGGTTTGGAGGTCGAGGATCAGTATAAAAGAGTAGTAGCTAGCCATGTGTTGTAGACTTGTAGTACTTATATGGAGAAGACAGGGGGTTAAGGTCTGCGTACATCCTACTCCCCCATTCCTGACCCCACTTGTGGGATTATACTTGTGTATACTTTTTTGATAAAGAAAACAAAAAAAGAAAATATAGGTTCAAAAGTTAATATCTATGCTTTTCAAGGATTTTCAAAAAAGTACTTTGAAGCCATTAAATTAAAATCCTAGATCCGTCTGTTTTGATGGCAGCATCACATTTTCCATGGTAAAATTGCAAGGGGGAATTTGGTCCAACTTATTAGCAATTAATGCAGCCATTTGTCGACGCATTGAGCAGAAGTTAGCAATACTGTAGAACTTCTTAAACACCTCTGCTTGACCAAAAGAGAAATTTTAAACCTTTCTATCATCAAACTACAACTTTGGATCATGAACTTGGGATCGATCAATGCATATCCATAAAACAACATAACAGTTACCACTGAAATGTGCAAGCTAAAATACCCGAATTGAAAGCTAAAAGTTAAACTAATGTAGATAGAGTTCACAATGTCAGAGTTTTGTAAGTACTAGTACCATACCTAGTTATCACAACGGGAATGCCAGCATAAGCAGCATACACTGCAGCTTTTACCTTGGCAGTCATACCACCTCTTCCAACTCTAGACTTGTCTCCAAAAGTAATTAATCCCTCATGCTTCTCCTTAACATATGTATGAATTAGCTCTGATTGTGGATCGCTTGGAGGGCCAGTGTAAAGACCTTCAACATCACTCAACAAAACAAGAAGATCAGCTTTTAGCTCCAAAGCCAATAGAGCTGCCAAACTGTCATTATCCCAAAAGATTCCAGAAGAATCCTGCAAGGAGAGCTAAAACTGTCATTATTATTAAGACAAACATGAACCTAGGAAGAAACGAAAATGAAAATTTTTAAAGACATTATCTAGGGATACTAGCTAAAAGTTGAAAATCAGATCACGTCAAAAAAAAAGAAGGAAGAAACTGAAGATCAAATAAAATCAACATGATATTTTGGACATAATTTATAAGAAACCAATTTAATAGAAGGGTTTGTGACATGAATAATGAAGTTAAAAAACAACATCCAAGTAAAGAGAACTTGCGTAACTCATGGTCTCAGAAATATCAATGATCAAGCAGGTTCCAAAGGATCCATATTTGAAACAGCTGCATAAACATTTCTCAAGAATTTAAGAGTTACACTCTTGGTTGGTCGGTCTTATACACAAGTTAGCAAGCCTGTTTTATTTTCATAAACATAATTATTGAACTATTAGCGAAGGAACTCTTACAGGAAGCACCAGCTACAGCAAGTAGAGTATAAAAAAAAAGAGAAATGATACCTCATAAGGAGCTTTCCGTGTGCTGATAGCATCGTTCTCATTAAATATAGGTACAACTTTTAGACAGAGCAATGAGTTTACAGTTTCATTGAGTTGTCTCCTAAAATCTGGATCTCTAAAGTCATTATCTGTCACCATAAGCTGAGCTGAGGTTACATCCAACTGTATAAAGGTTAGAAACAAAGTGGGAAAGTCACTATGCAATCCTTGAACAAAGAAAGGAATGACTCCGACAAACAAAATGAGGTATTAGACCGTAGAAATATACAGAGAAGTTCCAAAAACGAAAGTTTTACCTGACTGAACAACGTATCATACAGAGCCATGAGGCCATTCTGACCTACCGCCGCACAAGCCTTGCCATCAAGATCACCTTGAGGCTTTTGAAGGTCCGCAAAGCTGAAAACATAGACTTTCCAAGGATTAGTAAATATACTCTCGAGGAAACCTAGACCTCAAAATTGATTAGCAGGCCCGATAGGGAATTTGCCTAAGCCAAGTTTCAGAATGAACTCCTTTGGGGTTCAACCGGGAGCTGTGAGACGTTACAAGGCCAATTTGCTATTTAGTACATAGAAAAATTGCGATTGAAATATGCCAGAATGAATCAGACATTTAAAGTAGTATTTTGTAAATGCCAACATGTAAAATATTATCTTTTTTCGGGTAATATTTAAGAATACACAAAATCAGATGTAAACTTGTGCATATTTAAGGCAGCTAAGGCGATACAACAATTTTTTTTATCGAAGTTTGTTAATTGAGTAGGAATTTAGAATGGAAAGAAAGAACCTGCTGTTAATGAGCTTCCTATATCGAAGGCGCTGACGGCCAACACCAACAGCACCTGAGGTGACCAAAATAACTTCAAAGCCTTGAGAGGTAAGTTCCCGAATCTGTAAGTAGTTTGTGAGGAAATAGAGTAACATGACTGACTATTTAGTGGAAATTAAGAAAGCATAAGATTGACCTACCTGCTCACACAGTGATCCCATTCTTCCAAGTGCTAATCTTCCATCACCTCGGGTAACGACGGCAGTTCCAACCTTGTATAGATGTAATTGTATTAACATTAGAGACAGGTTGGCCCATAAACAAGCCACCTTCCAGTCTAAAAACAGTCTAAAAAGAGGCAAAGGAGGCATAAAGAGAGAGAGAATTGGGTATGGTACCTTAATAATGATTCGTTTGACATCCTTTACAAATGCCCGAGCAGGATCAGCGGAATCCATTGATAAAGAATACTCCTATGTTTCTGCTGGCTGGCTGCTGCTGCTGCTTGGGTTTACCTAGTAGTAGTATATATATAGTGAGAAGTAGAATAAAAGAGATGATTGATAACTTTCTATCCAACTTATATATAAACACTAATTCGCCCCTCACGTAGGTTGAGGGGTTAGAGAAAACGTAGGAGATCGACTCACATACCTAGGTTTATCCTTTTTTTTATATTTTTTTAATAAATAAAAATATTTTATGTGGCATTCATTGTCAATAGAGCAATTACGGTATGCCACGTCTGAGGGTACTTTTGGAAAATTGAAATGAACAAGTCATCAGAAAAACAAGGACTTCCACCACTTTTTCTCTCCTTATTTCTCGCTTATTTAATCATAGCCAAATCACGACAAATTAGGTCAGAAAATTAACTTGTCTCTTCCTCACGAGTTTTCGCAAATTCCTTTTTTTCTCTTTTTATTTTATTCTATCTCAACCACAACCATACAATAAATTACAAATTTGCATGTGAAAATGAAACGTAAACAAACTAAAAACACTTCCATGTGCCTACTGATTGGAGTTGTTAACCACGTACATCAATCCAATACTATTAAATAACTTATTTATATTTTATGGATCTTTTTTACCTTACAATTTTTGACACGTACTAAAACTATTGCACCCTAACAATTCTGATTTCACAATTTAATATTTACTAAAATTAATAGATGGCGGTTAAATCAATTTTGTTGTATGGAACAGAGTGTTGGTCAGACAAGAATTTCATATTTAGAAGATGCAAGTTATGAAAATAAGATTATTGAGATATGTATGTGGACATAATAGGAGCAATAATATTACAAATGAGAATATCCAAGCCAAGGTGAGAGTAGTCTCGGTTGGGGACAAGAATGTCAGGTTCAAAGTTTCAACCAAGTATTAATTTTGATGATAACAAACCAACACAATTTAATAAAAGGACATTTACTTATGGTAAATTTATTTTTGGTATATGTTTATTTGATGAAGAAGGATTGAGGTCTCATTTGTTTTTATTAAGATTAACACATATGAATCTGAATGCACTTGTAAGTGTGTAATAATAACAACAACAACAACAACAACAACAACAACAGAAACAACAACAATAACAATAACAACAATAAGACCAATAAGAACAATAATAACAATAACAATAAGAATAATAATAATAACAATAATAATAATAAGAACAATAACAATAACAATAATAATAATAATAATAACAATAATAACAATAATAATAATAATAATAATAATAATAATAACAATAATAATAATAATAATAATTTACAGGATCTGTGACCTGGCGGTAGTCATCTGTAACCTGGCGGTAGTCCGCCCAGTCATGGATCTAGCAAACTCAGCATCCTTAAGCTAGCGGTAGTCCACCTGCGAAAGAATCGAAATACACAAGAATTTTGGCATAGTTTTTCGGACTGCATGGTAACACTTTTACCTAAGCAAAAGGTCTTTCAAGAATCTAATACATACATCTTATTGAGCCCGTGTGTCTGGCAGTTCTAACCGGATATAAGACGCCCTACTTTAAACTCCTTTATGGGCTGAGAACCACGGTTGGCTAGACGGAGCCACTAAGGCAAAGCCAATAAGAGTAGTACTAGATCCTACTGTACCTCGATCTCAAAACCAAGTCGAGAATCCATACTAAAATACCTTTATATTTAAATAAAGCTTAGATCCGTTCATGGTCTATATAGGAGAGAAGTTAGTTATTTAACATAGATATGAGATCTTTAGCCGGACATAGTCCTGGCTAGGAGAGGCCGAGCTAAAAAGAAGACGAAAAAAATAAAATACCTTGTAAGGACGGTTGTCACCAAAGCTCAAGTTTGTTATCTTGTTTGGGGTCAGGACCAACAAGTTCTTTTTCAACATTTTTTTTTTCAGAAATGCCTTTATTTTTTGAAAACATGTCTTCAGAATTATTAATCTCAATTTGAGTAATTCTATGATCACAAATCAATTGATTTTATTTTAGAGATTTAATCTCCCTTTTCAAATTCTCAACTTCAATTTTCAAATCATCGAAGGAAGAGTCTTTTTCAGAAAAAGTGTTTCTTTTTAAAAGACGATCATCAACCTCCTTTAAAGAGTAAGGAACTAAATATTCAAAATCATTTTCGTTCTTCTTGTTTTCAAAAGGTTTAGAAGAACTGGAACTAGCTTCGTTAGAAGTAGCCAAATTAATGATTTTTTCACGAAGCTTACTATCAGTAATTTCTTTCAAAAGCTCAATCACATTATCAGAAGTGATTGTGTTCATATTAAAATCTTGAAATTGTGATTGAAGTTTATAAATTTCATCATATTCACAATTGCAATCATTACCTTGACAAGTAGTGCAAGGATTATCACCATTATTATCATTATCAGATAAATCAAATAATTCAATATCAGAACCTGAATATGATTTGTAATCATCATCAGAACCTGAATGGTATAACAAGCCATAAACTTTTTCGTAGGTATCTCCATCGAGCTCCAAGGTTTTCAACTTAGTGAGCTTGCAATTAGGAGCAATATGCCCAAAGTGACCACAGTTGTAGCATTTAATTTTAGCTAGATCTCTTCCGGATCTATTTTTCGTAAATCTAGAGCTCTTTCTAGCTTTGAGTTCTTCTTTGGATCTTCTCCTAGATCTTCTTTTCTTATGGGAACCTTCGGTTCTTGAGGACTTATAATACATGTCCTTGTTGCAATCTTTAACCAAAGGATCGGGTAAACCGAACTGTGCGCAAAAATCTACCAATTGAGATTTTTCTCTAAGTTTATCCATCTTAAGCTGTCAAGCCATCTTTAGTTCGTTGCACAAATTCAAATATTCTTGTGTGCAAGTTCCTATAATTTTTCCATAAGTTAAATCCTTATAAGGAATTTCAATAGAATTGCCTCCGAGAGCCTTACGAACTCTTTCAGCAAATAAAGGGGGAAGGTCGTCTATAAACTTAACTTTTCAATACTCAAGTTTATTTTGGGTAATCCCATAACCCTACTAAGAAAGTTGTCTTTATACCATCTGAAAAATCCTAAGGTCTGACATTGAAGACCATTAGAAGGGCACGAACCGTCTCATGCTGGTTGGTAAATCTACCATTGAAATGCTCCAAAATGGTAAGGACCAGGGTATAGACTGCGTCTTCTTTGTTTTTTACTAGAGTCATTCTCAGATTATCAACACCTTCATCGGTAGCCACCGCATTAATAATGGAAGCTTTCTCTTCCATATTAAGATAGTTATCCCACCAGCCTCGAAGCTTGCCAGTAAAACTTGCTACAATCATCTTGCAGATAGTCCCATCAATGTTTTTAACACTCTTGCAAATAGTTGCATACATAAGCATTCGATGAACAAGAATGGTTAACCGTTTATCAGTCAATCCATCAAGATTCGATTCATAAATTTCGGAACAACTGTAAGACGTATTAGTCTGCTTCCAGCCATGCTCTTCTATAAGAACATCTTGTGGCGCAGGATGGGGATAATAATAAGTGTTCATGCTGGGTTTTGTAGCATAACCACTGTTTTTCTTGGGATAACCCCTGAGTTTATTAAAATCCAAAGAAACTTGATTTTTAAAATCATCGATAGTTTCCATTCTATCAGCAAAATCTTGCGATAAATCGATAGGTTTAAATTTTAAACCAGAAAGCTTTTTATCAATAAGCTCTTTAATGTCTAAACCGAAAAACTTTTTATCAAGAAGTTCTTCCAAATCCTTTAAAGCACCAATTTTGAAATTTTGAATTTCAGGGGTCTTTGAACATGAGTAGGAACGGCCGTGGGTTTTCTTTCTGAAGTAGAAACAATATCTGAAGTATGAACAGGGTTTGCTTTAGCCATATCAGCTTTTATATCTTTTATCAAAATAGTTAAATCGTCGAGTTTCTTTTATCAAGAGAGCTAATATGCTCGCCCAAAACTTTAACATAAAGACTCAAATAATTATTTTGAGTAATAAGTTTATTGATTTCAGCAATACTGATACAAGCAATATCTTCTTCAATAAATTTTTGAAAAGCTAAGAAAGTAATACTAGTATTATTTGGTAGCACAAAAGACGACTGAGGAGGGTAGATAGCTTTTGTAAGATTACCACTCCCATCTTTTATTTGCCAAATAAAATTAATGATCAATCTAGGGACTCCTTGTTCCCTTTCAGTCGCGCTATTAACATAAAAGGTTGTGCAAGGCCTTGGGGACTTGGAAGATTTAATCAAACCCTTTTGTAAGAGATTATCAATCTCAGTTTTGCAAAACTCTACTAACTCAGCGTTCATTTGGCAGGGCTGAGATTTAGTAGGGATATCATCCTCAGAAAATTCTTCTTCATATGGAAGAGTCACGATATGCTTCTTTCGATTCCAAAAAGCACTGGGATGATTTGCACAGATATCAACGGCAATCTATTCGAAAATTAATTTAATTTTTTCCTGTACTTTAGCATATTTCAACGAGTCGAATATATTCATACTGAAAAGTTCCAATTGTAAAGAATCCATATGATTCTGCTTCATACTAATCAAAGCATTAATATTCGTGGTTACCGGATCTGTAAAAAAAGAATAAGTTATCTCATTATCTTTATAAGTGGCGGAAAAGCCTTTCGAGTCGATACTTGTAAAAGGATAAATCACATTTATAAATGGAGTTACAAGTATGATTGGAGGATATAATTGATTTTTAACCAAGAAGAAGAAATGAGGGATGCAGACTTTATTCTGACAAATTTTTGCGTTAGGCAATTTATACTTTATATCTAAAGCATGTCCCGATGCAGACTTAACCAAATGAGTTATTTTTTGAAAATACTTGGTAGGAACTAAGCCTTCCTGAATACAACTAACATCTGCTCCGCTATCAATCATGGCAATGTTAGTAATTGAAAAACTGTTATCAATCAAAATAGTACATTTAACATATGGCAATGTTAGTAATTGAAAAACTGTTATCAATCAAAATAGTACATTTAACATATCATTTATGAGCAGTAACAATTTGCATCATTCCCAAAAACATATCTTGTTTGGGGTCAAGACCAACGGGTTCTTTTTCAACATTTTTATTTTCAGAAATGCCTTTATTTTTTGAAAACCTGTCTTCAGAATTATTAATCTCAATTTGAGTAATTCTATGATCACAAATCAATTGATTTTACCAATTCAGTAATCTTGGTTTTAAAACCTCTCTCTCGAGCAAGCCAAAAACACTAAGGTAGAATTTCATTTGCAACTACAAACCTTTAAATCAAACCACAATTACTAAATGAAATCACTTCTAAACAACATTGAAACTAACAATTAGCAATACCCACAAGCTAAATCAATCCATAATCACACCCCAAGAATTGGGGTTTTAGCTAGACATCATAAAAAGATAGAAATCATTACCAAATTGTGTTTCCATCAACTAGGTAAGATTAATTTCGTCTTTACAAAGGTCCAAGTTGAAGAATCTCAAAGACTCACTTCCAATTTCTCAAAAATGGAAACTTCAATTCTTCAAAGCTAAGGAAAAGTTTTTGTCTCAATACTCAGAGTTCAAAACTCAAATTCTAAAAATTAATTCTAAGATTATGATAAAAGATCCTAAGATTGATGTTTGAAAATGTATTTATAGTCACTAAAAAATGCTACGAAGGACCATTCGGCGTAGTAAGTCGGGATCACCGATCAACTCGGTGATCCGCCCTTTGGTCAAGTTCATCCCCTTTCTGCTTTGGCCTTCAGCATCTTCAAGTTCTGTAACTTTGGGCGATCCAACACTGCATCACGGAACCACTTAGCGACATGCCGACTACTCATTTCTATTGCCAAATTGACTTTCTCCTTCAAGGCTTTGCACTTTAGAACTTTAGGCGAGGTAATGGTCATTCGGAGACTAGCCAAAGGGACTTGGTGATCACCAGACCTTCATTTCTTTGCTCTTTCAACTTGTTTCGTTCCTTTTTGCATGTTAGTGTCCATGCTTTGTTCTTCGATCCAAACAGCTGGAAATCAAGGGCTTTACATCAGTTATAGGCACAAAACAAGCATTTGAGGACACAAAATCTATCCAAATAAAGCCCTAAATGAGTCCAATTCGTGGACTCATCAACACCCCCAACTTAAACTTGTGCTTGTCCTCAAGTAAAACTCCAGTTCAGTGGTTCAGAAAGGATGTCTCAAACAGTGCTACACAAGACTCAATCATGAATGCACACAAAAAGACTCAACTTACTCATGCAAGGATCAATTGTGCACTCCAAGATTCAAGTTGTGACTCACCGTTATCAAATATTTTCAAGTTCACAATACTTGCTTCAAATGCAAGTTCAAGCTCAACAAAGGTATTCAAATGCCCTTACACAAAGGATGATTCCATATTCACACACAATGGTTCAACAATTTATAGCTCCGGAATCAAAATCAACACTTACACTCACAAAGATGAACACATGCATGACTCCACCCATATGTTTGCCCTTATTTTCCAATCAACACTTGTTTCAGCTCACTCAAGATCAAAAAGGTTTTTTCAAGGCTTGCAACGGGGCTGAATGCAAAGGTATGGTAATTTAGGCTTAGTGGCTGCTATCCTCATGAAATGTGGTATGAACAACACTTCCTTTCCCTCACATCATTATTCTCATTTATGCTCATAAGTCACGCCATTATTCACTTTCCATGGATTGTTGGACACCCCATTTCTTTTGCATTTTCACAACTTTATTTCAAACTTTTTCATTCTTTTTCCTTTCTTTACTTCTTCTTTTCTTTTTCTCCTTTTTTTTTATATATATGGAGGGGTTCCATCTTTTTCACAATCATAGATCAATGGGGACTTCTTTGCACTTCTTGATTTACCTTCTCTTTTCACCATACCCCCAACTTAGGCTTTTGGCCTAGGTTGGATATTCAAACCAACCACATCTCATGAGGATTAAGGGTGAAGGGATAAAGAAAGATCACAATTTGCATCAAGTTTCTTCCAAGAAAAATGCTTAGGCTCAAAGGGTGTTCAAGCAAAGATCACACACTCACAAGGTTGGCCACAAAAGAGGTATAATGTCAAATTGTTTCACACTCTTCAAAGTTGCCTAAGATCATTTCAAGAGATTACATCACTTAGTCAACCGGACCAACGGGGCAAATTCTAGATGTCATCACACATAGTTCACGGTAATCTCATCACACAAGGCATTGGTACCAATATCAAACAAGATTCCACACTTTCTCTAGTGTACAATGTTCCTCACTAGAAACTCAATTTGATAACGGCTAGTCACAATGAGATGCAAAGAGTTCACATTTTGTCTATGCAACTTCATTTGGCCTCATCGTAGCCGCACATTCATGTTTGTTCGATTATGAGCACTATTCAAGTCATTTGTATTGATCAAGACCGATACTCAAATTTGCAAGAGAACAACCACATTCAAACCCAATTAAGAGGTGGCACAAATTTTTTTGGAAGGGTCCAAAAATCATTTACAATTAAAACAAGGAGCCACAAGCTCAAACATCCACAAAAACAGTGCGAAAAAACAATATATAGCTCAAAAACCCAATTTATATAGAAAATGTCAACAAACCAAGAATCATAAAAGGTGAGCCTTGATGTTTGCGTAATCAAGACATAACTTCCAATACAAGTATCTACGATCGTACAATAGTAAAGTAACCCAACCAAGGGTTAGGGTCGATTCCCAAGGGAGTGGGCTTGAGAAATAATAGAAAAATAAAATTTAGTTCTAATTAGTCATAGCTAAAAACATTGTCGAATATAAACATGTTAAATCTAAGGGGTGACGCAAGCATCAATTATCAATGGGGGATTGTCACAAGTGAACAAAAATCAGCGAAAATGCAAAGAGTACTAATCAAGGAGATGAGATCCTTGGGATGTGATAGGAATATGGGATAAACTAAACTATTGGGTACATGCTTTTGATAATAAATCCGTTGAATAGTTGTGACTACGCTAGACTATAGTGGGGTAAATTCTCTCTCGAGCAACTTATCCCGAATCAACTCGGTTTCTCTTGAATATCGAGTTGCCATATGAAGAACAACCTCTTCCTTAGCCCACTCACTCTCTCGAACTGAGTGTGTGGGAGAAGGACTAGGGTTCACTCTCTCTATCTGAACCTTATGTCGACTCAATCCCACCAGCCATCATTTAGTAGTCTTAGTTTTACGACCTCTCTCTCGAGCAAGCCGAAAACACAAAGGTGAAATCGTATTTATAACTACAATTTCATGAAGTTCCACCACAACTACTAAAAAAAATCACATCTAAACAACAAATAAATCATCAACAAGCAAGACCCAACAGATAATCTAACCCATATTTACAAAATTACACCCCAAGAATTAGGGTTTTAGATAGACATGTAAAAGAGATAGAAATTTATACCAATATGAGTTTGCATTCAAATGCGTATGAAGATTTAAGTCTCAAAACAAGCCAAGAGTGAAGAATCCATAAGACCCAAGTCCAAATTCTTGGAATTAAAACCCTTTGAATCTTCAAGTTATTCAAAACCCTCTCCAAACTTAGAACTCAAAATTCTATGTTAAAAATTCTATATTAAATAGCTAATATTAAGCTACAACT
Source organism: Solanum commersonii (assembly GCA_029007595.1). NCBI lineage: Eukaryota > Viridiplantae > Streptophyta > Magnoliopsida > Solanales > Solanaceae > Solanum > Solanum commersonii. Next base: position 2,048,573 of record JAJTWQ010000010.1, on the reverse strand, counting down.
CTCAACGAGTATTTATAGTTTTCAAAAATTGGTGTTGCAGAATATCATTCGACTCCGTTAGTCAGGATCACCAATCAATTTGGCGATCTGCCCTTTGGTGTGTTTCATCGCCGTCTTGCTCTATCTTTCAACATCGTTGTGTTTTGGATCATTGGGTGGCATAGTACTATTTCACAGAACTGCTCGTTGACACGCCAACTGCTCTTTTTCACCACCGATTTGATCCTTTCATTCAGGGCTCAGCACACTAGAACAAAAGACGAGGATAAGACCTTTTGGAGACTCACCAAATGGGTCGATAATTCTCAAATCTTCATTTCTTTATTCTTTCAGCTGCCTTTGTTCCTTTTTGCTAAGTAGTGTCCATGCTTTCCCTCAAACTCCAAATACCTAAAACTTAAAGGTTTTCATCAAATATTGAGACAAAATATGCATTTGAGGACACTAATTCTATCAAAATATAGCCCTAAATGAGTCCAATTTATGGACTCACCAGGCCTCACCCCACCACAAAACAAAAGCAATTTATCCTCAAATGCAAGAAAAATATCCAAAAGTCAATAAAGAAAGACAGAGAGAGAGGTAAAGGGGAATTCAGAGTCACATCAACAGTAGTAGGTCCACTAGGGTCAGCCAAAGGTGTATTTGCCAAAGAAGTCTGCACAATTGCATCTACCATGGTCTCCTCAGCCTCTGTAAGGTAATCGTAAGAATTCTCTTCAACAACCTCAAGCATCTCCTCATCTATATCAGACTTAGGATCAGTTGCCTCCTCAACTCTAACATCATCTCCAGTGCTAGCCAGAGGCATGTCTGGCTCAACTGGCACATCCGAGATTTCCACTATCCTGAAAATTATAGACATGTCGGTGGACTTCAGTTGGTCCATATCTCTCCTTAGTGTAGCAATAACGGCCTTTAGAGCCGTCACCTCCTCTGTGGCCCCTTGGCCACGCTCGTACACCACTATCCTAGCTGCAAGGCAAGGTAGCACTCAAGGGTGTCACAGCATCAGCAAGGGTTGTGTGAATCATGCCTGGAATGGAGGCCTCCAGTCTGGCGGCATGACGATCAGCAGAATGGGCTAGCTGCCCCATCTGTAGCAATGCAACATAAGTAAGTGGGGGCTGGAAGGCAGCAGCAATAGCAGTACCAGATCTGGGAGACAATAGGGCAGTAGAGGAACTAGGAGTATCATAAGGGACAACATTAGATGTACCTGAAGGCCCAAGGGCTGGAGTAGGCAATATTGCCTTTGCAAGTAGTGTCTGAACATCAACAATTGGGGATGTGTCCACCGGTTCTTCCTTCTTTTTCTCCGTCCCATCTTTCAGGTACTCCGCCTCAATCCTCCGGATATCGATAGAAGATGTGGGAATCACTTCCACATCCTTATTTTCACCTCTAAAAACTCGTGCTCGTCTGCACAGCTCGGTGATTAACACTAGAAAGGAAAGGGAAGTCTAGCATTTCTTGGCCCTCATCAGCATCTCCTGAGCCATAATCATTCCCAGGTTCAGCCGTGTCCCACTAATGATACACCCAAGACATGCTGCTTTGGCGTGGCGGATAATTGATTCGTTCTGGGATGGCATGATGGAACTGCTGATGAAGCCAAGCCAATACCTCGCAACTACATTAAGGTCCTTCTTTTCAATAGTTGCCCCAACCTCAAGCCACTTGGGAGTACCATCTGATATCAACGGTGCCAACCACTTTTCATGTTTTCCACCGTCTTTGTTCTGATCTTGTACTGACACTCATCCTCAAGCCTCGTACTACACTCTAGAACTGCATTAATGGCAGCATAATCTCACTGCACCCTCTTACCTTTGACGACCACATAGTCAACCGGCTTGAATTTGGCTGCAGGATTCTTCCCTTGTGGTATTAAGGCATTGTAAGCACTGTAGAATTCTCTGACCCAACTCAAAATGTACGGGCCACGATGCTTGGTGAAGAGCTAGAATTTGTGGGACCTCAGACAACTCATGATCTCTAGGTATCTATTAATGACACCATCAGTAGAAAACCTCTTCTCCTCTATGATGGTCCTCAAATCCCTCAGTCTTCAGTCTATTCATAAACCGGAAAGGAGGACCCTGTACTAGTGGTGCTAGGACCACGGCCTGTGCTGGAGCGGGAGAAGGTGTAGTGGCCTGGGATGTCTTGATCCTAGACGAATTATTCAGCCTCTTGGAATGTAGCTCTGCCCTCTGTGATGTTACTAGCTCATCATCCTCAGGCTTAGAGGTTGCTGCCTGATGCTCCCGGTGCTCACCCTCACTCTCAGAAGTTGTGAAGTGAGTGGTGTAGATACCATCACTGTCGGTGCTGACCTCCGGTGACGCAGGTGCCTTCTATTTTCCTTTTCCTTTTCCCTTCCCACCTGTTGTGGGAAGTTTGGTAGCCTTCGCGGGGCGGAATGTCTCTGCCAGCAACTTTTGGTCTAGCCATGTTTGCAAAAATATTACAAAGATTCAGGAATAATTCAAGCAACTACACAGAAAAATAATTGCAGACAGACTAGCCGAGTCGACTGACGAGTCACTAAATCACTTTGGCGAGCCAGATCGAGCTCACCAAAAGGATTGACTCAGAATTTTCTAAGACAAATGGCATGTCGGTGATAGGAAAGGCCTTTCGGTGAATTGCCAACAACTTTCGGCAAGCAAGGATTAGTCCGCCAAAAGTTACAGTGCATTTTAGGGATTAGGGGCGTCAAAAGGGCGATCAAAGAAGACTTTCGGAGAACTCAGGATTCTCACCAAAAGTTACAGAACCTAACTTATAATTAAGCATGAAATTAAAGGCGATAAGGGGGACTTTGGTGAACTGCCGAGTGGTTCGGCCAGCTCGCCAAATGACCTAACGTGCCTACTTTCAACTTCATTTTTCAAATTCACCCCCGCAGCCTCTGAAAGAAAATCAAAGCATGCACTCTTCTAATTAATCTCAGACCCATTACACCTATGCCCCGGGATACTCAAACTTCTCCCAGTTTATCCAAATTTGGCCATTTGATGACTTTTGCCCTTAAGAATGACGTCAACTGCTCCATCATTGGGAAAAATACATCATTTGGCACAAATGCGGGTTACTTATACTTCACCCTACTAGACCCAACAACATGCAAACACAACCCTACAATTTTAATTAATATTAAGCATAAAAAATTTGGGAAATTCAACGATAAAGGCATTACATGCATAATATTCAAATTAAAATAGGCATTCAAGCATACAATTATGATCAGAGAGGCCCAGAACACGTCATTAAGATAAAAATCATTGCATAAGAGTAAAAATCGCTAAAAATGAATTCAGGGTTCATAAAACCAACCTTGAATGCCGATTAAACAAGTTGAAAAGCTAGGTGGCAAAGAATCCAACGCCGAACACAAACTTGATGACTAGTACGAGATAAAAGTGCAAAAATACGGAAAATATTGTGTGGGTGTGAGTTTGGGAAGTTCAAAAGTGAGGAAAAATGAAAAAGTTTGAAAGTTTAAACCTTTGGCCTTTAAAAATCGTCCAGTTCTCACCCATTCGGTGATATAAGTTTTGCTCGCCGACCCACTCGGCGATACACCGAGTAGGCTCTTAGTATGCCAAGTTTTATAGGACCTCCATTTAAACTGGGGGTCCAAACGACGGACAAAGTCGAGATCGCCGATCTGGTCGACAATTCACCAATCTGCTCCTGGGATCGCCGAGTTTTACAGGCTCTAATTTTAAAATGTCTTGAGTCCAACGACGGTCCAAGTCAGGATCATCGACCTCTTCAACGAGTCGCTGACTGGAATTTTGTTCGCCAACCTGCACTTTTCAAACACCTTCCACACTTTGACTTGCACAATCAACACACCATTATTTTAAACTAAAAAATAAAGCGATAAACACTTGGGTTGCCTCCCAAGAAGCGCCTTAGTTAACGTCGTGGCACGACACAAGTCTCTACTTAAATTCCATTTGTGGGGTTTGCCTCATTTTCATAAGGCAACCCTTCTTCTGGCTCTGGGTAGAGACAAGATAGCACTTGGTCCATTTGGGACTTTAGTAGCTGAATGAACATGGAATGAGAGCTTGTCATCTGATTCAGCATTAGGACATTCTCCTTTATCTCCTCCAACACTCTATCGTGCTCTTTGACTTTGTGTAGAATGAGTGAGAGGACCTCTTTAACTTGCCGACCCTCTTGCTTCTTCGTCCTTCAAAGCTCGTGAGGGGGAATGTACCTGTCCTTCTTTTTGGACATTACCTCTAATTCCATGACTTTCTTGGCCAAAACATCCAGCTGAGTCAACAATGCGGCCAATTTTTAGTCTTTTTCTGTCTCCTTGTTTGTCTTAATCATGCCATCAAGGAGTTAGGCTATTGTTTCATAAGGTTGTTGTATAAACAACCCGAAAAGAGTTGATCAATTGCGCTTCTATTTTCGGGACCAAAACCGCTATAGAAGCATTCCAGAAGCATCTTTTATGGAATTCCATAAGTTGGACACTACTGCAGGAGAGCCTTAAACCTTTGCCACAACTCGTAAACTGACTCACCCTCTAATTTACTGAAACTTAGGATATTATCCCTAAGCATCATCGCTTTCAAATGAGGGTGGTCCATTTGCTTGTTGTTGCTACAAGACATGTTCCTTGATGTTATGCTAAACAAGCAATACGAAAACCAAAATTGAAAATAAGTAAGTTCGATTATGACTAACAAGAACAAAATTCAACTTAACTAAAGAATCTTAACCAACACCACTCCCCGGCAGCGGCGCCATTTTCATTTCACGTATCAGGACACTTCATCCAATTCTAAGTGTCAACGATCGTTAGTCAATATAATAACCCAACTAAATGAGTTGGGGTCGAATCCCACATGGAGTGGTATATGTTTAAGATTTAAGATTAAAGTACGAATGTGTTCAAGTCAATCATAGGAATAGATATTTACGAATAAAAACATAATTCAAATTTAGGGTGACAAGAATGTCAAATCAAGGGAGTTTGGTTTTAACTATCAGCTACAACAACAACAAATAACACGAATTAACAAATAATGAGATGAGTTATTGGGATGTGATTGGATTATAGGCTAATATAGACAAATGAGTGATTGCAACTGTTAGTAAATAGTTGTAAATCAGTGACTAAGCTAGACTTTCTCTCGAACAATTTACCCCGAATCAAATTGGTTTCTCTCGAACACCAACAAGCATGCAAATAAAAGCAGCCTTCGCTTTAGTCCATTCACTCTCTCGAGCTGAACCCATGACAATCCAATACCCACAGACCATCAATTCAGTAATCTTGGTTTTAAAACCTCTCTCTCGAGCAAGCCAAAAACACTAAGGTAGAATTGCATTTGCAACTACAACCCTTTAAATTAAACCACAATTACTGAATGAAATCACTTCTAAATAGCATTTAAACTAACAATTAGCAATATCCACAAGCTAAATCAACTAATAATCACATAATCACACCCTAAGAATTGGGGTTTTAACTAGACATTATAAAAAGATAGAAATCGTTACCAAATTGTGTTTTCATCAACTGGGTAAGAATAATTTCGTCTCTACAAAGGTCCAAGTTGAAGAATCTCAAAGACCCACTTCCAATTTCTCAACAATGGAAAACTTCGATTCTTCAAAGCTAAGGAAAATTTTTTGTCTCAATACTCAAAGTTCAAAACTCAAATTCCAAAAATTTATTCTAAGATTATGATAAAAAGGTCCTAAAATTAATGTTTGAAAATGTATTTATAGTCACCAAAAATATGTTTCGATGGACCATTCAGCGCAATAAGTTGAGATCGCCAATCAACTCAGCGATCCGCCCTTTGGTCAAGTTCATCACCTTTCTGCTTTGGCCTTCAACATCTTCAAGTTCTGTAACTTTGGGTGATCCAACACTGTATCGCGAAACCACTTGGCGACACACCAACTGCTCCTTTCTATCGCCAAATTGACTTTCTCCTTCAGGGCTTTGCACTCTGGAACCTTAGGCGCGGTATTGGTCATTCGGTGACTCACCAAAGGGACTCGGAGATCACCAGGCCTTCATTTCTTCACTCTTTCAGCTCGCTTAGTTCTTTTTTGCAAGTTAATGTCCATGCTTTGTTCTTTGATCCAAACATCTGGAAATGAAGGACTTACTTCAGTTATTGGCACAAACCAAGCATTGGAGGACACAAAATCTATCCAAATAAAGCCCTAAATGAGTCCAAATCGTGGACTCATCACTAGGCCACCTAATAATCAATATATGATGACCAGGTGCACTAAGTTTTTCAGGAGAAAAATTCCAGGCAATTACAAGAAAAATGATCGTTGCTTTATTTGCAACAAGCCTGGACACTTTGCGAAGAATTGCCCTCAATCTAAAAGATCTGTCAAGACCCTCCAACTCTTTGATGACATAGTCGATCATATAAGAATATATCTTAGCAGAGATGATGACCTTGAATCGGTATTTTCACTGGAGGATGAACCGACGGGTGAAATTCTTTTCTCAATAGATGTCTATGAGATGGCTGGCGATAATACTGATATTAATGATGATCCAGGCCACAACATGTATCAAGTATCCAATGCAAAGGAAGAGATTGTTGACTTCCCTCACGAAGTCGATACTCCTCATGTTCAATTGGCTATCTACTCTTCAAAATGGGATAAAAAAGTGCAAGTCATTGCACTTATGGATACATGAGCCGCGTCATCCATTCTTAACCTAGCAGTTCTACCTGATGATCAATGGATTTCTCATTTCTAGAATTTTAGTACACCATTAAAGGAAATCCTTATGACCAAGCTGATTACAAATCATTCGGTCGTAATTGAGTTCTTCCCTGGATTACGATTCCGAACCAAACTCCTTGGTTCAGCTATTCCATGAAGAGATCTCATCATTGGGTTCGACATCTACACATAGCTCAAGGATCAACTTGAGATAAGAACTAAGAGAATATCTTTCAGACAACAGTTCAAGCCATATACTTCAATGTCGAAGTTATTCCAATTATTCGCTAACGAAGAAAGTATAGGAAATCTCGCCAACACAGTCTTTATGTTTAAAAAGAAAAGAATCAACCTAGATAAGATGGCAGAGTATCCACCGAAAATATTCACACAATTTGGGGACCCCTTTGATCCGTCAATTATGATAGAACGAAGGAAACATTATGAACTCCAGATATTCAAGGAGTATGGAGGAACTATCCTCAAGCCTTTTGGAGTCCACCTGGAATATCCATATTGCCATGTGTTCATTCTATTGGCAGATGATTTCCCCCAAGAACTCCTATGGTTAATCTAGTACTTATGTCACTAGTATAACATTTTTATGGAGTTCAACTGCAACTTGTTTAGGGATTTTGATAGAATCCAACCAGGCCCACAGAAATTTCTAATGTGGTTACGACCACAAAGTTGGTGGGTTCATTGCTTCAAAAATTCCTACGAGGTTAAGATATTCATGTTGCACCAAGAGGTGAAGATTATCAACAATCAGGTCCAAGCTAGACCAGAAATTTCCTTTTATTGGAAGTTTCCCACCTTTATTTTGTCCTAAAAAGATGAATATCACGAAGCTCAATGAATTATCTTCCAGCAAAATTGGTGTATCCCAAAAGAAATATGGCCTAAAGAATGAGCTCGATGGAACTACACGGACGACCACCCTCACAGGGAAAAAGTCCGACAATCTGGGAAATAATATCAAGCCCCATAAGAGATAACAAGAGATAAAGTTACTCAGGCCATTACTAGCATAAGACTGAACTTTCCTTCACAAAAATGGGATCACGATATGGCGCGACCATCCAACGGAAATAAGTACTTCACCAGATCGACCAAACGAAGCCTCAAAAAGAAGGAGTTGTACAAGAAGAAACATGGTTTCGATTGGTGGATCGAAGAAGGATATTCAAGCCCACCTTCAACCTCTGCATGATCGAATGACGCTTGATGACATGTGCAAGAAATTACCACTTACCCGCCAAAGTTTACTACTAAACTTCCTAGCAAAGTTCGTCACAAGACTTCCTAGAAAAGTTTACCAATAAGCTGCTTATCCACCTGCTTGCAAACTTCCTGCAAGTAGCTTATCCACCTACTTTGATGTTGCAAACAAGTCGCTTATCCACCTGATTAAGAAATGTCTACACATAGCTTATACACCTTCTTGGAATCTTCTACAAGCTGCTCATCCACCAGCTTGCACGTGTTGTCACATGCCAACAATTTAGTTTGTTTTATTTGCTTTGTTTTAGTAGGCTCCTTCACATATTAAGTGGGGACCGATTTGAATAAAAATTTGTTGTCTTTTACTATGTTAGATAAAGATAGTACATCCGGATAAGGGGTTACTATTTTTAGATATGATAGGGATTATCTATTACTAGAATAGTGTGCCATGTAAGATAATGTTTTTAATTTTGGTTTGTTTATATTAGGCCACCTTCTCCTATAAAAGGGAGGCCAAGTCTTAGTTAGAAATCAGATTTGGATTAAATTAGAATAGATTAGAGAAAAAACAAGATTCATAGCTTAGAGTCTTAAGAGTTTTTCCTAGAAAATCTCTTTAGTTTTACTACACTTTTGTATATTTTTCAATATGAATAAAAAGATTGTTGACTAAACCTCTCTCTTGTTATTCTCTCTTGGAGGGGATAGAAAGTTCGGTCCGATAGGTAGTTTAAAGAACGGGGTAAGAGAAAACACTCTGCAAGTATGCTTGTTTGTTATCTCAATGGTTTCAATATCCGGAAAGTATGACTATAAGTGATTTCAATGGCTTTCTGGGTTTATCAAAATCACCTTGAAACAACTACATAGTAAGTTTACCATTTCATCGCTTGTTGTAATTACAATAGCCTTCTAGAAATAATTAAGTACATAAGATGATAACGGTAGAATAGAACTTGTTCCCAGACTGTTGAAGGGCGCTATAGGCCAGGAGAGCCGCGAAAAGCCCATGTTTTGTCGGGAAAAGTTGTATTATCTACTGTACAGTTTACTACTTAAAAGTAAGGTAGCTATTGTGGTTAGAATCTAGCGGAGTTTTGGATGGTTGTGTAGCCTAAAACTTGTGATAGTTGTCTCTTAAGGATGTTGCATGGCAGCCCGTTATGGCGCGTCTTTCCCTTCTAGATACTAGATACTACGAATACCAGCATGCAAACTTGGGCATGTCAGAAATAACTCTCAACGCAGGGACTACCTTTGTTACGATATTCCTAAACTTCAACATGTCCCTACAAGATCCGTATCTGACAAAAGCGTTGAAGATACAGGTCAAAATACTTGGAGCTCCTCAAGCTAGAGATTCCATGCATGCTACTTTTCATTATCAGCTGGCTTGGAGAGTCCAAAACCATGCTATAGACCTATCTCTTCCAAGTGGCCAAGATGCTTTGTTCCTAAATGTAGATGCCACCAATGGAACCACTCAGTGTATCCAGATCCCAAGGCATATATCTAGAGAAGAGCTTGTGAAAGTTCTTCTTGACGCATGGGTCACAAAATATGAGAAGTTGAGAGTCCATCATCAACATCTCTTTCTTGATGAACCTGATTTGACCATGCCAAAAAAATGACATACTTAGTCAGTCACTTCCCCCACAAAAGTCCAAACCAAATAGTCTTCCCTATCCATATACACCAATCTCATATTAATATTCCTGAGGATAAATACGCAAACACTATATCTTGGTTTCTAAGTGGCTTTAAGTGTGATCATGATTGGATTAGAGAATTCAATCAGGATAGACGTGGTGTACAATGGTTCACTTTCCCCTTCACAAGGCATATTGCATGTAACATAGACTGTGAGTGCAAAGGATGCCAAGAAGGTGACTTGGATGATGTTGATAGAAGCAAAAACGGGAAAAAAGTGCAGAAACTCTGAAAAGGAATTCAAAAGAAGATTTAATGATGTAGATGCAACTATTGGTTCTCTAAGACGTCCTGGAAAATATGAATTCCTTGTTTCATACAAAGCCCAAAATAATTACCCAATCAAATGGTACTCCAAAAAATGAACAAGCTCATCCATTATTCATGATATCCCCAATGAGCTCCAATCACACATACAATCTCCCATCATACTCCACTTTTAAAAAGGATAATCTTAGCCATACTCCAAAAATACCACAAAAGAGAGTTATTCTAAATCGGGAGAAACAATGCCTACAGGCAACTTAGAGGAAACATAGATATCATGAGCCAAAATAGATTGTTTTCCACCAAGAGTCATTATATCGAGAGCATTACTCCTACTCAAGTCCTACTAGTTACGAAGGAGAATAAATTGATAGATACATTTGTCCAAAATGTTAGGCTTATCAAAGCACTAGAACAAAGATTGCATCTCATCCCGCTTGATCAGAGCCCACAAGGGTCATCACTCTTCCAGTTCTTCGATCATCAACGTAAAGAGATGGACTTTATAAGTGATCAAATCCTGGAATTGAAATATGGTAGGATTGAATCAGCTGAGAACCCAATCCCTCCTCCTACCTCATTTTCTTTGTCTCTACAGACACATTTCATACTGAGACAAGATAACCCTTTTTCCATTTTCAATGATTGTTCACATATGCCTTTGTCATTCGCCCCAGTACCAGATGAGAATAGGTTTAACACTGCCAAATTTGTTTGGGATCTAAAGGACGCAGCTGCGGCCTAAAACAAGACTGAAGCAGTACTACGACAATCAAAATGGAAAATGGATCTTCATACTAGGACAAACAATAAGGTCGTACCAATATCAAGTCACATAGCCCCATCTGGGGACCTTGTCTACTTAGACCTAGGTCCATCTATTCAACATGTTGACTTAGAGGTATCCAAGTATGATATGTCGCCTGAAGACTACAACCTGATTAAACATAGTCTTCCTGATGATGGTAGGGTCCGCCATGAAAGGAGCATCCTAGATAATGACTTCATCAACTTTGATCAAGAAGTTTCACAACTGTACAACCTAGACAAGGATGATAATCTAGATTCTAATATCCTTATAGAGGAAACTTTGTCAAGAATTGAAGAGTTCTATGATGTTGTTGAGCAACAAAGTAATTCAGATGTTGTTGAATAACAAAGTAATTCATCTTTAGATGAATATTGTGAATCTAGTATCGCACATATTGACCTTACTGAAGAATGTGGTACAATCTTAGATGTTGATGGGTCACCTCAGTTCACCAAATGCCAACAAAGGAATAGAAGAAGAAGCAAATGCCACAGGCAGGCTCAAAAGGCAAGAATGATTAAGCTAAGAGATAAAGAATCTACCTCAACTAAACGATCCAATCCACCAGAGGATGAATCTCCCTTAAATAGGTGATCCAAAAAGAAAAAAAGAAAGGATATGTTTATTTGCTGGAAGAACTCACACCTTATAAGAGATTGTCTATACTCTAGGAAAGAAAAGAGAGTTTGCCCAGCTTTTGGCTGATACAGTAGAACATACTAGCATCTGCACCATTAAGAAAGATATAGTGGTTGATGAAGGGCCACCAAAAGTGACTCTTATTTCCCATGGTCCTGACTCTCAACTGAAGGATGTTCTATTTCAGACATTTGATTTAAAGGAAAAAGAAGTCAATGTCATCTCAGGCATTGAGACTCCTCATGTCCAACTTGCAATCTATCCAGCCAAATAGGATAGACCTATCCAAGTAATCGTTGTTATGGATACATGAGCAGTTGAATCAATGCTCAACCCTACTGTCCTTCCAAAGGAGCAATGGATTCCACATCTTCAATACAACCTCTAAAGGAATCCTCATAACTAGGGTAACCTCAAAGAATCCTATCACAATAGAATTTTTCCCAGGTGTACAATTCATAACCAAGTTGCTTGGCTCTATTATCCCAAGGATGGATCTCCTAATTGGATTTGATATCTACAAGCAGCTCAATGATCGACTCAAGGTAAAGACACAAGGTATAGCCTTCAGGGACAAGTTTAAACAATATACAAAATTCACAAGGCTATTTCCAATTAATGAGGATGAACGAGTCAAGAATATCAAGTGTTAGCTAGTGGAAGAATCATGTGATGATTCCCACAAAGAGTTTGTGAAGAAGAATGATAAGACTTTATGGTTAAATGAAGAATTATTCATCAGACTCCCACTCAAGAGGAATGAAAACATCAACCCTACAGGAGAAATCCACTCAGGGATAAACCCGGAACATCTACAGCTTGCTAAGAAGGAATGTGACGAATTGTTGGAATACAGACTAATTGAGCCATCTAATTCTCAATGGTCCTGTGAGCTCGAACAAGCAAGAGGTAAACTTCGATTGGTCATCAATTATCAACCTCTTAACCACTTCCTTCTAGATGATGAATTCCCCATTCCAAATAAGCTGACCCTATTTTCACATTTAACCAAAGCCAAATACTTCTCAAAGTTTGATCTTAAATCAGGCTTCTGGCAATTGGGTATACACCTAGAAGATAAGTCCAAAACTGGTTTTTGCATACCTGACCACCACTACCAATGGAAAGTTATGTCGTTTGGACTCAAACCAGCCCCTTCTCTTTTCCAAAAGGCCATGATTAAGATTTTCCAGCCCATACTCCACACATCGCTAGTATACATTGATGATATCCTATTATTTAGTGATATAATGGAGAAACACTTTGGCATTCTTCACAAATTCCATGAATTAGTGAAGTAATATGGCATCATGCTATCTGAGAAATAAATGATTCTTGTGAAGGATGAAATAGACTTCTTAGGAATGCATTTCACTCATGGAGTATATCCCAGGGCCACACATTTGCGAGGAGTTGATCAAATTCCCTGATACTAACTTTGCGGTCAAACAACTCCAACAATTTCTTAGTGTGATAAATTACGTTCAAGATTTTATCCAAGATGTCTCTACATACATTTCTCCACTTACGAAAATGTTAAAAAAAAAGGCTCCAACTTGGGGAAAAGACCAAGATGATGCAGTCCGCAAAATCAAAGACATCCAAGGAAGTCAAAACCCTTCATATTCCTTATGATAGTTTGAAGATATTGCAGACTGATGCTAGTAATGAATACATGAGTGCTATCCTTTTAGAAGAAAAAGATGGCCAGCGCAAATATGTGGATATGCCAGTGGAAAGTTTAAGGATGCAGAACAACATTATCATTCCACATTCAAATAGATTCTAGCTATCAAAAATGGAATTAAGAAGTTAAACTTGTTCCTAATCTATATAGAATTTCTAATTGAAATGGATATGAGAGCTTTCCCAAAGATAATCCTGAACCCCCAAATCCTTCAATGGGCACAATGGTTCTCTCCTTATGAATTCCAAGTAAAGAATCTCAAAGGAAAAGACAATATCATGGCAGATTTCTTGTCAAGGCCTCAGACATTTTCTAGAAGATTCAAAGTTGAGCCCGACAAGGAACAGAAAAAACCTGCCGCTAAGCTTCGGCTACCTCAGACCAAACATGGTTACGATTGGTAGATGGAAGAAGGATATTCAAGACCATCTTCAACACCTTCAAACTCTACGTAATCGAATGACGCCTGATGACATGTGCAAGAAATTACCACTTACCCGCCAAGGTTTATTGTTAAATTTCCTAGCAAAGTTTGTCAAAAGACTTCCTAGAAAAGTTTGCCAATAAGCTGCTTACCCACCTGCTTGCAAGCTTCCCACAAGTAGATTATCCACCTACTTTGATATTGCATAAAAGTAGCGTATCCACTTGCTTGAGAGATGTCTACAAGTAGTTTGCACACCTCCTTGGAATCTTCTACAAGCTGCTCATCCACCAGCTTGCACGTGTTGTCACATGCCAACAATTTAGTTTGTTCTATTTGTTTTGGTTTAGTAGACTCTTTCACATGTTAAGTGGGGCCCAGTTTGAATAAAGTTTGTTGTCTTTTACTATATTAGATAAAGATAGTAAGTTCGGATAATGGTTTACTATTTTTAGATAGGATAAGGCTTATCTATTACTAGAATAGTGTGCATGTAAGATAAGATTTTTAATTTTGGTTTGGTTGTATTAGGACACCCTCTCCTATAAAAGGGAGGCCAAGTCTTAGTTGTAAGAGAGATTGGAATAGAATAGAGAAAAAACAAGAGTCATAGCTTAGAGTCTTAAGAGTTTTTCTTACAAAATCTTGAGTTTTACTACTCTTTTGTATATTTTCCAGTATGAATAAAAAGATTATTGGCTAAACCTCTCTCTTGTCTTCTTTCTTGGGGGGGATGGAAATTTTGGTCCGGTAGGTAGTTGAAAGAATAGGGTAAGAGAAAACACTCGGCAAGTATGTTTGTTTGTTATCTCAATGGTTTCAATATCCGGCAAGTTTGACTATAAGTGATTTCAATGGCTTTCTGAGTTTATCAAAATCATCTTGACACAACTACATAGTAAGTTTACCATTTCATCGCTTGTTGTAATTACAATAGCCTTTTGGAAATAATTAAATACGTAAGACGGTAATGGTAGAATAGAACTTGTTCCCAGACTGTTGAAGGGAGCTATAGGCTAGGAAAGCCGTGAAAAGCCCATGTTTTGTCGGAAAAAGTTGTATTTCTACTGTACGATTTACTGCTTAAAGTTAAGGTAGCTATTGTGGTTGGAATCTCACGAAGTTTTGGATGGCTGTGTAGCCTAAAAATTGTGATAGTTGTCTCTTGAGAATGTTGCATGGCATGCTGCCTATATGGACGTGAACGCCTAAAGTTTACATAGAAAGTTATTGAGTTGCGAGCTAGTCATGAATATTGCCCGATGCCATTTGACGTCTCATGCTCTACATGAATATTGCACCATGTGTAGCTTCTCGTGCAAATAAGGGAGTAGATAGGCCAAGGGCACGAGAAGCAACACATAGTGCAATATTCATGTCAAGCTTGAGACGTCAAATGGCATCGGACAATATTCATGACTAGCTCGCAACTCAATAACTTTCTATGTAAACTTTAGGCGTTCACGTCCATATAGGCGGTATGCCATGCAACATCCTCAAGAGACAACTATCACAAGTTTTAGGATACATAGCCATCCAAAACTCCGCGAGATTCCAACCACAATAGCTACCTTACTTTTAAGCAGTAAACAATACAGTAGATAATACAACTTTTCCCGACAAACATGGGCTTTTCGTGGTTCTCCTAGCCTATAGTGCCCTTCAAGTATGGGAACAAGTTCTATTCTACCGTTACCGTCTTATTTACTTAATTATTTCCAGAAGGTTATTGTAATTACAACAAGTGATGAAATGGTAAAATTACTATGTAGTTGTGTCAAGATGATTTTGATAAACTCAGAAAGCCATTGAAATCACTTATAGTCAAACTTGCCGAATATTGAAACCATTAAGATAACAAACAAGAATATTTGCCGAATGTTTTCTCTTACCCCGTTCTTTTAACTACCTACTAGACCGAACTTTCCATCCCCCCAAGAGAGAAGAAAAAGAGAGAGGTTTAGCAAACAATATCGATACTATGTTATCTTTTTTTTTAATCATTTTGAGTAAATACACTTGGATCTACATTCTTCGTGTCAAGTCTGAAGCTCTTTCTATATGTATCCAATTTCGTACTAATGTTGAAAAGTATTTTGGACGATCTATTAAATCTTTTCAAGCTGATTGGGGAGGTGAGTTTCAAGCCTTGACTCAATATTTACGTGATAATGGGATTACGCAAAGATCCTCACGTCCCTATACTCCCAAACAAAATGGTTGTGCGGAACAAAAACATAGGCATATTTTTGAAACAGAGAGAGCACTCTTGCATCATTCTAATGTCCCTTCTCATTTTTGGACTAATGCTTTGGAAACAATTATGTATACTATTAATAGACTACCTACACCTCGGCTATAACATCAATCCCCATTTTTTGTTCTATTTCAAACAAATCCTAATTACTCTTTATTACGTATCTTTGGTTTTTGTTTTCCTTGGCTTCGTCCTTACGCAAAGGAGAAATTGTCACCTAGGTCTAAACCTTGTATTTTTCTAGGATATAGTAAAATTCATAAGGGGTATAAATGTTTTGACCCTGATTCAGGATTTTTTTTGTATCTCGTCATGTCATTTTTGATGAAAATGTGTTTCCATTTTCCTCGCAGGATGAAAAGGTTCCCAGCTCATCAACCAATTCTATCGGTGACTCAATAACTTGACAACTACCCATGTTGCCTTCACAACCAACACTCCATGTTTCCTGTGAGACAAATGTTATCACTTCTATATTACCTTCACCTATGCAGCTTTACACCAACCTTCAACGGGAACAAACATACACTCACCACTACCTAGCTCCATCCCATCATTTGTGATAATACCATCACATGATAATGGCATCCCCTTGAGTGTTGACGTCTCTCAAACTTCTGTACCTACTACTCTATTTGATAATAATTCATCTCTGGCTCCACTGCCTCATGTTCATCGCATGGTTACTCGTACTCAAACAGGCTCGTTGAAGCTTAAGATTCCCTTTTCCTTGTCTGATGTTACACATTCTAGTGAGGAACCTACTTGTTATTCACAAGCTTCTAAGGAGGACCATTGGCGTCGTGTGATAGCTGACGAGTATAATGCTTTGATTCAGAACGGAACCTGGAACTTATAACTTCATCATCTTCTCAGAATGTTATTGATTGTCTTTGGGCGTTCAAAACAAAGCTGAAATCTGACGGGTCTCTGGATTGTCACAAGGCACGCTTGGTTGCCAAGGGGTATCATCAACGTCCTGGAATTGACTTTGTGGATACATTTAGTCCGGTGGTAAAGCCGATAACAATCAGACTGTTACTCTCATTAGCTGTGATTAAAGGTTGGAATATCACACAACTGGACATTTTGAATGCGTTCCTCTATGAGCATTTAGATGAGGTTGTTTATATGTTGCAACCTCCCGGATTCGTTGATCCATCTCGTTCTGATCATGTTTGTATGCTGAAACCCTCTCTTTACAGTTTGAAACAAGCACCTTGTATGTGGAACAAACGCTTAACTGATGCACTTTTTCTCTTGGCTTCTTGGGTTCTAAGACTGATAACTCTTTATTCTACATATCCATTGCTACTGATAAGATTTTTTGTTTGGTGTATGTCGATGATATATTGTTAATGGGTAATAACCCTGCTCGAATTAAGTCACTCGTTACACAACTTCAGGCCCAATTTTTGTTCGTGACCGTGGCACTCTTTCTTATTTTCTGGGAATTGATGCAACCTGGGCCAGTGAGGGCTTGTTTTGGTCTCAATGTAAATATGTTGAGGACCTTCTTAATCGAATACATATGGCTGTTTGTAGTCCTGTTTGCTCACCCATGCAACCTGCGTCGAAGTTATCATATACTTCTGGTGTTCTTTTCAATGATCTTTCTTTATATCGCAGCACCGTTGGGGCACTTCAGTACCTCACCTTCACTCGACCAGACGTTGCTTATGTTGTGAGCAAAGTATCCCAATTCATGAACTGTCCCCTGGATGTTCACTGGATAGCTGTGAAACGTATTTTATGTTATGTTAAAGCTATTGCTTCCCATGGCCTGTTCTTCAACATACTTCAAATAACTTGCTTCACGGATATTCTGATTCGGATTGGGGGGGATGTGGATGATCGAAAATCCACCACTGGTCTTGCTATATTTCTTGGTGATAACTTGATCTCATGGTCTTCACGGAAGCAACGAGCTGTCTCTAGGTCCAGCACTGAGGCTGAGTATCGGGCATTAATAGCAGCTACATCTAAAATTAACTGGGTTGAATTCCTTCTTCGGGAGATAGGCTGCTTCACATCTACTGTTCCTATCCTTTGGTGTGATAACCTTTTATCACATGACACTTCATATTGACAAAAAAATTCCACCTTGAAAAATATTTAAATTTTTTTTAATATAAATTATATAAAATTAAAAAAAAAATACTCAAAAATTTATTGACACACACACTTTTTTAACTTTTATAATTTTTTCCAAATTTATCTTGATTTTTTATTTTTATAAAATTATCACGTTTAAGTTATATTTGAAGTTTAAATTGTATTACATGATTTTATTTTTATTTTTTTTAAAAAGGAAGGAGATATATTTGAATTCTAAATATTTATTGCGAGAAAAAGGTCAAACAAAATTCTAATTTCAACTTGATTGATTCTTTTTATTTACTCTAGTTAGTCTAAAATTAAAGTGGAGAAAAATAACCAGCATACCTTGTGAGGAAAAAAAAGGATATATCGTTCAACGAAACCGTTAATATTCTCGAGTTACATTACTTCATAGCTGTATGTTTATTGATCAATTGCAGGGTGGAGCTCTTCGTTAGAAGGGTTTCAAGTAACATCATTTTAGTAGAAAATTATATTGTACATAGATTAAATTTTAATTATATATATTGTTGATACTTATTGAAATAAGTTGAAGATTTTGTATAATGATGAAGGGATCGTAAAATTTGTTTGAAGTTGTGTTCTAACACTGCTAGCAGCACATAATAATACTTCTAGATGAAAATATCACTTTAGGAATAAAATGGCTAGAACAAGTAAAACCATATAACCTAGAAGATAAACAGTTGACAATAAATTATGAAAATAAAAGAGTAATAATAAAAAGGACTTTAGTATGAAAAAAATATGAAAATATATATACTTGCAAAGATAATAATAGAAGGATATTACAACAGATATTATACACCAATGATAGATACAGGAGCAGAAGCTAATATATGTAAATATAATTGTTTACCAGAAGATGAGTGGAAAAAATTAAAAACACCGATAGTAGTAACAGGATTTAATAATGAAGGAAGCATGATCACATATAAGGCAAAAAATATAAAAATACAAATATGGGATAAGATATTAACTATAGAGGAAATATATAACTTTGAATTGACTACAAAAGATATGCTATTAGGGATGCCATTTTTAGAAAAATTATACCCACATATAATAACAAAAACACACTGGTGGTTCACAACACCGTGTAAACAAAAAATAGGAGCAAAAAGAGTAAATAATAAAAAACGAAAAACAACATAATGGATAAAAGGAAGCGAAAAAATTACACAAAAATTAGAAAATATGAAAGAAGAAGACCCTAAAATAGAATTAATTATATTCTCTATAGATAAAGTAAAGATAATCCAAGATAAGTTAGAATTATTATATAGTGAGGATGAAACGACCCCAAAAATGCCCGAAAATGTGCTTCGGAAACACCTATAAATTGTAATTTCCATATATCTCAAAATCCGTGCATCATTTCGGAAATTCGACTTCGTATTCTTATTCAGGGGGTCAAATTGAGTGGGAAATGAGTCTAACCCAAATTTTAGAGCAACCGTATCAAAATCCGAAATTTCCAAGTGAAGCCTTTTTCGAGGGTCTACTTTGAAGGGTCATATCTCCTAGCACACGAATTATTTGGGTGGCTAATAATATATCCATGGAAAGCCCTTTGAGTTAGCTACCTAACGCACTTCGTTTCACCTCATTCGGAGTTCGGACGAAGAAGTTATGCCTATTTTCGTAAAGTCGGTCCGGCAGAAAAAGGCATTTCCAAAGAAGCCGATTTCTTGTTCATTTACTGTTCACCCGCCTAAAAACTTTTCTAAGTGTTGGACCATTTCTTCCAAATGACATATATTATTTCCTATATACTATTAGTTCATCCCCATCCCTAAAATCATTCCCTCTCTCAAATATTTCTCTCAACTCAAGAAGAAGAAGAAAGTGGGAGCTAGGGCTTGGATTCAAAGCTTTCTTCATCAAATTTTGTGGGAGATCATAGCAAAGGTATGGGGATCCTTTATCCTTGATCATTCTTTCTTTCAAGGAGCCCAATCAAAAGGTTTTCAAGGTTTTCAAATACACAAAAATCCTATTTCGAATTCTAAGCATGGGTTCTTGCATTAAATAATTTCAAATGATGTTTCATGTGGTTATTAATGATTATTTATGATTTTAAGAAAGAAATATTTGTGAACCCATGTCTTCTCAAATTCTTTAAATTTAGCCTAAAGTGAGTTTAATGATTTTGAGTAATTGATGTAGGATTATTGAGTGGTTGATGTGGGTTGTTCTTATATGATCTTAGCTATGTTGAGTTGCTAGAAATTGTTATTGAATGGTATAATGTGAGGTAGTAGCCTTGAATGGTCATAAATTGGGATTTAGACTTTATGTTGGTTATTGGATATTGTTTAGCTTAGCTTGTATAGTTGATTGTTGTTATTATCATTGTTATTGTATTGTTAAATTGTTGGAAGATGAGGATGATGAAGATAGCCATGGAAAGAGGGTAAGTTGATCAAACTTGATAAATATTGTATAATTGGCATGGAATTGAGTATTGTGGCTTATGGCCTTTGAAAAGGATGGTGAGATGGCTTGATCTCTTAGTATTAATAATATTGTTATTAATTGGCTTGATCCACCTTTGGTGGAGGTGGTTATTTGTTGTATTGTTGTGAATTGAGGCCATGAAGGGCATTAGGTGAATGTTATTATATTGTTGTATTATTATACACATATGAGGCTAGATGTAAAGTCCTATATGAAGCTATATGTGAAGGTATGATGTGAATGAGTTTATGTGATCTTGTGATGATCCTATTATGGTCTATTTTGCATATTATCATGAAATGGAATTATTATGTGATGTTTATGGTTTTCATGCTTCCATGATCAAATTATGAAGGTTGATATATATATGTATGTTGTTGGTGGGCTGATTTATATGTATTTCGAAATTGGTTGGACTTAGTACTCTTGAAGTACATGATTTCATTTACATGAACAATAGCCCATCATGTGTTTGATAAAATGCCCATTTATAGAATCCTTAGGAAATGGAAGGTCCAATGTACGTCCTATGAATCGAATAGCTATATAATTATTGAAATGATGATGAAATGGACACATGTATATGATTTTCTCTATATAAGTGTTGTGAGTCGACCAAGCCTAGTACGGGGGTAGTAGGCCCGTATAACCGTATCGAGGGGTTGGTACCTTGGTTGCCTAGTACGGGGGTAGTAGGCCCGTATAACCGTATCGAGGGGTTGGTACCTTGGTTGCCTAGTACGGGGGTAGTAGGCCCGTATAACCATATCGAGGGGTTGGTACCTTGGTTGCCTAGTACGGGGGTAGTAGGCCCGTATAACCATATCGAGGGTTTGTACCTTGGTCCCTAGCTCGGGGGTGGTAGGCCCGGGTAACCACATTGAGGGGTTTGTACCTCATTCGCCTCTCCAAGGGGGTGGTAGGCCTTGGAAATACTATATTGATGGTCACTCACCACACATGTACTATGCCCCACTAAATATGATTTATTTTATGTAAGCATCATTATACATATCCTCTCATTAATATGCTATCTATCGAGTATGATTATGCACTTTGCCTATAAAGTCCTTATCTAAGGTAATCTTGGGGAACACTTAAGTGTGCTTGAAGAGGATTGTGTGGGCGGTCACTTCTTGTCTCACTCAAGTGTGTCTTAAGGTTATATTAGGTAGAGGTCCTATGGTAATGAAATGACATGTGTCCTTCTAAAGTTAAGCATGAGTTGTATATGGATTTATATTAAGTATATGTATGGTTGGCTATGGTCTAATATGTTAATGTTGACTTGTATTATGTCTCTTATACTTGCAAAGGAAAGGTTTTATCAAAGGACATGAAAGCATACCTTTCTTGTAAATGTCCGTTGTGCATATTTTCTTGCATGGTCTCCATACTTAGTACTTAATTGTGCTAACCCCTTTCTTTTGCTTTTTGACTAAAGTGTAGGGATTTGGAGATGGTGATATGTCATGACTACTTGATAGGTTTTTAAGAGTTGAAGATGAAGACTTGGTGAGTCCTCATAGATTCGAGGGCAATAACCAACATGTTCTTTTTATGTCTCTCTAGTATTTGCTTAAGTTTTGAGTGGGCTTAGTCCCAATGTTATATTCAGGGTATTAGATGGTTTTGAGACATATTGTATAAAGTCTAGAATGTCTATCGCTTGCTATTTATTGAAAGTATCTTCGTGAGTGAAGAAAGTTTTTAATTCCTTATGGTTTTGGTGTCTATGCAATGAATGAATGCTAAGAGGCTTGTATTAGACCTCTTCGAGGTCGAGTACGCCGGTTACGACTAGGGGTGCTCCGGGTCGTGACAAACTTGGTATCAGAGCATAAGCTTCCGGGATGGTCTTAGGTTGTCACAAAACCACATCTAGTAGAGTCTTGTTCATAATGTGAAGCGCCACATTATGAATAGGAGGCTATTGGGTGCTAAGGAAGTTTCACTTCTTCATTCTTTTAGTCGTGCCATGGAGTTCTCTCTATAATGTCTTCCCTTGTTCCGTATGTGATGGTCATTTGGGTGTTACCTTTGAGGAAGTTTTAATGTTGCAAGGATTGAGGGAGAGAATGTTAGTTGTGATGCCAACTATGACTTGGTGACTTAGTAGGTGTGAGGTGAAAGATTGTGGTGATGACTTTAGTATTGTCACGACCCGGGAGCACCCCCTAGTCGTAACCGGCGTACTCGACCTCGAAGAGGTCTAATACAAGCCTCTTAGCATTCATTCATCGCATAGACACTAAAACCATAAGGAATTTAAAACTTTCTTTACCAAGAAAACATTGCATAAAAAAAATAGCAAGCGGAAGACTTTCTAGACTTTATACATGATGTCTCAAACCATCTAATACTTTAGAGTACAAAATTCGGGACTAATCCCGTACACAACTTAAACAAAACTAAAAAGACATAAAAGAACATATTGGGTATTGTCCTCGAATCTATGAGGACTCACAAAGTCTTCATCTTCAACACTTAGAAACCTATCAAAGCCATGACATGTCATCATCTCCAAATCCCTACACTTTAGTCCAAAAGGGGAAGAAAGGGGTTAGCACAATTAAGTACTAAGTATGGAGACCATGCAAAACATGCCCAAAAAGGGACATTTATTTGAAATATGTGCTTTCATGCCATTTTTGATAAAACCTTCATATCACAATTATAAGAGACACATTTCAAGTCATCATCCACATATAAGACAATACCCACATAATAGACATAATGCAAGTCAACATTAACATATAAGACCATAGCCAACCATACATATACTCAACATATGTCCATATACAATCCATGCTTAACTTTAAAAGAACACATGTCATTTCATTACCATAAGACCTCTACCTAATATAACCTTAAGACACACTTGAGTGAGACAAGAAGTGACCGCCCATACAATCTCTTCAAGCACACTTAAGTGTTCCCCAAGATTACCTTAGATAAGGACATTTCATTTACAACATAACTTCAATAGACCAACATTCTTTAAGAAACCATTTAGGGCACATTCATGTCACATACATTAGGATTTAGAGAAACTCACTATGACCCTCTCCAAGCCTACTCGTGCAATGTATAGGTAGCATCCCATACTACTACCTACACTTTGTAGAACCTGTCAAGAAACCATGATGAAATCTCACATGATGGGAAGTAAGCATTTAACCGACATAGACCATGAGAGCTTGTCATGGAATCCGGTGTCATGAGTCCCCACACCGAAAAGAGGTGGTCTACTTGCCTAAGGAAGACCGGTATATAGCTTAATGGATCCACTAGCTTCCTATGCGGGCACATAGTTTATGGGATAAGGTAGACGATCATTGAAACTCATGCCTAACTGTCGGGGGAGTTTCCATCTAACCAAATCCGCTCGGTGCTTAGCCTACATTCCCATAGAATAGTTCATTACTTTGACATTATCGAGACATGAAAGGGTGCCATAAGCCTGCCGATTCAAGTCTCATTATTTAACACATGAAAGGGTGCCATAAGCTCCCCGATTCAAGGTACATTTAGGAAAGCTCATTAACTCCACTTGAAAGGGTGCCATGGTCCTGCCGATTCAAGTCTCATCATTAACCTTTATGGAAAGGGTGCCATAAGCCTGCCGATTCCAAGGTTCATTACTTTTCATTAATGGAAGGGTGCCATAAGCCTGCGATCCAAGGTTCATTATAAGCATGTGTGGAAGGGTGCCATGGGCCTACCGATCCAAGGATACAACAATCAACAATATAATCATTTATACCGAGAAAAGGATGCATAAGCCCTATCAATTCAAGGTATACTTTACATTGAAGAATCCTTCATATTCTATCATCAACATTCATGAGTGTCATCAACACATCTATGAAATTTCCATACATCTCATAACTCAAGCTTTTAAGCATCGATTCATCAATTCTCCATAGTTGGACATTTTGTCAAACACCTTGAAGGCATGTAATGGAATCAAAGAGCATGGAAAATAGGGTAGTAATTATACAACCAAACCAAGTGAACAACCTACAACAACACCCTTACATTCATAACGTGATCACATTATCTTCATTCACATCATACTTTCACATATAGCTTCATATAGGACTTTACATATAGCCTCATTCATATATAATAATATAACAATACAATAACACTCATATAATACCCTTCATAGCCTCAATCATAATACATTCCATAAGTAGACACCTCCACCATAAGTGGATCACACATCAATCTATCAAGATTCTATATCAATTCTACATTAACAATGAAGTTAGGCCAACTTACCCTTTTTCAAAGCCACAATCATCATTCCTCAACTCTCCAATAATTCACAATAGATAAGCATAGCTAATAATAAAATCAACTATTCAACTCCATTTAAGCATAATTCTATCATCATTCAATCACAAACAATAATCCCACTTCATATGCCAACTTTAGGAATTTAGGGAAAACATGGGTTCATGGGGATTTCTTTCTAAAAATCATTAATAATCATTAATAACAATATAAATCATCATTTAAAACCTTTCTTATGCAAGAACCCATGCTAGAATCGAAATAGGATTTTTTTTGTGTATTTGAAAAACCTTGAAAACCTTTTGATTGGGCTCCTTGAAAGAAAGAATGATCAAGGATAAAGGATCCCCATACCTTTGCTATGATCTCCCACAAAATTTGATGAAGAAAGCTTTGAATCCAAGCCCTAGCTCCCACTTCTTCTTCTTCTTGAGTTGGAGAGAAATATTTGAGAGAGGGAATGATTTTAGGGATGGGGATGAACTAATAGTATATAGGAAATAATATATGTCATTTGGAAGAAATGGTCCAACACTTAGAAAAGTTTTTAGGCGGGTGAACAGTAAATGAACAATAAATCGGCTTACTGGAAATGCCTTTTTCTGCCGGACCGACTTTACGAAAATAGGCATAACTTCTTCGTCCGAACTCCGAATGAGGTGAAACGAAGTGCGTTAGGTAGCTAACTCAAAGGGCTTTCCATGGATATATTATTAGCCACCCAAATAATTCGTGTGCTAGGAGATATGACCCTTCAAAGTAGACCCTCGAAAAAGGCTTCACTTGGAAATTTCGGATTTTGATACGGTTGCTCTAAAATTTGGGTTAGACCCATTTCCCACTCAATTTGACGCCCTAAACAAGAATATGAAGTCGGATTTTTCGAAAACGAAACGGATCTTTTAATACACAGCTAAACAAGTTTTCGGTAACTTCCGAAGCACATTTTTAAGACCTTTTTGGGTCAAATTCAATTATAACCATTTCATTAAGTTCTCGACTCTAAACTCACATGTGAGGCTCTAGTTTCACTCTATCATTTTCTGGGTCGTTACATTATCCCCCACTTAGGAACATTCGTCCTCGAATGACACTTAACACTTTTCAAGGAAAACGACCAAAGTAAACAGTCCATATTCAAGCATACAACCATATAATCAATACACATAATAAGGAGGAACATCAACTCCACATAGAAAATCCCACACAACTTCATGAAATTCAAGAAAGTAGGCACAACATCTACTAACTCCTTATGCATCATCTTTACCTTTTCTCATTTCTCATTTCTCATTTCATTTCATTGGAGGTACTTCCTTCTCCAAATCATCTCATGCTCATCATAACATCAAAGGACACAATATGCAATTTTCTCATTAAAGCACATCATGCAACCTTCTCCAAAACTAAAGCAAGCATGCTCATATTATCACCTCATAAAGCAAATAGACAACTTATGCTAAATGCACATTATGCAACATTCTCATAGAAGCACTTTAGGCAACATCATCAAAACACTTTTAAACATGCTCATAAGTCAACTCATGCAACATTTAGGCAAATCATTATAGATGCACATCAACATGAGGAACATAAATTTATGAAAACTCATTTTCTCATTTGACAAGAATTCATTTAAAACATGCATGACATAAGGAGACCATGGAAAACTCTTTTTCACATAAGACTCCAAAACATGAACCAAGCTTCTAGGAACTCTTTGCTTTAGGCTTGAGTAAGCACATATAGAAGTAGGTAAGGATATCAACACTTCCCAACAACTTCACTACTCAACATACCATCCCCCACTTAAGGGTAAACCCAACTAAGGTCAACCTTAACATCTCATAAAAATCTCAATGAAAATACCATCAATCTTACCAAAACCATCCTTACCCAACTCTTCAATTCACTAAACCTCTTGTAATGAAAACATCCTTCAAGCCTAACTCATAAACATCAACCACGCGTAAAGACCTTATCATCTAACCACATAGATCCCCCACTTAGGAGAAACTCTTACTAGTTCTTTCAAACTCGCCTCCTTCCATCCTAAGGTCGGATCAAAACAACTCTAGGCATTTATACTCATTACACCTAGCATTTCTAAATCACCACACATTTCACAAATTCCTTCAACACATCACAAAACTTCATCATGACTAAGCCGGATACTACTAACAACAAGCATAACCAAAGGAATCCCATTCATACTAAAGTTGTCACCACAATCTTTCACCTCACACCTACTAAGTCACCAAGTCGTAGTTGGCGTCACAACCAACATTCTCTCTCCCTCAACCCTTGCAACATTAAAACTTCCTCAAAGGTAACACCCAAATGACCATCACATACGGAACAAGGGAAGACATTATAGAGAGAACTCCATGGCACGACTAAAAGAATGAAGAAGTGAAACTTCCTTAGCACCCAATAGCCTCCTATTCATAATGTGGCGCGCTTCACATTATGAACAAGACTCTACTAGATGTGGTTTTGAGACAACCTAAGACCATCCCGGAAACCTGGCTCTGATACCAAGTTTGTCACGACCCGGGAGCACCCCCTAGTCGTAACCGGCGTACTCGACCTCGAAGAGGTCTAATACAAGCCTCTTAGCATTCATTCATCGCATAGACACTAAAACCATAAGGAATTTAAAACTTTCTTTACCAAGAAAACATTGCATAAAAAAAATAGCAAGCGGAAGACTTTCTAGACTTTATACATGATGTCTCAAACCATCTAATACTTTAGAGTACAAAATTCGGGACTAATCCCGTACACAACTTAAACAAAACTAAAAAGACATAAAAGAACATATTGGGTATTGTCCTCGAATCTATGAGGACTCACAAAGTCTTCATCTTCAACACTTAGAAACCTATCAAAGCCATGACATGTCATCATCTCCAAATCCCTACACTTTAGTCCAAAAAGGGGAAGAAAGGGGTTAGCACAATTAAGTACTAAGTATGGAGACCATGCAAAAACATGCCCAAAAAGGGACATTTATTTGAAATATGTGCTTTCATGCCATTTTTGATAAAACCTTCATATCACAATTATAAGAGACACATTTCAAGTCATCATCCACATATAAGACAATACCCACATAATAGACATAATGCAAGTCAACATTAACATATAAGACCATAGCCAACCATACATATACTCAACATATGTCCATATACAATCCATGCTTAACTTTAAAAAGAACACATGTCATTTCATTACCATAAGACCTCTACCTAATATAACCTTAAGACACACTTGAGTGAGACAAGAAGTGACCGCCCATACAATCTCTTCAAGCACACTTAAGTGTTCCCCAAGATTACCTTAGATAAGGACATTTCATTTACAACATAACTTCAATAGACCAACATTCTTTAAGAAACCATTTAGGGCACATTCATGTCACATACATTAGGATTTAGAGAAACTCACTATAACCCTCTCCAAGCCTACTCGTGCAATGTATAGGTAGCATCCCATACTACTACCTACACTTTGTAGAACCTGTCAAGAAACCATGATGAAATCTCACATGATGGGAAGTAAGCATTTAACCGACATAGACCATGAGAGCTTGTCATGGAATCCGGTGTCATGAGTCCCCACACCGAAAAGAGGTGGTCTACTTGCCTAAGGAAGACCGGTATATAGCTTAATGGATCCACTAGCTTCCTATGCGGGCACATAGTTTATGGGATAAGGTAGACGATCATTGAAACTCATGCCCTAGCTGTCGGGGAGTTTCCATCTAACCAAATCCGCTCGGTGCTTAGCCTACATTCCCATAGAATAGTTCATTACTTTGACATTATCGCACATGAAAGGGTGCCATAAGCCTGCCGATTCAAGTCTCATTATTTAACACATGAAAGGGTGCCATAAGCTGCGATTCAAGGTACATTTAGGAAAGCTCATTAACTCCACTTGAAAGGGTGCCATGGGCCTGCCCGATTCAAGTCTCATCATTAACCTTTATGGAAAGGGTGCCATAGGGCTGCCGATTCCAAGGATCATTACTTTTCATTAATGGAAGGATGCCATAAGCCTGCCGATCCAAGGTTCATTATAAGCATGTGTGGAAGGGTGCCATGGGCCTACCGATCCAAGGATTCAACAATCAACAATATAATCATTTATACCGAAAAGGATGCATAAGCCCTATCAATTCAAGGTATACTTTACATTGAAGAATCCTTCATATTCTATCATCAACATTCATGAGTGTCATCAACACATCTATGAAATTTCCATACATCTCATAACTCAAGCTTTTAAGCATCGATTCATCAATTCTCCATAGTTGGACATTTTGTCAAATACCTTGAAGGCATGTAATGGAATCAAAGAGCATGGAAAATAGGGTAGTAATTATACAACCAAACCAGTGAACAACCTACAACAACACCCTTACATTCATAACGTGATCACATTATCTTCATTCACATCATACTTTCACATATAGCTTCATATAGGACTTTACATATAGCCTCATTCATATATAATAATATAACAATACAATAACACTCATATAATACCCTTCATAGCCTCAATCATAATACATTCCATAAGTAGACACCTCCACCATAAGTGGATCACACATCAATCTATCAAGATTCTATATCAATTCTACATTAACAATGAAGTTAGGCCAACTTACCCTTTTTCAAAGCCACAATCATCATTCCTCAACTCTCCAATAATTCACAATAGATAAGCATAGCTAATAATAAAATCAACTATTCAACTCCATTTAAGCATAATTCTATCATCATTCAATCACAAACAATAATCCCACTTCATATGCCAACTTTAGGAATTTAGGGAAAACATGGGTTCATGGGGATTTCTTTCTAAAAATCATTAATAATCATTAATAACAATATAAATCATCATTTAAAACCTTTCTTATGCAAGAACCCATGCTAGAATCGAAATAGGATTTTTTTGTGTATTTGAAAACCTTGAAAACCTTTTGATTGGGCTCCTTGAAAGAAAGAATGATCAAGGATAAAGGATCCCCATACCTTTGCTATGATCTCCCACAAAATTTGATGAAGAAAGCTTTGAATCCAAGCCCTAGCTCCCACTTCTTCTTCTTCTTGAGTTGGAGAGAAATATTTGAGAGAGGGAATGATTTTAGGGATGGGGATGAACTAATAGTATATAGGAAATAATATATGTCATTTGGAAGAAATGGTCCAACACTTAGAAAAGTTTTTAGGCGGGTGAACAGTAAATGAACAAGAAATCGGCTTCTTGGAAATGCCTTTTTCTGCCGGACCGACTTTACGAAAATAGGCATAACTTCTTCGTCCGAACTCCGAATGAGGTGAAACGAAGTGCGTTAGGTAGATAACTCAAAGGGCTTTCCATGGATATATTATTAGCCACCCAAATAATTCGTGTGCTAGGAGATATGACCCTTCAAAGTAGACCCTCGAAAAAGGCTTCACTTGGAAATTTCGGATTTTGATACGGTTGCTCTAAAATTTGGGTTAGACCCATTTCCCACTCAATTTGACCACTAAACAAGAATATGAAGTCGGATTTTTCGAAAACGAAACGGATCTTTTAATACACAGCTAAACAAGTTTCCGGTAACTTCCGAAGCACATTTTTAAGACCTTTTTGGGTCAAATTCAATTATAACCATTTCATTAAGTTCTCGACTCTAAACTCACATGTGAGGCTCTAGTTTCACTCTATCATTTTCTGGGTCGTTACAAGTATGAATGGGATTCCTTTGGTTATGCGTGTTGTTGGTAGTATCCGGCTTAGTCATGAGGAAGTTTTGTGATGTGTTGAAGGAATTTGTGAAATGTGTGGTGATTTAGAAATGCTAGGTGTAATGAGTATAAAAGCCTAGTGTTGTTTTGATCCGACCTTAGGATGGAAGGAGGTGAATTTGAAAGAACTAGTAAGAGTTTCTCCTAAGTGGGGAAATATGTGGTTAGATGATAAGGTCTTCAAGTGTGGTTGATGTTTATGAGTTAGGCTTGAAGGATGTTTTCATTACAAGAGGTTTAGTGAATTAAAGAGTTGGGTAAGAATGGTTTTGGTAAGATTGATGGTATTTTCATTGAGATTTTTATGAGATGTTAAGGTTGACCTTAGTTGGGTTTACCCTTAAGTGGGGGATGGTACGATGAGTAGTGAAGTTGTAGAGAAGTGTTGATATCCTTACCTACTTCTATATGTGCTTACTCAAGCCTAAAACAAAGAGTTCCTAGAAGCTTGGTTCATGTTTTGGAGTCTTATGTGAAAAGGAGTTTTTCCATGGTCTCCTTATGTCATGCATGTTTTAAATGAATTCTTGTTAAATGAGAAAATGAGTTTTCATGTTTCATGCCCCTCATGTTGATAGGCAATTAGAGTAAGTAACCTATGTGATTCATGAGGTGAATGGTTTAAATGTGCTTTTAAGAAGTAATTGCATAATTGGCCGAAGATCATATGATAAGCATGATTTGAGTTGGAGGAGGAAATTCCTCCAATGAAACGGAATATGTCTAAGTTGCATGCATATTGAGTTCGTAGAAGTAGTCCTATTCTCTCATGTAGTATGATGTGTGTTTTAAATGGAGATTTTTTCTCCTAAGTTGTGCATTGTGTGTAATATGGCATACTTGACTTGATGATGTGAATTAAATGAACATGCTTGAATGTGTTCTTATGAAATGGAATGTTAGCTCCTTATGTGGTGGAAACTTTCCTAAAGAGTAGAGGAGGTAGTTCCTCCCATGTTTATGTGAATTAATGAGGTTTGCGCATTTCCATAAAAACTTGTGTTTTTGAAGAAAGATGAGTTGTATGAGTTGTTTCCCTCATGTTGTAGTACATTGGTTATAAGTGATCAATTGTACTTCATGAAAATAAGGTATGAGCATGTCTTAGTAAGGAGTTGAGAAGTTCCTCCTTGAAAGAGTGCTATTGAACATGAAAACTTGCATATGTGCTTAATGATGTATGGACTATGTAATGACTAGGAGAAGGTAGTTCCTCCTATGAACATGAGAAATGTTGATGTTGGTGTGTTATGATTAGGAGAAGGTAGTTTATCCTTGAACATCACTAAACATGATAATGTCATTGCATACATTCATGTTTAAGTTGACAATTGGTTCATTGTGGTTTTACAATTATGTTGAGGTTTTTGAAATGAGGTGTAAGTGCATTGTTGCATCCCTATGTGGGCTGAATTTGCCATGTTTGTGTCTCTCATGTATGTTTCTTTAACATTCGGGGACGAATGTTCCCAAGGGGGAGATATTGAAACGACCCCAAAAATGCCCGAAAATGTGCTTCGGAAACACCTATAAATTGTAATTTCCATATATCTCAAAATCCGTGCATCATTTCGGAAATTCGACTTCGTATTCTTATTCAGGGGTCAAATTGAGTGGGAAATGAGTCTAACCCAAATTTTAGAGCAACCGTATCAAAATCCGAAATTTCCAAGTGAAGCCTTTTTCGAGGGTCTACTTTGAAGGGTCATATCTCCTAGCACACGAATTATTTGGGTGGCTAATAATATATCCATGGAAAGCCCTTTGAGTTAGCTACCTAACGCACTTCGTTTCACCTCATTCGGAGTTCGGACGAAGAAGTTATGCCTATTTTCGTAAAGTCGGTCCGGCAGAAAAAGGCATTTCCAGTAAGCCGATTTACTGTTCATTTACTGTTCACCCGCCTAAAAACTTTTCTAAGTGTTGGACCATTTCTTCCAAATGACATATATTATTTCCTATATACTATTAGTTCATCCCCATCCCTAAAATCATTCCCTCTCTCAAATATTTCTCTCCAACTCAAGAAGAAGAAGAAGTGGGAGCTAGGGCTTGGATTCAAAGCTTTCTTCATCAAATTTTGTGGGAGATCATAGCAAAGGTATGGGGATCCTTTATCCTTGATCATTCTTTCTTTCAAGGAGCCCAATCAAAAGGTTTTCAAGGTTTTTCAAATACACAAAAATCCTATTTCGAATTCTAAGCATGGGTTCTTGCATTAAATAATTTCAAATGATGTTTCATGTGGTTATTAATGATTATTTATGGTTTTAAGAAAGAAATATTTGTGAACCCATGTCTTCTCAAATTCTTTAAATTTAGCCTAAAGTGAGTTTAATGATTTTGAGTAATTGATGTAGGATTATTGAGTGGTTGATGTGGGTTGTTCTTATATGATCTTAGCTATGTTGAGTTGCTAGAAATTGTTATTGAATGGTATAATGTGAGGTAGTAGCCTTGAATGGTCATAAATTGGGATTTAGACTTTATGTTGGTTATTGGATATTGTTTAGCTTAGCTTGTATAGTTGATTGTTGTTATTATCATTGTTATTGTATTGTTAAATTGTTGGAAGATGAGGATGATGAAGATAGCCATGGAAAGAGGGTAAGTTGATCAAACTTGATAAATATTGTATAATTGGCATGGAATTGAGTATTGTGGCTTATGGCCTTTGAAAAGGATGGTGAGATGGCTTGATCTCTTAGTATTAATAATATTGTTATTAATTGGCTTGATCCACCTTTGGTGGAGGTGGTTATTTGTTGTATTGTTGTGAATTGAGGCCATGAAGGGCATTAGGTGAATGTTATTATATTGTTGTATTATTATACACATATGAGGCTAGATGTAAAGTCCTATATGAAGCTATATGTGAAGGTATGATGTGAATGAGTTTATGTGATCTTGTGATGATCCTATTATGGTCTATTTTGCATATTATCATGAAATGGAATTATTATGTGATGTTTATGGTTTTCATGCTTCCATGATCAAATTATGAAGGTTGATATATATATGTATGTTGTTGGTGGGCTGATTTATATGTATTTCGAAATTGGTTGGACTTAGTACTCTTGAAGTACATGATTTCATTTACATGAACAATAGCCCATCATGTGTTTGATAAAATGCCCATTTATAGAATCCTTAGGAAATGGAAGGTCCAATGTACGTCCTATGAATCGAATAGCTATATAATTATTGAAATGATGATGAAATGGACACATGTATATGATTTTCTCTATATAAGTGTTGTGAGTCGACCAAGCCTAGTACCGGGGGTAGTAGGCCCGTATAACCGTATCGAGGGGGTGGTACCTTGGTTGCCTAGTACGGGGGGTAGTAGGCCCGTATAACCGTATCGAGGGGTTGGTACCTTGGTTGCCTAGTACGGGGGGTAGTAGGCCCGTATAACCATATCGAGGGGTTGGTACCTTGGTTGCCTAGTACGGGGGGTAGTAGGCCCGTAAAACCATATCGAGGGTTTGTACCTTGGTCCCTAGCTCGGGGTGGTAGGCCGGGTAACCACATTGAGGGGTTTGTACCTCATTCGCCTCTCCAAGGGGGTGGTAGGCCTTGGAAATACTATATTGATGGTCACTCACCACACATGTACTATGCCCCACTAAATATGATTTATTTTATGTAAGCATCATTATACATATCCTCTCATTAATATGCTATCTATCGAGTATGATTATGCACTTTGCCTATAAAGTCCTTATCTAAGGTAATCTTGGGGAACACTTAAGTGTGCTTGAAGAGGATTGTGTGGGCGGTCACTTCTTGTCTCACTCAAGTGTGTCTTAAGGTTATATTAGGTAGAGGTCCTATGGTAATGAAATGACATGTGTCCTTCTAAAGTTAAGCATGAGTTGTATATGGATTTATATTAAGTATATGTATGGTTGGCTATGGTCTAATATGTTAATGTTGACTTGTATTATGTCTCTTATACTTGCAAAGGAAAGGTTTTATCAAAGGACATGAAAGCATACCTTTCTTGTAAATGTCCGTTGTGCATATTTTCTTGCATGGTCTCCATACTTAGTACTTAATTGTGCTAACCCCTTTCTTTTGCTTTTTGACTAAAGTGTAGGGATTTGGAGATGGTGATATGTCATGACTACTTGATAGGTTTTTAAGAGTTGAAGATGAAGACTTGGTGAGTCCTCATAGATTCGAGGGCAATAACCAACATGTTCTTTTTATGTCTCTCTAGTATTTGCTTAAGTTTTGAGTGGGCTTAGTCCCAATGTTATATTCAAGTATTAGATGGTTTTGAGACATATTGTATAAAGTCTAGAAAGTCTTCCGCTTGCTATTTATTGAAAGTATCTTCGTGAGTGAAGAAAGTTTTTAATTCCTTATGGTTTTGGTGTCTATGCAATGAATGAATGCTAAGAGGCTTGTATTAGACCTCTTCGAGGTCGAGTACGCCGGTTACGACTAGGGGGTGCTCCCGGGTCGTGACAGAGGATCCTTTACAAGGATGGGAAAAACATAAAACAAAAATAAAAATTGAGCTAATTGATAATAATAGTATAATAACCCAAAAACCATTAAAATATAATTCAAGATAAGTTAAAATTATTATATAGTGAAGATCCTTTACAAGGATGGGAGCAACATAAAACAAAAAATAAAAATTGAGCTAATTGATAATAATAGTATAATAACCCAAAAATCATTAAAGTATAATTTTAATGATTTAACCGAATTTAAGATACATATAAATGAATTACTAGGAAAAGGGTATATACAAGAAAGCAATAGTAAGCACACAAGCCCGACATTTATCGTAAATAAACATAGTGAACAAAAAAGAGGAAAAAGCAGAATGGTTATTGATTATAGAAATTTAAATGCAAAAACTAAAACATATAACTATCCGATACCAAATAAAATACTAAAGATAAGACAAATACAAGGATATAATTATTTTAGCAAATTTGATTGTAAATCAGGATTTTATCACTTAAAATTAGAAGAAGAATCTAAAAAACTAACAAAGATTCACCGTACCACAAGGATTTTACAAATGGAATGTATTACCATTTGGATATAAAAATGCACCAGGTAGATACCAACACTTTATGGATAACTATTTTAAACAATTAGAAAATTATGTAGTATATATTGATGATATATTACTATATTCTAAAACCCAAGATGAACACATAAGATTATAAGAAAAATTCATACATATTATAGAATATTCAGGCATAAGCCTAAGTAAAAAGAAAACAGACATAATGAAAAGCCAAATAGAATTCCTAGGAATACAAATAGATAAAAATGGGAAATAAACAGGAAATAATTATATTCAGTGTATAAATGTTTATTATCATTTGAACCATATATCATATATAACAAATTTATTATAAGGATAGATAACACACAAGTAAAATGGTGGCTAACAAGAAAAAATACAAGATTCGGTAACAAAAAAAGAAATAAGGAGATTGGTATTAAATATATTAAATTTTACATTTACAATTGAAGTAATAAAAACTGATAAGAATGTTATTGCAGATTACCTATCACGACAAAGCTACTCAGACTGAGACTGACGAAGAAGATACAATTGAAAAGATACTCAAAGCCATTACTACACTTTGTACAAAAGTGGATAGTATGGACAACAAGATACAAAAGCTAAAGACTAAGGAAGATAATATGAAGTCTAAAGCTAGTCAGCAGCATGACTATAAAAATGCGGAGCTACGTCGATCAGAAGACGGAAAAAACCCAAAGCTAAAAGGAGATGATGGAAAACTCCTTAAAACCCATAATGTTTATTTAAATACAGCTGCAGGTACAAGCAAACAAGTTAGTGATAAACAACATAAAAATGCGAACTTAAACCAGCTATTCGAAAAACCATTTACCCAAAGGACACCTAGACATATGTCCATGGAACCACAAACATCTACATACGCAGATAGCATGCAAAAGTAAAATGAGAAAAAGACATACAACTACATCACACGAACCTATATCGAAAATATACACAAAATCCAAACTTATTTAAACAACAACCCCAGATCAACTACAAAAGAACCAAACCAAGATTATTTGACACAAAAGTTACAAGAATATAACAAGTTAATTGCACGGCCAAAAACTAATGCTAATTTAGTAAGAGCATGTTACAACTATGGACTGTTAAATACCGTATACACATACGACGGAGAAGAAGTTAGTGGAATACCAGAGCTAGACAAGGCATTCGTCACATACAAAAGAGTTACAAAAGGAAATTTATTTTATATAAAATTCTATACAGTACCAGCGGAGATATTATACGAGGAAATAAAACCTCCAATACAGGTTATCAAAATAGGACTAACTAAAGATATGATTATACCCGAGGACATCGGACAACAAGTAGAGATATGCAAAATAGAGATACCAAGTTTTTATGCCAACAAAAGAATAATTGGTATATCAACTATTATACAAGAATTAGCAAACAATTATTTAAACGGAAATGCTATATGGAGTTATTACTCGAGAGATCAATTAATGATATATTCAAATTCAAGAGAACTACGAAGAACAGATATAGATGAAGTCCAGCGATGGATCTTATCATTATTAAAACTAGAGGAACGACCTACGACAAGAGCACTAAAAGCAGGATTTATTTCAACAGAGTTATTAACCAGATATTGCAAACTAATTGGACACAAGTACCCTGATCACATATGTTTGAAATGTAACGGTGAGGATAACATAATTCCAGATGTTGATTTAGAGTAAAAGAAGATGATGAAGATAAGATGCAGACAAGACAAGATAAGATATGGACAAAATAAAAAAGATAAGATGGCAGACAAAGTGGAAGAAAAGATAAAGGAAAGTTAAAGTTTTTGACTAAATTATGTAAAATAACGTGACAATGTAAATTATTAGTCAGCATTATTGTTGTAAGAAAGACAAGGTAGTGTAAAATAGTCAATAAGTGTAAAATTATGCATGTGCATACTAAGGACAAGTATAAAAGTTAGGAGACAAGGTTGTAAATAAGTCTTAATAAGACAGTAGTAGATTAGAATAGAAAACTATTCATGAATAGTAGTAAATAGTAGTGGACAGATGTAAAAAACGTATTAGGATATGTGTTTAGAATAGTAAATTTGTATGTCTATGTATAGACTTAGTTGTAAACATTGTAAGGCAGGCGAAGCCTAATATAAAAAATGCCCTTTCCAAAAAACTCTCTACAAAAATTAAGTATTTAGATAAATGGAGCAACAATCTGAAATCCAATCAGATATTTCAGATAGCATGAATAAGCAAGAAGCAAAGGTATATTGTTCAAAAAATATGCAGAACTAATTTCATATATTCCTGAATATCATATATATGATTGAGTAAGTTTATGTTAGTTATTATGTATTATAATTATTTGAATCATGATTTCTAGTTTATTAGCACACTGGAAACAGGGAGAAAACTTCTATACTATGTCATCCTAATGTTGAAACCGGTAGGCAAGGAAAGTCGTTTAGGGGAGTAAACAAAGTTGAGGCACTGATAAGAAGAAAGTATCCGCTAAAGTACGATGCTAGTAGTGACAGGAGAACATGATAAACAGATAATCTAATTCATAATAATCTAATATGAATTTAATCAATTATGAATATGATAGGAAGGAATAATTTGAAATAAAAAACCTGCATGATAAAGAACATGACTACATACGTTCATGATGAAATGATAAAAAACTATGAAACTTTAATCCAATATATACTTAAAAATATAGAAATAATTGAATTAAGAAGAATAATATGGGAAAAAATATTTGAAGATAACCAAGAATGGTACGAAATAGACCTACATGATTTAGACCTCAAAAGAATAGAATGGTATGATTTAGAAATAAATTCAGATTAAAATGAACTACGAATATTTACGATATTGGACAGGATCTATGGAAGATATAAAACTATTAGAACAATTAATGGAAGAAAATTTATATATGTACCAAAGAACCCAAGATATGTTATATCTAGAATATATCATAAATAATATTAAAGAAATATTCAGATTAAAACAACTATCGGAAGAATATTACAATAAATATTATTACATTTTACCATGAATTCCGCACCGAAAAATTATAATAAAATCTTTAAAATAAATTACTCACCTACCACACTACCACTTCTAGGAATCCTTCAACTACCAGTTCCGCACCGAAAAAATGGTATGGCTTTATTGTGTATTACTTTTTATATTAATTATACTTTTTGACTGCAGCACTTTTTTTTCCTTTTTAAAAATTTATTTTGGTGGCTTTATTGTATATTACTTTTTTATATTTTGATATTTCGAAAAAAAAAATTGGCTCCGCCACTCACACTTGAATAGTATTCCCTTTCTCACATATTAAATGGTCATGTTTTTACTAAGAGAAAAATTACTTCTTAAATCAGAATATAGTTGATTAATTTGTTTCTATTTTATCCCTATAATTAGTATGACCTTGAATGTGAATAATTTCTAATACTAACTATTCCTATATATTATGTATCTTTTTTCTAATTTATTTTTATATATATTGATATAAAGAAAGAATAGAATCACAAAATTAATTAATCTATTCATAATTTTTGAATTATTGTATCAAATAAAGTGCCCATCAAATAGCAGACTGAAAGAATATAATTATGGAATATGAGACTGATGGAATATAATTGTATATTGCATTTGCTCACTCTTTGTATGTTATTGTGCACCATTTATGTCTAACAAAATCTTGTCCACATTGCATTATAGTGCAATATTCACATGCAATTGATATATAGATGACATGTAGCAAACAAACTTGTGGTGTAAAATTTGTACTGGTTTGTATTTTTGGATTCTCTTGTTATTGTTTCAATCAGCTAGTGCCTATCTCAACATTAGCATAACACATGATTTCCAGTGCCTTACTCTCATGTTGAAATGTACAGATCATACGGTGCCATAGAGAGGATATATTTGGAGTGGATGAGGCTGCTTATCATGTAATAAAAGGATTGTGGGTTAGAAAAATTCTTGATAGGAAACATTTTCTCCGAATAGAACTTTATATAACACGAATTTAAAATAATCGAACTCTAATATAAATTAATATACAAAAAGAAAGTCAGGATATACATTATAGAGACGTGGGACATGTTAACTCTTCAAAAAGCAATAACGTGGCATTATCATTACTAAAAGATGTATATATATATATCCAATTTTAATTATAGTTTATTTTTGTACATAATATTGAACTTGACCCTTAAACAGTGATTATGTCAATTGTTTTGGACACGTAATTGAATTGGTGTATTAAAGCAAAAAATAAGAGGCGATTAAGCAAAACAGACATTTTTCTAAAGATGTACTGAAGTGAAGATTGTTTCAAAATATTCATAGTGTAGGGACCAAGAAAAATCAATAATGAAAGATAATTTATAAGTTGAGTGCACCATTTAGTTAAATCTTATGTGTGGATTATAGACATGAATTGAGAATCGATAGCCAGCAAACCAAAATTATTATTTTTTTAAAAAAAAAAACCAAGTTCATGACCTCATATATCCACTACTAAAAAAACAGTGAATACCGACCTAAAAATTTCCGACCTCAAATGGAGGTCAGTAATTTCCGACCTCCGGAGGTCGGTATTTATAAGTAGTCGGTTTTTATGCAAAATAAAGCGGGAAAACCAAATTCCGACCTCCGGAGGTCGGTATTTATAAGTAGTTGGTTTTTGTGCAAAATAAAGCGGGAAAACCAAATTTCGACCTCTGGAGGTCGGAATTTTTCCCGGAAAAAAAGAATTACAATAAAAATACCGACCTCATGAGGTCGGTATTTTTTTATATTTAATTGAGAAAATAATACAGACATCAAGAGGTCGGTTTTTATTGTAATTCATTAAAAATTCCGACCTCCTGAGGTCGGAATTTTTTCTCAATTAAATATAAAAAATACCGACTTCCGAATGTCGGTAGTATGTAATTAAAATACCGACCTCATGAGATCGGTATTTTTATTTCATCTAATTACTATTAATTAAAGCGACATCCGGAGGTCGGTATTTTTATTTCATCTAATTACTTTTAAAAGCGACATCCCTACAGAAAGTGGGAAAACCAAATTCCGACCTCTGGAGGTCGGAATTTTCCCCGGAAAAAATGAATTACAATAAAAATACCAACCTCATGAGATCGGTATTTTTTATATTTAATTGAGAAAATAATACCGACATCAAGAGGTCGGTTTTTATTGTACTTCATTAAAAATTCCGACCTCCTGAGGTTGGAATTTTTTCTCAATTAAATATTTTATAATACCGACTTTCGAATGTCAGTAGTATGTAATTAAAATACCGACCTCATGAGGTCGGTATTTTTATTTCATCTAATTACTATTAATTAAAGCGATATCCGGAGGTCGGTATTTTTATTTCATCAAATTACTTTTAAAAGCGACATTCGGAGGTCGGTTTGCAAAAAGCGGGAAAACCAAATTCCGACCTCTGGAGGTCAGAATTTTTCCCAAAAAAAATGAATTACAATAAAAACCGACCTCTTGATGTCGGTATTAAAATCATTTTTCTTAATAGGTTTTGTGTAAAATAAAAAACTAAAAAAATTATAATACCAACTTTCGTATATCGGTAAAATTAAATAGTAAAAATAAATTAATATAAAATACCGACCTCATGAGGTCGGTATTTTTTATATTTAATTGAGAAAATAATTTAATACCGACATCAAGAGGTCAGTTTTTATTGCAATTCATTAAAAATTCCGACCTCCTGAGGTCGGAATTTTTTCTCAATTAAATATTTCATAATACTGACTTCCGAATGTCGGTAAAAATTAAATAGTATGTAATTAAAATACCGACCTCATGAGGTATATATATATATATATATACACATCTATATCAAGAGGTCAGTTTTTATTGTATACATATATACGTATACATCTATATATATATATATATATATAGACATAATTATTTTAATATAAACTCACCTCTTGAGGTTGATTTTATTAATTAAACATATATATGTATGTATACATCTATATATATACATATATGTATACATCTATATATATACATATATGTATACATCTATATATATATATATATATATATATATATATATATATATATATATATATATATATATTATAGATATATATTAATTTACATATATATATATATATATATATATACATATATATATAAAATTATTTTAATATAAACTCACCTCTTGAGGTTGATTTTATTAATTAAACATATATATGTATATATATGTATGTATACATATACATAGATGTATATATATGTATATATACATATACATATATTATATGTTGATGTGTAGTTAAATTATATATATATATATACATCTATATATATATATATATATATATATAGATGTATATATAGATGTATACATTAATAAATACCAACCTAAAGAGGTCGGTATATTTAAATTATTATTTTATTTAAATAATATCGACTTTATGATACCATTATTTATTAAATATTTTTAAATATAAATAATTATTCACTTCTTGCGGTTGATTTTATTAATTAAACATATATATATATATATATAGATATATAGATAGATAGATAGATAGATAGATATAATTTACATATATTAATTTACATATATTTATAGATATATATTAATTTACATATATATATATATATATATATATATATATATATATATATATATATATATATATATATGTATATATATATAGATGTATACATTAATAAATACCAACCTAAAGAGGTCGGTATATTTAAATTATTATTTTATTTAAATAATATCGACTTTATGATACCAGTATTTATTAAATATTTTTAAATATATATAATTATTCACTTCTTGAGGTTGATTTTATTAATTAAGTATATATATATATATATATATATATATATATAGATATAGATATAGATGTATACAATAAAAATACCAACCTAAAGTAGTCGGTATATTTAAATTATTATTTTATTTAAATAATATCAACTTTATGATACCAGTATTTATTAAATATTTTTAAATATAGATAATTATTTTTAAAAATACCGACATCCCGTGGTCGGTAAATTAAACAATTCTTCTTAAAAAAGAATGATAATATAAGTTTTATTCCTAAATCTAACTCTCAAAACCTAACTCACTTTCACTCCCCACCCCTGACCCACCCCTGACCCACCCCCGACCCACCCCGTCGGCGCCCATCCCCAGCCATCTCCGACCGGCGCCACACCACCGTCGTCGACCGCCGCCACTCCACCTTCGCAGCGGCGGGGGAAGGTCGCGACGCAGCCTACGAGAGGAGGTCACGCCCGGCGAGCCAGAGGTCGCATGCCTCCATCCCGCCGGTGCTGCCTTCTTCCCGACTGGCGCCGCCTCCATGTCGACCAGCTCCTCCATCCCCGACCTTCTTATTATAGGTGAATTTTTAGAACCTCCATAATAAATTACTTTTGTTTCTATTTAGTTGAAGTATCTCAAAATTAGAGTACTAATATACTTAGTTTGATTGATTGTTAGTTAGTAAGTGAATGATTTAGGGTTTTTGATTGTTAGTTTGAATTAGGGTATCTTAGGATTTGTTTGAAATTTGGTATTTCTTAAGTTAATTAGTTTGATTTTGGAATTGTAAGATTAAATTGAATTAGGATATTTAAGGAGTTGTTTGAACTTGGGTATTATTTGAGTTAGTTTGAATTATTATTGAGATTTTAGGACTAATAGTTTGAATTTGGGATTAGGAATAGCTAGCTAATTTGAATTTAGGATTTTAGAACTATTTAGATTTTGGGATTTTAGGGCTAGTTTGAATTTGTGATTTTAAGATTAGTTTGAATTTTGAATTTAGGACTAGTTTGAATTATTATTGAGATTTTAGGATTACTAATAGTTTGAATTTGGGATTTTAGCACTATAGTTTGATTTTTGAATTCTAGGAGTACTTTCAATTTGTGATTTTAAGACTAGTTTGAATTTGGAATTTAGGACTAATAGTTTGAATTATATTTGATATTTTAGGACTAATTAATAGTTTGAAGTTGGAACACTAGCTAGCTAGTTTGAATTTAGAATTTTAGGGATTTGAATTACAACTTAATTAGAACTTATAATTAATTATAACTTGAATTTACTATAAATTGAACTTAATTAGGAATATGAACTTGAAATTAGAACTTGAACTTGGAACTAATTAGCTTGAATATATAACTAATTAAGTTTAGAAATTAGATATGAACTTGAATTGAAACTTAAACTTATTAAAACTTGAATATATATATATATATATATATATATATATATAAAACTAATATTCTTGGATATGAATTTATATTTAACTAATTTAAGAACGTTTCGTGCTAGGCAATTGAGGAAGCTCAACATCTAAAAAAGTTGATACAAGACTTTATTGCTTCTTTCATCAAAGTTGGAGATAAGGTTAGTGCTTCTAAATTTCTTAAGTTAAAGTACAATTGTTTTCAATAATGTGTTTGTGTCCATCTAATATTAATACTTAGCTTTAATTTTGTGATTATTTTTTTGTGTCTATCGAGTGTTTGTTAAGCATAAGTACCAACACTAGTTGATCCTATTGATGACAAAATTGATTTTCTTGCAAGATCGATTTGTGTCCATCTAGTGTTGACACTTAGCTTTAAATTTAGAAATAATATATTTGTTAAGCATAAGTATCAACACTAGTTGATCCTATTGATGACAAAATTGATTTTCTTGCAAGATCGATTTGTGTCCATCTAGTGTTGCTATTAAGCTTTAATTTCGGAATAATGTGTTTGTTAAGCATAAGTATCAACACTAGTTGATCCTATAAATGACAAAATTGATTTTCTTGCAAGATCGATTTGTGTCCATCTAGTGTTGCTATTTAGCTTTAATTTAGGAATAATGTGTTTGTTAATCATAAGTATCAACACTAGTTGATCCTATAGATGACAAAATTGATTTTCTTGGAAGATCGATTTGTGTCCATCTAGTGTTGACACTTAGCTTTAAAAAGTTGTTAAGTTGTTTAAATAAGTTAAATTAAATAATGTGATTTTGTTGATAGATTTAGTTGTTGGAATTAAGTCAAAACTAATGTAGTTAAAGTTAAAAAGTTGTTATGTTGTTTAGATAAATTAAAATAAATAATGTGATTTAGTTGGTGAATTTAGTTGTTGTATTAAGTCAAAACTAAACTAGTTAAAGTTGCTATGTTGTTTATATAAGTTAAATTAAATAATGTGATTTAGTTGGTGGATTTAGTTATTGTATT
This sequence comes from Solanum commersonii, assembly GCA_029007595.1. NCBI lineage: Eukaryota > Viridiplantae > Streptophyta > Magnoliopsida > Solanales > Solanaceae > Solanum > Solanum commersonii. The sequence continues at coordinate 2,003,790 of JAJTWQ010000010.1, read as the reverse complement.
AGGTCAAAACTAAATAAGTTAAAGTTGTTATGTTGTTTAAATAAGTTAAAATAAATAATGTTGATTTAGTTAGTGAATTTAGTTGTTGGAACTAAGTCAAAACTAAACTAGGTAAAGTAAAAAAGTTGTGATGTTGTTTAAATAAGTTAAAATGAATAATGTCGGTTTAGTTAGTGAATTTAGTTGTTGGAACTAAGTCAAAACTAAACTAGGTAAAGTTAAAAAGTTGTTATGTTGTTTAACTAAGTTAAAATGAATAATGTCGATTTAGTTAGTGAATTTAGTTGTTGGAACTAAGTCTAAACTAAACTAGGTAAAGTTAAAAAAGTTGTTATGTTGTTTAAATAAGTTAAAATAAATAATGTCGGTTTAGTTAGTGAATTTAGTTGTTGGAACTAAATCAAAACTATACTAGGTAAAGTTAAAAAGTTGTTATGTTGTTTAACTAAGTTAAAATGAATAATGTCGATTTAGTTAGTGAATTTAGTTGTTGGAACTATGTCAAAACTAATGTAGGTAAAGCTAAAAAGTTGTTATGTTGTTTAACTAAGTTAAAATGAATAATGTCGATTTAGTTAGTGAATTTATTGTTGGAACTAAGTCAAAACTAAACTAGGTAAAGTTAAAAAGTTGTTATGTTGTTTAACTAAGTTAAAATGAATAATGTCGGTTTAGTTAGTGAATTTAGTTGTTGGAACTATGTCAAAACTAATGTAGGTAAAGCTAAAAAGTTGTTATGTTGTTTAACTAAGTTAAAATGAATAATGTCGATTTAGTTAGTGAATTTATTGTTGGAACTAAGTCAAAACTAAACTAGGTAAAGTTAAAAAGTTGTTATGTTGTTTAACTAAGTTAAAATGAATAATGTCGATTTAGTTAGTGAATTTAGTTGTTGGAACTATGTCAAAACTAATGTAGGTAAAGTTAAAAAGTTGTTATGTTGTTTAACTAAGTTAAAATGAATAATGTCGGTTTAGTTAGTGAATTTATTGTTGGAACTAAGTCAAAACTAAACTAGGTAAAGTTAAAAAGTTGTTATGTTGTTTAACTAAGTTAAAATGAATAATGTCGGTTTAGTTAGTGAATTTAGTTGTTGTAACTATGTCAAAACTAATGTAGGTAAAGTTAAAAAGTTGTTATGTTGTTTAACTAAGTTAAAATGAATAATGTTGGTTTAGTTAGTGAATTTAGTTGTTGGAACTAAGTCTAAACTAAACTAGGTAAAGTTAAAAAGTTGTTATGTTGTTTAAATAAGTTAAAATAAATAATGTCGGTTTAGTTAGTGAATTTAGTTGTTGAAACTATGTCAAAACTAATGTAGGTAAAGTTAAAAAGTTGTTATGTTGTTTAACTAAGTTAAAATGAATAATGTCGGTTTAGTTAGTGAATTTAGTTGTTGGAATTAAGTCAAAACTAATGTAGTTAAAGTTCAAAAGTTGTTATGTTGTTTAAATAAGTTAAAATAAATAATGTCGGTTTAGTTAGTGAATTTATTGTTGGAACTAAGTCAAAACTAAACTAGGTAAAGTTAAAAAGTTGTTATGTTGTTTAAATAAGTTAAAATGAATAATGTCGGTTTAGTTAGTGAATTTAGTTGTTGTAACTATGTCAAAACTAATGTAGGTAAAGTTAAAAAGTTGTTATGTTGTTTAACTAAGTTAAAATGAATAATGTTGGTTTAGTTAGTGAATTTAGTTGTTGGAACTAAGTCTAAACTAAACTAGGTAAAGTTAAAAAGTTGTTATGTTGTTTAAATAAGTTAAAATAAATATTGTCGGTTTAGTTAGTGAATTTAGTTGTTGAAACTATGTCAAAACTAATGTAGGTAAAGTTAAAAGTTGTTATGTTGTTTAACTAAGTTAAAATGAATAATGTCGGTTTAGTTAGTGAATTTAGTTGTTGGAACTATGTCAAAACTAATGTAGTTAAAGTTAAAAAGTTAAGTTTGTTTAAATAAGTTAAAATAAATATTGTGGTTTAGTTGGTGGATTTAGTTGTTCGAATTAAGTCAAAACTAAACTAGTTAAAGTTAAAAAGTCAAGTTTGTTTAAATAAGTTAAAATAAATATTGTGGTTTAGTTGGTGGATTTAGTTGTTCGAATTAAGTCAAAACTAAACTAGTTAAAGTTGTTAAGTTATTTAAGTTCGAATTAAGTCAAAACTAAATTAGTTAAAGTTCTTAAGTTGTTTAAATAAGTTAAAATAAATATGTTAAAACTAGTTAGACTTAGAAAGTGGTTAAGTTGTTTAAATAAATTCAAATGTTATTTAGTTGATGGAATTAAGATTATCATTATTGTTTGTGCAGATGAATCCTGATCGTAGTTGGATGTATAATAGAAACAATCCTGGTCGAGCGGGTATGATTCCAGAATTTGCAGAAGGTGTCACTAGATTTATAAATCATGCAATGACACTTGATGATTTTTTAAATTCAAGATTGATTAGGTGTCCGTGTGTTAATTGTGAAAATGTGAGATATCATACAACAGAGATTGTTGCTTGCTGCTGTAGCCGGAAGAGAGAAGAAGAGAGAAGAAAGAGAGAAGAAGAGAGAGGAGGAGATTGCGACAGCAAAGGAGGTAGAGAACAAGAGGTATGTAGCGCTTTAGGCCCAACTAACTTTTCTTTTTGAATCAGGAAATATTCTTCCTCTATGTCCGGCTAGCAGTGATGAATCTAATCAGGAGGGTGATGAGAATGATAAGTTTGATAAGGAGAGTGAGGGTGATGAGGAGTAGTTGTATCTATTTGACATTTTAGACTTCTATATTTTTGGAATTGTTTAATTTGATCGTATTTTAGTTTATTTTGAAGTTGGATGAAGTTTATTTTGAAATAGTTTAATGTATATGTTGAAAATATTGTGTTGTTTTGGTTGGATGAAGTTTATTTGGCTTTGGGTTGTTTTGGTTGGATGAGTTTTATTTGGCTTTGGGTTGTTTTGGTTGGATGAGTTTTATTTGGCTTTGGGTTGTTTTGGTTGAATGAATTTTATTTGGCTTTGGGTTGTTTTGGTTGGATGAAGTTTATTTGGCTTTGGGTTGTTTTGGTTGGATGAAGTTTATTTGGCTTTGGGTTGTTTTAGTATAAATATGCAGGTGGGCAACAAAAAATTGCAAGAATTTGCTGCCTGTTTTGCAGCAGAAAATCGACCTCCGGAGGTCGAAATTTCAAAAATAAAAAATAAAAATATCGACCTCCGGAGGTCGGAATTTCAACATTACACAAATAAAAAAACCGACCTCCGGAGGTCGGAATTTCAACATTATAAAAATAAAACTACCGACCTCCGGAGGTCAGAATTTCAATATTACAAAAATATAAATACCGACCTCTGGAGGTCGGAATTTCAACATTACAAAAATAAAAATATCGACCTCCGGAGGTCGAAATTTCAAAATTACACAAATAAAAATACCGACCTCCGGAGGTCGGAATTTCAACATTACACAAATAAAAATACCGACCTCCGGAGGTCGGAATTTCAACATTACAAAAATAAAAATATCGACCTCTGGAGGTCGGAATTTCAACATTACACAAATAAAAATACCGACCTCCGGAGGTCGGAATTTCAACATTACAAAAATAAAAATACCGACCTCTGGAAGTCGGAATTTCAACATTACAAAAATAAAAATACCGACCTCCGGAGGTCGGAATTTCAACATTACAGAAATAAAAATACCGACCTCCGGAGGTCGGAATTTCAACATTACAAAAATAAAAATACCGACCTCCGGAGGTCGAAATTTCAACATTACAAAAATAAAAATACCGACCTCCAGAGGTCGAAATTTAAAAAAATGAATATTCCGACATAAAATAAAAATCGACCTCGAGAGGTCGGTAAATACCGACCTCCAGAGGTCGGTATTGAATAGCGACCAAGCTTTTTCCGACCTAAGCTGGGATGTCGGTTTTAGGTTGGTATTTCAAGGAATACCGACCTCCGGAGGTCGGTATTTCTAGGTCGGTATTCACTGTTTTTTTAGTAGTGATCCTAGCTCCTAGTAAAAGCTACTATTGCATATCCTAATTAGTTATAAACCAAGCTAGTACTAGGAATATTTGGAAAGTTAAGTGTATTTGAAAGTTTGTAATAATGTGTTGGAGAAGGGTCTAAAATGCCCCTCAAATATTTGAATTGATACAAAATTATCCTTCATTTACATATCGGCCCTAAAATATCCCTGACGTCCACCTTTCGGCTCAAAAATACCCTCGATGTTAATCATTTGACTCACATTTGCCTTTATTTTTAATAGCTCCCTTAAAGTAAAATTATTAAATATTTATTTATTATATTGATTAATGTGATTGGTCCAAATTTAAACCCTTCTCAAATAAATAATAAAAATGATATTTTTAAAAATTCTATTTTTCTATAAAAACCACTTATGATTCATATTTGACCCAATACACTTGAAAATAATATTGAAAGAATAATTAATACATGATATCTTCCTATTGGCCTATTTTAAATCAACCCCAATTTATTATAATGTAACTCAACTCATAAATGGGGATCCAACTAAAATCCATACTTACCCCGACTTATTGCCCATCCAAAAAAATTACTATTTTCATTAATATAAAATTTTCTCTCAATTATCCAAATGCCTTGTTCATTTTCTCTTTTATTCATTTTTTAATCTCTTATTCTTAATTAGGATATCCGGGACTCAAACTTGAAATGAAATCACATATTTATATTCTTTTAATTAGTATTATTGTCATGATGGGATGAGGGTGGGGATAAGAGAAATGATTATTTTTATTCTTTTATTTTTAATTTTGGGTACACACAAAAGAAAAATGTAATATTTGTACATAGTTGCTTAATTAAGTCATCTTTTATTGAACTAATTATTTCTATATGAATGCAACATTATTTTCCTCCTTTCTTCTCTCTTGTTTGTCACAAATTAAATAAATAAAAAATGGTGGTCAAGCTCCAAATAGATTTTTTTTTTGGAAGAGATAGGAAGTGAAGGGCCAGGGAGGGAGGAGTGTAGAGAGTAGATGCCTAACCTTTTTACAATTTTAAATTTACTATGAAATTCTAAATCAAGTCAATCATGTGAGCTTATATATTAAGTAATTTGAAATTATTTTTCTACGGAAAAGGGCCTAAAATGCCCTTAACCTATGAGATTTGGTACAATATTACCCTCTATCCACCTAATTAATATCATCCGTTAGATATAAGGGTATTTTTGAGCCGAAAGGTGGACGTCAGGGATATTTTAGGGCCAATAAGCGAATGAAGGATAATTTTATACCAATTCAAATACTTGAAGAGTATTTTAGGCTCTTCTGTGTAATATGTAAATCACATGTATTTATTTATTAAAGGAAAGTGGATATATGTTATTTCTTAATGCGGCGATTTAATATATTTTACTATTTTATTTATGAACTATTTATTAAAACTTCTTCATATCTATGATAGAAGTATAACTTTTGAATTAAAAATTATACACACATAACTAAATAACAAATAAGAATTAGAGAACGAAATAGACCCCCACATTTCTAGACTAAGGATTTCTAGAAATGTCTGGGTCTATTTTTATTCTCTAATTCACGCTAACCCTTTTCTTATATATCTATTTAATGGTTTGTTAATTAGTTATCACGCACACCTTTTTTTTTTTGTTATTACATGCATTTTTTTTAGTTTCATACCTAAACTATTGAGAGTGTGAGCTTCATTCATAAACTATCACTTATTAGTTTGAGAAACACACTTTCTCTTTTATAACATTCTCATCATGGTGTGTAATACACTCTCTTTCATTTAAAAAAATTTCTCACATCACACTCCATATGGATAAAACATTCCACCTTGAAAAAAATTAAATAATTATTAGTATTAGTTAAAATTAATTAAAATTAAAGATTAAAAATTGTTATCCCAAAAAAAATATTTTTTATAAAATAAAATGTAAAATATTTTTCTTACCCAACCCTATCACTTCCTCTCACCGTACACCCCATCCCCCTCTCCCCCCAAAAAAAAAAATTACTTCATCTTCCCTCCCCCTTCAAATACTAATTTAGATATTATTTTATTTTTTTAAAAAATAATTCTACCCACTCCACCTAACCCTCCGCTTCCAATTTATTTTTCTTATTTTGTGTTAGATATATACATATCGAAAGTAGTTTTTACTTGCCGCTGCAATACTTTTTTTAAAATGAAATTTTTATTTATTTTATATTCGGTACACAAGTAGAAAAAAATTGCTAAATATATATGTACTTATCTAAAACAAAACGAATTTTTTTTGAAAATAAAAATAAATTAGGAATGAAGGTTTAAATAGAATGGGGTAGAAAATTTATTTTTTTAAAATAAAATAATATCATTTTTTTAGGGGGAATGGGGGGGTGGTTGGGGGGGGGGGGGAGAGAGAGGGTGAAGTATGATTTTTTTTTTTTAAAATTATAAAATATTTTTTTAAAAAAAATAAAAGGACGGGAGATTTTCATGGGGTGGGAGGGGGGAGGTGGTGGTGGTGTGGGGTAAGAAAAATAATTTAAATGTTATTTTTTAAAAAAAATTATTTTTTTTGGGATGGTAATAATTTAATCTTTAATTTTTAATTAAATTAATATTAATAGTTTATTATTTTAATTTCTTCAAGGTGGAATGTCCTGTGTCAAGGTCTTTTCAAATAAAAGAGATAATGTATTACACACATGTATGTTTCTCAAACTAATAAGTGATAGTTTAGATATGAAACTCACACACTTAATGATTTAGATATGAAACTCAAAAAAGAGGATAGTTTATGTGTGTTTTTTTACACTTATCTTGTATAAGTACTAATAGTAAAATCAGCCAACTAATTTTTATCTTTAAATATTAGCAATTTGGATGTCATATTCTGTACGGCTGATTGAAATAATAGTATCTGTCTACACGTGAAATGAACTACGTTGGAAAGTCATATTCTTTACGCAAGCTATTGCTTGCTACAACCCATACGCTGGCCTTTGGGGTAAAAAAAAATAGAATCAATCAATAAATTGAACTATTTATTTTTAATTAGTTATTGTTATTAAGTTATTGAGTTAACAAGTTTTTAATAATCTTATAAAAAATTTTAGGAAACTAATTTAGGAGTTAATTATATAGATACACTATAGTTTCCAATATTATGAGTCTTCCTAGATTTTGGTGCGTTCAAATACGTTCAGATACATGATCTCGAAATACATGGATCAAAATTAGGTGTAATTTATTCTAAATACACTCAAAGACGGATCCAGAATTTAGAGTCTCTGGATGCCAAGTGGACTCGTCGATTAAATTAACTTTAGATTTGATCAAATTATTCATCTTTTCAATATAATTGATAAACCAATCAATAAAATATAAATGATAAGATGAAAATTTATGTATTACATATATTACAAATTGACACTCCACATTCAACTAAAAGCACGACGTTAACAAATTTAAAGCTTTCAATAATATTACTAATATCATAAATATTCATCATTCATTTATAATTATCCTCGACGAGTTTTCATATTCTGAAAAGGATCGATAATGACATCATTACTAACATTTTGTAAATACATAACGGTCTATGTAACACACTAAACAATCATTTAAATATTGATCACCAATGCTATTCCACACTTCATTGATGAGAATGATCACTCCACAGTTGCCGCAACAATAGGTAAAATCAAAGTCAACTTTACAGGTAAATAAACAAATGAATAAGTCTCCACATGATTTGCTTCAACCAATGCCTTTGCCAAATCACGAATTCCTTGCAAGTTGGAGAATTTGGAATTACCACTTTGCATAAGAATAATGAAAGTATATATTGAGCTGATAGCTCAAATCTCGAATTAGTCCATCATCAAACTCGCTTGGATAACACTTTGCTAAAGTCATGATTTTATCTTTATCAAAATTAGAGAAAGAATTGATCGGATTCAATCTACTCATCCCAAGAAGCAAATCACTACTTACTACATAAAAACAGTCATTAAGCTCTTGAAGGTGCACATCAATGACAACAAAAAAGACTTCAACACGTAAGTGGTGCGCCTAGCTAACACCTGAACATTTACGTTTTGACTTCTTGAAAAAATAAGACTCAACCAACTTGAGAATCAAGCTATCATGCAAATCACAAAATGAGAAAACAACATCCAACAAAGATTCCCATCCATTTTCCCTCATATCTTGTAATATTTTCTTTGTAATATTCAGAAATTCCACGACATTAACAATATCATTTTTTTTTGTAAAATCTTTCTCAACTCGTTTGACATTGCAAACACTTTCAACATCAAGTGAAGCACAAAAATAAATTTAATATTTTATTCTTTGTCAAAAGATACTCCGCTTGATTTCTATCACTTGATGTGGAACCTTCAAGTTCAATCACTTCAAGAACATGAACAATCGATGAGAAAATAACAATAAAATTATCTAAAGTTTTGAAATGTGATCCCCAACGAGTATCACCTGCTCTTTGAAGCCCGCGTTCTTGATGTAATCCTTGGCCTTTATGAACTTCACTGGATTCAAATAATTGCTCTAACTTTTTGGCTTGGTGATGACGTAGTAAGTCTCTACGCTTGAAAGATCCTCCAACAACATTCAGTATATCAATAGCATGATCAAAAAAGTCTTCAACATCCAAATATTTTTTAGCAATAGCCACAAGTGTTAGATGCAATTGATGAGCAAAACAATGTATGTAATATGTCGATGGACTATCTTTCATAATAAAAGTTTTGAGCCCATTTATCTCTCCTTTTATATTATTATCCCCATCATAACTTTGTCCATGTATTTTGAATGGACTAAGTGAGTGATCGGAAAGCAAAGAATAAATCACTTTCTTCAATGAGCATGCCGATGTATCACTAACATGGACAAAACCAATAAATCGTTCAACTACTTAACCATTCTTATTAACAAAATGCAAAACATGAGCCATTTGTTCTTTGTGGGAGATGTTTTTTGACTCATCAACTAATATACCACAGTAATCTCCATTCAAGTCTCTAATTATTGCTTTCAACGTTCCTTTTGCACATGTATCGGTAATATCTTTTTTAATCATAGGAAAAGTCAATAACTCTTGATGTAATAAATGGCTATGAGACTATTAGACTTCCGCTTCGTTTTAGACAAACTCTTTATGATATAAACTTTATTTTAAACTCTTAAACTCTATTATCTTGTATGATGTATGCTAAGTGGCTTGTGTGGGGCCTTTTAGGGTCCTATGCTTCATGTCACATCTAGGGAGTACTTTGGGTCGTGACATTGCTTTAGGACATACAATAATTTAAGTTTAGGGGTATTGATAAGTGGGTATTTTTAGCAACTTATCTTATCTTTAAACTTACTTTATTGCATTGTTTATGTGAGAATAGGTTCATTTAATGTGGTTTTCTTCGTGTTTTACAAGAAAATGAAAAATAGAGTTGACTGAGAAGATAACTGAAGAAACTAAGTGAAGTAGAGGCAAAAAGAGGACTAAAGCTAAAAAATTTGAACTTGCAGGAAGTTGTTCATCACGATCGCGTGGTCAAAGCATCATGATCGCGGTTAATTGAGCAATAAAGCATCGTGATCGCGTGGTCAAAGGTCGCGATTGCGATCAATAAATCTACATTGCATTGCAATTGCATGGAAAACTCTCATGAACACGAAAAGTAATTTGTTTGGGAAGATTTGTAAATTCACCCTTTTGATCCCAAATTCCATTTTTACACTAAGGCACGTCCAATTTAGCATCATTGGAATTATAAATTTTCCATACTTGGAGCTTGGGCTTAGACTTTAGGAGCAAGTTTCCTCACAATTCACCAGTTAGAGAGAAGATTGAGTATTCTATTGTAACTGTTTTTTTCCTTTCTTCAACTCCATGCTTTGTAGTTCTTGAATTGTAGGTGTAATTGATCAAAGATGATTTGGATTTTGTTTTGTTAATTTACATCTTTAGCTTTTGTAATTAATTGAATGTTTTCTCATTTATGAAATGGGTATTTGGGTATGTTATCAATTTCATGCTTCAATTGTCACTCCTAGGACTTGCCCATTTACTTTGATTGAGCTTGAAAGAGTTAATTGAGGTTGGGAATTGTTGATTGGTGTTAATTTTGAGGTGTAATTACTCATGTATTGAATTAGAGCTATAAATGGTATAATCCTTCCAATGCCTATAATTGGATTACTTGTGTTTCCACTTAGATAGGTTTGATAGAACTAGTTAAGAAATATTTGCCTACAGTAAAAAAAACTAGGTGGATAATTGAGATTCTAAGACATATATGATTTAACTCATACTTGAGTTCACATTAGATTAATATGCAATGGATCATGTAGATGTTAATTGAGTTTCCATTCAATAATCCTCTTTGACTCCTTACTTGGAAATATTTTTTCCCTTGTTCGCCTCTATCCCCTATTCGTGATTGTTACCTAAATATCTTCATATTATAATTGTATCTTTCGATTCAATTCAAACTAGTAGCTCTAACTCTCTATCTCTTTGATTGTCTATACATTGTTCCTTGTGGGATTCAACCCCGACTTTAAACATTGAGCTAAATATTGCTAGAGACTGCCTATTCATTGACTGGTATGATGGGTAGTTGAGCATTATCAACAACAAATAAAATCGTAGCAAACAATAAATTTTCTATGGCCCCCATAAACTCGATATATAAAATAAAATATACAATCACCATGAGGCCTAACAAGCACAAATAATCACTAAATGCCCCTATTGACCCCTTTACCTAGACCTTAGTGATCATGTGAATCGAAGGATCTGAATTCATGGCGTCGTGAATAAATATGCCTCTTAGAATATGTAGTACTATATAAGTGTTTCCCCATAGGTGTAGACTACCGACTCCGAAGGCTCAATGTTCGCTGGATCTTAGGATCCGTTAACCCATTCCGTAAGTTTGTTGTATTAATCAACGACTAGGCTCCAAAACCTTGCAGTGTATGTGTGTTCTAAGGTGAGAAAAACATCATGGACTAAATCTAAATGATAAAAATATCACATCAATAATAAGGAATTATTGGTGACCAGAGTATAGTCATAACATGTTTTTCTAAGTAGCTAAATAATAAATGGAGTACTATTGGTCGACATTGTATCGTGTTTTGATACCAACTCATCAATAGAATAAGGCAATAAGTCGAATAATGATGAAATAAAGTACATAACAAGCTTGGGCCTTCAAATTCATGCGATAAAGCTAGAGGTAAACCTTAACATACCTTTCAACTGAAGCTTCAAAGGTGTCACTATGAATCTTAACGAATTGATTGTAGCATAACAAATGCAAGAACCAAAAAGATCGCAAGAATGAGTTATAGACAATCAATTAGGTGTTGAGATCTTCAATACAACAAACCCACATTAATTATTTAAACAACATCACCATCTATACAAACCAACAACGAATAACAAAAACAAGCTCTCAACATCTCACAAGAGTTGTGAGATCTCAAGGCAATATTTTAAGGTGTACTTCACGCAATGAATTGCAACAATCATCATATGTGAATCCACAAAATATCACACCAACCCCACAGTTCCAAACCCATTAATTACAATACTTCAATATAACAAACAAGTTGCTCAGAGCCACTACTTTCTATCAATATATCGTGGCTTGATAATCAATAAACACTAATATCATATCTTACGAGTACAAAAGAAATATTAAAGAGGAAACTTACTCCAAAAAATTGATGTCTATTACAATGCTCAAAATCAACCTCAACACCTCCAATAATGAACAAGAGTGCCACACCTATGAAATGAAACAACAATGTGGGCTAGATGTAAGAATCTGTTCTTTGGATTTAAATTAATTAAATTTCATATGAGAGAGATAAGGAATCTTTACATAAAGAAATAGGTCAAAAATAACAATTCTCATCAGCTATCTAAAAATGTAAATGTCTTCCTCACATCATAAATAAACAAAAATGACATCCTTGTGAAGCTTACAACACAAGGAACAACTACCAAAATTGGGCCAAGCTAAAATCAAGAAAAATGAGCATAAACTCATATTTGTCTTCTTAGAACCCTAGTTGCCTCCATAAAAAATTCCTTAGCTCTCAAAAAATGTGAAAGATTATATTTTTAGATCATAAAACTGTAACGACTCAAATCGTCGTTATTTAGGAAAGGAAAAACATTGGGGAAAACTGGGCTTGTTATCCCGCCATAGCAGGCTAGATGCCGCTAGGGCGGTAGCGCTCCAACGGGACATGGAGTGCCATAGCGGGATAGATGGGACAGAACTTAAATAACGCAAAGTCTTATTTTCTCCTTTTTTAAAAACACCAAAGAGTGGCAAGGATCACCCCAAAAACCCTCAAAAGGCTGCTCTAGGCTTGGGAAGGAAGGAGAAAGAGATTTCTATCGTAAAGATGTTGATAGCTTGCGGATTTCCGATCAAAACTCCACCGTCTCATTGCCTGGAAGCCAGGATTAGAGCTGCTTAACGCCCATGTAGGCTAGGTTTTATAAATTGAGTAGTTGTAAATTTATGACTCACTGTGTAGTATATTGGTAATTGATAGTAGAAATCATGTGTAGGCTTTCATGCATCGAAAAAGGGATGGCGTACATGTATCCCTAGTTTTTACATTAGACGTATATCGTAGGAGGAAGTCTCATCATGTGAACTAGGGTTAGGTGATGGTTTGATTTCTTGTTTGTGTGGTGTATGATTGCTATATTGTATGCATGCGTGTATACGAATAGTGAAATATGGAGACAAACCTAATGAAATGATTATGAACAATGCATTTCATGAGCTTGTGTATTTGACTATATGATTTGAGTATTGTACATTATGGATGTGACTGTGATTGTGGTATTTTGATTGGATCGGGTGTCACGTTCTGACACACATATTGGATCAGGTGTCACATTTTGACACACTAATTAGATCATGTTCTGACATACTAACAATTTGGGTGTGGATTCTATGAGAGGACCATTGTGTTGTCATATCTATTTGCTATTGAGAATATGGGATTGTACATTGTTCTTGAAATGATAACTGATTCATGTATGTATTTGGTATGTGTAAGTGTGTACTATGTTATGTCTACTCGTCATATATATCTCGTTAATAAATGAACTGTGAATGGTTAGGCCCAAATCGGAATGTGGTATGGTAAGCGGAGATCGAGGGTCCAGGTGTTAGTACATGTTAGTTAAGAGGTGTGGTTTGTGTTCTTAAAGTTGAGAATCAGAGTGGCGTTAAGTCATCAATATTGAATAATTAGGTATTACCCTGGAAAGGGATTAGTATTGAAACGGTTAACCGGCCTTAATAGAACGTACTCTAGAGTCAAGGGTTGAGTGGTGATGTGGGAGAAGTAAGTGTATGTCATGAGTGGTTGTCCTAACTAGTAGTGGTTGTATTCGAGAACTCTTTTAAGAGTTAGAATGGTTAATTCATGATCAAGAGTAGAGTGGGTAAAGGGTCAGGGCCAAGTGTACTAGTATATGTTAAAGTATTCGGGAATGGTAAGGATATGAAGGTGGAGGAATGAACAGTCTTATTGCATGTTTCCTACTAGTCAATTTTCTTATATTATGCGGTAGGTATCAGATTGACTGATGATGCCTACCAGTACGTGTGGTTTGTACTGATACTACTCTTGCTATGCCTTTTTTGCATAGTCTGGTTGCAGGGTCATTGATGTTTCATAGGTGAAGACGAAGGCAATCTCCAGCAAATTCTATTTTCCTTCCATGTGATGGGAGCTCCGTCGTTTGTATTATGTTTATATTTTGTAATCTTAGAAGCTCTTGTACCTGCTTAGACTAGATATCTAGGGGTGTTAATTACTTTACAAGTCTTAACTTTGAACCGTTTTAAACTCTTCACTTTATAAAAATCTCCATGAATTTTCTTTCATCTATAGTTTCTTAATCTTCTGCATTTTTAAAACAATCGGGAATCGAGGGTTCTCCTACTTAGGTGTTAGAGTAGATACCCGAACAACTCGATGGATTGGGTCGTAACAAAAACGTCTTTATATATGGGGCAAAACCTGACCCGACATGGACCCTTTTTTTTCCAGATAGTCTATGATAAAAATGATCATAGCCATTTACTCAAAAGTCAAATTGATGAATAGTTTTATGTTATGGAAACTAAAATGAAAGATCTTTAAGTTAATAAGTAATGGGCTCTCTAAATCCTTACATATTGGGAGATATGCTCATCCCAAGATAGCCTATCAATGAGATTACATTACAACTTTTCTATAGTAAACCCCTCAACTAGAATTTTTGTTTCAAATCTCCCTTTGTCCTCTAACTTTAGTTTAAATATTCAAGTGACATAATACACATATTCCATGGTATAATCACTCATTTATAATTATTCTCTGGACATCTCATCAATGGTTGACACGATGCACTATGACACCTCCAAAATATCTAAGTTAAGACCCAAACTATTCTTTGTAAGTGTATAGAAACATATCAGGTGATTCCTAATGGTGCATAGGTGTTAGGGTCAATTCTTTAGTATATAAAGAGTTTAAAAGATGAATTGAGGTCATAAGAATTCTTTAGCACAAAGTTGAGTTGAAAGCTTCTTTACTAGTTTAGCTTGAGTCAACTTCAAATGAGCATTCTCTTATAATATAAATTTTTGTGTATCCCATTACCTACCAAATTAAAGATTTTTGAGTCTACTTTTCAACTCTGCCAACATATTGTCTATACAAGTTGGACTCAAAAGTTATAATCATTTTGGTTTTGATTGACATTTTCGAGTGAAGTTATGGACCACATGTGTGCAGCAAGTCCAGACCTGCATAACGCATATGGGATGCAGATGGAGGAAATGTTAAGATATATTTTGGTTTAAAATATAAACCACCTACTTGCAGCAAGTTCGCATCTGTGGGATGCATGTGGAGAGGCTAGTGGTCGATGGGAACAATTTAAGTCGGTTTTTATTAGCTTTTTTCACTTTGGGCCCATCTTTCAAGATCTATAAGTGCTTTTATCTCCTCCTCTTTTTTTCATCAAGGTGACTACTTCTCTACATATTTCAAGTTTTTCAACTCAAATTTCTTTATTTATTTATGGATAGTTAATAGAAATCTTAACCCTTGATCTTAGGCTTTTCAAGAAATGAATTCAAGAATTTCATGAGAGGATTTGTTGATCGTTCTTTATCAAGTTAAGGTTCTTCGACAAGATTTGTGGAGCGTATAAGGTATATATGTCTATCATATTAAGGAGCTTAGTTCTTTATGACGCCCTACATCTACAGTTTTGATTAGTAAAATCAAAACTAGGATTTTTAAGCAAAAAATATTATTTTTTAATTCTCTCTATTTTCAATTACTGATTCTTGACCCTACTATTGAAAGTATTGTACTTCACATTATGGATGATCTTTGGTATATCGTGAAAATATCACATGGACCATTTTTAGCTAAAGTTATTTTAAAAATATTGTCATAGAATTTCATATGCGTCATTTTCATGATTAAAGTATATTACAAGTTTTAAAATATTATTCGAAGAAATAGTTCAAGAAAACATATTTAGCTTCAAGTACATTATTTCAAAAAGAGTTTCAAGAAAGTATATATAGTTTCAATTTCAGTATTTATGAAAGAATTTCAAGTAAGTATACTTTGCCTCAAGTACAATTTTTTAGAAAGAAAGATTACTTAGTTTTTTTTCTTTCTAAACTCTCCTCTTTCTCTCTAACTTTCTTACAGCAACCTTACACGTTTTTGCTCCTAACGGTAACAAAAGACTGCTTATGGTCAACTTTGCTAACTCCACGAGCAGCTGCTCACCATGGCTTCCGGCGCACAGAAGCTAGGTCTTCCGCGTGCCCCCCCAAGACCACCAAATCCATCCACATCAGACTTTCCTCCATTAAATGGTCTGACTATTTCCACCAACCCAAATGAACAAATCTATCCAAAAGATCCCCAAATTAACTATGCAGCAGCTCTTGGGGTATCAAATGGCAGAAACTCAAAGAAGATGGTGAAGCTTCAACATCGTCCTTACGAACTCTTAGAAGGTAAGCCTGTAGTATCCTTTTCCAAAGAGGAAAATGACCGGTTGGCTGAAATCTGCAAACTTACCATCGTAGGTAAGTTTATGAGGATTAGACCTTCAATTGAAAAAATCAGAGAGGATTTCTCAAAAAATATTCCTATTAAAGGGTCAGCTAAGATAGGAGTCTACATTATGTATCATGTATTCATAGATTTCGACCTAGAAGAAGATCACATAAATGTTTATGGTCAGAACTTTTTGAATATTTGTAATACCCAAATGAAGTTGTTGAAATGGACGCTGAATTTCAAACCTGAAGCAGAAACAACCTTGGCCCCTGTTTGGGTTAATCTCCCCGATCTAAGATGGCATTTTTTCGAGTGGGAAGCTCTGTGTATAATAGCGGCCCCAATTGGTGTACCCATTATCACCGATAAAGCCACTCTCTCCAAAACAAGGCCGACCACAACGAAAATCAAAGTGGAAGTGAATTTAACAAAAAACATGGTGACGAAAATCCAAATAAAGGTAAAAGGTGAAGATGGGAAATATGAGTCTCTCACTCAAAGGGTAGATTATGAAAGTGTACCTGATTATTGTTTTCACTGTAAAGTAAAGGGACATAAAGATGACAGTTGCAGAATGCTACATTCGGAACTACGAAAGATGGTTGATCAAGATGACAACAAAAACAACGAGAAGACTCAGAGACCAGGAATGGAGCCACCGAAAGATTCAACTCCTTCTCACATGAATATGGAAGTGGAAGCCACTAAAAGCAACCTAAATGAAGGAACCCCTCAAACCGGCCAACAAGAGGTCAACGAAGCGAACAAAGATGAGGAAGGATGGAAAATAGTCACAAAAGGAAAAGGACAGAATAAATACAAAGAGGGCACGAACCCATTCAAAAAGAGTACTGAAGGAGAACCAGTTTCTGAGAAGGTTCAAATCATCAAAAATGTCAAGGAGATCAGTGGTCAGAGAACATGGAAAACATGAACCCTCCTTACGAAAGGAGAACAAGAAGCAGAAAAGGAATTAGTGGAGAATCAATCAACAATGATACCAACCAGGGAGATAACATTTTGACCAAGAATATTCATCCAAGCTCTGCGAAAGAACTGGAGGGAACAATAGAGATATCCCAAAATTCGAATCCCATGACAACATAGATATGGGAAAAGATTTAAATCCAGTCAACAGAGGAAAAAATGGTAATTAGAGAGACAAATGAGCGAAGGGATTAACCAACCACCCGATGATCCCGGAGAAAGTAAAAATCAAATGCAGCAAGCTGATAACACTGACATCTTAATTGATAAAGCTGAGGATGATGAATACAAATATTATGAATCAGCTTCAGAGGAAGAGATGGAAGAAGATCAATTTCATGATGTTTCGAAGCCTCACCTAGACAAAGATACCAACAAGGTTATGGAAAAACAAATCAGGGAAGAAAACAATCCTCATTTTGTAACTGTACAAGATCAAAATTCTTCTTCCTTATCTAAGATGATAACCACTAGCAGACTACCTACAGTCAATGAGGACAAGTCTAAGATGGTCAATCATAAGGAAGATCACATGGATATGCAAAGTTCTGATCCACTAATTCCAAATGATTAGTACAATCTCATGGAATATTAGGAGTGTTAGAACTTTAAGTGCTTTTGAAAGACTAAAAACTTTAAAGAACCAATACAAAATCTCTTTTATCAGCTTGCAAGAACCTTTTGTCCGAGCAGACCAAGTCAGTTTCTATATGAGACACTTGGATATGCAAGGTTCTTATGCGAATATTAACAATAAAATTTGGCTCTTTTGGACCAATGATTTCAATGTCAACATCATCAAAGATTCTGAACAACATATTACTTGCCACATTAATCATGCAGCTTCATGAATTGCTTATCATGCATCCTTTGTTTATGCTAAGTGCAGGACAACTTTGAGGAAGCTCCTTTGGGAAGATCTAAGTTCTTTGTCTAACACAATTCAAGGACCATGGAGCATTCTGGGAGATTTTAATGTCATAGCGGAAGTGGAAGAAAAGACCAGAGGCACTCCATATAGATTGGACAAAAGCTTTGACTTCATAAACTTTATTGAGGAATGTGGGATGAAAGATGCAGGTTTTGTAGGGAATATTAACACATGGTGTAATAACAGGGATGCGCCAAACACTATCTGGAAAAGACTGGATAGAGTCTTGTACAATTCTGAGTGGTTTGATAGTTTTAATGGTACTTATGTTACTCATTTACCTATTTCTTTGATCACTCTCTTTTAGTTGTGCAGTTCATTAACAGAGAAGAGGAATTCATAAAATACTTACAGTTTCTAAATATTTGGACAGAGCATCCTCAATTTCGGGAGATTGTTAAGAATGTTTGGGATGAAAATCATCAAGGAAATCCATTATGGGTGCTGCACCAAAAACTGAAAAGAACGTCTTCCCACCTGAGCAGTTGGTCTAAAAATACCTATGGAGACATCCATAGTGCAATAAAGACAATGGAAACAAACATTGCCATGCTGAAACAATCCCTCCAAGAAGATAACACTCTTGCTAACAGAGCCAACCTTAACAAGGCGAAGGCTGAATATGTCCAGCACTTAAAAATTCAAGAAGCTATTCTAAGACAGAAGGCTAGAGTGAGATCGCTAAAAGAGGGAGATGCTAACACTGCTTACTTCCACAGAGTCATTAAGGATAGAAGAAGAAGGCTCAGCATCAACAAAATCATGGATAAAAATCAACAATGGGTAGAAGGAAGCGATAAGGTAGCCAGGTAGGAGTGAGATATTTTAAAGGAATTTTCAGTCAAACTCCCGAGTTTAATGATTACTCAGACCTAGAAGCAATCAACATCATGATCATAGAGGAAAACAATGCTTCCCTGATTGAAATCCCAAGTGAAGAAGAGATTAAGAGTAATCTAATGTCAATGGATCCTGATAGTGCCCCTGGGCCTGATGGATTCACAGCTAAGTTCTTTCAATCTTGCTGGGATTTGGTTGCTTATGATATTACTAATGCTTTTTAGGCCTTCTTCTGTGGGGCTAGCTTGCCGAAATGGTTAACTCATACTTGTATAGCTATGATCCCTAAAGTCAATTCTCCTCAAAGTTTCTCTGATATGAGACCTATAAGCTTATGTAATGTAATTAGCAAAAAAATTTCAAAAGTTCTAAACTTTAGGTTGAGCAAGATCCTTCCTTCTCTAATCAGTAACAATCAAAGTGGTTTCATAAAAGGTAGATCCATTACTGAGAATGTTCTTCTAGCTCAAGAAATTATCCAAGATATTGATAAGCTGAATTTTATTGGTAATGTTGTTCTTAAGCTTGATATGGCTAAGGCATATGATAGGGTATCCTGGCCTTATTTATGCATTCTCATGAGCTATGTAGCGCGCACTCTTTATATTTGCAGGCGAACCCATCTCGACACAACATTGGCGCTGGCGCGGGCGTGGGTGCGGGTGCGGGGTGCGTGTCAGATTCGATCAATCCGATCCAGACACTTTGACCGAAGCCGAGAAAAGATTTGGGGAAGAAAAAATTAGTTTTCAACAACGTAAAGAGGACAAAGCTTGAAAAAGTACAGAGAAGAGAAGAAAGAAGAGAAAATCAGTTTCTGGCTACGTAAAGAGGACAAAGCTTGAAAAAGTACAGAGAAGAGAAGAAAGAAGAGAAAATGAGTTTCCGGCGACGGCGACGTAAAGAAGACAAAGTTGAAAAAGTACAGAGAAGAGAAGAAAGAAGAGTTTTTTCTTGAAAAAGTAAAGGAAATATAGTCTGTTTTTTTCATCTTTCTTGAAAATATATGTACACAATTACATACACCCCTCTAGAAAAAAATAAAGCTCAAAAAGTCTTCCAAGTACAGTAGTGTCAGAGAGATGACATCCCATCAGCCATCAACTAGTCCAAAAATCTTTTCATTCTCACCAACTTACATGTATAGAGAAAATAGGAAAAGAGACGTTAGAAAAGAAAATGAAGAAATATTACAATTTACATATCTCTCAATTAGAATATCTTCATAACTATATTTTTATAATATTGAAAAATTTTAGCCGTATCCCCGCACTCGTATCCATACTCGGATTTGCACCCACGAATCTTAAAATTTGGATTTTGCCGAATCCAACTCTCGAATTCGCATCCGTCTCGGATACCCGCACCCGAGTCCGAGCAACTTAGCTCATGAGAAGGATGGGATTTTGTGAAACTTGGATTGATATGATATACAAACATATTTCTAGTAATTGGTATTACTTGCTAGTTAATGGAAATAGACATGACTTTTTTAAATCAAAAAGAGGCCTTAGACAAGGGGGGACCCTATTTCTCCTTCCCCTTTTTGTAATAAGTGCTGAATTTCTGTCTCAAAAACTCAATGCTTTGGACAACAATGTTGAATTCCTTGGATTTAGCATGAATAGAAAATGCCCCTCTATTAATCACCTAGTATTTGCTGATGATATTATTTTGTTTTCCAGTGGTTGAAGGAAATCCTTAGAACTGATGATGGGGGCTCTGAGTACATATGAAAGGTATCAAGACAGATGGTGAACAAATAGAAATCAAGTGTGTCCATCTCTCCCAAAGAACATTATCAAGCAATAGCAAGGATATAAGAGATTACGGGAATTGTTCACAAGAGCTTTCTAATCAAATACCTAGGATGCCCTCTCTATGTTGGAAGGAAAACTACAACTCTCTTTTCAGATATGATGAGCAAAATTTTGAACAAAATTAGGAGTTGGCATACTAAAACTCTATCAGTAGGAAGGAGGGCAGTACTTATTAAACATATCCTACTATCTATGCCAATCCATTTTCTTGTTGCTATGCAACCCCTAATAGGAGTTATGAACCAGATTGAAAGAATGCTTAACAAATTCTTCTGGGGAGGTACAGATGAAGTTAAGAAACACCACTGGGCTTCTTGGGAGAAAATGTGCTACCTATATGAAGAAGGAGGAGTAGTGTTTAGGAGAATTCGTGATATTTACACTGCAGTTACTGTGAAACAATGGTGGAACTTGAGGGCTAGGAAATCTCTGTGGGGTGACTTCATCCTAGCTAAATATTGTCAAAGAATTCACCTTATTAAAAAATGGTACTCAGGAAACTCTCATTATTGGAATGCAATGTGCAAAGTAAAAGTCACAATGGACAAACACATCCAGTGGAAGATAGGAAGAGGAGAGGTATCCATGTGGTATGATAACTGGTCAGGTATTGCAGCTCTTTGGACTTTCCTTACTGAAGGCAGAATCCCCAGAAATGACAATCTTTTTGAAGTATTATTGAATGGCCATTGGCAATGGGTTAGTTGGGATCTTTATTTTTCGGACAATGTAATTAACCATATAAACTCTATGCAGATCAATCTCAATCTGAATGTGAAAGACAAATCTATTTGGACTCTTGATGAAAAAGGCAACTTCACCATCGCCTCAACATGGAACATCATGAGACAGAAAAGGGATAAGAGTTGGATCAATGCCATGAATTGGAACAACAAAGTCTCTTTTAAAATGAACTTCATCCTTTGGAGAGCCTTGAGGGATAAAATTCATACTAATTCAAATCTGATGAGGATGGAGATCCATGACCCCTCAAGGTGTTGTTGCAAGAACCCCCAAGAAGATATTGATCATCTATTGTGTTCTGGAGAGTTTGCGAAAGAGATATGGTCAATCCTGTGTGGTCCATTTGGTATCTCGTATTTAAACATTCCCTTGAGACTTCTGCTCAGGAACTGGTGGCCCTGGAGAACTAGAAATCCGGTCCTAGCCTTAATTCTGAAATATCTCCTTATTGTGGCTACATGGGAACTATGGAAAACAAGATGTGGGGTACAGTATGGAAAAGAACAATATATTGTCAGGAAGTGTATAAGTCAGATTGATGTTACTATAACTCATCCAGTGGCTAGCCAATTTGTGAATGTGAAGTTGATGCCTAACTGGGAGTATATTGTCCATCTAAAGATCAGTAATATTAACAGTAGGAGGAGAGTTATGGTTAAATGGAGTAAACCATCGACTAGTTTTGTGAAACTAAACTCGGATGGTAGCTGCAAAAATGATCTTTGTGGAGGTGGAGGGGTGATTAGAGATTGCGTGGGGGCATCTTCTTTTTGCTTACTCACTAAATCTTGAAGAAGGAACTAGTAATTTGGCTGAAGATATGGCGTTGTTATATGGCATAAGGTGGTGTATCAACAATGAATATGAGTTTATCTTGGCAGAAAGTGACTCAAAATTACTAGTAAATTGTGTCAACGGTCAGAATTCTACCCCATGGAAGATGCAGAAAGAAGTGGAGGAACTAAAAGCCTACATGGAGAATGCAGGTTATATTTTGTGACACTGTTACAGAGAGGCCAACAAGGTTGTTGACAAACTGGCATCGCTATGCCATATTAATTAACAGAGCGCTATGTTTACAACTTTTGCTGAGCTTCCTAGAAGAATTAAGGGGCTTATGACTATGGATAGATGGAATATGGCTAACTTTAGAACTATCCGAAAAAAGAAGATAGAGATTATCTAGGACCCGCCTTGAGATGAAGTTTCGTTTAGAATCTGCCTTTTGACAGATTGTTAGATTTGAAAACTTGGTGTTATTTGGTTATGACCAAGGTTTCAATCATGTTTTGCATTTTCTTCATCTCAAATAGGAGTTTAAATCCTTTCAAATTAGGGAGAAGTAAGACACTTTTTGTATCTCCCTCAGATCATTGTACTTTTGAGTTAAGATGAATAAAATGCACAATGTTTGTTTTTTTTTTAAAAAAAACTCATATTTGAGAAAGCATAGTCAGAAAATATAAAGACTACGCAAGGGCATAAGAGGACCCCATTAGTGTGTTTAAGTTTATTGATTCGAAAGAATGCACCCGTTTTCGTATGAATCATGCTTTGAGCCAAAAGTTGACGTGCTCTTAGAACCTTCTTATGGATGGCCCCTTAAGCGAAAAATTATGTCTCTAAATTCTTGGGCAGTGTTGTCACCCTGGAGACTATGAGTTAGGAAATTGTAAGGCATAAGTAGTAGAATGATCCTAAAGCTAGAAAGATGAAGTTAGAAGTGTATGAACCAATAATGAAAATAGTGGTTGATTGTGGCATGTATCTAGAGTATATATGTATCTATAACATAAGTAATGGGTTGATGAGCTCCTTGGTTTTAACTAAAGAGTAATAAGTTTTGTGTGAATTTGATGGTAGAATGTAGAGAAAGAGTTGTGGGTTAGGATGAGTTGGAGTATACTTGGACTGGGAAATGATTTTATGATGATGTGTCATCTAATTTGTAAATATTAACTATAGGTTCTTAACAGAAGGATAATGTAGTTATGAGTCGACAAATTTAGGCTTTACTTTGTGAGTTTTGAAGGGAGAGCCCTATGATATTTACAGGGGTAGGAAGCTAATAATTAGGCTAGGATCACTATTAAAAAAACAGTGAATACCGATCTACAAATACCGACCTTCGGAGGTAGGTATTCCCTGAAATACCGACCTAAAATCGACATCCCAACTTAGGTCGGAAAAATCTTGGTCAATATTCAATACCGACCTCTGGAGGTCGGTATTTAGTGACCTCTCGAGGTCAGTTTTTATTTTATATCGAAAAATTTATATATTATTATTTCCGACTTCCTGAGGTCAGAATTGGAATACCGACATCCGGAGGTCGATATTTTTATTTTGTAATGTTGAAATTCTGACCTCCGGAGGTCGGTATTTTTATTTTTGTAATGTTGCAATTCTGACCGTCGGAGGTCGGTATTTTTATTTTTGTAATGTTGAAATTCTGACCTCCGGAGGTCGGTATTTTTATTTTTGTAATATTAAAATTTCGACCTCCGAAGGTCGGTATTTTTATTTTTGTATTTTTAAAATTTCGACCTCCGGAGGTCGGTAATTTTATTTTTGTAATGTTGAAATTCTGACCTCCAAAGGTCGATATTTTTATTTTTGTAATGTTGAAATTCTGACCTCCGGAGGTCGGTATTTTTATTTTTGTAATGTTGAAATTCTGACCTCCGGAGGTCGGTATTTTTATTTTTGTAATGTTAAAATTCTGACCTCCAGAGGTCGGTATTTTTATTTTTGTATTTTTAAAATTCCGACCTCTGGAGGTCGATAATTTTATTTTTGTAATGTTGAAATTCCGACCTTCGAAGGTCGGTATTTTTATTTTTTGTAATGTTGATATTCTGACCTCCGGTGGTCGATATTTTTATTTTTGTATTTTTAAAATTCCGACCTCCAGAGATCGGTATTTTTATTTTGGTAATGTTGAAATTTCGACCTTCAGAGGTCGGTATTTTTATTTTGGTAATGTTAAAATTCCGACCTCCGGAGGTCGGTATTTTTATTTATGTAATGTTGAAATTCCGACCTCCGGAGGTCGGTATTTTTTTTGAAATTCTGACCTTCGGAGGTTGATTTTTTGCTACAAAACAGGCAGCAAATTGCTGCAATTTTTAGTTGTCCACCTGCATATTTATACCAAAACAACCCAAAGCCAAATAAACTTCATCCAACCAAAACAACACAATATTTTCAACATATACATTAAACTATTTCAAAATAAACTTCATCAAACTTCAAAATAAACTAAAATACGATCAAATTAAACAATTCCAAAAATATAGAAGTCTAAAATGTCAAATAAATACAACTATTCTTAATCACTCTCACTCTCCTTGTCAGACTTGCCATTCTCATCACCCTCACTTTCCTTATCAGACTTATCATTCTCATCACTACTGGCCGGACATGGAGGAAGAATATTTCCTGATTCAAAAAGAAAAGTTAGTTGGGCCTGAAGCGCTGCATACCTTTTGTTCTCTACCTCCTTTGCTGCCGCAATCTCCTCCTCTCTCTTCCTCTCTTTTTCTTCTCTCTTCTTCTCTCTTTCGGCTACAGTAGCAAGCTCGGTATTGAGATAAGCTATCTTACTCTCCATTGCAGATATTGTCTCTTTATCCCCGCCATCAAAGCTTGAGGATGATGAACCACAATACCAATACTTCTTCTTCTGATACGCCTTTTCCAGATAGCCATAGATTGAACCTCTAATCGGTTCACCAGCACTCTATTTCCAAAGATTCTTATTTTCTTCTTGTGTAAATGGTCTGTCCTGACTCTCAAGAGGTAGAGTACTACGATATTCCTGAGATATTCGTTTATACCTATCTTGTAATTTAAACAAAGAACTCTACGAATAAGAATGTAATATATACAAGGAAAAGAAAAAAAGATAAGTTTGAATGGAGTTCTTACGTATGGCTCTTGAGCACGTGGCTCAATCCATCTTTCTTCTTCTGTGGGGTTCGTACTCTTCTTGACGTGAGTAACCTTGAACATCTCTGCTACAGCTACCAGCCTACCCAACTCTTTTTCCTGCAAATAACATATATAGAATATGATCTCATTAATCTCCAAAAAGTACTAATCAAAAAAGAAAAAAAATATTTTACTAAATTAAGAAAGTATACCATTCTTTCCTTCCTAGTAACCTGGCTAATAGCTCCACCAGTGTGCAAAGAGCCTCCCTTTTCTGATGCGCGAGCCATCTTCCCAATCTCACTCCTCTTTTTAAATTTTTCATCAGTACTCCAATGTTTCAGTAACAGAGCCCATCGATCCGGTAACATAAACTTAGGCATTCTATTTTTTTCCGACAGTCACAAAATGTGCTAGAAAGCAACTTTGAAGCTTTAAGCTTGAAGTTCACTTGAACGTCATCCTCGTGTTCGGGAGCCCATACATAATATTTCTGTAATAAAAAATAACTAAATATTTATTGTTTTAATGACTAGAGAATTTAAATGTATATGATGTGAATTTAATTTATATATATTCTTACCTTAAATTCGTTGAACATCTGCCCTTGGGTGTTAAGTGGAATCGAACTCCAATTTGGATACACACCATTATAGTGAGTTCCGATGCAGTTTAGAATAATCTTTGCCATACCCACATCCGGACGTAAGCTGAAGTACGAGTTCATTGACAAAGTAGAGTAAACAAAAAATAATCAATCAATTAAAACATAAAAAGATAAATGAAAGATAAAACATAATTAAATCATACTTGTATCCTAATGGCTCGATGACGAGTCTCCAAAAATTGTCTCTATTGCCTGGCCGAGGACCATGTGCATCTGAGTGCTGGGTGGTGGGAGTATTAGGCTCCGAAGCATTGGATTCAAGATGAAGATTGGAAAGTCCAATTGATCCACTACTAGTATTCAAAGTATTGCACTGACTAGCACTAGATGATGGTATGGTAGACCCACGACCAAGATGTGAATAGCCCTGCAAAGTTTGGTACCCCGAACTAGGTACCACAGTGGGTGTAGATATAGTATAACCAGATTGTGAAGCCACATGAGTAGAGGCATTATGTGACTGGTGTGCCGAGTGAGTAGTTGAAACTAAGGCTCGTTTTGAAATATTAACTCGAGAGGGCTCATTAGATATCACGACCCCAGTGGGCCTTCTCATAGCATTTTTCTTAAATTTCTTTTTTGGATTAGCGGATTTTTTTGATTTACCCTTGTCTTTATCTACCATCTATATCAATTAAATATAAAGATTAAAACAAAGTAGTACAAAATAATGTCACAATGTCGAACAAATATATCAAACAAAGTTATCATAACATAAGGCTTAATCCAAATAGTATTTCACAATGTCAAACAAAAGTTAAAACTACTAAAATATAAAGTATACTCAAACATGAATAGCTAAAAATCCACTAACTAAACATACAAATTGTTATTCATCCTCTTCGGAAGTTTCTTCATCGTCTATCCATTCACATGCATCATCTTCAGAAGTTTCCTCCTCATCTATCCATTCATCCTCTTCGAAAGTTTCCTCCTCATCCTCCTCCATATTTGTTGGCATAGCTAACTCTTCTCTATTAACTTCTTCTAAAATGTGATCAGGATGCTCCAAATTCATTTCTAACTCAGCGTCCACTACTTGATGAACACTTGATATTTCATTTTGATATGCAACATCCAATTCATTCTCAACTTCCACTCGCCCCATCGGTTTTGTTTTGATTACAACCCACCAATCAGACTTATCACTACGCAACGGATAAGGAGCATAGTACACTTGCTTAGCATTCTGTGAAATAATAAAAGGATCATAAGCCTCATACTTCCTAGTGTGCTTGACTTCAATGATATTATGCTGTTTAAGCTCCCTCGTACCTCTTGAAGTTGGATCAAACCACTTGCATTGGAAAAGTACTATTCTTTTGATTGGCCAACCCGAATACTCCAACTCTACAATCTCCTGTAGGACGTCAAAATAATCAACATTCTCATTTTGATTTCAGTAATCACCTTTAACCCAAACACCACTATTATTAGTTTTCTTATTCTTTGAGTATTTCTCTGTGGCAAATTTAAAACCATTTACGTTATATTGGGACATTGTGTGAACTGTAATCGGTCCCCAAGAAATATCCTTGAAAAATTGATCAAATGTGGCGGCATTTTCTGAATTGTAGACCTATATATGGTTAGTAAATTAAAAGCAATGTTAGTAGAAAGAAAAGTGCACTAATCTCTTAATAGGTATATATATTACAACACTTACCCAATTAGTATACCACGTTATAAATGATGGAAACACTTGATCATGACCATATTGGCTCACAAAATAACTGTAGAACCACATTGAAAATACAGTTAGTTTCCTTAATAAAATCGGAGTTGAATATATGTTGTTTACATATTTAATTTTCTTACTCTAAGAAGGGTTGGACTTCTGGACAATTCAACAAGACATGAAGCTCTGTAGATTTTTTTTCTCCTTTTCGATAAGTTTGTGCAATGTACACTTTTTTGAACCCTTACCCGATTGGTTGAAAATTGATAATGATTGCACTGCAGGATCATTCCCAGTAGCATCATGTCGATTAGGTCTGTTTCTCAAACACAACACATAATCATCAAAGTAGTAAGAACAAAAGTGGGATCTTTCTTTAGCTAGATATACTTGAACCATACAACCCTCCACCCTATGTTTATTCTTAATACCCCTTTTAGACTTGCCAATGCTCCTGTAAAATTTTATATTAGATATATAATTTCAAAAGATATATGAATGATTTATGAAATAAGAATAAATATGTTATAGTTACTTACCGCTCAAAAGGATACATCCACCTATATTGGACTGGACCTCCCAGTAGGGCTTCATGAACAAGGTAAATGGGAAGATGTTCCATCACATCAAAGAACCCAGGTGGAAGAATCTTCTCCAACTTATTACTAATAACAACGATATTTTTGGCCATCCGAACCAGATTCTCTACTTTCAATGTGCTGGAACACAAGTCTTTGAAGAACAAACTGATCTTTGTCATCGGTTTCCATATGTTTTCAGGCAATCCACAAAAAGCAATCGGAAGTAATTGTTCCATGAAAACATGACAATCATGACTTTTCATCCCATGTAATATTCCACGCTCAATGTCAACCTTCTTTCCCAAATTTGAGGCATATCCATCTAGCATTTTCAAGCTTTCCACCCACTCACAAATTTTTCTCTTCTGTTCCATTGTGAATGAATAACTAGCCTTGGGCTTAAGTAACTTGTTGTTGGCAGACTCCTGTAAATGCAACTCCGGTCGTCTACAATGTTCTGGTAAGTCAAGTCTCGCCTTAACATTATCTTTTGTCTTGCCAGTCACATCCATTACAGTGTTGAACAGATTATCAAAATAATTCTTTTCAATATGCATGACATCAAGATTATGTCTAAGCAAATTATCCTTCCAATAAGGTAACTCCCAGAATATACTCTGTTTAGTCCAATTATGTGCAACACTATACCCATCAAATTTGTACGATGGTTCCTCAGTTACCTTTGGAAAATTTTGAACCCTTTCTCAAATATCATCACTTGTTAATATTGGGGGTGGACCATCTCGTTCAGTTTTATTCTTTTTAAATGCATATTTCTTTCTCCTAAACTCATGATCAGGTGGCAAGAACTGACGGTGACAATCAAACCATGAATTTTTTGCCCATGTTTTAATGTGAATGATTTAGTATCTTCCATACAGTAGGGACATGCTAACTTTCCAGCAGTCATCCATCCAGATAGCATTCCATAGTCAGGAAAATCATTAATAGTCCACATTAAAGTAGCACGCATGTTGAAATTTTGTTTACGAGAAATGTTCCATGTTTCTACCCTCTCAGACCACAACAATTTCAACTCATCAATCAAAGGTTGTAAGTACATATCAATCTTGCTTTTTGGATTACTCAGACCAGGAATGACACAATTCAGAAATATATGGGGACTTGTCATACACATCTCAGGTGGAAGATTATACGGTGTAATAAACACAGGCCAACAAGAATATGGTGCAGCCCCAACTGAAAAAAGGGTGAAACCATCCGCACACAAACCCAGCCTAACATTCCTAGGTTCAGCGGCAAAATCTGGATAAGTTCTATCAAAATGTTTCCAAGCCTCTCCGTCAGATGGATGACACATGACACCAGGTGGCCTTCTATTTTCATGGTGCCATCTTATATAAGGAGCAGAGTTATTTGATGCATACAACCTCTTCAATCTTGATATAAGAGGTAAATAATGTATCGCCTTAATAGCAAGTTTCTTTCCGGTAGAACCAGTCTTATAGCGAGGGTGACTACAAAACTTACAAGACTCTAGATCGACATCCTCCTTATAGTATAACATGCAACCTTTTTCATAACAATCAATTCTTATCGAAGAGAGTCCTAACTTAGACACCAATGCATTTGCTTTATAATAAGAATCATGAATCTCTACATTGGGATCAACTAATTCCTTTATAACATCTATCATAGAGTTCATTACTCCTCGAGAAATATTATTGTCAGATTTGATACTTAACAATCTAACTGCAACAGACAATTTAGAGTGTTGACTCCCGTTGAACAAAGGACTATTACAATCACGCAACTGCTCATAAAAGATGTTTGCTTCTTCATTAGGAGCTTCTTCTACATTTTCTCCTTGTTCAAAATTAGAATGCATCCCAAAAGCATCATTGACCATATCTGACATTCTAGAACCTTGGAAATAATTATGCTCGGTAGATCTACTACTTTCACCGACAACAAAGTTATTAAACATAGTGTCACTTTCAACCTCACCAAAAGTTTATCAATATCAAAGATTATATATATATATATATATATATAATTTAACTATACATCAACAAAAGTTTAATTTACTAAATTTAATTTATCGATCAAGTTAATTTTATAAATTTAAATTATATAACTCCTAATTATATAAATTTGATTTTATTGATCAACAAAAGTTTATCAATATCAAATTTAATATATAAATCTCCTTGAATTGATCATCGGTATTTCTTTAATTGATAATGTATTTCATATCTAAACCACTAGTATATAAGACTTGATTTGTTAAACTACTTGCTGATTATATATTTATTAAATTAAGCTTCTATTGATGTGTAGTTAAATTTTATAAATATATATATATATATATATATATATATATATATATATATATATATATATATATATTAAACTATACATATATATATAATATAATAAATTTAAACTACACATCAAGTTTAATTTAATAAATTTAATTATCGATCAAGTTAATTTTGTAAATTTAATTATATAACTCCTAAATATATAAATTTAATTTTATTGATCAACAAAAGTTTATCAATATCAATAAATAAATATATATATATATATATATATATATATATATATATATAAAATTTAACTACACATCAACAGAAGTTTAATTTACTAAATTTAATTTATCGATCAAGTTAATTTTATAAATTTAAATTATATAACTCCTAATTATATAAATTTAATTTTATTGATCAACAAAAGTTTATCAATATCAAATTTAATATATAAATCTCCTTGAATTGATCCTTGGTATTTCTTTAATTGATAATGTATTTCATATCTAAACCACTAGTATATAAGACTTGATTTGTTAAACTACTCAAGGAGTATATAATTAATCAACGTATTTCATACTCCGATAAGGTATCATTTACATGTCATCATAATTATGAGGTGATCACTACACTTAACATCCATTCAATTAGATCGAACGTATATAATAATACTATCTCGCATTTCATACTCGAATGGATTATATGTTAGCTCTTCACCTCTGCATTATGACATGAGATATTAAGTTCATGATTAAACAACAGACTGATAGAATTTGTACATTACTCTAGAAATATAAGTATACTTATCTCCTAATTCATATCAACGTAGTTTCATACTCTAAATATGGATTATAGATATATTTTTTTATTCCACGAATTCTAACTTTTTATTTATAAAAGTATACAAAATTGTTACACCTTTTGAACAATTAATTGTAGGTGTAAAATGAAATTTTAGTATTATGCACAATAATAAAATTATGAGTATTAATAGGAATATTTTAAACAAACCAACCTCCAGATGTCGCTTTTATTGAAAGTAATTATATTTAATAAAAAATACCGATGTCATGAGGTCGGTATCACATTAAATTTTAAGATAAATAAAAGTAATTATGTTAATTAAATAATATTGACATCGGGAGGTTGGTATTTTATATTAAATTATTTTTTAACTTGTATAAAACCGTCATTTGGAGGACAATTTATTTAAAGTTAATTGAAAATATTAATTTATTACATAACACAAAATCGTCCTCCGGAAGATGATTTAAATAAAATTAAATCAAAATAGAAAATAATACCGACATCAAGAGGTCGGTTTTTATTGTAATTCATTTTCTGGGAAAAATTCCGACCTCTTGAGGTCGGAATTTGGTTTACCCGCAAACCGCAAACCGACCTCCGGATGTCTCTTTTAAAAGTAATTAGATGAAATAAAAATATCGACCTCCGGATGTCGCTTTAAATAATAGTAATTAGATGAAATAAAAATACCGACCTCATGAGATCGGTATTTTAATTACATACTATTTAATTTTACAACATTCGGAAGTCGGTATTATAAAATATTTAATTGAGACTGAGGTCGGAATTTTTAATGAATTACAATAAAAACCGACCTCTTGATGTTGGTATTAGTTTCTCAATTAAATATAAAAAATACCGACCACATGAGGTCGGTATTTGATATTAATTTATTTTTACTATTTAATTTTACCGACATACGGAAGTTGGTATTATAATTTTTTTTGTTTTTTATTTTACACAAAACCTATTGAGAAAAAATAAAAAAATGTTATTTATTTATTTGTTTAATACCGACATCAAGATGTCGGTTTTTATTGTAATTCATTTTTTTCGGGAAAGATTCCGACCTCCAGAGGTCGAAATTTGGTTTTCCCGCTTTTCGCAAACCAACCTACGGATGTCGCTTTTAAAAGTAATTAGATGAAATAAAAATACCGACCTCCGGATGTCACTTTAATTAATAGTAATTAGATGAAATAAAAATACCGACCTCATGAGGTCGGTATTTTAATTACATGCTATTTAATTTTACCGACATTCAGAAGTCGGTATTATAAAATATTTAATTGAGAAAAAATTCCGACCTCAGGAGGTCGGAATTTTTAATGAATTACAATAAAAACCGACCTCTTGATGTCGGTATTATTTTCTCAATTAAATATAAAAATTACCGATCTCATGAGGTCAGTATTTTTATTGTAATTCATTTTTTCCGGGAAAAATTCCGACCTCCATAGGTCAAAATTTGGTTTTCCCGCTTTATTTTGCATAAAAATCGACTACTTGTAAATACTGACCTCCGATGGTCGGAAATTACCGACCTCCATTTGAGGTCGGAAATTTTTAGGTCGGTATTCACTGTTTTTTTAGTAGTGGATGTATAATGAGTGGGTAAGTACTACTTAGGTTATGAAATGGAATGTGATGATTGACTGTAATTAGATTGATTGTTGGATAAAAATCGACTACTTGTTATGATAACTTAGTGGACTAGTGTTTCTCAATTTTAGCTAGTAGTTGTAAGTTACTCTAAAATGTGAGAAATTGTGTCACTATTCATGTTTAATACTAGACTCTAAGCTTGAATTTTAGATGAGCATTACCCTCCAAATTAAAAATCTTTGAGTCTTCTTTCAAATAATATTAAAGTCACAACAATCTGAGATCGGAGTAAGATCATTGTGATCACTCCCAGTTCTGCTTGTGATACTCTGAGGATTGAGGTGGAGTATCTCCGAGATGAAGGGAGTGAAAGACGAAGGCACCGGTGGATTTCACCTGATCGTAGATATGGAGTCTCTACATCCCACTCCGATTGTTAATGCCTCAGGTACATCCACCCCTACTCTTACTACTATTGCTGCTACTACCTCCCATCCCTCGTTGACGCATGCAGACAATTATATTGATGATGGGAAACCTTGCATACTCTACGTATGTGTGAGGCTCAAGTACCTTCAATGATTGAGCCATTTATCGAGGCTGCCCTTGCACCTCTTCTAGAGGAGATGAGGGGTTAGAGGGAGAAATTTTTGAACAAATTCAAATAGTTGAGGGGTATTTTAGGTCCTTCTCTGTTAATAAAACTACTAATTACTCGCAAGTATCAAATCGGTATAACATAGGGACATAAGACTATAATATTAATCTGTGACTCTCTTGGATTGTTAACTATGGTCGAGGTATATGAATCATATGATTTTTATAATGTATCTATGTCTGTCGTGTTAGCTTTTTTTTGAGTTTTGATTACTGTTACTGAAATATTTTAAATTCATATTTAAAAAGGGAAGAATTACAAGAATATACTATTTAAGACCTTAATTTACATAATAATATTATTCTAGTATTTTTATTTACAACATCAACATTTTAATTATAAATATGCTAATTTATTATAAAATAAATAGGTACATGATTTAAGACCTATTTTATTGGTTAGTGGGCTGATTTTATGGGACTCATATTTTACATTTTATTTTATTTACTTTTTAGAATCTCAATCACAATTATATTTGGATACGTTTCTTTAATAAATATCTCACTTTTTTTTCTTCTTGTTAACCGTTACACAGAAAGAATGCCAACTAAATGTCATTCATCATATTTTTCCTTGGTATTAACGCACTACTGCACTTTTTTTTCCCTCTCTTTTTCAATGTCATCTTTATCAAGAAAAGGATTTGTATCTCCTTCTTAAAAATATCTATTAACAATTTTTTCTCATTCTTTTTGTTTCTTTTCAAAATCATCTCTAACAACATAAAAAACTTATCTACGGATAGAAATTTCAATGTTACCCCCAAATAGATAAAAAGGAGGGGAAAGGAACAGAAAGTTACAAGTATTGTTTTGAAGAATACTTTGCTACAGTAAATTTTGTGTTGCCAATAATTATGGTGTCCTTGCTTGTTTAGGAATAGGAATTGTGGACATGTAGATGTGCTAATATTATGGTGTATAAATGTGGTACTAAAGATGCCAGCATGTTTAGGCTAAATCTAGTTATTGGTTACTTCTATGTTTATCTAGGCTTATAGCACTTTAATGTATCAAAGCTCTTACTCATAGACAATATCTCTTAGGAGTATTAACTCCACTGTAAACGCTCTCTTTATGTCTGGAGGTTAGGTTTCCATGCCCCCCTCTAGCTCTGTACTTTTTGTTAATCTTGTTAACATGATTTTAAAAAAAAAGGTTATATTGACAATAATTGTAGTGTCTAATTTGTTAATACATTGGACGATGGTGAAATATGAATTTGTTAATATTATAGGATTGAATTGTGAAAATGTGTAGTGTATTTATAGTAATTCTGGTGTCTTTCTTGTTAATAATTTATCTATTTTAATATAATAAAGTGTTGATATGGCATTTTTTGTGGTAGTGAATTACTGTGTTGGTATTTTTTGTGGTTGTTTGTCTATTAATTAATAAATATGGTCCGAGGAATTGTAAAGGTGTTGATGTTATGGTATTGTTGGTTTTTGTGATTTCTTGTTTATAATTTATATGATGTTTTGAGCTGTGGAGATGTATATATTATGATGTAGGATAGTGAAAGTGAATGTTTATATTGGTTGTTTTAGTGAGAATATTGATAGGTGTTTTATACCATGAAATGCCCCATAGCAATTCTTAAGTAATTCTATTTTTTTTTTTTGAAGGATTATACCATTGTTAATCTAACAACATAACTCAATATATGCAAATAAATATCACAAATTTATACCATATTTTAAATATATATTCAACCATTTAATATACAGACATTTATACCAACTATGGAACCAACATTATACCAACAATTGTTATAATAATATATACCTTTAAATATACCAATATATATAAAACCATTTTAACATTTAATTTTCTCAAAAAAAATAAATCATTTTATACCATGAAGAAAATCAACTTTTTAATGATGGTTTGGCAATATGGAAGGTATAACCTTACCATTTTGAATTAGTAAGCATTACAGAACCATTTTTTAAAGTTGGTATATAATTTGATATATTTAAATTGAAATATAACACTACTTTTATATTGAAAGGAAATTTTATACCATTAAATGCCCCATAGTAATTTTTAGGTAATTCTATTTTTATGAGAATTACACCATGTGTTAATCTAACAATATAACTCATATATGCCAATAAATATGAAAAATTTATACTATATTTTATTCAACCATTTAATATACAACTATTTAAACCAACTATAAAACCAACATTATACCAACAAATATTATGATATATACCTTTTAACATCTATTTTTTCTCAAAAAAAGCATTTTATGCCATGAAGTAAACTAACTTTTGACAATGGATAAACTAATGTTTCAACACTAGAGCGAATACCATTCACGAATAATAAAATCGTTAACACCATTAAATATTCAATTGCAATTTTTTTAAATAAAAATCCAACAATGTTAACTAATATTTGCGATATTTATGGAAGGTAAATAACAAAATGGAGGAAATTAAGGAATTAGAATATCACTAAATATTGAATAGTATGTTTTCCTTTTTCTGATTTTCCATTTTTTTTAATTTATTATTTATTATTTTTTTATGTTTTGTAAAAAATTTATTGCTATGTTGATGAAAAGTAAAACTATTGTTATATAGTTGTTATTTAGATGCTTATTTTATATAGTGACATTTTTTACCCTTAATTTAATTGAAGTAGCAATGTTGATACATTGTGCATACTACATTCTCGATCCTTTGTATTAAAAGTTTTTCAAGAAACACAACGAGAAGTAAAATGACTGAAAACTCAACAGACAAACAAATTTTTGAAGTGGAATGTGTATGACTAGAAATTTTAATTATTTTACTAGTCTAATAAAGTAATTTTATTTGTCTATTAATAAAAAATGAAATGTTGATAAGATTCTTGAAGTAAAATTACTTATCTAAAAAATACAATTATCTAATCTTTCAAAATTCTAAAAATGTCCAGTCATTCTAACTTAATCAAAATGTTAATTCAATTTTAAATATATAAAAATACATAAAGAAATGGAATGGCGAGACGTTTTATAGTGTATGTTTGTATGGCTAAATTTTTGAAGTGGAAAATGCATAATCAAATAAACAAGAAAACTGTTCATTCCCCATGTATTGAAAAATAGCTACGTAATAAATTATAAATTTGGAAGGAAAGAGTAAAAATGTCCAAAACATATATAATGTGAACATGCATTATTATGATTTATTAAAAGTTAAATGACTGAATGAACCCCAAGAGCCAAAAAAACATGTGTCTACAGAGCAGGTTGATTAGAGAAGGGAAAGGGATATGGGAGGCAAACTAAGAGGCCCAAGAACAATACTACAACTCCAAGAGCCATGTATTTATTTTGAGGATGAGTGAGTTCTTCTGATAGTGGAGAAATAGGCCCTCTTTGGAGGAAGAATATTAGGACTAGCCAGTAAAATGCTACATCGTTAAATAATGAGGATATTCCCAGAAGACCAATAGATAAAGCACTAAGGCGAGCTGAAGCCTGCCACATCAAAATTAAGGATCAATTCATCCATCTTTACACATGTTATAGAATATGTTATGTTATGTTACCTTCCTTCCCCACATCGCAAATGCAATCCGACCACCATCAAGTTCTCCTGCAGGAATGCTATTGATAGCATTTATCACTAGTCCAGCCCACGCCCATATCACAAGCGGATTTACCGATATAGGACTTCCTTCCTGGAGAACATCTCCTAAAAGAAGCTTGGCTACACGTCAACAATCAAAAAAAGGCTCAACTCTTTGCACAATAGAGTAACAATGATAACACTAAACTACTATTACTACTTACCTATACCACCAGCTAGAAATGATTCATGGAACACAGAGGGATCTACGATGATGCCAATCCCATCACTAGGAGGTAAGATGAATCCTGAAAGCAATAGAATAAACCCCACAGAGAACCCAGCTAATGGTCCAGCTGCTGCAACTTTCAACAGATCTTCACGATTTGGTACAACATTTAGAATCCTTGTTATAGCACCAAAACACCCTATCTGCCACCACAATAGCTCATTATATTAGACGTGATGGCCAATCACATTTCACCACTCACCATGACCAACTAGACAGCACCTAAAAGTTTTCGTGCAGCCAGATCACTGAGAACTACCATACATCAGTAAGAGTATCAACAAGATAGAGGGAAATTGACAAATTTTGAACTTGCGCATTTTCTTCCACAAGCAGTAAGAGATAGAAGAAAATATAGAAAACTAACAACAGTGTCTAAAATTTCCAATAAAGATGATGAAGTTACAGGGCTGTAGTAACAATTTACAGAAATTCTTGAACATTTATAGAATCTTCATTGAAGTAATGCGAATGTATTTGGAACTAGCTATTGGGTTGGGTCCATCCATAAGGGCTGCTAGTTAGCCAATTAACTTGTCATACTCCTTAACCCAATTTATAACATATAAATATACCATTATGGGTGTTGAAAAAAAAGATGGTCTTTCACATTTATATGACGGTCAGTGTTTATTAAAGAGAATATTCGATGCATCTTACTACAAAGGATTTTTAGTCTGAGAAACAAGGGAATTCATCAGCTTCATGAGGATTCCTTAAGACCGGTGACACGAGTGGTGGTTGCTGCAGATCCGTAGAAACCCGTAAGTCTCCACACTATCATTTTCGGTTAAATACGACACTTACATATGAAAGCAATTAAAATTCACAAGACTACCCCTTTCCGGGAAAAAAACAGAGTAGAAATTCACTCAACCTTGTGGCTTGGTGATGCTAAGACCAATGACTTGGATAACCATTAAAAGAGTTTTTGGTGCCTTACAGGTGCTGCAAGATATCAGTAATTTAATACTATCGATTGTACTAGTAAAGAAAGAGAACTCTTGTCTCTGGGCGTCACTAATGAGCATTCTCAAGTGTCATAAAGAGAAATATCATATCAGGTCAGATTAACATCACAAGACTGACTGTTTCTAAAAATAGCCAACTACACTGCAAGACAGGACAAGACCGAATGTCACGAATTATCATCAAAAGTAGCTTTATGACATGACAGTTTTAGTGTCCAAATATTTCATCAGTTTGACACGGTTTTAAAAGGAAACAGCAAACTCCAATACAACAGAATCTTCCCAAGAGAAAAGGCGCAGTAGATAATTGATGCATTCCTGACCCAACAAGGATATCTTATCAGCTGACCGGAGAAATGCTTCAACTATGTATAGTTTGGCAGTTACAAAATGACTTCAGACCACCCAAAATAATTTTTTATCAATATGAGGTTTCAGATCAACAAGATGACATATAAATAAGGAGACACAAAGGGTTGTCTAATCCATGGAGTGCATGAAACCTACGGTCCTATGCACCTTACCTGCCAGCTAGGAACAAAATATGGGATGCCGAGCTTAATCCCAACCTCTGTGGCAACTAAATGGTGGCTAACTTCATGAACCCCCAGAAGAAAGGCAGTTATTAGAGCTCCAGGTAATCCATCTTTCAACAAGTCAAGATTGTCGAAAACTGATCTGGGAAATAAAATTCTATCTTAGTGGCTGAGAATTTAGGTGAAACAGGTTAAAAAGAATATGCACAGTCCGACAACATGAATTATTGAACATAAACAGATTTCAAGACAGATTGTTATAACTGAGATATCCTCTAGATTCACTTACAGTAATTTGAGCAAATGCCACAACCTTGAAAATAAAAAAGTGAGCACTTCTAACTGAAATGTAAAGAGAATAAAACAGAAGACAGCCAAGATTTACCTAATAATATTGTATTTTCAAAATCCTTACACGAAAGCAGTAGTCCAGTACATAATAACATTGATATGACACAATTATTCAATAATTCAGCTATATTGGACTTGGAAAATGAAAAATATAAATTGGACATTAAAATGTTAAGCTCCACTTGACTTTCGAAGCAAATGCAAAGCCAGTGACCATTTCAGGTAATATTAGAGTAATGGAGTAAATATGGTACGTACA
This sequence comes from Solanum commersonii, assembly GCA_029007595.1. Taxonomy (NCBI): domain Eukaryota; kingdom Viridiplantae; phylum Streptophyta; class Magnoliopsida; order Solanales; family Solanaceae; genus Solanum; species Solanum commersonii. Next base: position 1,964,142 of record JAJTWQ010000010.1, on the reverse strand, counting down.
ACAAGTTTGATTGTAATGCTGGTACATTGCGAAGAAGTAAAGTGAATAATGTAACGAGTCCAAAGGCCCCTGCTGCAAACCATTCTGGAACAGCTGCAGTCTCAAACAAACTGCATTACTATTTGACAAGGAAAAGCACCAATTTTTTATTTTTGACACAGGAATCCTCACTTGTTATTATAACTAGTAATTGAAGCCTATGAAGAATGATGAATAAATTACCTGTAGTTTCAGGTTGCAGGGTCATTCTTGGGACCACAACCGCCACAGGCTTATCATCCTCTGGATTGATTAAAAGAAAAAGTGTATAGTCATCTCCAAGTTTTTCCTGTTAGCCAAGTGCCATTTTGAAATAGTAAGAGCCCATGGTGATGTCCAACCTAAATTGGAGAAAAAGAGAGGAAACTTGAGCCACCTGCATTCTCTTTGATACTTTTTCATATGTTTTTGCAGCCTGTCCTCGTAGATTCCCTTTAAATAGTACTCCACCCTATAAAAATAAGTAGAAGATATTTAAAAAGTGGAACCACAAAGAATTGCATATTAAGCTTCACATGAACCTAGAAGGCAAGCACAGAAACACAAGCCCATGACCACTTGCTTGAGAGGGTATCTGTAGTAGTTTAATCTTACCTTTTATGGTTGTATATCAACTAAATTTAATAGTTTCAAACTTTTAAATTATTGGCTCATGTTTGACTCGGAATTTCCTTAAATGAGATAGAAAAGAACATTTCAGCAGATAGCTCACCTCATATGGCTCCTGGCTTGTAACAAAAAATGTGTCAAAACTAAATACTTGATTTCTGAGAATTTCAACTGTTTCCTTGGGGATCCTGATTGATTCATCGAGTTGTTGAGGCTGCTTGGGAAATAGTATCAATAGTAAGAAAAAGATCAACTTTACAGCCAAAAGGCAACATGAGAACCATGATAGAGGAGCAAACTGTAAACAATTTATCGAATAAATATTCAACCTAATGTTCCAACATTTACCACCTTGACACCGGGAAGAGGTGATCCACTCGCAACTTGAACATTGGTACCATCCTGCTTCAACCCAGGCTTAAGAAAATGAGACGGAAAAATTGAAATAGAATTGCTTATTACCCACTATTACAAAGCAAATTCTGAATGCGAAGCAATAAATATGTTGAAAATGCATTTGCAACGTAACCATATATGGATAGAAGCTATAGGGCACTAGAACATCAGCAATCCTCGGGTATTATAGTCATTGTATCTACTTAAAAAGTAAATAATTGTTCAAAGGGTTGACCATTAAAATAAGAAAGGTGTACCTCAACTCCAGTTTGTTCATTCAGTTGAGGCCCATCATTGTTTTCAAGACTTGTATTCTCCAATGGCTGATCATTATCCTAAAAGACTACAAAATGACTTTTCATTCACTAAAACTTTTTTTCCATTTAATTATTGCATTGAAGAATTCACCTGATGACTATTATTATCATCTTGAACAGAGTCATCTTCCTTTAAAATACAAAATAAAATAAGAGTAAGGCAGCCTGCACATCAAACACAAAATGGAATAGTGTGTGTACTGTAATTATAATTAATAAAAAAGGAAAACCTTGTTGTTGTCACTCAATCTGCAAACAAGGCTACGTTTCTTGCGGATGACAAATCTATGGTCAGCAAAAATAAATAAAATTGTTAACAAGTTCATGTATTAAAAGGCAAAAAAAATAAACATTCACCTTAAGAAATGCGTTGGTGGAATAATTGAGGGAGAACATTGAAGCCGATTGTAACAGCAAGGGAGAACCGCCGGTAAGTTCATTTTTCAGCCTCTTTTGTTTTTGATAAATATCTCTCTCGCTCTCTCTCTTATCCTTTACCGCCTAAAATTCTAAACTTCATCCACTACCCAATGTAACCAAAACACGTGGAACAACTTTAAGCTTACCATTTTCAACATACGACTCCTACTTTTTCCTCTCCCATACCTATATTCAATCACCTATTATAAAATACATAAGCATAAGTCTTAACTTGGTTTCAGCGATAACTATGCTTTTCAAATTTAAATGTGTACAAATAAACACTTAAATTTATATAAAATTAAACAAGTAGACACACATATCCATTTGTAATGCATGTTTTTATCTTGAAATATCCATTTTGAGACTATTATGTCAATCATCACTTACAAATATAGATAGTTGAATTTTTATTTTTGCCAAAGATTCTGACCTTTGCATGACTAAAAGAAACAAAAAAATTTATTTCCAAGTGCAATAGCTCATTTTGTTTAGGCCTAACTCATCGGTGGCTTCCTAAAGTTGGCATAATGTTTCACTTAGACACATCAACTGGATGATGTTTATTTTAGACACCTCATGTAGGGTCCTGCTACGTCATTTGACATTTTTTTTTATATCAACAAAAATATATGTGTGTTTGTTACACTCACGAATGATGTATAATATGAGGAATTAAACGATGACATTTGTCATTTGTATCAAAAGTAATTTTTAAATAATTAATTTTGAGTAAAATAAAAACAGACCAATGAACGAATGACACATAATTTATCCAAAATAATTACAAAATAAAAAATAAATAAAAGAAACCCCCGCCTGTCTTCTCCAAATACCCTAGTGCGCACCATTTTTCATTACCAAAAATGAAAACCTCCAAATAACCCACACTTGTCTTCTCCCAAATGCCCCTATCCCTTTTGGAGAAACTACCCCTACCCCACATCTGCACACCATTGCTAGTTCAAAGAAATTTTTAGTTTAGTTTAAATAAATTAATATTAAATTCTTCTAAGAAAGAATTTCATGAATGAGTTTAGTCTTAAATTTTAAAAATATTTTCTATCATTTTTGTTGAAATCTGCATCAATATTGGATGAAATTTAACTTGGGCAAAATGGTGGTTGAAAATGGGGAAGAAGAAGAAAACAATAATTAAAAATTAACAAGAAAGTCATTTCACATGTGATACACTTATTATCCCATTTAATAAAAAAATGTCAAAATGACACAACGATACCTTACGTGAGGTGTTTAAAATAAACATCGCCCAGTTAAAGTGTTTAAGTGAAACATTGTGCCAACTTTAAGGGGCACTGATGGGTTAGGCCTTTTGTTTATGCATGAGGCGTTAAATTCTCCAATCTATTTAGTCAAGTTGGTGCACATGTGTTTCTCTTTTAAAGTTAATTTCTAGTATATGTAGATATAAAATTGCCATAAAAGCATTTCCCAGACCGAGAAATGTATATTCAGTGTTAGCTTCCCTCAAATTATATAAAGCCCTCATTACGGGCATCAACTAGCAACGTCTTCCGTCTAGCTTGAAATTCCGGTTTTAGTGTCCGAAGGTATTAACACAAAGGTAATTTTCTTCCCTTTTTGTGTTTTATTCATGTTGCCTCTTTTTCTATCGTACTTGTAGGTAAAATTTGAAAAGCAGTTTCTCAAGCCATGATTAAGGAGTGTCTACCGAATGTCTTTACCAACAATAAATTCTTGAAAAGGCTAGCTTTAAGGTGCAAAGGGATGGTCATTTTTACCCATCCTTAGGAGGCAATTTGAAGGTATTCTTATGGCGCAAACGGATGGATACTCATTTCCATCTTAAGAAAGGTAATTTTATGGTATTCTTACGACACAAAGGAATGGATACTCATTCTCACGTAAGAAAGATATTTTTATGGTACTTTTACCGTGTAAAGGGATAGTTACTCATTCCCGCCCTAAGAAATGTAATTTGAAGGTCAAAGCTTGAAGACTTCAACTTTCAGACTTCTAAAGAATTTGATTTATAGACATGATGGATCTAAACTTCAACTTGAAAACTCAAATTCGCAGACTTGGAGATTTGAAAAACTTCAACTTGCAAACTTTGAAGATTTTGCTGAAGTCCGCACACTTTGTGGTCCTAAAGAATTCATCTTGCAGCCACAATGGATTCAAAACTTCAACTTAAAGACTTGCAGGATTTGAAGACTTCAACTTATGGATTTGGTCAATTTGAGACTTCAACCCACATACTTGCAGAATTTTGAAGACTTCGATTTTCATACTTGATTGACTTAAGACTTCAGCTTGAAAACTTTGTAGAATTTGAAGACTTCAACTTGAGGACTTAAAGAATTTTAAGACTTCAACTTGCAAACTTGGTTGATTTGTGACTCCATCTTTCAGACTTTGAAGAATTTGAAGACTTCAGCTTGCAAACTTGGTTAATTTGAGAATCCATCTTGTAGAGTTGAAGAATTTATAGACTTCAACTTTTAAAATTAGTTGATTTGAGATTCTATCTTGCATAATTTAAAGACTTCAACTTGGAAACTTTGTTGGTTTGAGACTCTATCTTGCACACTTGAAGAATTTGAAAACTTCAAATTCTATTTGGAGGAGCTCATATTTCATGGGGGTTTGTCCCCATCGAGTCAACACCATTTGGTGCAACTCTAAATTTTGATGAAAGATTACTCATGGACTTAACTTTCATGTGACAGATTAGTTGGGAACCTGATGCAATTCGGATTGCACCAAGGCCGTTCACTCGAAATCAAGCTCCAGACCTTCAGAGAATGCAAGGTTTGTTCATGAAGTGAGAAGTCCTTGAGCTTGTGTTGATGGAAACAAAAGGGTTCCATGCTTTGAAGATCGCTTGGGAAAGTGAAGGGAAGGCAATTGAAAAAACTGCCACTTTAGGCGAGAAAGAGCCATTTGGCAACTCGCCTAATGGCTTGGGCGAGGACCCCAGCTTGTTGAAATTTACACATGGCTTCAAAGGATGGGTCACCTCGCCGAACCAATTAGCGACTCGCTGAGTTCCTTAGGCGAGCACGACCCAGCTCGCCCTTTATCCTTTTTGGGCCACTTTTGGGCCTCTTATGTAATAATTGCCTAAAACTATAAATAGTTGGTTTAGGTCATCTTTTTAGGTAGACTATTTTGAATATCGATATTTTGAAACTCTTCTATGAGTGTTAAGAGCTTGGTACAAGATTGGGTTGATTAGTGCTTATAAACGTTGGTTGCGAGGTGAATTCAATTCCAGGTCTTCATAAGAGATTCGGTGGTTGATTCAGATTAATCTATCGAGGTCTTTATATTTAATATACCTTTAGGTTGCTTTTGATTTCCTTTTCTTGTGTCAATCTTTCTATCTTTATTTCTTGTCTTTAATTTCCGCATTTCTATCTGTAATTTGTAGCGAGAATTACATCATTTGGTATCAAAGTTGAGCTTAGATTCGTTCCTACGATTCTAGTCTTGGGTTTGTTACTACAAAAAAGTGTCCAAAATCATTTTTCAAGAAAACCCCAAAATTATTTTGTTGATTTGAGTCTTGTTTGAAGTTTCTAAGGCTATATTAGTATTCTCTAGTCTTATTTGAGTCTAAATATGAGATTTGGTGAAGTTTGGGGATCTGTTGAAAATTCCACCATTGTTGGTTGAAGAAGCTTGAAGAAGATGCAAGTAGGTTTTGAAATCTGAAGGATTTGAAAGATAAAAAGTATTGGGGTTTATTTCCTACATCAAGGAGAGTCTACTTTTTAAATTTTGTGAAATTCTGAGCCAAAATTGTTGAGGGTTTTATGTTGGGTCTTCATCTTGTTAATAGTGTTCTTAAAGAATATTCAAATTTTCAAGAAGAAGGAATCTACAAAAAAGGGTGTTTAATCCAAACGTAAAGGAAAGAGAAAGTGGGTAAGTGTTAGTACACAAGGGAATTTACCAAAATGGGTAAGGAATAAAGGAAAAAGTATAGGGGGGGACCACAAAAGCACAAAATTTGGAGGTCTTCAGGTGCACTCACTAGAACTTTCGGCGAGCCGGACTTTGCTCGCTAAAGTCCAAAGGGCGACTCGCTGAATTGACCCCCAGATCGCCGAATTGCCTGAAAATTCTGTAAAATTTGGCGAGCCAAACATCAAGTTGGTGAGCTGAAGTTCAACTTTGGCGAAGAAAACATTGCATTTGGCGATCGAAAACTCATTTTATGCCCCTAATCTTAGGTTCTAATTCCTTAGTTTCCTTTCTTGATTCTCAACCGTTCTCAAGATTCCTAGACTAATTTTCAATTTTGTAATTGATCTACTTGTTGATTATTGGTTCTTGAATTCTCTTTTTTTGTTAGTGCCACTTCTTTTCGTGCTTTTATTAGTTTCACTTTGTAGTTAACTTTTTAATTCAAGTCCATTTTGTTTTAATCGAGTCGTCCATCTTTCTTGAAAAAAGAATCCATTCCGACCAAGGGTAGAAATTGAAACTTTTTGATCAATCGAGTATAAGAAATCTTCAACCTTAGCCGAGCCAATTTGAGAGGCAATCAAAGGTGTGCAAACATGAGTGATTGTGAGTTCATTTTACTAACGCTAACGTTGTTTATTATTTTTTGTTGAGTTGTCTTATTGCTAGGTACCATGGAACCGGAAGTGAAACCCAACCAACAATGGGAGGGGTTACTTTGGAATCTATAATAGAGGCAATTACTAATATGGGTTAGAGGATGGAGAACATGGAAGGATAGATGGCCTCTATGAAAGGTAGTGTGTTGAAGATGGATGATAGAATGAACAATGTGGAGGGTCAAATTAACTCTAATAATTCCACCCCACAAGCTACTTTATGAGTTTCCACAAGTGGGCACGACCACACTATTTCTCCTACTATCACACCCGGAGCCTTCCATCAAGCGTTCAACCCAACACCAATCCGTTTCGGTACCATTGTCCAAAATACCAATCGACCATTCCAATCCCAACTCAATCAAGAAGCTCCACCAAACCAACACCGACCTTACCAAGAACTACTACATAAAAATCCACCCTACCAAACACCACAAACCCAACAAATTCCCATAATAGAGGTAAGGGATGATGAGTACCTATCACAACCTAGGGGTACCCCCTAGACGTAACATGGCGTACTTGACCCCGAAGGGGTCTCATACAAGCCCTTAGCATCATCATAACATACGATAATAGAAAAGTATGGAAAGTTTAAACCTTTAAAACCATACAGTCGAAAACATTTTCATAAAGCAAGCGAAAGTCTTTTACTAAGCTTTTGTCTCAAACCATCTATTAAACTCATGAAATAAAGTCTTGGGACGCAGCCCATACAAAGTCTAAAACATAAAGAAATGACGTAAGGAAATAATGGGTTTGTCCTCAAAGCTATGAGGACTCACCAAAATCTTCAACTTCTCCTTGCCTCTTAGAAACCTACCATTCAAAGGAACTCAATCTCCGACATCCTACATTTGATTAGAATGTAGGCAATATGCGTTAGTACAAAATGTACCAAGTATGATAGCTAGCACAGCATCATAAGACATAAGACATAAACATAAGAGACAATAACATAATCATAGCATAATCTCCAACATAAGCATCATATAAACATAAGTGAACATAAGACATAATAAATGAGCATAAGAGATACAATATGTTCATCACATAGTCCTTAGTTAGACTTTCATATTCACATACTTCGACCTTTAGTCTTTCATATTACAAGAGAACTACTTCACAAGCCACCTCAAAGCATACTTGTGCAAGGCAATAATAGCATCCCATAATACTATCCAAGCTAAGTACCTCTTCTTGGTCATTCTTGGGCATAGTCCACATTCATAGTCAAGACCTAGGTTTTCATGTCATAAGAGCACTCTACTCCTAAGTAACCCCAAGGCACACTTGTGCAATGCATGAAAGGCATCCCATAATACCAGTCATGCTAAGTATAATCTTGAAGTCAACATAGTCATACTCACCCTCCTTTAGTCTCACTCTTTAGCTTACTTCATATAGACAAGGGAACTACCATCCTTAGTCAAACATATCATGGAAGGAAACTATAGCACAACCCTATCTTAAAATACATTACTCATAACAGCTCTTTCTTGAATGACCCTAAGTCATACTTGTGCAAAGCATGAATAGCATCCCATAATACTACTCATGCTAAGTACTACTTTTAGGTCCTCATACTAATACTTCTTGATTTGGAACCTAGTTCCTCTCTTTAACTTTAAAACACTAGGAGGTACTCTCTTAAGCACATTTTAGTTCATTATTAGATTGAACCCTACGAGATACTACTTTTAGCATGTCTAGGTTCCTCATTAGCATTGACCCTATGATATACTGCTCTAAGCATGTCTAAGTCCACTTATACTATTGAACACTATGAGGTACTTAATTAAGTTAGTCTTGGTTCAATTATGCTTTAGAACACTATGAGATGCTTCTTCAACCATGTCTTAGTTCATTGGATATGGAGATCTCTACTAGAAACCTTAACTCAACTATGTGAAGGCTTCCATCTTATGAGACCTAACTTTGGGAAAACCCACACTCTACTATGTAAGAGTTCCCCCTTTAACTTGGATAGTCCTCACATCACCTAGGTGTGGTTCTCCTTTCAACTTGGAGCCCAGATCTTTTCTTGTGTGACACTCCATCTTATTGTCAATATCCACTTGGAGCCAAGCATACACCCCAAGAATTACTTGTTAAGCCTTTCTTAACACTCAGGTCTCATGGAAGGATGTCCTTAACAACCAATCCATGTTCAAATGATTCTATCACTTCATACTTTCAAACATTCATAAAGTAGATTAGGTGAGTATAGGCTTTTCACCATAAATCCACCAATTAGACTCCTATTCATCACATTGACTCTATTCTCTAAGACCTAGTGATTCAATATTCATGACTACAAGCCTTAATCTCAAAGTTGTACTTCATTCTATCATCATTCATATATAGGTTACAAGACACTCAAGTCATAAGATTCATCTTTAAGCAATTCTGTTCATTATTCATCATAAAGTCCCAATTTTTATCACTACAATTCATGGTCTTTCATACATTCATAAATCTAGTTCAATTCATGATTTCATATTCCTATTCTTGAACAAGTTTTATACATTATAACAATTCTAGAGAATATATCAAGAATCATCAATTTCACTTCACAAGACATAAACACACATACTTTGATTTCTAGGGTAAATCATGGAATTCACATAAATTCATCGTAATATCATGAATTAACAGTAAATTTATCATACATAAGTATTATCCAACCAATTGGAGTCATACCCAACTAATCCCACTCATTGGAAGAAACCCTAGCTTAGATTGGGGTTGTTCTTCACAAATTTAGGGAAATTCTAGGGGACTCTGTGGGTGGAAGAACCCATAGATGAAATGCTAAACATACCTTAATCAAAATCGTAGCACAAGACTTCAACAATGGATCCGTTGATCTTGACCTTAGCTTCAAGCCGTAGCTTCTTCTTCTTCAATGGAGGTCTTTCTAGAGAGAGAAATATTTGAGAGAGGAGTGATTTTGGGTTTTGATTCTAAATGACTTAGTTGGGGGTGTTTAATGACTTAAAGACTTTATATAGGTGAATAAAACTCATATAAAATGACCCCATTAATTAAATAATCGTTTTGGAAATTACCAAATACCCCTCAACTAGGTAGCCCCTTTCCAGGGGTCAAACCCCTCTTCACGAGCCGTCAAGGGCACCACAGCCCGTGGTGGTTCCCATGGTCCCTTTAACAGTGGCTCCCTTCAACTTTCCAAGCCCCTACATGCCAAGGAATGACCACGAGACCTCCCACGATCCTTGGTCAAGACCACGAGTTATAGTGATAGTCGTGGTCCCTTAGGCAGTAGCTAGGCCTAAGGACCTTGCCTCCAATGACTCTAAGGGGTCTTCAAAGACCCCTTCATGGACCATGGTCAAGACCACTGGTCGTGAAGGTGGTCGTAAACAAGGGTCCCTACTTGGCTCTAAAAAGTCTTGGCTTCCCTCCTACTAAGGCATCTTCACGAGCCTTCCCATGATCCGTGGTCAAGACCACGAGTCTTGAAGTGTCTTGTACAGGTAAGCCACATTGAGGCAGCCCTTAGGGAGATACTTCCTTGGTCTCATGAACCACACCACAAGCCGAGGTAGTGGTCGTGGACTTGAGGCAGTGTGCTTCCAAGCTTGGGCAGCCTTGGCCTTGGCTTAGGCCTTGCCCTCTTGGCTTTGGCTCTTACCCCTTGCCTTGGCCCTTACTAAGCCCTAGATGGTCTACTAGTTCACAAGGTGTAAGACGTGCCTTGACGTTCAACCCCTAAATCCCTCAGTCTAAGTATGGTAAGTATCATCTACGACTCTAATCCACATACATCAAACTATAGAACCCTAGCTAAAGGCCCTAGTTTAGTCTATTAGTTTCTAAGGTGTTACAGTACCAAGGGGAATATGAAGGTGAAGGTGAAGAAGTGCCATGGAATGAAGCACAAAGGATATTCCAAGAGGTCCCATGGGGCATAGAGGGCAAAGAGGTAGATTTGATCCGGTACCACATCGAAAAAGACAATATGGGAACTAACGAACTAACGTCAAGGTGGAGAACCACGTGAAGCCTATACCAATCAAGAGTATGGTCAAGAATTGAGAGAAGAACATGGTAACCGATATCAAGGGGAAGTCTAAGGAGGTTATTACAACCACAACCAAGTGGGTAAGGGTCGAGGAAATTATTATGTGGACCAAGGCGGAAATGGAGGCCGAGATGTGGGAATCAACTCTATCAAGACTAGTCTCCCACCTTTCAAAGGGGAATGCGATCCCGATGTTTATCTAGAATGGGTGCCACTTTGTGAAAGAATCTTTCAAGTCAATGAATTGACCGAGTTCAAGAAGAGTTTCTTTGCCATTACTCAATTTTAAGGGTTTGTTATTACGTAGTGGGAATACAAGAAAATGTATCATCTAGTACTTCAAGATGGACACCCTCTACCATGGACCAGAATGAAAACCCTTATGAGAGTCAAGTATGTGTTGAAAAGGTATCACCAGGAGTTACTTGCTAAGTTGTACAACTTGAGTCAAGGAATCAACTTAGCAAGTAACTCCTGTTGTTTCCTTGACTCAAGTTGTAAAATTTGATCTTGAAGCTATAATACACTGAGAATAAAGAGCATACCGTTATTCTCTTCAAGGTAGGGTTGAACAAGGAGATATCTTCCAAGATGACTATTCACAAGTATGCTAGCTTGAATGACATCTTCGAAGTGGCCAATGAGGTAAAGTGGGAACTCAAATAAGATAAAGTACCTAAGTACAAGGGTATTTCATCTTCAAATTCTTGGAGTAAGAACAAGGGGGGAGCTCAAAGATCTTCGGGTTGGAACAAAAATAAGGATTTCAAGAAGCCTTATGGAAGAAACCCTTTGAAGGAAACCCTCCAAGGTACCCACCAAGAGAAGAAGGTAATAAGGACCCAACCAAATTTCCTATAGGCATTCAATGTCACAAGTGTAGAGGATGGGGCCCTATGATGTGAGAATGTCCCAATTGGTTCAATGTTCTAGTTCAAGGGGGGGATTGTGTCTTGGTGAAGGGGTAGATCAAGAAGAGGGTTGTGAAAAAGAAACCCAAGAATAGAATGAATTTGAACGTGATGAAGATGAGGAACAAGACCCATGTGAGGGAAAATATGTCGCCATTCCTAATGGTTTGATGAGGAAGGCCCTTATTGAAGAAGCTTGGCCTCAAGAAGGAGAGTTTACCATACCATGTATGTGGTGGCGCAAGTGATGATTAGCAGGGCCATGGATGATCCAAGTCAAAGATAGAATCTTTTCACTCCAAGTGTCTCATCAAATATAATGTGTGTTCCTTGCTAATTGATAGTGGGAGTTGTGCAAATGTTGCTAGCACCGCTTTAGTGGATTTCTTGAAACCTCCTACCACTAAGCATGCTACAACTTACAAGCTTCAATAGTTGAGTGAGTGTGGAGAATTGAGGGTTCATAGACAAGTGTTGATCAAGTTCAAAATTTAGAAGTACCAAGATGGGATTCTATGTGTTGTGGTCCCAATGCAAGCTTGTCATGTGCTACTTGAAAGACCTAGGCAATATTATCATTCAACCAAATGAGGGGAGTACCAACAAATATTCACTTGTGTTGGATGATCATAAATACGTCCTTCATCCTATGTCACCCTCTCAAGTCAATGAAGTGTATTGAAAGATGAGTGAGTTGAGGGAGAAAAAGAAGGGTGAGGAGGGACATGTGGAGGTCGAGGGTAATGAAGAGGAAGAAAGCAGGAAGTTGAGGGGAAAAGCCCAAGTGTTGTTGGCTAAGTACAAAGAGATAAGGGAGGAAGTGGAGGCCAAAAGTTCTTTGATACTTATCACACATAAGGAACATGTGTTACAAATTAACCAATCTCATTCTTCTCTTCCCCATTCTATTTCCATTATTTTGTTGGATTATGAGTATGTCTTCCCAAAGGAACTACCATATAGAAGACCCCCTCTTCGGGTAATTAAGCACCAAATTGATTTTATGTCGGGCTCACAATTGCAAAACAAGCCAGCTTATCAAAGTAATCTTGAGGACACCAAATAGTTACAAAGGAAAGTTGAGGAACTCCTCAACAAGGGATATGTGAGAGAAAGTATGAGTCCGTGCACCGTTCCAGTTCTCTGATGAGTCCACAAATTGGAATCATTTAGGGCTATATTTTAATAGAAATTGTGTCCTCAAATGCTTATTTTATCTCAATATAACATGAAAACCTTTAAGTTTCAGGAATTTGAAGTTTGAAGGAAAGCATGGACACTACTTCGCAAAAAGGAACGAAAAGGTTGAAAGAAGAAGAAAATAAAGGCCTGAGGATCGCCGAGTTCACTTGGCGAATCGCTGACTTCACTTAGCGAATCATCGAAGGGTCTCACTTTGCCTTTTGTTCCAGTGTGCTGAGCCTTGAAGGAAAGGATCAAGTCGGTGAAAAAAGGGAGCAGTCGGTGCATTGCCGAGGAGTGTCGCCCAATGACCCATAGCATGAAGATGCCAAGGATGGTGCAAGATGGCGATGAAACACACCAAGGGGTGAATCGCCGAGTTAATCGGCGATTCCGACTAATGTCGCCGAATGATCCACCGCAGCACAGATTTTTGAAAACTATAAATACTCGTGGAGAGTTATAGCTTAGCATAATTTTTTTTAGTATTATTAGACAATATCGGATTCTTAATATAATTTTTAGTACTTTTTATTTTACTCTCAAGTTTTGTAACGACCCGAGAGCACTCCCTAGCCGTTACCGGCGTATTCGACCTCTCGGAGGTCTTATACAAGCCCTTAGCATTCGTCATAGCATTTATCATAGAAAAATAGTGGAAAATTTAAAACTTTTCATAATATAACACGAGACTTAATAGTCACCTCATTTAAACCTTTAATACACAATCAGAGTACTACGTCTCAAGATAACCATCTTAAAACATGACTACAACACAAGAGGGACACAACCCTTACAGTACAAAAGAAACTACTATCTAGTACGTAGAACTTAAGGAAACTCTTTAACATAAAGGTCCTTGAATCTTTAAGGACACACCCGAACTTGGGAATAGTAAGCCAAGCTCCTCATTTCTAGGAAAGACCCTTTAGTCACCATCACCTACACTTGGTGTAAAAAGATGAAGAAGAATGGTGTTAGTACAAGAATGCACTAAGTATGATAACCATGCAAAACATGCTTTTAAAAGGACTTTTTGTTGGAAACTATGCATCATGCCTTTTTAGAGAAACTTCATGAACATTTAGTACAATAGGCACAATATAAACCACATACATCATCATACACATGGAAACCATTCATAATAGCACATAAGGCCACTTATAACATTTTAGGCACATTTAATGCATACAATACATTACCTTCCTCTTCCTCTTAACTCCCTTCCTCAAGCAACCCTTAGGGAATACTTAGTGCAATGTATCACCTTAAGGTTACCAAAGGTGAACTTACATATAACCTTCATCAATCCAACCACATACATTCATAGAGTGATAAGCACACCATAAGACATAGTCTTCACATAGGAACTTCACATAGGAACCATCACCTAAGACAACCCCCAAGTCACACTAGTGCAACGTGCAAGTAGCATCCCATAATACTACTCACACCAAGTGTTCCTAGGAAGCCACCATAGACTAGGTACATCATGTTCAACAAGTCATAACATCTTCATTTAACATTAGACATAAGACCAACATACTTCATAACATCACATAAGGACTCATTCCTTTACTACATCATTAGTCATAACCCATTTAGTTCATATCATAGGTAAACCACCCTCACAACCCCTTAACAAGCTCACTTGTGCAATGTACACATGGAGTCCCATACCCCCACATATACTAAGCAAACCCATTAAGAAATCATAAGTGTAATTCACATGCATAATCATACTTCAGGTCTTGACATAAGTAAAGTAAACCTTAACATGCTTTCATATGAACATACATAGACTATAGTCTTCATTACATAAAAAGCCTAGTCATAACCTCCCTTAGAGTCCACTTGTGCAATGCATAAGTAGGGTCCATAGTCCTACCTACACTAAGTAACTCTTCAAGAAATCATGACTAGAGTTCATATTCTTATCTTAGTTCATTTATTAACTTTCGGGAGACATTGCCATAACCGACATAGACCATGTGAGCTACATGGAATCCGGTGTTCTACTCCCACACCGAAAAGAGAGGGTACCACTTGCCAAAGTAGGACCTACTTACATAATAGCTATCTAGTGGATCCACTAAGCTAATACCTACGGGGGCACGTAGTTATGGAACAAGGAGATTGCTACTAGAAAACCTAGACTTAGTAAGCGTGGAGGTTTCCATCTCATGAGACAACATCTATGTTGGGAACCCGAACTTGCTAAACCCTAACATAATCAATCATGTAGACCACACCTTATCCCTAACATTATCATTCACATTATACTCCTCATCATCAACACAGTTTAAACATCATGCTAGCATTGAGGATTTCATACATAACCTTCATAGTATAACTTCATAAACATAGGCATCATAATAATCAATTCACTTCACATCTATTGCTTTCAAGGCCATGATCTCAACATTCATAGATAGACAAGAAGTGAACACCTCCACCATAAGTAGATCAAACCACACCACATTAATTCTCATACTATAGACTAAAAGCTAGGTCAACTTACCAATTCTCCAAGCCATGATCACCATGGATCAATCCTCAACAATTCATAATCAATTGACATAGGTAGAAATAGGTATCAATAATGTAATTCAATATCATAAACATTGTCTAAGTACAATTCCATAAACAAAGGGATCAATCTATAACTTTGCCCATAAGGCCATAATCCTCAACTCATCAATATACCAACAATTCAACATGAATAAGTATAGATAATCATAATAAACATCAATAAAATCTAATATAAACATAGTTTCACCAAAAGAGATCATATTCACAAAGACCCACATCATAGGCCAATTTTTGAGAATTCGAGGATCATGGGTTCTTCAAGAATTCCTTGGGAAATTGTCTTAAAAACATTAATTACATATTAATTCATCAATAGAATGATTTAGAAAATCATTTGACAAGGAACCTATGTTTAGATTGAAAATTGGGAATTTTGGTCTTTGAATCACTTTTGAAAATCTTTGATAGAACTTCTTGAATGAGAGGTTATTCAAGAATCAAGATTCACCATACCTTAATTATTGAAGACCCATGAAATTGAAGAATAAATCAGTTGAAATCCCATCTTCTAGCTTGAGCTTCATCAAGGTCTTCAATGGAGTTTTTGAGAGAATCTATTTTGAGAGGGAAGGGTTAATTTGAAGAATGGGGTCTAATTTTAGGATTTTGGGTTTTAACCAACTTAAAATACCCTAAAATAGGTAGAATACCCATTTATAATAATTCCCCAAAGTACCCAAAGTACCCCTAACTTACTTGGACCTTTTAAACAAGTCAAACTTGAGTTTTATTTTTGTAGATTTCGTCAAGAAATAAGTTCGCGACGCGGAGGTGTTCCCACAAGTTTTTGGAAATTAAATTTTGAGGCAGTAAAGTCCGCGACATGGACCAAAACTTTGGCCTTGATGGAGCTAGTCCGCGACGCGGACATGCTCCCTCCATGTACATTTTCAAGCTATCTTGGCTTCTTGCTTGGTCAAGGTTGGGGTCCTCCTCGGGGACCCTTAGGGTGGCCCCCCGAGGCATCGTATCTGATCATTTTGACCCTAAAAATATTTATTAAGACACTAGGGTCACCTTCACTAATTTTAGATTCCAAACAACAGATAAAAACATGAACAACATACTAGAACACACCAACATGCAAAAGACTAGTTTCTGAATGTCTTGGTCGTCCCATGACGTTTGACTTTTAAACTCTTTAAAATAGACTAAAAAAGGCTATTCTTCATTATTTTAACAAGTTATTAATGCATAAAACTCATGTGAGGCTCTACTTTATCCTACTTCATTTTGAGGGTCGTTACAAGTTTGGAGAGGGTTTTGGAAAACTTGAAGTAGAAGAGGGTTTCATCTCTTCCCATTTGGAAGTAGGTCTCTTGGATTCTTATTTCTTTGCTCAAATGAAGACTTATTCCTCTATACCCATTTAATTTGAACATCATTAAAGGTATAAATTTTTATCTTTTAATGTGTGGCTAAAAACCCCCCATTCTTGGGGTGTGATTTAACAAATATTTGTTGATATTATTGTTGGGTCTTGCTTGCTGATAGGTTAGATGTAGTTTAATGGTGCTTTCACCTAGTGATTGTGGTTCAATTTAATGGGTTTGTAGTTGCAAATACAAAGCAACCCATGTGTTTTTGGCTTGCCCGAGAGGCAGGTCGCGAAATCAAGACCACTAGACTGATGGCCTAAGGAGTGGGTTGACATGAGGTTCAGCCCGAGAGGGTGAGCCCTAGTCTCATATCCTAACACTTAGCTTGAGAGAGTGAGTGGGGTAAGACGTAGGCTGGTCTTTATGCAGTAAATGGGTGTCCGAGAGGAATGCATTTGAAACGGGGTAAGTTGCCCGAGAGGGAACTTATTTCCATCTAAAGCTTAGCCTAGTCACTATTATCTTGTAACTTTCCTATCAAAAGCATGTACCCAACTATTTATCTCAACTTGTATTGTGGTCACACCCCAAGAACTCTTCCCGATACTTGATTTCCTTGTTAATTTTCCTATTTTTATTTACTCTTGTGACAAAACCCCCATCGATATTTGACACTTTTGTGTCCCCCATTAATTTACAATATTTTTAATCGTTAATGTCTTTATCTACGACTAGTTAGAAGTTAATTTTATTTTTCTATTAATTCTCGAAACCACTCCCAAGCCCTTAGGACACGACCCCAGCCCTTGGTTGGGTTACTATACTATTGCACGATCATAGACACTCGTACTGGAAGTTTTGTCATTGATTACGTTAAATATCAAAATGATGCCTCTGTCGGGGAGTGGTGTTACTTGAGAATTTTTAGATTAGTAGAATTTTTGTTCTTCTTAGTTGTACGTTACTAACTTTATTTGTAGTTTTGTTTTTCTCTAAGTTGTTGTAGGTAGGTTCCCTGAGCATGGCTGAGGGAAATAGTGGCAACTCGGCTGAGATGAAGTAAGAAGTTGAGAGAGACTTCACATTACCCGCACTGGTAACTCAGCTACATAAGTTAGCCACTAAAATAACAGAGGTGGAAAACCAGTGCAAGAGTCAAGGGAGGTACATACCTCCTCATGAGAGGAAGCAGTCTAGATGCAGGGAGAATAACCGTGTCGAGAACACACTCCAAATCATTCTCCAAAAGATCACCGAACAAGATCAAATATTGGAAGAAGTGAAGGAGAGTATTGAATCAAATGATTAGCTCTCATTCTAGATCGATCCAGCTGATCAGGACACTCCTGAATTATGTGGTGCCTCCTCTTCACTAGAATGAACTATTGGGGTTATCTAGTAACACTAGGATCAGCCCAACCAATGAGGAATGAGTAAGGACTCGCGTCGAGCCACGACATTAAATAAGATGCTTCTTGGGAGGCAACCCAAGATTTTAAATGCTTAAAATTTTACTTTTACAAATAATGGTGTGTTAGTGGTGCAGGTTTGAACAAGGAAAGTGATGAAAAATATAGATTGGCTAGGAAATGGTCAGTCAGCGGACCGCTGATCCAGTCGGCGATTTTGACTTAAACCGCTATCTTGATCCCAAGAATTGACAAGTATGTAACAATTGGCGGGACAAGGGACCACTTGGCAATATGCCGAGTGGATCGGTGACCTCTACTAACGTCACTGGACTAGAACGAACTGAACGGTTTATAATGGCCAAAGGTCCAAAAATTTGAAATCTCTCACTTTCCCTCGCTCACAAATGTCCTAACTTCGCACTAAGGTAGCATTTTCTTAAATTTAGCATTACTCTTGTATTTTGGTTGAGTGATCTGTGCTCTAAATTGGATTTTTTTGCTGTCTAGCTTTTCAATCAAATTCTAATCGGCACAAAAGGTTAGTTAGCCAAACCCTGATTTTACTTTCGAATAGGTTGAACTCTTGTGCAATGATAGTGTGCTGGGCCTCTCTGCTAGGATTAGAATGTCTATTTCAATTTGAAAAGCATGCCCATAGTGTTTTGATTGTCAGATGATCATATCTGTTGTGATGGTAATTGAATAAGGTTGTACTTGCATGTTGTTTTGATTGTCGGGGTGAAGTCTGAGTACCCCATGTTTAGGCTTAATGTCGAAAATTTGCTCAATGATAGAGAGGGTGACACTGCTCTTAAGAGCACATATCGTCAAATGGTCAAATACAGCAAGTCCAAAAGAAATTTGAGTATTTTTGAGTGGTGAGTAGTATGGTCTTGTTTGAATTTTGTTAGTGCATGCTTTGATTTTTCTTTCGGGGTTCGCTGGATTGAATTCTAAAAGATGGATAAAAAATGGGCACGTTGGACTAATCGGTGAGCTGAGTCGAGCTCGCCAAATCGTTCGGTGGTTTTCCTAATGTCACCATCTCTCCCTTAGCATCGAATCAAGTTGGATGAGACTGTAACTTTTGGCAAAAAGCCAAGGGTCGCCGAAAGCACTCGGCAAATCACCGAAAGCACTCTTAAGTGCCCTCTGTATGCTGCCCCTGAAACCCCTATGCACTGTAACTTTCAGCGGACAAACCCTTGCTCGCCGAAAGAGGTTCGGCAACTCGCCGATCCACTTGGTGAGCCTTTCTGTAGTAGATTGCCTGTGGTTTTATTTTTTTTCCTTAACTTCTCTCAGATCTTTTGTAGGTATGACTAAACCCAACAAAGCTGGTAGTAACACACAACCCCAACGTAGAGAAAAAATGATCACAATCAATGAGGATACAGCTGCATCCATGCACAAGGCCACCAAAATTTCCACAACTGGCGGATAAGGCAAAGGCAAAGAGAAAACTGTTGAGCTATTAGATGCAAGCTCCAACAGTACTGGTTTTTACACCAATGACCCAACAACATATGATAGTAAGAGCATGGGTTCTAATGATGATGAACTAATGGAGGCACAGAGGAATGAGTTACAATCTAAACGAATGAATGACCCATCTCAGATCAGAAATCCTCGATCTACCACTCAGACCCCTCCAATTTCAGAGCAGGCAATCGTACTGGCACCTCCAGTACAAGCCCCCCCACCTAAATCATCAAATAGACTAAAGTCTAAGAGGCAGAGAATGATCATTGAGGAAAAATGGCTCTTCATAGATGGGGTGATCGATAAGTATTCCGAGATAATAGAATGCTTGAGAAATCACAAATTTCAAATATTCACCAAACCCCATGGCTCTTACATACCAAGATGGGTTAGAGAGTTTTACAATGCATACAATGCAATGGTACGTCAACGGAAGAGGCTGGTGTCATCCTTCAAAGCAGTTAACTACGTGGTCGTCAGAGGAAAGAAGGTAGCTTGTGACAGTGAAGCTATCAACAAGGCTTTAGGTATGTCCGGTAAGATTAATGATCGCTGCTAGCACTTAATCAGAAAAAAGAAGCTGGATGAGATGAAAATGTGGTTAACCCCGCTGATCTCAGATGATAAGGCTCCGAAATAACTAGTAAAAGGAGTTTCAATTGAAAAGAATGATCTGAGCATAGCTGCAAGATACTGGTTTGGGTTCATTAGCAGCACAATCATGCCATCCCAGAATGAGTCGGTTCTTCGCTTTGCCAAGGCAGCTTGCCTGGGTTGCATCATAGAGGAAACGCGGATAAACCTAGGAGAAATCATCGCTTCAGAGATCCATATGCATGCAAAACAAAGGCAGACATCTCTTTTTTTCCTAATATTGATCACGAAATTGTGCAACAGAGCTCAGGTGCCTAGAGATTCAAAGAAGGATGTGGAATTAGCTGCCATCGCCTCCACTAATATTCGAAAGATCGAAGTCAAATATCTTAAGGACCAAGCGGGAAAGAAATAGAATAAAGTTGTGGCTAGTGGATCCACACTTGCGGAGAAATCTTCACCCACTTTGGCACCTAGGTCTTCAGGTATACCCGCTCCTTCTTCTCATTCATAAACTCCAGGTCCCTCTGCTTCTGTGGTATCACAAAGACCCACTGTTGTGGTTGCATCCTGTGGACCAATCACTCAGACATCATTGATCTGGATCGGACAACTTGCTCAATCTGCTGATTTTAGGGCTGTCAACATAGAAAACTCCATTCCAAGAATGATACAGGCTGCCCTCGATGATGCTGTGACACCACTGAGCACAACTATTGATGCTCTGGCGGCTATGATAGCCATGTGTGAGTGTGGCCAAGAAGCCACAGAAGAGGTGACAGGCCTAAAGGCAGTTATTGTAGAGCTGAGAAGAGATGTGGACTACCTCAAAGCCACCGATGTGTCCATGATCTTTGGAGCAGTGGAGATTTCGAATGTGCCTAAGATGCCTCAGACTACCACTGGACATGGAGACGGAGCAAACATACAACCGATCTTGACTCAAAGAAAGAGACTGATGAAGAGATAATTGAGGGAGCTGCAGCAGACAACATAGCCAAGACTGAAGAAATCATGACAGACGCTGCTGTGCAAGCCTCCTTGGCAAAAACTCATGCTTCTAGATCTAGTAGAGCTGGTCCTTTTGGAAGCCACTCCGGGCACTAATGCCCAGATGGAACGAATACTGAGCCAGGATCCCTTCTTTACCTCCCTCTCTATCTTTCTTTATTCTCACTATTGGATATTCATCATTTGCATTTGAGGACAAATTGCATTTATTTGTGGTGGGGTGAGGCCCACCTTGTACGCTATTTGTGATTCGTGTTTTGTATATATTTGGGATGTTCTATTTAAAATTGTTTTTACACTGCTTTTTGTGGATGTTTAAGCTTATGGCTCTCTTTTGTTTTAAATCACAAAAATTATTTTGACCCTTCTAAAAAATTTTGAATTTTTTGCACATTTTTGCCACCTCTCATGTGTTGAAAGTGGCTATTCTTTTGTAAAATTTAAGTCTCAGTCCTGATCAATACTGATGACTTGAATAGTGCTATCAATTGAACAAACATTAATGCGCGGCTACGATGAGACCAAATGAAGTTGTATAGAGATTATGTGAACTCTTTGCATCTTGTCGTGATTGGCCATTTATTGAATTGATTCTCTTGTAATGACCGTTGCACACTAGCGAACGTGTGTAGTCTTGTTTGACTTAATTGTCGATTCCTTGTGTGATTAGCTTACTTTGAACCATGCATGAATAAACTCATAATTTACCTCGTTATTCTGATTGATTTAGAAAGGTGTGCTTTTGAAATGATCTTAGGCAACTTTAGAGAGTGTGAGCCAAATTTGAAATATACCGCTTTTGTGGCCTACTCGTGAGTGTGTGAAACTCTTTTGAACACCCCTTGAGCCTTACCTTTCTTTGTAAGAACCTTGATGAACCCTAGACCTTGCTTGACCCACTACCTATAATCCTCTTGATTTGTGGTTTAGTGAATAGCCAACTTAGGCTAAAAGCCTAAAGCCTAAAGCCTAAGTTGGGGGTGTGATGAAAAAGAAAGGGAGAAGTCAAGAAGTGAAAGAAAAGTCTCTCTTAACCCATGGTATTGCAAAACAAAATGGAAACCCTTCAAATAAATAAATAAAATAAATTAAAATTTTGTGGAATAAAAGGTGCAAATAGGAATTGGGTTTCCAAGTAATACATGGAGAGAGAATAAAAAGATGACTTAGAAGCACTAGAAAAAAATGATAAGGGAAGGAAAAAGTACATTTTGAGAACACCACACCTCACGAGGTGAAGAAGTCACTGAGCCTAAATGACCGTACCTATGCACTCAGCCCTATTAAAAGCCTTGAAAAGACCTTTTTGATCTTGAGTAAGCCAAACCAAAAGTCTATTGGAAAATAAAGGCAAACCTATGGGTGAAAACATGCATTGTGTTCCTCTTTTTGAGTGTGAGCGTTGCATCTGATTCCTGATCTTGAATTGATTAACCTCTATGTGTGAATATGGAATCATTCTTTATGTGAGGGCATTCAGATACTTTTTGTTGAGCTTGAACTTACACAATTAACAAATATTGTGAGCATGAGAAACTTTGGTTATGGTGTATCACAACTTGAATCTTCGAGTACACAATTGAATTTTCACATAAGTAGTTTGTAGTCTTGTTGTGTACATTTATGATTGAGTCTTGTGTAGCACTGTTTGAGACACCCTTTATGAACAACTGAACTTGAGTTTGCTTGAGGACAAGCAAACGTTTAAGTTGGGGTGTTGATGAGTCAACAAATTGAACTCATTTAGGGCTATATTTTAATAGAAATTGTGTCCTCAAATGCTTATTTTATTTCAATATCAGATGAAAACCTTAAAGTTTCAAGAATTTGAAGTTTGAAGGAAAGCATGGACAGTACTTCATAAAAAGGAACGAGAAGGCTGAAAAGAAAAAGAAAATGAAGGCCGGAGGATCACCGAGTTCACTTGGAGAATCGCCGACTTCACTTAGCGAATCGTCGAAGGGTCTCAGTTCTCCTTTTATTCCAGTGTGCTGAGCCTTAAAGGAAAGGATCAAGTCGGCGGAAAAAGGGAGCAGTCGGTGCATTGTCGAGGAGTTCCGCAAAGCAGTACTATGTTGCCCAATGGCCCAGAGCACGACGATGCCAAGGATGGTGCAAGACGGCAATGAACCACACCAAGGGGCGAATCGCTGTTAATCGGCGATTTTGACTAATATCGCCGAATGATCCGCCGCAACAGAGATTTTTGAAAACTATAAATACTCGTGGAGAGTTATAGCTTAGCATCAATTTTTTTAGTATTATTAGACAATATCAGATTCTTAATATAATTTTTAGTACTTTTTATTTTACTCTCAAGTTTGGAAAGGGTTTTTGAAAAACTTGAAGAAGAAAGGGTTTCATCTCTTCCAATTAGTAAGTGGGTCTCTTGGATTCTTCTTTCTTTGCTCAAATCAAGACTTATTCCTCTATACCCTTTGATTTAAACATCATTAAAGGTATTAATTTCTATCTCTTGATGCGTAGCTAAATACCCCCATTCTTGGGGTGTGATTTAGTAAATATGTGTTGATATTATTATTGGGTCTTGCTTGCTGATAGGTTAGATGTAGTTTAATGTTGATTTCACCTAGTGGTTGTGGTTCAATTTAATGGGTTTGTAATTGCAAATACAAAGCCACCCATGTGTTTTCGGTTTGCCCGAGAAGGAGGTCGCAAAACTAAGACCACTAAACTGATGGCCTAAGGCGTGGGTCGACATGAGGTTCAGCCCGAGAGGGTAAGCCCTAGTCCCATATCCTAACACTTAACTCGAGAGAGTGAGTGGAGTAAGACGTAGGTTGTTCTTCATGTGGCAAATGGGTGTTCGAGAGAAACGCATTTGAAACGTGGTAAGTTGCCCGTGAGGGAACTTATTTCCATCTAAAGCTTTGCCTAGTCACTATTATCTTGAAACTTTCCTATCGAAACCATGTACCCAACTATTTATCTCAACTTGTATTGCGGTCACACCCCAAGAACTCTTCCCCATACTTGATTTTCTTGTTAATTTTCCTGTTTTTATTTACTCTTGTGACAAAACCCCCATCAATATTTGACACTTTTGTGTCCCACATTAATTTACAATGTTTTTAATCGTTAATGTCTTTAGCTACGACTAGTTAGAACTTAATTTTATTTTTCTATTAATTCTCAAAACCACTCCCTTGGGACATGACCCCAACTCTTGGTTGGGTTACTATACTCTTGCACGATTGTAGACACTCGTACTGGAAGTTATGTCGTTGATTACGCTAAACATCATTCTCTTGGTTCCAAAGAAAGATGGAACGTGGCGCATGTGTGTTGATTGTCGGTCCATCAACAAGTTCGCTATAAAGTATCGTCATCCTATCCCTAGAGATGATATTCTTGAAGAGATCAATGGATCTTATGTGTTTTCAAATACTGATGGTAGGAGTGATTATCATCAAATTCATATGAACCCCAATGATGAATGGAAAACCGCATTCAAGACCAAGTTTGGTCTATATGAATGCTTGGTGATGCCTTTCAGTCTCACTAATGCTCATAGTAATTTTATGTGTCTTATGAATCATGTGAGAAAGCCCTTCATAGGGAAGTTTGTGGTTATCTATTTTGATGATATCTTGATTTATAGTAAAACCATGCATGAGCGTATAGATCATTTAAGATATGTGTTTGATGTGCTTAGGAAGGAACAACTTTATGCTAATCTTGAAAACTGTTCATTTTATGTTGATGAAGTTGTTTTCTTGGGATTTGTTTGTGTGTTCAAGGAGGGTTGAGGTTGTTGAGTCTAAGTTAAGCGCTACTAAGAATTGGCCAATTCCGAAGTCCATAAGTGATGTTAGAAGCTTTCATGGGTTGACTAGTTTTTATAGGCGGTTTGTCAAAGGATTTAGTACCATAACCGCTCCTTTGACTGAGGAAATCTGAAAGGATAAACCTTTTAAGTGGGGGGAAGAGCAAGCCGAAGCTTTTGAGGCATTAAAATCAATGCTTAACTCCACCCCTTTATTGCAATTACTCGATTTTGAGAAAATGTTTGAAGTTGAATGCAATGCTAGTAAAGTAGGCATTGGAGCCATCTTAATGGAAGACCAAAAGTCCATTGCTTATTTTAGTGAAAAGCTTAAAGGTGCAACTTTAAACTATTCCAGTTATGATTTTGCATTGTATGCTTTGATTAGAGCATTGGGTAATTGGAAACACTGCTTGTGGCCCAAAGAATTTGTCATTCGGACCGAGCATGAGCCCCTAAAGCATATTCGGGCTCAAGGAAAGTTGAACAAAAGGCACGCCAAATGGATTGAATTCCTTTAAAATTTGCCTTATTTAATTCAATACAAAAAGGGGAAGGAAAATATAGTGGACGATGCCTTTTCTAGGAAACATGTGTTGATAAATATATTGTCTAAATTGCTTGGCTTTGAATGTTTGAAGACAATGTATCCCAAGGATCCCATGTTTGCTCAAATATTCCAAGATTATGAGAAATGGGGGAGGGAAAGGTGGCTTAGGGATAGATCTTCTACTCCTATTCTAAATTTGATTGTTTCTTCTTCAATGCCAATAGACTATATGTGCCTATGAGATCTTGGAGAGAAATATTTATGAGGAAGGCACACAATGGGGGATTAATGGGTCATTTTGGTGTTGATAAAGCAAAGGGAATTCTCGAGGAACAATTTTATTGGCCTAAGATGCACAAAGATGTTGCTCAAACTTATGACCAATGTATTGAATGTCGGAGTGCCAAGTAATGCCTCCTTCCCCATGGTTTATACAATCCACTCCCCACCCCTTAATGACCTTGGCTTGATATTTCAATGGATTTTGTTTTGGGTTTTCCAAGGACAAAAGGAGGTAGAGATAGCATCTTTATTGTTGTTCGTTGATTTTCAAAGACGGCTCATTTCATTCCATGTCATAAATGTGATGATGCTTCCAATGTTGCATCTTTGTTTGTTGAAAATGTTGTTAAGTTGCATGAAATTCCTCAAACCATCATAAGTGGTAGGGACCCAAAATTTCTTAGTCACTTTTGGAAAAAATTGTGGGGTAGACTTTGTACTAAGTTGTTGTTCTCAACTCCATGTCACCCACAAACCAATGGTCAAACTGAAGTTGTGAATAGGTTGGGTTCTATGCTTCATGCCGTGGTACATGGGAATTTATGGATGCTGATCTATAAGTTTGCCTCAAGATCATCATATTCTCCCATTCAATGAATATGGAGAAGTAAAAAGGGTGAGGAGCTCCCCAAAATTGACAACTTTTCGATGAATGTAGGAAAGTCATTGAAGTTTTTCAAAAGAAAAAGAAATAGTTCAAAATACGAGTAACGACACCTCGTTCAAATCTCCAGCAAAGCATGAGCAAGTGAAAACATCGCTCTCAAGATGTACAAACATCTACCATGACATCAAATTACATTTTCCAGCATTAAGAACATTTGAAGAATATTCACAAATTGCGTCTATATAAGATGCGGTAATGTTAATTACTCAAAGGGACATTTCTATAATATTATCAAATGAGAGAGTACCACCACCGAGAAGGATATCATAGTCATTTTATCGATGGAATGTCATCATCCTGCCAGTGGATCATCAACGAAGCATCAACATCCTATCAATAGAGCATCAACATCATACTGCCAATGGATCAACCTAACCTTATCAATGGATCATCAATGAAGAATCATCATCCTATCAATGGAGCATCAACGTCATCACCCAGAGTGTCATCAACCTAATCTTACCAATTGATCATCACCGAAGAATCATCATCATATCAATGGATCATCAACGTCATCACCCAGAGTGTCATCAACCTAATCCTACCAATGGATCATCATCGAAGAATCATCATCATATCAATGGATCATCAACGTCATCACCCAGAGTGTCATCAACCTAATCCTATCAATGGATCATCACCAAAAAATCATCATCCTATCAATGGAGCATCAACGTCATCACCCAGAGGGACATCAATACAATCCTACCAATGGATCATCAATGAAGAATCATTATCCTATCAATGGACCAGCAACATCATCCTACCAATGAAGCATCATCATCCTATCAATAAAGCATCGTCATCAACATAACACCGATGAGAAAGACATCATCATTATAGCATCATATCAAGTCATCATCTACTGCGTCAAAACTGATGGAGGTTAACGTCAAAACATTTATAGAAAAGAATATTTGTTAAATATGGTAAAACGTATCACTTGTCTATTTAAATTACAGTTTCTGCTAACAAGTTTATTTTATTCCTTGTCGAGAGCATCCAAGAGGATGAATTCTCAAATCAAACCACAGGTGTAGACAACATAAAAAAAGATGCATCACAACGTGAGACTTTTTCGTAGCGCGAGCTGAGAAACGAATGCGATCAAGCCTCCACCTCATTACAGTTAGACTATTATCGAATCATCCACCTCATTACAATTGAATAATCATCAAGCCATCCACCTCGTTATAGTTGGATAATCATTGAGCAATCTAGCTCATTACAGAGATCACCAGAGTTTGCCATGTAGAAAACAAGCAATGACATCTCCAAATCCTCAGCAAATCATGAGTTGTAATGTACATACTTTGTTCGAAAGCAATATTCATTATCTTTTACTCTCAATACTTCTTTATTTTGTCATCTAGTTGAAAAATTTGTTTATGTCTATCCATTAAGACATACTCATTTGTTATATGAATGATCTTTCTTTATTTTTTTTACTCAAATCGCTAGTTAAAGCGGTACTAAGTCTACTAATTATTTACTTTGAGTGTGCAGACATATACTGAACATACTTATGTGACATCTTTCATAACAAGAGTAATAAAAAAACATCGTAAGAGATGCTACCACTTTTTCCAATTACAGTTTCTACTAACAAGTTTGTTTCAGTCTTTGTCAAGAGCATCCAAGAGGATGAATTCTCAACCACAGGTGCAGACGACATCAACAAAGATGAAGCACAGCGTGAAATTTTTTCTTAGCAGCAAACTGGGACATAGTCTGAAGAGGAGTGTCAAACTCTTAGGACGCGAGTTAAGGAACGACTTCCACCACAATCAAACCACACCCCTATCAGAAGGCATGTGATTTTTTTTTGGGTTTTTCGGTTTTAGTTTCGCATTCAAAAAATTTCTATTTTCACCGGAAGAAAATTTCCAATTCGAGTGGCAATATAGCAAGAGCTTTGGAAATTATGTCCATGTAAGTTCTTACTTATGGATGTAAAGAGCTCCGCATTCATGGCTAAGAGATTATAAGCCTCTTTTTCATACTCGACTTATTTGTCACTCTTTTAGAACCAAAGGTTATCTTGCATGTGAGATTTTCTTTTCAACCGATCGAGTCGAACTACAAACAGCTTGATTCCTAAGGTTTAAGGAGATGTAGACGGGCTCAATGTTAAAAACTTGCCTGTATTCCAAAACTAGCTCTTAAATCTTCATCCTGAGCATTCTGATTTCTTCATAATTTGATATCGGGATAACTTTTGAGTTCTTTCAAAATCGTGCATCGAATCAAGTGAATAGAACTACAAGTGGTCTAAATTCTCATATAGCCTGAGATATGTAGAAAACCCATTTCCGTGGTTCAGCCATAATTCTTAAAGTTCGTAGCAAAAGCTCTTTTCTGAAAGTTGAAATGTGGTCGGTCAAAATTGGATTTGTCAATTTCATTTGCCTCGGATTTCTTTCATCAATCCAAGTCAAACGAGGGATAATTATTGACAACCAATTTTGGACCTTCACAACATAGATTAATCACCGAGTTTCTTAAATTCCAAACGATTTGAAATAATTAGTTTTTATAAAGTTTAAAATATTTTTCAAGTTACTTTTAATTAATTTCGTCTTTTTTATAATTTTTAAGTAACATATATGTTTTATATAATTTTGTATATATAATTAGTATATTTTATAAACAATTCAAAAATCATCTCAAAAATATTTTAATTTTAGTAAGTATTTTATTAAATTAGTTTAGTTTAAATTATGGTTATAATTTTGAATCATTAGTTTACAATTAAGTTAATTATTTTATTTCGTTAAGATTAAGAAGTTCATTAATTAATTAATACTAATTCGTTTTATTTAGGTTTTAGCGGAATTTGTTAATTTAACTCAATTTGGTTATTTCTTAAACTCCAAGATCTAACCCATCTTTGACCTCCCTATAAACCCATTTGGAGACCAAATTTTAGGCCTTTTCCCTCTTTTCAGCAGCCCATTCCCCTAATTCCTAGCCAATCCATTCCCAGCCCACCAGTATACAATACACTCAACAACACATACAAAAAACCCGATCCATGTACTCGTATCCTCTTCCTCCTCAACGCGTAAACCCAGAAACTCCAAGGAAAAATTATGAAACTAAACCAGTAGCTCTGCTCACTTGCGCGTAGCCCGCGATTCCTTTCTCTCTTTACTCTCTCCTTTATCTTCTTCGTACAAGAATAATCCAGGTGTTGTAATCTCGAAGATGGTTTTTCCTTGCTCTTAGAATCGGACGACTCTCCTTTCAATTCCGTTAGGAATTGGTACTAATATAGCTCCTCAGACCTTATCCCTTCAGGAGAATTTGAATTTCAAATTCAAAATTCTTCACTCGTTCCCCCTTTCCCTTTTCCAGCCTTAGATTCCCTCTATAAAGGCTCGTATCCTTCTTCATTATTGAGAGGTTGGAAAAAATTGTGGAAAATAGAGGTTGAAGTATATATTTCACATATAGAGACAAGGTTCACATACATAAAGAATACCCAGAATGCAAATCTTTAAAGGTAAAACAGACCCAAAAATTGACAACTGAGGTAGAGAATACTTAAGTCGGTTTCATGTTCAGACTCGACCCTCTTTCTGTTCCCACAATAACACTTCGATGATGGAATCGTATTCGTGATTAGCTGATTTTTCAATTCGCTGCACCAGAAAAGGTAATATCCTTAGTCTTATGTTTCGTTTCCGGTCCATTGATATTTGGTTGGCTCTGTTTCCGTTCTATTAGTCCTTCTCTTTAGGATTTCATGTGATGATTAATGAATTGTTATGTCTCTTGATATTGCTAGAATGCTATGAGTGTTGTATTATGTATTTGTTGTTGGATTTCAGTAACAAGTTCTTATTTTTCTTAGCTTCTTTTGCTCATATTCTAATATATTTTTTGAGAAGATTGATCTAAATTTGGGATGCAGCAGGTTATCCATTTAGTTGATTTCCATTCATTTTAAATTCTATATGGTTGGTATCCTATGAAAGGTTAGTATGCTATTGGTGCTTGTTCTTAAAGGGCTGCCAGTTCTAGCCAATACTAGCATTTAAATCATCAATAGATGGATTGTTGAAGCAGTTTTTCTCTGTAAATGGTTGCTCAAACTTAGTAATTACTTGGTCTTTTCCTTTGTTTTTATTTACATCAATTTGGCTTATCCTTGCAATCTAATTAGAAAGTGAAGTTTTGCTTGTTATTTAGTATTCAAATTTTCAGTTCTTCTTTAGTTAGTTTTCTCAATTTGCTCACTACATCATCGGTTGTTAACTTTGATTACGTTTTGTTACTATTTTGGAGTCAAATGTGTTGAATTAGTAGCAATTCGATTAGCTATTGGTGTTTATCATGAGTAGTGGTTAAATTTATCTATAATAGTGGTTTAACCTTAATTACTTTTGCTACTTTTACATGAGTTTAGTCACTGGTACAATTGTTGTTTTATATTCTTTCTCCTTGGATTTTCATTGTTTTGATTGAGGAATAGTTTAGATGTATTGTTGCCATATTTATTTTGGGTGCTAATTCGTATCTTTATTTTTTTTTTGTATCATGTGAACTCATGTGGAGTCAAATTGGACTCAAGTACCTTCCCATTCGCATTTCTAATGAGCCGTGGAGGCTCAAGTCCTTCTTATCGAGTCAACCTTAAATATTTTTCAAAGAAAGGAAAGCTGAATGCAGGGGAAGAAAGCTGATATATAGGTTTCAAAGCAAATAATGCAAAAAAATGGTCGATATACAATGTTATACAGCTACTGTATACATTGGTATACAGTCGTAAAATACAGTTTATGGGTCAAAACATGAAAATACAGGTTGAAAAGGGCGGAAATACAAAGTTCCAATAAAAATACAGGTTTTAGAAAGCCCAAAATGGGTTGGATACAAGTCATATACAATAGTGTACACCCGATGTACGCAGGATATACAGGGAAGTGGGCCAAGAGTCTTAAGGAAATTTCAGCAGCAGGTCCAGGCGAGAATTGGACCAAAAGGCCTAATAAAATGAGTATCAGCAACCCCTTTTGATTTAAATGGACCAAACCCATTATTTTGACATTCCTCCTTTATTACACCTAGGACAAGTTGGGCAAAAGCCTAAATTTCCTTTATTATTTTCCTTTGTTATTATTTTTATTGTATTAACTCTCTAACATTGTTTTCTTTTGGTTTGACTTTATTAAATCCCCAAGAATCGTATTTCTCCTTTAATGTTGTTTAGAATGTTTAAGTTCTTATTTTAGTTATTTATTTATTTAGTTGCTTGTGGTTAAAGAATTATTTTCTCAACAAAATGATTCTCTTTAAATTTTTATAATAAATCTTTTCTATACTTAGTCAATATTTTCAAGGTTGGTCAAAAGTCATTTTAGTCAAATCGTTGGTCAACCGTAAGTTAGCGGACATTCTGAGGCCCTAACACTTTTTTGGAATGTAAATTAAACCTCGAACCCTCTTTGAATTTCAAATGATTTTTCTTTTTAAAGTCGTTTGAATTTTATAAGTTTTCTTAATTTCTTTCAAAAATTAAGTGGCGACTCTCTTTTGAAAATTAATTTTTCTTCAAAACATAAGTTTAGTTGATTTTTCAAAACTAGTCCTTTTTTTTTTATAAAACAGTCCCATTTATAACACTCAAAAACCCTAGCTTGTGTTAATTATCTGTATTTCATAAATTATACTTTATGGGAAAATTAGTTAGACAATCATGCTTCAGAATTCGAATGCCATAGATTTCAGCATATGTACGATGCATTCTCATATACTTACTAGTGTTTTGAGCTATATAGTATTACAGTTGCATTTTTAGCTTTATAATTGGTTGGGAGTAAACTTAGCACCGAGTGGACAAAGCGATGAAGGCTCACCCATCAATTTAGGTTGAAACCTTTAGTAGCAAATCCCTGAGTCCTAGAACTATGGCACTACTGTAGGTTTTGAAGGGGTCACTGTTATATCGTGAATTTATGATATTTTTAATACATTTCACTTAGGAGTTGTGTGTGTCTAGAGCCATTTTTGTATTGGTACTAATGTGTTTTTATATTGTTTGCAGGAAATAATTTCAGACGTGAAAGTTGAGAGACACAGCTGAAGAATATTGCAGAAAGGGGCATCTACGGACGTGACCAACAGACCGTAGGTCCAGTCACGGTCCTTAGGTGGTAGGTGTAGATGGACAGGCATGGGTTGAAGGAAAATCAGGGAATTCTTGACCAAATATGGAACCACGATTACAAACGACGGACCGTAGGTCGACCTACGGGACGTCTTGCAGGTTTGTCAAATGATTCAGAGAAAGGGATTCCAGTACCTAATTTTGAAAGTTTAAGTATGGAGCTATGGAGGACGATCCACGGACCGTGGATCAAGTCATGGTCAGTCCTACTGTTCCATCAATGGTTACTGAGAGTTGAAGATTTTGAGCTTTGGAAGAATGCCTAAGTCCCAAACCACGGAAGGGACCTACGGACCGTAGGTCAGTCCACAGTCCATAGGTCAGTGTTGTAGATCAAACCCGTGTCTAGAAACTTTATTTCCTTATTTCATTTCCTTTTTGTTTAGGACTATGTTTTCTATAAATAGGTTACGTAAACCTCATTTTTTGGGGTGAGAGATTATTTTTAGTTGTAGTTTTTGGCTTAGGAATTTAATTTTGCAACTTGAGTAATTCTTGATTTCGTAAGTTCGTTTTGAAGATTTTAACTTTGCAATTCAAGTTGGGTTTTTGGATTTCTTTTACTCTAATAGTAAGTTCATGAATTCTTCTTATACAACAATGAATTATGTTCTTTCTAGTATGGGTAACTAAATCCACAACTAGGGTTGTGGGAACCATAAGCGATTGACAAAGTATGAATAGTAACTAAGTAATTCTTGAATGGTGTTATTGCATGCATTGATAATTCTTTCGTTTAGAAGTCTTTTTAACTGTTGCAAATGTTAGAACTCACCTTGTTGCTACTTGACGGACCAAGGAGGTAGTTAATAAGAAAAGAATAACCAACATAGATTTAGTGTGATACTCTCTAATAGTCTAATGTCAATTGGTGTGAGGGTGAAAACTAAGCCATACATTGATGTGATGTCTAATATGAGGTAAAGGTAAGGGTTATTAAATTATACATACGCAGCCGGACCAAGGTGCGGGGTGAAATTCTCTATTTGCTGGACCAAGGATTTAGGGATACATAACTTACCACTTTGCATGTAATACACTAGGAAATGATTATTATTACTAGGATTACTACGTTATAAACTTATGGGGAACACATACACCCTAGTTACTTTCTCTCATTGATAACAACTAAAGTTCAAATCTTGCTCACTTGCTCTCTAAACAACAATTAGTTATTTGTTACACAACCCCCCCTCCCCCCCTTCATCTTTACTTACTTGTCTCAAAAATACGTTGACTAAATGAATATAACTGTAAGTTAAAGTTAAGTCTAAACCATATTCCTCGTGGGATCGACCCCAACCTACAAGTTGGGTTCTTTACTTGATAATGATCGCTTATACTTCTTGAGGGAGGTGTAATTTGAGCGTATCAAATTTTTGCGCCGCTGCTGGGGAATAAGGCTTTTAGATTAAGTTTAACTACATTATTGAACTTTAGTCAATTATTTCTTCAAGTTTCTGCTCTAGTGTATGCCAAGTATACGGAGTCGAGGCGAACCATTGACCCCATATGATCCAGAGTTGAGCAAAACTTTGAGAAAGATGAATAATCAAGAGGTCCATGATAACCCAGTCATAGAGGAGCTTGAGGACCAAGTGAATAATGAGAATGCTCAGGTTCAGAATGATAATCTACTTGGAGACGCATTGAGGATGTAAGCTCCACCTGAACCAAGATTGCGTGATAATTACAGGGTTAATTTCAATACCATCGAATTTGAAGGGCCTATTGTTCTACCTCCTCTACCTCTGGGGCATATATTTGTGGTTACTAGTAGTCAGATGTAGATGCTTACAGCGAGGGGTTTGTTCGCTAGTTTGGCATCGGAGGATCCACATGGGCACATGGCCAAGTTGATGAGTGTTTGCAAGAGTTGCATGGGTCAACTAGAATTGGATATGGATGAAATTAGGTTGAGAGTATTCCCTCTATCATTGATCGGTGATGCTACTGTGTGGTTTACAGAGCTCCCATATAACTCGATTCACACATGGGATCAATTGCATAGGGTGTTCATGGCAAAGTACTTCCTAGTGTCAAAGAAGTCGAACCACAAAGATAAACTCAACAACTTTGTGGCACTACCTGGAGAGTCTGTGAGTAGTTCATGGGATAGGTTCACTGCATTCATAAGAGGTGTTCCGAATCACCGCATTGATGATGAGTCGTTGAAGGAATACTTCTACAAAGGTTAGAATGATAATGGTAAGGTTGTGCTTGATACTATTGTAGGAGGATCATGTGGTGAGTGGCCTTTTGAGGAGACCGCTAAGAAATTGGAGAAGATTTCCCTAAACAATAAAGCATGGAGCACTCAAAAGTCAAATGCTAGAAGAAGCACTTTTGTAGTTTAATCTACAACTAATCAATATGCCGATGCCATTCATGGAGAGATGGCTCAGATGAGGACAGAACTTGGATTGGTGTTAAAGCATATGAGTGGAGGTGCAAAAAAGGTAAATGCGGTAAATTATTTGACTAGGACTCCACCACCATTCCCATAGAGGTTGGTGAAGAAGAGCGAAGAAGGGAAATACCCCAGGTTTATTACTATGTTGAAACAACTTTCCATCAATGTTTCATTAATAGAAGCTTTGGAGAAAATGTCTGGGTATGCAAAGTTCATGAAAGATTTGGTGACTAAGAAGAGGTCCGTGAGTTTTGAAGATGATGATAGGTTGAAACATTGTAGTGTTATTGCTACAAGGTCACTTGTGCAGAAGAAAGAGGATCCTGGAGCCTTCACTATTCCATGTACCATCGGGTTGTTGCATTTTTCTAAGGCGTTGTGTGATTTGGGTGCTAGCATTAATTTGATGTCATTGTCTATTTACAAGAAGTTGGGTTTAGGGGCTCCAAAACTGACTGCGATGCAATTACTCATGGCCGATATAACTGTGAAAAGGCCCATTGGTGTTCTCCAAGATGTGCTTGTGAAAGTGGAGTCATTTATTTTTCTAGCGGATTTTGTGATACTTGACTATGATGTCGATTTTGAGGTCCCCATCATCTTAGGGAGACCATTCCTTGCTACTGGGCGCGCCTTGGTCGATATGGAGAAATGGCAGATGAAGTTTCGACTAAATAATGAGGAGGTAACTTTCAATATTTGTAGGTCCATCAAGAAGGAAAGTGATCTCAAGTCAGTGCATGTGGTGAATCATATTGTGGGTCAAGGTTTTGATGTGTCTAGAGCGATTGGGTGTTGATGCGCTTGCAACGGTTATGATGAATTTTGAGGGTGATGGTATTGAAGATTATGATGAGTTGGTTGCCGCACTTGATAGGTTTGAATTCCATTCCAAATTGAAGAAATTGGAGTTAGATATGAAGAATCAAAACTCTCCATCCGCAAAACCGTGTGTTGAAAAGACTCCAAAATTAGAGCTAAAGGCTCTACCATCACATCTGAGTCATGTATTCCTAGGGAGAGATAATACTTTACCTGTCATCATTGCAGCCGATTTGAATGCGGAACCAGTTGAGGCTTAGGTTTTTGTGTTAAAGAGGTTCAAGAGGGCTATTGGGAGGACTATTATAGATATTATTGGGATTCATCCTGGCATTTGTTCTCATAAAATCCAACTCATGCCGGATCACAAGCCTAGTATTGAGCACCAAAGATGATTAAATCAGCCTATGCAAGAGGTAGTGAAAAAGGAGATCATCAAGTGGTTGGATGCTGGAGTCATTTATCCCATTGCAGATAGTAGTTGGGTTTGTCCTATTCAGTGTGTTCCCAAGAAAGGTGGGATGATTATGGTACCTAATGCAAGAAATGAGCTTGTTTCGATGTGTCCCGTGACCGGATGGAGAGTTTTCATGGACTACCAGTGTCGCGACCCGGGAGCACCCCCTAGTCGTAACCGGCGTACTCGACCTCGAAGAGGTCTAATACAAGCCTCTTAGCATTCATTCATTGCATAGACACCAAAACCATAAGGAATTAAAAACTTTCTTCACTCACGAAGATACTTTCAATAAATAGCAAGCGGAAGACTTTCTAGACTTTATACAATATGTCTCAAAACCATCTAATACCTGAATATAACATTGGGACTAAGCCCACTCAAAACTTAAGCAAATACTAGAGAGACATAAAAAGAACATGTTGGTTATTGCCCTCGAATCTATGAGGACTCACCAAGTCTTCATCTTCAACTCTTAAAAACCTATCAAGTAGTCATGACATATCACCATCTCCAAATCCCTACACTTTAGTCAAAAAGCAAAAGAAAGGGGTTAGCACAATTAAGTACTAAGTATGGAGACCATGCAAGAAAATATGCACAACGGACATTTACAAGAAAGGTATGCTTTCATGTCCTTTGATAAAACCTTTCCTTTGCAAGTATAAGAGACATAATACAAGTCAACATTAACATATTAGACCATAGCCAACCATACATATACTTAATATAAATCCATATACAACTCATGCTTAACTTTAGAAGGACACATGTCATTTCATTACCATAGGACCTCTACTTAATATAACCTTAAGACACACTTGAGTGAGACAAGAAGTGACCGCCCACACAATCCTCTTCAAGCACACTTAAGTGTTCCCCAAGATTACCTTAGATAAGGACTTTATAGGCAAAGTGCATAATCATACCCGATAGATAGCATATTAATGAGAGGATATGTATAATGATGCTTACATAAAATAAATCATATTTAGTGGGGCATAGTACATGTGTGGTGAGTGACCATCAATATAGTATTTCCAAGGCCTACCACCCCCTGGAGAGGCGAATGAGGTACAAACCCCTCAATGTGGTTACCCGGGCCTACCACCCCCGAGCTAGGGACCAAGGTACAAACCCCTCGATATGGTTATACGGGCCTACTACCCCGTACTAGGCAACCAAGGTACCAACCCCTCGATATGGTTATACGGGCCTACTACCCCCGTACTAGGCAACCAAGGTACCAACCCCGATATGGTTATACGGGCCTACTACCCCCGTACTAGGCAACCAAGGTACCAACCCCTCGATATGGTTATACGGGCCTACTACCCCCGTACTAGGCAACCAAGGTACCAACCCCTCGATATGGTTATACGGGCCTACTACCCCGTACTAGGCAACCAAGGTACCAACCCCGATACGGTTATACGGGCCTACTACCCCCGTACTAGGCTTGGTCGACTCACAACACTTATATAGAGAAAATCATATACATGTGTCCATTTCATCATCATTTCAATAATTATATAGCTATTCGATTCATAGGACGTACATTGGACCTTCCATTTCCTAAGGATTCTATAAATGGGCATTTTATCAAACACATGATGGGCTATTGTTCATGTAAATGAAATCATGTACTTCAAGAGTACTAAGTCCAACCAATTTCGAAATACATATAAATCAGCCCACCAACAACATACATATATATATCAACCTTCATAATTTGATCATGGAAGTATGAAAACCATAAACATCACATAATAATTCCATTTCATGATAATATGCAAAATAGACCATAATAGGATCATCACAAGATCACATAAACTCATTCACATCATACCTTCACATATAGCTTCATATAGGACTTTACATCTAGCCTCATATGTGTATAATAATACAACAATATAATAACATTCACCTAATGCCCTTCATGGCCTCAATTCACAACAATACAACAAATAACCACCTCCACCAAAGGTGGATCAAGCCAATTAATAACAATATTATTAATACTAAGAGATCAAGCCATCTCACCATCCTTTTCAAAGGCCATAAGCCACAATACTCAATTCCATGCCAATTATACAATATTTATCAAGTTTGATCAACTTACCCTCTTTCCATGGCTATCTTCATCATTCTCATCTTCCAACAATTTAACAATACAATAACAATGATAATAACAACAATCAACTATACAAGCTAAGCTAAACAATATCCAATAACCAACATAAAGTCTAAATCCCAATTTATGACCATTCAAGGCTACTACCTCACATTATACCATTCAATAACAATTTCTAGCAACTCAACATAGCTAAGATCATATAAGAACAACCCACATCAACCACTCAATAATCCTACATCAATTACTCAAAATCATTAAACTCACTTTAGGCTAAATTTAAAGAATTTGAGAAGACATGGGTTCACAAATATTTCTTTCTTAAAACCATAAATAATCATTAATAACCACATGAAACATCATTTGAAATTATTTAATGCAAGAACCCATGCTTAGAATTCGAAATAGGATTTTTGTGTATTTGAAAACCTTGAAAACCTTTTGATTGGGCTCCTTGAAAGAAAGAATAATCAAGGATAAAGGATCCCCATACCTTTATCTTCAAGAACCAAACGAAATTGGTGAAGAAATCAATAGCCACCATCCACCCTAGCTCCATCTTTCACCTTGAGTTTCCTTGGGGTTTTGAGAGAGTTTTTGAGAGAGGGAAATGTTTTTAGGGATGGGAATGAATTAATGGTATCTAGGAAATAATATATACCCTTTGGAAAAAATTCGTCCAACACTTAGAAAAAAAAAAAAGGGGCGGGTGAACAGTAAATGAACAGTAAATCGGCTACTGGAAATTGCCTTTTCTGCCGGACAGACTTTACGAAATGGGCATAACTTCTTCGTCCGAACTCCGAATGAGGTGAAACGAAGTGCGTTAGGTAGCTAACTCAAAGGGCTTTCCATGGATATATTATTGGCCACCAAATAATTTGTGTGCTAGGAGATATGACCCTCCAAAGTAGACCCTCGAAAAAGGCTTCACTTGAAAATTTTGGATTTTGATACGGTTGCTCTAAAATTTGGGTTAGACTCATTTCCCACTCAATTTGACCCCCTGAATAAGAATACGAAGTCGAATTTCCGAAATGATGCACGGATTTTGAGATATATGGAAATTACAATTTATAGGTGTTTCCGAA
Organism: Solanum commersonii; assembly: GCA_029007595.1. Classification (NCBI taxonomy): domain Eukaryota; kingdom Viridiplantae; phylum Streptophyta; class Magnoliopsida; order Solanales; family Solanaceae; genus Solanum; species Solanum commersonii. Next base: position 1,924,819 of record JAJTWQ010000010.1, on the reverse strand, counting down.
GCACATTTTCGGGCATTTTTGGGGTCGTTTCAATATCTCCCCTTGGGAACATTCGTCCCCGAATGTTAAAGAAACATGCATGAGAGACACAAACATGGCAAATTCAGCCCACATAGGGATGCAACAATGCACTTACACCTCATTTCAAAACCTCAACATAATTGTAAAACCACAATGAACCAATTGTCAACTTAAACATGAATGTATGCAATGACATTATCATGTTTAGTGATGTTCAAGGATAAACTACCTTCTCCTAATCATAACACACCAACATCAACATTTCTCATGTTCATAGGAGGAACTACCTTCTCCTAGTCATTACATAGTCCATACATCATTAAGCACATATGCAAGTTTCCATGTTCAATAGCACTCTTTCAAGGAGGAACTTCTCAACTCCTTACTAAGACATGCTCATACCTTTATTTTCATGAAGTACAATTGATCACTTATAACCAATGCACTACAACATGAGGGAAACAACTCATACAACTCATCTTTCTTCAAAACACAAGTTTTTATGGAAATGCGCAAACCTCATTAATTCACATAAACATGGGAGGAACTACCTCCTCTACTCTTTAGGAAAGTTTCCACCACATAAGGAGCTAACATTCCATTTCATAAGAACACATTCAAGCATGTTCATTTAATTCACATCATCAAGTCAAGTATGCCATATTACACACAATGCACAACTTAGGAGAAAAAAATCTCCATTTAAAACACACATCATACTACATGAGAGAATAGGACTACTTACGAACTCAATATGCATGCAACTTAGACATATTCCGTTTCATTGGAGGAATTTCCTCCTCCAACTCAAATCATGCTTATCATATGATCTTCGGCCAATTATGCAATTACTTCTTAAAAGCACATTTAAACCATTCACCTCATGAATCACATAGGTTACTTACTCTAATTGCCTATCAACATGAGGGGCATGAAACATGAAAACTCATTTTCTCATTTAACAAGAATTCATTTAAAACATGCATGACATAAGGAGACCATGGAAAAACTCCTTTTCACATAAGACTCCAAAACATGAACCAAGCTTCTAGGAACTCTTTGTTTTAGGCTTGAGTAAGCACATATAGAAGTAGGTAAGGATATCAACACTTCTCTACAACTTCACTACTCATCGTACCATCCCCCACTTAAGGGTAAACCCAACTAAGGTCAACCTTAACATCTCATAAAAATCTCAATGAAAATACCATCAATCTTACCAAAACCATTCTTACCCAACTCTTTAATTCACTAAACCTCTTGTAATGAAAACATCCTTCAAGCCTAACTCATAAACATCAACCACACTTGAAGACCTTATCATCTAACCACATATTTCCCCCACTTAGGAGAAACTCTTACTAGTTCTTTCAAATTCACCTCCTTCCATCCTAAGGTCGGATCAAAACAACACTAGGCTTTTATACTCATTACACCTAGCATTTCTAAATCACCACACATTTCACAAATTCCTTCAACACATCACAAAACTTCCTCATGACTAAGCCGGATACTACCAACAACACGCATAACCAAAGGGATCATAATGTGGCGCGCTTAACATTATGAACAAGACTCTACTAGATGTGGTTTTGTGACAACCTAAGACCATCCCGAGAAACTTATGCTCGATACCAAGTTTGTCGCGACCCGGAGCACCCACTAGTCAAAATCGGCGTACTCGACCTCGAAGAGGTCTAATACAAGCCTCTTAGCATTCATTCATTGCATAGACACCAAAACCATATGGAATTAAAAACTTTCTTCACTCACGAAGATACTTTCAATAAATAGCAAGCGGAAGACTTTCTAGACTTTATACAATATGTCTCAAAACCATCTAATACCTGAATATAACATTGGGACTAAGCCCACTCAAAACTTAAGCAAATACTAGAGAGACATAAAAAGAACATGTTGGTTATTGCCCTCGAATCTATGAGGACTCACCAAGTCTTCATCTTCAACTCTTAAAAACCTATCAAGTAGTCATGACATATCACCATCTCCAAATCCCTACACTTTAGTCAAAAAGCAAAAGAAAGGGGTTAGCACAATTAAGTACTAAGTATGGAGACCATGCAAGAAAATATGCACAACGGACATTTACAAGAAAGGTATGCTTTCATGTCCTTTGATAAAACCTTTCCTTTGCAAGTATAAGAGACATAATACAAGTCAACATTAACATATTAGACCATAGCCAACCATACATATACTTAATATAAATCCATATACAACTCATGCTTAACTTTAGAAGGACACATGTCATTTCATTACCATAGGACCTCTACCTAATATAACCTTAAGACACACTTGAGTGAGACAAGAAGTGACCGCCCACACAATCCTCTTGCCAGCACCCTTAAGTGTTCCCCAAGATTACCTTAGATAAGGACTTTATAGGCAAAGTGCATAATCATACCCGATAGATAGCATATTAATGAGAGGATATGTATAATGATGCTTACATAAAATAAATCATATTTAGTGGGGCATAGTACATGTGTGGTGAGTGACCATCAATATAGTATTTCCAAGGCCTACCACCCTTGGAGAGGCGAATGAGGTACAAACCCCTCAATGTGGTTACCCGGGCCTACCACCCCCGAGCTAGGGACCAAGGTACAAACCCCGATATGGTTATACGGGCCTACTACCCCGTACTAGCCAACCAAGGTACCACCCCCTCCATATGGTTATACGCGCCTACTACCGCGCCTAGTAGGGAACAAAGGTACCAACCCCTCGATATGGTTATACGGGCCTACTACCCCCGTACTAGGCAACCAAGGTACCAACCCCTCGATATGGTTATACGGGCCTACTACCCCCGTACTAGGCAACCAAGGTACCAACCCCTCGATATGGTTATACGGGCCTACTACCCCCGTACTAGGCAACCAAGGTACCAACCCTCGATACGGTTATACGGGCCTACTACCCCGTACTAGGCTTGGTCGACTCACAACACTTATATAGAGAAAATCATATACATGTGTCCATTTCATCATCATTTCAATAATTATATAGCTATTCGATTCATAGGACGTACATTGGACCTTCCATTTCCTAAGGATTCTATAAATGGGCATTTTATCAAACACATGATGGGCTATTGTTCATGTAAATGAAATCATGTACTTCAAGAGTACTAAGTCCAACCAATTTCGAAATACATATAAATCAGCCCACCAACAACATACATATATATATCAACCTTCATAATTTGATCATGGAAGTATGAAAACCATAAACATCACATAATAATTCCATTTCATGATAATATGCAAAATAGACCATAATAGGATCATCACAAGATCACATAAACTCATTCACATCATACCTTCACATATAGCTTCATATAGGACTTTACATCTAGCCTCATATGTGTATAATAATACAACAATATAATAACATTCACCTAATGCCCTTCATGGCCTCAATTCACAACAATACAACAAATAACCACCTCCACCAAAGGTGGATCAAGCCAATTAATAACAATATTATTAATACTAAGAGATCAAGCCATCTCACCATCCTTTTCAAAGGCCATAAGCCACAATACTCAATTCCATGCCAATTATACAATATTTATCAAGTTTGATCAACTTACCCTCTTTCCATGGCTATCTTCATCATCCTCATCTTCCAACAATTTAACAATACAATAACAATGATAATAACAACAATCAACTATACAAGCTAAGCTAAACAATATCCAATAACCAACATAAAGTCTAAATCCCAATTTATGACCATTCAAGGCTACTACCTCACATTATACCATTCAATAACAATTTCTAGCAACTCAACATAGCTAAGATCATATAAGAACAACCCACATCAACCACTCAATAATCCTACATCAATTACTCAAAATCATTAAACTCACTTTAGGCTAAATTTAAAGAATTTGAGAAGACATGGGTTCACAAATATTTCTTTCTTAAAACCATAAATAATCATTAATAACCACATGAAACATCATTTGAAATTATTTAATGCAAGAACCCATGCTTAGAATTCGAAATAGGATTTTTGTGTATTTGAAAAACCTTGAAAACCTTTTGATTGGGCTCCTTGAAAGAAAGAATAATCAAGGATAAAGGATCCCCATACCTTTATCTTCAAGAACCAAACGAAATTGGTGAAGAAATCAATAGCCACCATCCACCCTAGCTCCATCTTTCACCTTGAGTTTCCTTGGGGTTTTGAGAGAGTTTTTGAGAGAGGGAAATGTTTTTAGGGATGGGAATGAATTAATGGTATCTAGGAAATAATATATACCCTTTGGAAAAATTCGTCCAACACTTAGAAAAAAAAAGGGGCGGGTGAACAGTAAATGAACAAAAGAAATCGGCTACTGGAAATTGCCTTTTCTGCCGGACAGACTTTACGAAAATGGGCATAACTTCTTCGTCCGAACTCCGAATGAGGTGAAACGAAGTGCGTTAGGTAGCTAACTCAAAGGGCTTTCCATGGATATATTATTGGCCACCAAATAATTTGTGTGCTAGGAGATATGACCCTCCAAAGTAGACCCTCGAAAAGGCTTCACTTGAAAATTTTGGATTTTGATACGGTTGCTCTAAAATTTGGGTTAGACTCATTTCCCACTCAATTTGACCCCCTGAATAAGAATACGAAGTCGAATTTCCGAAATGATGCACGGATTTTGAGATATATGGAAATTACAATTTATAGGTGTTTCCGAAGCACATTTTCGGGCATTTTTGGGGTCGTTTCAACCAGAAATTGAATGCTTGGATAGAAAAAAAGTACTTTCTTATGTTGTTTATGGATCTGATGTTGGACTGCCTTACTGGTAAGGGTTGGTACTATTTTCTTGATGGTTATTCGGGCTACAATCAGATCTCCATAGCTCCATAAGACCAAGAGAAGACCACATTCACTTGCCCTTATAGGACTTTCGCCTTCAAACAGATGCCATTTGGGTTGTGTAATGCTCCAGCGACCTTCCAGTGTCTCATGATGTCGATATTTTCTGATATGGTGGAGGACACTATTGAGGTATTTATGGATGATTTATCTGTGGTAGGTGACTCATTTGATAGTTGTTTGGATCATTTGGCGGAGGTACTAAAATGGTGTGAAGAGTGCAATTTTGTGCTCAATTGGGAAAAGTGCCACTTCATGGTGAAAGAAGGGATAGTTTTAGGTCATCGGATTTTTTAGAAGTGTATTGAGGTTGATAGAGCGAAAGTAGAGGTAATAGAAAAGCTTCCGCCACTTATTTCTGTTAAAGGTGTTAGAAGTTTTCTTAGGCATGCAGGTTTCTATAGGAGGTTCATTAAGGATTTCTCCAAGATTGCACACCCATTGTTCAAATTGCTCGAAAAGGAGTGTAAGTTTGAGTTTGATGATGCTTGTCTGAGAGCATTTGGAGAGTTGAAGGAAAAGTTAGTTTCCGCACCTATCATTATTTCATCGGATTTGGGGCAACCATTTGAAGTAATGTGTGATGCGAGTGGAGTAGCGCTTGGTGTGGTATTGGGATAGAGGCTAGAGAAGATTCTTCATCCTATTTACTATACAAGCAAAGCTCTAAATATGGCTCAAAAGAACTATACAGTGACTGAACAGGAACTCCTTGCAGTGGTTTTCGCATTCGAGAAATTTCGATCCTACTTGCTTAGTACTAAGGCCATAGTGCACACTGACCATTCTGCATTGAGGTATTTGATGGCTAAGAAAGATGGAAAATCGAGGATGATTAGATGGGTATGTTGTTGCAAGAGTTTGACTTTGACGTGAAAGACAGAAAGGGGATAGAAAATTAGGTTGCCAATCACTTGTCCAATTTAGAGGAAGAGGCTATACTCAAATTAGGAGATGGGGCTGAAATTGATGATGCTTTTCCAGAAAAACAGGTATTGGTTGCTTCTCATGATCTAATTCCTTGGTTCACAGACTTTGCTAACTACTTGGCAAGTGATCAGGTTCCATCAGATTTGTCTTTTCACCAGCGGAAGAAGTTTATGCATGATGTGAACAATTTCTCTTGTGATGAGCTGTATTTGTTCCGCATTTGTGCTGATGGGATTATTCGTTATTGTGGGCCCGAGGTTGAAATGTTGAGTATACTAGAGGTGTTTCATTCATCGCCTATTGGTGGGCATCATAGTGGTATTCGGACTGCGCATAAGATTTTGCAGTCTGGGTATTATTGGCCTACCATCCACCAAGATGCTCATGCTTTCACCAAGTCTTGTGATTGTTGCCAAAGAGAAGGAGGAATTTCAAAGAGGTAAGAGCTACCTATGAATCCGATCTTGGTAATTGAGTTGTTTGATGTTTGGGGCATTGATTTTATGGGTCCATTTGTGAGTTCACATGGGATGAAGTATATTCTTATTGCGGTTGATTATGTGTCAAAGTGGGTGGAAGCAGCTGCGCTTTCCAACAATGAAGGTAAAAGTGTCACCGCATTCCTAAAAGAGAATATCTTCTCCAGATTTGGTACACCTAGGGCGATTATTAGCAATGGAGGTTCCCACTTCTATAATAAGTTGTTCAAGGCGCTACTTGAGAAACATACCGTCCGCCACAATGTTGCCATTTCATACCATCCGCAGTCTAGTGGGCAAGTTGAAGTGTCCAACAGGGAAATCAAGCAAATTCTTGCTAAGACTGTGAATGCAAATAGAACTGATTGGTCAAGGAGGCTTGATGATGTTCTATGGGCCTATCGCACCGCATTCAAGACTCCCATAGGTATGTCCCCCTACCAACTTGTATAAGGGAAGTCTTGCCATTTGCCGGTAGAGCTAGAGCATAAGGCTATGTGGGCACTGAAGAATTTGAATTTGGATTGGGACGCCGCATCGAATCAGAGAGTAAGTGACTTAAATGAGCTTGATGAGTTTTACCTAAGAGCTTATGAAAGTTCAGCCTTGTACAAATAGAAGATGAAGAAGTATCATGATCAAAAGATCGAAAAGCGTGAATTTGTTGTGGGCGATCTGGTGCTTCTATTCAACTATAGGTTGCGCTTGTTTCCTGGCAAGCTCAAGTCCAAGTGGACTGAGCAATTCATAGTCACTCAAGTGTTCTCACATGGAGCAGTCAAGCTCGAGAACAATGAGGGAACAAGGTTCAAGGTAAACGGGCAAAGGATCAAAGTCTACATGGGCAAAAAGGAGAATGTGCAAGAAATGGTTGAGGCCTACTATCTTGATGAAGTCTGAGTAATCAAGAGGTTAGTGTCGTGCCGGGACATTTAATCAAGCGCTGCTTGGGAGGAAACCCAAGATGTACAATCTAGCCAATTATAGGTTTTTCTTTTTGATTTAGGAGTTTTCTTTGTTTAGTTGACTTTCTGTAATTTTTAGATTGGTATTTTATTTTTGTTTTAGTGTTGGCTAGATATAACATGGGGTCCTTTTCTAGAAAGCGTCCAAAAAATGTAAAAAGAAAGGCCTAACGGTTGCTACATGTGAGGGATGAAAAGCAAAATATGCAGAAAAAGGGTTGTCCAGAGGTCTACAGACCCCATCGACGGTCCGTGGATCCATCCACGGACCATGAATGGTGTCCGTAGATCCTAGGTAAGATCTCTAATTTTTCTAAGTGTGAAAGTGACCTATGGACCCGATCTACGGTTCATAGGTTGACCCACGGACCATAGACAGGGTCTCGTGGGTCCAAACCCTAGTTTCACCTGACCCGACCTAGACATCTATTTAAATAAAACCCCCCATTACCCAAACTCTCTCCCAACCGTTATTCAACCCCTCATCTCCTAAAATCCCTCCATATTACTCCCAAATCCCACAAATCACTCCCTTTACATTTCCCTAAATTCTCAAATCACTTTCCTCTCTCCCAAATTCCCTCATTCCCCATTTTCCAGAGTTTCCAGTGTCCGGGTTTGGTGTCTAAGGCTAGTAAGAAGCTGTTGGAGTCTAAAAACATCACACAATCACCCACTTCCTTTGCTTGAAAGGTACTCAACTTCCCCTTAACTTTGAATTATGGTTCATTGTTGTTATTGAAAGTCATGAAGTGGATCTTGACCTTGGGTATGGTATTTTATGTGTTCTTCATGAATTGCATGTTAGAAACACCCTGGGACGATAGAATGTGAGTGTGTGTTAATTTTAATTATTGCACAAAGCATGTTAAATGGTCTAAAGTGTCTGTTCTGACTTAGGGTTTCCTGTATCAGTTGAATAATTAGTTAAATTGTGTGGAATAGAAACCCCAAGGATGATGAACTATCTTTTTTATATGTCGAAATGCATGAATGGACCTAGGATTGAATGAACTTGATTTTTAATTGTGAAAATGTCAAAAACTTGGCACAGATCCAACTTACGAGACCCTATCCATGGACTGTAGATCAACCTACGGACCTTAGATAGGGCCCATAGGTCTTCACATACATGAAATCCACTAAGTGTGGAACCACAGAGGTGGACTACGATTTGTAGGTCAACCTACAGACCATTTTGTACATCCGTGGTTCCAATTAGAGCCCAACCTTTTGGGACATCTAACCTACGGAGGGTACCCACGGACCGTAGGTGGCTACTGAAGCTACTGTCTGAAAATGTTTTAGTTTTTGTTTTGGTTTGTTCTTTGGTCTAAATTTTTTTCGAGTGTGTCATTGGTCTATTGTGGTACTAACTAAGCCTCCACAAGTATCATGGCTCCCAAGAAAGCTCCGATCTATGCCGCAAAGGGCAAGTCAAAGTCGGTTGCACCAACCTTGTGGCTCATTGATGAATATATTAATGTGGAGAAGGATCCCGCCTATGTCCCACCTACTACGAGGACACCCCAACTGCACCTCGTACTACCCAGAATCAAACCCGCTAGGTGATTACCGATGTGGTCACTGTTTCCCAACTATGAGTTCGCATTTGCATTAGGTTTAGGCTTCGGCCTGCCCATGGCTCTAGTTCGGCTGGAGTTAATGCCTCTTCTTCTGAGGAGGACAGTGTAGGTGACTTTTCGGTGCCGCCAAACACCGACCCTACTTCGGTTGCTAAGGAGCCTAATAGATGGTGTGTTGAAGGCCAGTGGCAAATATACAGGGATGCCAAGATGATAAATGAAAAAAAGAATATGGCCAGGTTTATCAATGAGGAGCACAAGGTACTCATAGGCAGCCTGCATACTATGCCCAACATCCACTGACTCTTCCCAAAGCATAAGTGTGAGTGGATGGCCCGAAACCTGGGGTATATAGCGAGGAGATCGTGAGGAAGTTTTATGCCTCTTATGCTACCACCCTCCGAGGCTCTATCTATAAATGGGCCAAGCCTACAGCCCAGGCACCACTCACAGTCAAACTAGTCCGGGGGTTCTCTGTGGATAAATCTGGGAACAACATCCACCAGTTCCTCTACGGTCCATCCCGCACTTTGGCACTCAACATTGCCAAATTTGACTATAGGTGGGATATTGTGCAGAGCGGGGCATTCCAATAGAATGCAGAGCAGAGGAAGGCCGTATTACATTGGCTGGCCAGTCACATCGCTACCAATGGAGAGCGCGTCGAGTGGGTGAGCACACAATAACTAAGCATCAAGAAGGCCACTTTGAATTTTGTGGCCAAGTTTTCTGGTTGTTAGTGCGAAACAAGGTGTCTCCTACTCAGGCAGACAATGCGCTGACGTGGGATCGAGTGGTTATGGTTGCGGCCTTGGTAGTTGGGTTTGAGATAGACTTCGCCCGCATACTACTTGCAGAGATCCATGAGTGGGCATTTAAGACTACCACCACTCTACCGTTTCCATGCCTTATCTTTTGGTTGTGTAGAGATGCTGGGGTACCCATTTGGCACTGTGACAAGCTGGTACAGGCAACCAAAACATTAGACATCGGCCTGATTAGGGATGAGGCCAACATACGGGTTGAGGTGCCACCATTAGGTGTAGATTTGGTTGCGGATATAGAGCAGATACAGGGTGGAGACACCGCACATCCAGCCATTACTGATGATACCCCGGTCTCCCCATATCAGGCCCCAGTCGGGCCCCTAGCTCATCCAGAGCCACCCCCTTGTCAGGATCTGTTGTCATGCCCCTTGCCCATGTTCAAAAATTGGAGGCAAAAATGACCACACTGCTTCATCATATGAAGCCTTGGATGCAGCGGTCTATATCAGATTCTGAGGCCAGGATGGGGTACATGATGGACCTGAAGGTCCTGGCCATTAATAAACATTTGGACGCCTTTGAGTTAAGAGTTCTCGAGCGACCAGACCCTACCACAGATATCTTCTCTTTCTAGACTGAGTTGGATAGTCTTCGGGTTGATCTTAATGCCATCCTAGATCTATCCATGGATGTGCCAGAGTCTGCACCTACTGCACCGGTAGATTATATGGTGTTAGTTGCTCTTTACAGCGAGGACACACCGCAGTCCGAGTTCACCCATACCCTAGGGAAGAGGCACCATTCTACCCACACTTTTGATGTCACTAAGGATGCAAGGGCAAAGAAGAGGGAACGCCAGCAGACTACGCAAGATATGAGAGCTTCTATTGTGGATGAGGAGTTGCACTAGCAGAGGTTGCGTGAGAGTGCTATTAGGGCCTCCAGTTTTATGCCCGTTATTGAGGTTGTTGCCGCTGTGAGATATGATGTGAGCACTACTGATGGTGCTGCGATGATAGATGAGAGCGCTACTGATGGCATTTCCCATGTTGATCCAGCGGGCCCTGGGAAACCAGACCCATCCGCTTGTTGAGTTCTTCGGCGCATTTGCGCCACAGGTTTGCTTCACCTTCACCCTATTTTTTATTGCTTATTTTTGTATGCTTTCAGGATAGTAGCACTTTCTTTTGTTGGGGGTTGGGTAAACGGATTATGAGTGATAGGGTGAAGTCTGAGTAAACCCAACTCATAGTCCTTTTTTGAGGTTTTCTTGCCTGTGTTCTTTTACCTCAAGAGACTATTTTAATTTCTATTGAATCGGCATGTGTTAGGATTGTGTGTGGAAGTATGAAAAATTAAATAAAGCATGATGGAATAATGAATAAAAAAATTGATACCCTTAAAAACTTGTGATATGTGCTAAAATCTGTAGGCTAGAATGAGTTGAATATGTTGGCTCTGTGTATGACATGATAAAGAACCAATTTGATCTCATGACTTAAGCTAAAACTTGAACTGGGTAATCTGATAATCTGATAATGAAACAAGGTGCCAAGAGTGTGTAAGGATAGTTGAATGTTCAGACAGTTTTGAGTCAATCTAGAACTTGTCCGGTTGGTGCTGCTAGGATATTCGAGGCTAAAAGTTGGCAAGTGATCATAGGCCATTGTTCAAATTAGTCCACTTAAAACTAAAATGATCTAACCAAATGGTAGCATTATTTCCTTTTGATCCAAATATTTGAGCCTAAAATTGACCATTTCGTTTGATTCACCTAACTCACCTTCCCTTAATATATTGTCGTGGCCCCGGTCCCTTCTTGGATATGTGCACCTTGACTTAGGCCAAACGCCTAAGTTAAGGGTGGCTAAGTCAAAAGTGACCTTGATCTTGGCCTTGGTCCGACATCGAACATTGTGCACCTCTACTAATGCAAAATGCATAAGTTGAGGGTGGCTATGAAAGAGGATACCAAATGAAAAAAGGATATGAAAAGAGTTGTATGATGAAAACATAAAAAGAAAGAGGATGTGACTTTGTGCAAAAAGAATCAAAAAAGAAAAAAATGTTGAAAGAAACAAAAGAAAAATAAGTGAAAGAAAAAGAATAAAGTGAAGAATAAGAGTCATAAAATCAAAAGTCACATCCATGTTGCAAAGAGTAAGGGAAAGAAAGTGAAATGAAAAGATGCCAAAAATAGGTCAAGAAAGAGGTAAATAGCCAATGTAATGTCAAGGAGGGTAGAAAGTCACTAAAAAGTACCCCAAATGTACCACACCTAACCCTGAGCCTACGTTACAAGCTAAGAAAGTCCTATAGTGATCCTAGCAACTAGTTTGGAGAGTCTAAGCAGTGAAAATAAGGGCAAGCCTATGGTATTGAGAACTAACTGTAGTTGAAGTTACTTCTGAGCATGACTATTGAATGAATGCTTGTACTCAAAATCATATTCATTGTGTGAAAAAGGGATTTCATTTGAAGTAAGGGCACTAGTTACATTGTCAGAGAGTTGGTACCTTGGTGATAGTGAAACAGTGTCTGTTGTGTGTCTATTGGTCGATCTGTGTCATATCTTGATCCACATGAGTTAGCTTGTTGAGTCTAAGAAAAAAGATTTGCACTCAAATAGGGAGGCAGGATAGAAAGCCATGTGATTGCTTATGCTTGAATGTTTGCTTCTATGTAGGTGTCGTTTAGAGTCTTAGTGTGTCGCTTGAGGACAAACAACAAGTTTAAGTTGAGGGTGTTGATATACTGTGAATTTACAGTATTTTTAATATATTTCACTTAAGTGTTGTGTGTCTAGAGCCATTTTGTATTAGTACTGATGTGTTTTTATCTTGTTTGCAGGAAATAAGTTTGGAAGTGGAAGTTGGAGACACAACTGAAGAATGTTGCAGAAAAAGGAATCTATGGACGTGACCTACAGACTGTTGGTCCAGTCATGGTCCGTAGGTGGTAGGCGTATATGGATAGGCATGGCTTGAAGGAAAATCAGGGAATTCTTGACCAAGTGTGGAACCAAGGTTACAAATGACTGACCATAGGTTGACCTACGGGCCGTCCTGCAGATCCGTCAAATGATTCAGAGAAAGGGGTTCCAATACCTGATTTTGAAATTTTAAGTATGGAGCTATGGAGGAGGATCCAGGGATCGTGGATCGAGTAATGGTCCATCCTGTTGATCAGTCAATTGTTACTGAGAGTTGAAGATTTTGGGCTTTGGAAGAATGCCTAAATCCCAAACCACGGAAGGGACCTACGGACCGTAGGGCAGTCCACGGTTCGTAGGTCAGTGTCGTAGATCAAAACCACATCTAGAAACTTTATTTTCTTATTTCATTTCCTTTTTGTTTAAAACTATGTTTTCTATAAATAGGGTATGTAAACCTCATTTTTAGGGGTGAGAGATTATTATTTAAGGTCTAGTTTTTGGCTTCGGAGATTAATTTTGCAACTTGTGCAATTCTTGATTTCCTATGTTCGTTTTGAAGATTTTAACTTTGCAATTCAAGTTGGGTTTTTGGATTTCTTCTACTCTAATAGTAAGTTCATGAATTCTTCTTATACAACTATGAATTGTGTTCTTTCTAGTATGGGTAACTAAATCCACAACTAGAGTTGTGGAACCATGAGCGATTAACAAAGTATGAATAGTAATAAAGTAATTCTTGAATAGTGTTGTTGCATTGATAATTCTTTCTTTTAGAAGTCTTTTTAACGTTTGCAAACATTAGAACTCGCCTTGTTGCTACTTGCCGGACCAAGAAAGTAGTTAATAAGAAAGGAATTATCAACATAGATTTAGCGTGATACTATCTGATAGTCTAATGTCAATTGGTGTGAGGGTGAAAACTAAGTCATACATTAATGTGATGTCTAATATAAGGTAAAGGTAAGGGTTAGTAAATTATACGCACGTAGCCGGACCAAGGTGCGGGGTGAAATTCTCTATTTGCTGGACCAAGGATTTAGGGATACATAACTTACCACTTTGCAAGTAATATACTAGGAAAGGATTGCTATTACTAGGATTACCGTGTTATGAGCTTATGGGGAACACATATACCCTAGTTACTTTCCCTCATTGATAACAACTAAAGTTCAAATCTTGCTCACTTGCTCTCTAAACAACGATTAGTTATTTGTTACACACCCTCCCCCCCTTTACTTACTTGTCTCAGAAATACGTTGACTAAACGAATATAATTGTAAGTTAAAGTCAAGTTTAAACCATATTCCTCGTGGGATCGACCCCAACCTACAAGTTGGGTTCTTTACTTGATAAAGATCACTTATACTTCTTTAGGGAGGTGTAATTTGAGCGTATCCTAAAATTTGATACGCTGAAATTACACCTCCCTAAATAAGTACAAGCGATCGTTATCAAGTAAAGAACTCAACTTGTAGGTTGGGGTCTATCCCACGAAGAATATGGTTTAGACTTAACTTTAACTTACAATTATATTCGTTTAGTCAACGTATTTCCTACACAAGTAAGTAAAGGGGGGGGGGGTGTAACAAATAACTAATTGTTTATAGAGCAACTGAACAAGATTTAAATTTTAGTTGTTATCAATAAGAGAAAGTAACTAGGGTGTATGTGTTCCCCATAAGCTCATAATGCGGTAATCCTAGTAATAGCAATCCTTTCCTAGTGTATAACGTCATGTCAAGCTCTAGAACGCTCACGTCAAGATCTAGTTTAGCCTACTAATTGTAACATCTCAGAAATTTTGTAGGTTGAACTAGAGCATAAACGTAGTGTCAATGAGATATAAAATGAATTCCCCTATGTTAGTAGACCATCTAGGTGTGCTATGGTGGCCTATGAGTTAAGGCCTAAGGGAGGAGTGCCAAAAAAGAGTGGCAAGCCAAGGCCTAAGGCCAAGGCTGCCCCAAATTTGGAGTGATTGCCTTAAACTCCACGGCCATCACCACGGCTCGTGGTCATGACCACGGACCGTGGGAGGCTTCATGGAGTTTCCTTGGTCAAGGGAGAGGGACCTCCAAGTGTCCTAGACACTACCTCACCCTTAACGAGAGGGACCACGAGTCGTGGTCCACTACACGACTCGTGAAGGTGGGCGTGAAGTTCTCTTTGCTTTTAGGGAGTTGGGGATTATTAGGGTAGCTACTGCCCAAGGCACCACGGGCACCACGGGCACCACTACGGGTCGTGGTGCACTTGACGAGGGAGAGGGGTGGCTCGTGCACATCACTTGTCACCAACGCTTGAAGGCCTTGCCTCCATAAGGCCAAGTCATGACCAAGACCATCACCACGGACCGTGGTCATGACCACGAATCGTGGGAGGCTCCGTGGTCTTGCCTTGGCCAAGTGTTGGCTTGTGCACGAAAGGGGAGCCACTGCCTCCAACACCACGGGCAGTACCACGGCTTGTGGTGCACTTTCACAGTCCGTGAATGTTGATCATGGTCCCTGACGGGGACCATTTAAATGAGGAGTTATGGTATTTTTCCTTTTAAGTCCTATTTAAGTAGGGGTGTTTTGGGTATTTTTAGAGGTTAATTATATATTGGCTTTTAAGTCTAAATTCACAAGATTTGGTCATTATACACAACACCCAATTGAAATCAAAACTCTCCCACTACTCTCTACACTCTCTCTCTAAAAACCTTAGAAGAAGAATAATACATTGGAGCTAGGGTTTCAAGGTTCTTTCCCAAATTTCTTGGAGTTTCTCCATTGATTCTCAAGGAATCAACTAAGGTATGGTTGCTTATTATTCTTGGGATTCCTTTCCCCAAGAATCCCTTCAAGATGAATTTCAAAATCTCCAATTTCTAGGTTTTCAATCCAAAAATGTGGGTCTTCTTTCTAAAGGGAAATTGATATTATAAACTGAATTTGATTGATGTTATATGAATAATTATGAATGAATTTATGTTGTATTTGTGGTTTCTTGAAGAATTCCCCATAAGACCCATGTTTCTCTTTCTTTTCCTAATTCTAACCCTAATTTGTGTTGGATATTCAGTGAAGGCTATGAATCGAATGTGATGTTATGTAATTCATCTTTGTATGATGATTCTACCCTAGGTTATGTATAATTTCTATGAAATTACGGTTGAGTCTTTGAAAGAAGCCTTGAAGGCTATGAAGGGAATATGTCAATTGCTTATATTAATGTTGATTATGTATTACTTCATGAATTACCTTGTATTATGTATTGGTTATGAACTGATTGGTGATTGAAGTATGAATGTCCTATGAAGGGTAAGAAGGTATGAGGGTTGGTTTTTCTTTGAACTCAAGTATGAAAGGTAAATTACTTAGATTGTAATGATGCTATACCTAATGTGTTGCTGTGGTGTTGATGACCTAGTTTCCTCATCCTTAACCTTCTACACTTGAATTAGCTATGAAATATGAATGTATGTTATGGTATGATTGCTATATGATTTAAAGGTAGTTCTCATGATTATAATGTAATGTAAAGTGAAAGGGTTACTCACTTGCTAAGTGTTTCTAAAGTGAAAGGATTGTTACTCACTTATGAACTCATATGAGCTATTATTGTAAGATGTTTACATAAGAGTCTAGTAAAGGCTAATGTGAACTTATGTGATGACTAAAGATGATTACAAAAGAGAATTAGATGCTTAGCACCATAAGGGCATGTTAATGAGATGGGGGTCTCACGTTTAGTAAGTCTGGCTCCCTATATGGGTTTTTTCACGTTTAGCAAGTCCAAATTTCCCACGGTATGTGTTGTCTCATGAGATGGAAATCCCCACGTTTAGTAAGTTAGGATTTCTAGGAGCAATCTCCATGAACTTAAGTATGTGCCCACATAGGACTTTAGCTTAGTGGATCCACCTAGATAGCTATGTACCAATGGTTACACCTTAGGCAAGTGTTAACCCTCTCTTTTTAGTGTGGGAGTAGAACACCGAATTCCATGTAGCTCTCATGGTCTATGTCGGTTATGGAAATATCTCCCTAATGTAAAAACTAAATGAAGGTATGAAAGGTGTGAACTCTTACTAGAGCTTTCTTAAGGGTTTCTACATTGTGTAATCGAGGGTATGGGACTTCTCTTGCACATTGCACTTGTGGGATCCTAAGAGATGGTTGTAGTAGTGTTCTCTTATGAATATGATGATTATTCATTATGTATGTTGAAGCTATATTATGTATGATCATTATGAATATGGTAAGTTATGATGAAGATATCTTATGTATGTATGCATGAAGTAGGTTGCTTAATGTGATACTTGGCTTTGAATAGGGTTATGGGATCCTATTCCTTGCATTGTACTAGTATTACTTGGGTTGTCTACGTGTTGGGATGATATTATGTTGGTTTGTACTATGATGCTTACTTTGTGTGCATATTGGATTTACTTGGTAAAAAAACATGTTTTTGACTAAAATGACCTTTTATGCATATTTCAATGGTTTTTATACATAGTAGCCATACTTAGTACGTGTGTTGTTCTAACACATACTGTCCGCTTTTTCCCCAAACATTTAGGTTCGGGCCGTTGAGGATTCAATCTTACTTCTCAAGACACTTGGAGTTGCTTCCCCAAGTTGGTGAGTCCTCAAGTCCGAGGACACGACCTTATGATCTTGCTTCTATGTTTAGTTCTTTGCTTATGTTGAAAGACATTATTGTACTTTCCTATTTCTAGACTTCTTATTGATGTAAGGGCTACGTTCCAGTTTCGATACTTCTATGTCTAGATGGTACATTGTGAGGAAGTTAGATTCTATTTTTCATATATGAAGTGAAGTTGAACTTCCAAAGTAAAAGATTTAAATTTTTCATGTTTTTATTCTATGATACATTCTATGATGAATGCTAAGGTCTTGTATAAGACCTCTTCGAGGTCAAATACGCCGGTAACGACTAGGGGGTGCTCTTGGGTCGTTATAAACTTGGTATCAGAGCATAAGGTTTAGAATAATGTAGGATCCATGTCACAAGATACAACGTCGAGTAGAGTCTTGTTCATGGGTGTGAAGTGTGCCACACTTATGAATGGGACGATACGAGATAGTTAGGAACTTTTACTCTTTTGTTACTCCATAGTTGTGCCTAAGTGTCTTAACTCTATCTAGCCCTTTTCTTCTAATCCTTCTCTTGTGCTAACAGGCAATGAATACAAGAAGGAACAATGCAAGGAGGGACGGTAAGGAGAATGTGAATAAGGCGGTTCCCCCTCAGGCTCCTCAAAACCATCAAGTTCCTATTGAAGAAGGGGCCATATCTAATGTTGAGATAAAGTCGACTATTCATAATTTGACTCAAGTATTGGCCACTCAAGTTGCTAGGGATGCTAGGGTGCAAGTGAACTCCAATGCTAGCACTACCACTTCTAGGATAAGGAATTTCACAAGGATGAATCCCCCTACTTTGTTTGGCTCCATGGTGGAAGAAGATCCACAAGGATTCATTGACGATGTGTTTAAGGTTCTAGAGGCTATGGGTGTGTCTTCTCAAGAAAAGGCGGAGTTTGCCGCCTATCAACTCAAAAATGTGGCACAAGTGTGGTATGAACAATGGAAGGAGGGGAGACCTATTAGAGAAGGTACGATAAGTTGGGCTACATTCAAGATGGCTTTTCTTGATAGGTTTTTCCCCTTGGAACTAAGGGAGAGGAAAATGCAAGAATTCATCAAACTTCGTCAAGGGGGTATGAGTGTGAAGGAGTATGACCTCAAGTTCACTCAATTTTCCAAACATGCTCCTACTTTGGTATCGAACTCTAGAGATACAATGAACAAATTTGTTATGGGAGTATCTGATCTTGAGGTGAATGAATGTAGGTCGGCTATGCTAATCCCAAGCATGGACATTTCTCGTCTTATGGTTCATGCCGAACAAATTGAGGAGCAAAATCTTAAGAAAGTTGGTAGAGAATTGAAGAGGTCAAGGGCCGATCATGGAAATTCTTCTAAGGTTAGGTTTGAAATCCAAGATAAGCCAAAGTTCAAAAAGAGGTTTTCCAACCAAGGTCCTCCTAACACTCCAAGGGTCAACAAAGGTAAAGTGTCTACCCCCAAGCCTCATGAAACAAAAGGTGGTAGTCCTTATGTTGAGAAGCCTATTTGTACAAAGTGTGGCCGAAAACATGAAGCCAAGTGCCTAGTTGGCACGGGTAATTGCTACGATTGTGGTAAGAGTGGCCACATGATGAGGGACTGCCCTATGCTAAAGGCTCAAGGAAGGGAAAATGCTCAAGCACAAGCAAGTGGCCCAAATCTCGATGCTCCTGAGAAGAATCACTTCTATGCTCTCCAATCCCGAGGTGATCAAGAGAGTTCTTCGGATGTTGTGACTGATATCTTACAAGTATTTTCAATTAATGTTTATGCATTGTTGGATCCCGATGCCACTTTGTCTTTTGTAACCCCTTTAGTGGCTATGAAGTTTGATATGCTTCCCAATTTCTTAAATGAACCCTTTTTGGTTTCCACCCCGGTGGGTAATTCCATAATTGCTAAAAGAGTGTATAGGGGTTGTCCCATATCATTGCCCAATAGAGTCACTTTGGTTGATTTGGTGGAACTTGATATGTTAGATTTTGATGTTATATTAGGGATGGATTGACTTCATGCTTGTTTGGCGTCCATAGATTGTAGGACCCGAATTGTGAAGTTTCAATTTCCTAATGAACCCATTTTAGAATGGAAGGGAGGAAATTCCGTCCCTAGGGGAAGGATCATTTCATGTCTAAAAGCTTATAAGTTGATTTCTAAGGGTTGTCTCTATCACATTGTGAGGGTCAAGGATCTTGAGTCTGAGATTCCTCCTTTAGAGTCGGTCCCCGTAGTGAAGGATATTTCGGAAATCTTTCCCAATGACTTACCCGGGATTCCTCCCGAACGGGAAATAGATTTCGGCATAGATTTATTGCCAGATACACAACCCATTTCAATCCCTCCTTACCGAATGGCCCCAGTGGAGTTGAAGGAATTAAAAGCTCAACTCAAGGATTTGTTGGATAAGGGTTTCATCCAACCTAGTATATCTCCTTGGGGTGTACCGGTGTTATTTATGAAGAAGAAGGATGGATCTCTTCGTATGTGTACTGATTACCGACAATTAAATAAGGTGACCATTAAGAACAAGTATCCACTCCCTAGGATTGGTGACTTATTTGATCAACTTCAAAAAGCGAGTTACTTTTCAAAAATTGATTTGAAGTCGGGTTATCACCAACTTAGGGTGAGAGGTGTTGATGTTTCGAAAACAACCTTTCGAACAAAATACGGTCATTTTGAGTTCTGCCTTTCGAACACGATACGGTCATTTTGAGTTCTTAGTGATGTCCTTTGGTCTTACAAATGCCCTGGCGGCTTTCATGGGCCTTATGAACCGTGTGTTTAGAAATTTTCTAGACTCATTTGTTATTGTCTTTATTGCTGACATCTTGATATACTCAAAAAGTGAGGATGATCACATGAATCATTTGAGGATAGTATTGCAAGTCCTTAAAGATCACCAACTCTATGCTAAGTTTAGCAAGTGCGAGTTTTCACTAAGATCAGCTGCTTTCCTTGGTCACATTGTTTCTAGTGAGGGTATAGAAGTTGATCCAAAGAAAATTGATGCAGTCAAAAGTCGGCCTAGACCTTTGAGTCCTTCTGACATCCGAAGCTTTTTGGGTTTGGCCGGTTACTACCGGCGGTTTGTTGAGGGATTTTCATCTATTGCATCTCCACTAAGGGCCTTAACTCAAAAGAAGTCCAAGTTCGAATGGTCGGAATCTTGTGAAAGGAGCTTCCAATTGTTAAAATATAAGCTCACCTCTACTCCGATTCTGACCTTACCTGAGGGCACCGAAGGGTTTGTAGTATATTGTGATGCTTCCGAAGTGGGTTTGGGTTGTGTCCTCATGCAGCATGCTAAGGTTATAGCTTATGCCTTGAGACAACTCAAGGTGCATGAGAAGAATTATCCAACTCATGACATTGAGCTAGCGGCCGTAGTCTTTGCCTTAAAGATTTGGAGACACTATCTCTATGGGGTACATGTGGATGTGTTTACCAACCACAAGAGCCTTCAATATGTTTTTACCCAAAAAGAATTGAATCTCCGACAAAGGAGGTGGTTGGAACTCTTGAAAGATTACGATATGAGTGTCCTTTACCACCCCGAAAAAGAAAATGTAGTTGTGGATGCTTTGAGTCGTGTATCTATGGGT
This sequence comes from Solanum commersonii, assembly GCA_029007595.1. Taxonomy (NCBI): domain Eukaryota; kingdom Viridiplantae; phylum Streptophyta; class Magnoliopsida; order Solanales; family Solanaceae; genus Solanum; species Solanum commersonii. The sequence continues at coordinate 1,903,986 of JAJTWQ010000010.1, read as the reverse complement.
AGTGTGTCTCATGTGGAAGAAGCGAAAAGGGATTTAGCCCGTGATGTACATAGGCTAGCCCGGTTGGGTGTCCGACTTGAAGATTCCCCAAAAGGAGGTATCATGGTCAGTCATAATTCCGAGTCATCGGTTGTTGTTGATGTGAAGTCTAAGAACATCTTGACCCTATTTTGATGGAACTAAAAGAGTCGGTTCTCAATAATGTAATAGAAAGTTTCTCTCAAGGAGAAAATGGGGTGCTTAGGCACCAAGGGAGGTTATGTGTGCCGGATATGGATGGCCTAAGAGAGACAATCTTAGAGGAGGCCCATGGGTCCCGATACTCCATCCATCCAGGAGCCATCAAGATGTATCGCGACTTATGTGAGATTTATTGGTGGAATGGAATGCAAAAAGACATAGCAAAATTTGTGGCTAGGTGCTCAAATTGCCAACAAGTCAAAGCCGAGCACTAAGGATCGGGAGGTCTAACTCAAGATATCGATATCCCCACTTGGAAGTGGGAAGAGGTCAATATGGACTTCGTGGTAGGTTTGCCTCAAACTCGTAGGCAGCATGACTCCATTTGGGTCATTGCGGATTGATCTACTAAATCAACCCATTTTCTTCCCGTCAAGGTTTCTTATTCGGCAAAAGATTATGCTAAGTTGTACATTAAAGAGATTGTGAAGTTACATGGGGCCCCATTGTCGATTATTTCGGACAGAGGTGCCCAATCTACTTCCTATTTTTTTGGAGGTCTTTCCAAAGTGGGCTTGGTACTCAAGTGAAGCTTAGTATTGCATTTCACCCTCAAATGGATGGTCAAGCGGAATGCACCATCCAAACCCTAGAGGACATGTTGAGAGCGTGTGTCATTGACTTCAAAGGTAATTGGGATGGCCACCTACCTTTCATAGAATTTTCCTACAATAATAGCTACCACTCAAGTATTGCTATGGCACCCTTTGAAGCACTTTATGGTAGAAGGTGTCGATCTTCGATTGGGTGGTTTGAAGTGGGTGAATTTTCTCTTCTTGGTCCCGAGGTAGTCTATGAGGCCACAGAGAAAGTTTGACTTATAAGGGATAGGTTGAAAACTGCTCATAGTCGGCAAATTTTTTATGCCGATAATAGAAAGAGAGATCTTGAATTTGAAGTGGATGATTGGGTCTACTTGAAGATCTCACCCATGAAAGGGGTGATGAGGTTTGGTAATAAGGGGAAACGTAGCCCCCGATATGTTGGGCCTTATGAGATCTTGAAGCATTTCGAAAAGGTTACTTATGAGTTGAAATTGCACATTGAATTGGCCCCGGTTCACCCAGTGTTCCATATTTCTATGTTAAAGAAGTGTATAGGTGACCCGGTGTCCATCCTCCCTCTAGAAGGTTTAGGTGTGGATGAGAACCTTTCTTATGAAGAGGTTCTGGCCAAAATATTAGATCGTCAAGTTAAGAAGTTGAGGAATAAAGTTGCCTCCGTAAAAGTCCTATGGAGAAACCACCTAGTTGAGGGTGCAGCATGAGAGGCCGAGTCCAATATGAAATCCCGCTACCCTCATCTTTTTCCTCCTACTCCTAGACATAGTTGAGGTTAGTAGTCTCTCTTAATTTGGTATAAATTGAAAATCATGTGTGTTGATGATTATGACATGATTTCCTTGTATGTGCTTATTTTTGTGAAAATTCATGCTTAAGTTGTATGTTGAATTTTCATGAATTTTGTTTCTTATGATTGAAATTGCACCCATAGATGTGGTGTGATGTTGTCTTCATGAGAGTTGTAATGAGCATGCTTGACGTTGCCTTGTTAACAAAATGTCTTATTGAATGTTGAAAGTATATGTTGATACTCATTGAATATGGAGAAGGTAGTTCCTCTTATACTTATATGAAGTAAAGAGTTTTGAGCATAGTGATGTTGTGGATTAAAATCCTATATGATATGATTATGTTGATGTGACTGGTTGTTGTGCTACTAGTTCGAGTCATTGTCTCCCTAGAAAAAAGTCCTAGTGACATTCGGGGATGAGTGTTCCTAAAGGGGGGATATTGTAACATCCCAAAAATTTTGTAGGTTGAACTAGAGCCTAAACGTAGTGTCAATGAGGTATAAAATGAAATCCCCTAAGTTAGTAGACCATCTAGGTGTGCTATGGTGGTCTATGAGTTAAGGCCTAAGGGAGGAGTGCCAAACAAGAGGGGCAAGCCAAGGCCTAAGGCCAAGGCTTCCCCAAATTTAGAGCGACTGCCTCAAACTCCACGGCCATCACCACGGCTCGTGGTCATGACCACGGACCGTGGGAGGCTTCGTGGAGTTTCCTTGGTCGAGGGAGAGGGACCTCCAAGTGTCCCAGACACTGCCTCACCCTTAACGAGAGGGACCACGAATCGTGGTCCACTTCACGGCTCGTGAAGGTGGGCGTGGAGTTCTCTTTGCTTTTAGGGAGTTGGCGGTTATTAGGGTAGCTACTGCCCAAGGCACCATGGGCACCACTACGGGTCGTGGTGCACTTGACGAGCGGGAGGGGTGGCTCGTGAACATCACTTGGAACAAAGGTTTGAAGGCCTTGTGGATCATGACCAAGACCATTACCACGGACCGTGGTCATGACCACGGATTATGGGAGGCTCCGTGGTCTTGCCTTGGCCAAGTGTTGGCTTGTGCACAAAAGGGGAGCCACTGCCTCCAACACCACGGGCAGTACCACGGCCTGTGGTGCACTTTCACGGTCCGTGAATGTTGATCGTGGTCCCTGACGGAGACCATTTAAATGAGGAGTTTTAGGACTTTTCCTTTAAGTCCTATTTAACTAGGGGTGTTTTGGGTATTTTTAGAGGTTAATTATATATTGGTTTTTAAGTCTAAATTCACAAGTTTTTGTCATTATACACAACACCCAATTGAAATCAAAACTCTCCCACTTCTCTCTAAACTCTCTCTCTCTAAATACCTTAGAAGAAGAAGAATACATTGAAGCTAGGGTTTCAAGGTTCTTTCCCAAATTGCTTGGAGTTTCTCCATTGATTCTCAAGGAATCAACTAAGGTATGGTTGCTTATCACTGTTGGGATTTCTTTCTCCAAGAGGACCCTTCAAGATGAATTTCAAAATCTCCAATTTCAAGGTTTTCAATCCAAAAACGTGGGTCTTCTTTCTAAAGGGAAATTGATGTTATAAAATGAATTTGATTGATGTTATATAAACAATTATGAATGAATTTATGTTGTATTTGTGGTTTCTTGAAGAATTTCCCATAAGACCCATGTTTCTCCTTCTTTTCCTAATTCTAACCTTAATTTGTGTTGGATATTGAGTGAAGGCTATGAATCTAATGTGATGTTATGTAATTCATCTTTGTATGATGATGCTACCCTAGGTTATGTATAATTTCTATAAAATTAGGGTTGAGTCTTTGAATGAAACCTTGAAGGCTATGAAGCGAATATGTCAATTGCTTATATTGATGTTGATTATGTATTACTTCATGAATTACCTTGTATTAAGTATTGGTTATGAACTGATTGGTGATTGACGTATGAATGTCCTATGAAAGGCAAGAAGGTCGAAGGTTGGTTCTTCTTTGAACTCAAGTATGAAAGGTGAATTACTTAGATTGTAATGAAGCTATACCTAATGTGTTGTTGTGGTGTTGATGACCTAGTTTCCTCATCCTTAACCCTTTACACTTGAAGTAGCTATGAAATATGTATGTATGTTATAGTATGATTGCTATATGATTGAAAGGTAGTTCTCATGATCATAGTGTAATGTAAAGTGAAAGGGTTACTCACTTACTAAGTGTTTCTAAAGTGAAAGGATTGTTACTCACTTATGAACTCATATGAGCTATTGTGATAAGATGTTTACATAAGAGTCTAGTAAAGACTAATGTGAACTTATGTGATGATTAAAGATGATTACAAAAGGGAATTAGATGCTTAGCACCAAAAGGGAATGTAAATGAGATGGGGGTCTCACGTTTAGTAAGTCCGGCTCCCTACATAGGTTTTCTCACGTTTAGTAAGTTCGGCTCCCTACATGGGTTTTCTCGCGTTTAGTAAGTCCGGCTCCCCACATGGGTTTCCTCACATTTAGCAAGTCTGGATTTTCCACGGTATGTGTTGTCTTATGAGATGGAAATCCCCACGTTTAGTAAGTTAGGATTTCTAGGAGCAATTTCCTTGACCTTAACTATGTGCCCACAAAGGACTTTAGCTTAGTGGATCCACCTAGATAGCTATGTACAAATGATTACACCTTAGGCAAGTCTTAACACTCTCTTTTCGGTATGGGAGTAGAACATCGAACTCCATGTAGCTCTCATGGTCTATGTCGGTTATGGAAATATCTCCCTAATGTAAAAACTAAATGAAGGTATGAAAGGTGTGAACTCTTACTAGAGCTTTCTTAATGGTACCTACATTGTGTAAGGGAGGGTATAGGACTTCTCTTGCACATTGCACTTGTGGGATCCTAAGAGATGGTTGTAGTAGTGTTCTCTTATTATTATGATGATTATGAATTATGTATGTTAAAGCTATGTTATGTATGAGCATTATGAATATGGTAAGTTATGATGAAGTGTGATCTTATGTATGTATGCATGAAGTAGGTCGCTTAATGTGATACTTGGCTTTGAATAGGGTTATGGGATTTTATTTCTTGCATTGCACTAGTATTACTTGGGTTGTCTACGTGTTGGGATGATATTATGTTGGTTTGTATTATGATGCTTACTTTTTGTGCATGTTGGATTTACTTGGTAAAAAACATGTTTTGACTAAAATGACCTTTTATGCATGTTTCAATGGTTTTTATGCGTAGTAGCCATACTTAGTACGTGTGTTGTACTAACCCATATTGTCTCCTTTTTCCCCAAACATTTAGGTTCGGGCCGTTGAGGATTCAAGCTTACTTCTCAAGACACTTGGAGTTGCTTCCCCAAGTTGGTGAGTCCTCAAGTCCGAGGACAAGACCCTATGATCTAGCTTCTATGTTTAGTTCTTTGCTTATGTTGAAAGACATTGTTGTACTTTCCTATTTCTAAACTTCTTATTGATTTAAGGGATAAGTCCCATTTTTGATATTTCTATGTCTAGATGGTACATTGTGACGAAGTTAGATTCTATTTTTCATTTATGAAGTGAAGTTGAACTTCTAAAGTAAAAGTTTTAAATTTTCCGTGTGTTTATTCTATGATACATGCTATGATGAATGCTAAGGGCTTGTATAAGACCTCTTCGAGGTCAAATACGCCGGTAACGACTAGGGGGTGCTCTCGGGCCGTTACACTTATTTTCCAGGTGTTACAATATCTTCTCTTTGGGAACATTCATCCTCGAATGACAATCTAGGCACCTCTTAAGATCACGACTCTAGAAGAACAACCCATCATGCATGCAACTCATTTAAATTCACATAAACAAGGGAGGGACTTCATCTCCAAGCCAAACATATTCAATGCAACGCAAGAAAGTAGGGACTACATCTAACAACCCAATATGCATAGAACTCAACATCTACTCATGTTTAGGGAGGAACTACCATCTCTGACTTAAAACATGCTCAACACACTCTCATGGAGCTCATATGCAACATATTTTAAAAAAGAACCACTATAGCATGTTCAACAAGTCATCTCACGAAGCATATAGGCAATTCTTACTCAATGCACTTTAACATGAGGAAAATTAATCATGCAAACTCATTTTCTTTTCAATTGCAATCTTTCATGAACATGTATCAAATAAAGAAAATAATGGCAACACATAAACACACATGACTTCACATAAAGCATAAACCATGAGGAACTCATCATCTTAATGCTAAAGGAGGAATACAAGGAAAATGATGAGGATATCGGGATATCTTATTGGCCCTTGGCCTCCTAAGTAGCACCTCACTAAAAAGACTACTCCTTAAGGAACTCTAGTTCACAAGAAACCTTACCAACTCCACTCAAGATCTCACATGAGCTTACAAAATCAGGACTAAACTTCCCAAACTCACTACACCTTTAAAGGTGAGAATTTCAAGCCAACCTAAATCATGAACATCAAGAACACTCAACGACCTTGCTATCTAATCGCATCATCTCCCATTTGGAAGTAAGCCTATACGGACTCTTCTAAGCATCATTTCCTTCAATTCTTAGGTCAGAGCAAGTCATCACTAAGATTTCACATCCATCACACAAAATTATTCTAAACAATGATGAATTACACCTCTGCCCTTCTTAGAGAAGTCTACTCACTCAATACATTTAGGCATTACTTAAACACCCTATTCACTAAATCTATCCACATTCTCCTAAAAGTCATCATTTATATATTAGATTCTACCATTAAATGCACATAACTATAATGCAACCCATTTATACCAAAGAAAACAACAAGGTCCATCATATCAAGTCACAAAATACAAGCCATACTGGAATCTTAATAAAGCATAAAACACATACCAGAACCATTATGAGGAACTTCCTTACCCTCTCCTCTCATAGCCTTTGCCTTTGGATAGTCCCTCATTTGCTGACCACTCTCATCACAATTAAAGAAACCTCTTTGCTGGCCAAACATCTACCCTGATGTCTCTTTCAATTCAACTATGGTCGGATCTAGACAATTCTAAACCATTTCAACCCATATCATCATCTTTGGTGGGATCTACTAACTAATCGTATCTAGGCATTATCTAAACACCCTACTCAAAATGACCATACTTAAGATCAATCTTAAAAGAAAACTAACTCTTTAAAGTTGGTCAACACTTAAGCATATCTCCCTCACCTAAGCTAGGTGGTATATGCAACCCTCAAGTCAACTTTAAGACAAAACATAATCCAAAATTATGGCATAGACTTTCCCCTATCCACTCTCGGAAAGCTCATTTAGGAACTAACAACTTGACAGTACGGGTTCTACAATCACATAGGGGCATAACAATAATACAACCAATCTATCCTAAGGCTAACATCTAAATCCAACATATCAAGTCCTATCTAGTCACATAGCCATAATTGGAATCACAACCAACATTTTCTCCCTCACCCTTGTTGCATGAGCCCTTCGAGTGGTCATGCCATTTTCTTCTTCTTCTTCTTCTTCTTCTTCTTCCTCTTTCTAGAGAGGGAATTTCTTGGAGGGAATTAGGTTCTTTTGAATGAGTTGAAATAATGAATTAGGATGACTTAATTAAGGGTCTAAAGCCTTTATATAGGTGGTCTAAACACTAGTAAAATGACACCACTTAATACCTAATTAATTTCGGAATGACCCCTTAGTCCCCAACTTAACAACTTAAAATTCACCTGCTGCCTCACCTACAAGACCACGCCCACAGGCGGTGAGTGTACCCACCCTCGGGACATTCTAGTTAATCGTGGGTGGTGGTCTGAGGCAGTGTTGTTGGGACCTTGACCCACGAGGCGTGGAGTGTGAGTCCCTCCATGGGTGCACTGCCTTGGGCAACCTCTCTTGGGCAATTTGCTAGGGTCCTTCTCAAGGACCCTTGGTTGGTCCTTGGGGAGTTGTACCTTGACGTTATAACCCAAAATCCTTCATTCTAAGTATGGGAATCCATATCTATGACTCTAACCCTCATGTCAAGATCTAGAACCCTCACATCAAACTCTACTTTAGCCTACTAGTTTTTTGGGTGTTACAATAGTTGAATTTTCTTATTTGTGTTCTTGTTGATTGCTCTACAACAGGTGAAGAAATGAGTGTGAACGGGAGGAACGCATTTCAACTTGGAAACAATGATGACATCCAAAACTTGCATGATGTTAATGAGGATCAGTTGGGAAGTACGGGTGCTTTTTGATTGCCTCCAAATATGGGCAAGGCGCTTTTCATGTGACCAACACGATGTTGCAGTTGTTGCAAATGAAAGGTCTCTTTTGGGGACTTTCTCATGAGGACCCTGATGATCACATCCGAAACTTTATGGATGTGTGTGGACCATTTTCCTTCAAGAACATCACTCAAGAGTCAGCCCGACTCCGTTTGTTTCCCTTTTCTCAAATGGGTGAAGCAACAAAGTGGTTGAACGAGTTACCAAGGGAATCTATCACTTCTTGGGATGATATAACATAAGTGTTTTATGAAAGATTTTTCCCTCCCTCAAAGATGGTTAAGGGATAATATTTAGAACTTCAAGCGAGTTGATGGTGAGCACATGCATGAACATGATTGAGGTTTCAAAAGTTGGTTCTCCAATGTCCGATTCATAGGATGCCAAACAATGTGGTATTGCAATATTTTTACCGGAGTCTTGACACCATCAACAAAGGTGTCATTGATTAATTCATTAGGGGTGTTATTATGAGAAAACCATTTGACATAGCGTCTGTGCTGCTTGATGAGATGACTAAAATTAATCATGCATGATACACAAGGAAAGATCATGGGTCTCTTTTGAATCTTGGGTTCACAAAGGAACAAATGGAAAAGAACCAAGAACGAGATGAAAACATGGCAAGATAATGACCCAAATGGACCTATTGATGAAACATGTCATAGGAGGGGGCTACAAGGTGGTGAAAGCGGTTGGTGTTAATAGTGGTGTGAATCCTGAGGATGACAATTTGAGGCCATGTACACAAAGAGGTACAATTCTTGTCAAACCAAGCGGAGGGTTCTCATCCGAGCTATTCAAGGTCAGGCGGGAATCAAGGTTAGAATAGAGATTAGGATGATGATTAGAGATATCGAGATTGAGAATGGCATGACCGTGGTGCAAATTGGAGAGATAGAAATGGTGACAAAAATAGCTATGTTCCTCCTCATGAATATTCAAATTCGAAGGAATCAACGGCTGATCCCGAAAGGTTTCAAACCGAGGATATGCTTGCATGTATCTTGAACAAGATACTCAAGGAGACGAAAGATGATGTTTCTTCTATAAATCAAATGGTAACTTGGCACTCGGCTTCCATAAAGCAGCTTGAGACTCAAATGGGTTAAATCTGAGCTCACATAAATCCAAGACCTAAAGGGGTCTTCCTAGTGATACTTTAGTCAACCTGAAGAATGAGGCAGGATCGCATGGCCACGTCATGCCACGACATTAAATGAGGTGCTTCTTGGGAGGCAACCCAAGGTTAACCATTTGTCATTTGAATAACGTTTGTTGGATATGCAGGTTGAAATTTGAAATTTTGGTGGAAAAGGCAATTAGGCGATCTAAAGTCAATTCGGTGAACCGCCGAGTGTCTTGGCGAGCCCAATATACTCACCGTTTAAACTAATGAGAAGGCTTGTTTTTTGTCAAATTCGACAGATTAAAGTCCACTCGGTGAAATACCGAGTGGATTAGTGGTGTTAATTAACCTCACCGATCGAGGCACGAACTGAAGAGTCAAGGGCCTTCCAACCATTTTAAATTCAAATTATCTCCTTATTTTGAACTTTTGACTTGCACTCTTACAATAAAATTTTAGACCATAGTTTTTAACTTCGATATTTGTGGGTGTCCTCGTGTGGTCGGAATCTAAAGTGTTTCCCATCATTTTCTCTTTGCCTTAGTGTCCCGTGTCTACAATTAAGGTTGGTTTTCCAAATTTGTTTTAAATTGCATAAATTGTGTTGAGCATGTGTTTTAGTAGTTCATAGATCTATTATTTGCCTTGATTGTGTGGTTAATCACTCGTTGAAGTCTAATTTGAAATCAATCATGCTTGATATCTGTTTATACAAAATTAGTTTAAATTTTGCGTTTGTGGGTTTGCATGTTGGGTATTGTGTGGGTGAAGTCTAACTAACCCTAATTCCACCAAGAAACTAGAATTTACCTAATGATAAATCGGGTGACGTCGTTCTTAAGGGCAAAATCATTATTTGGTCAAATCTAGATACCTTAAGGGAAGTTCGAGTACCCTGAGATAGATAATCATTGTGGGTAGGCTTGAATTGCATAGAATTATACTTGAAATTGGTTGTCGTAGGATGTTCATGTAAATTGGAATTTGGGTTGGGAATCTGGCACGTTGGGCCATTTGGCTAGCTGAATCGAGCTTGCCGAGTGACTCGGTGGTTCACCAATTGTCCCCTCTTATAGCTTTTTTGATCTAAAATGTTGATGAATTAATCTATAACTTTCATAGATATGCTTGTGCTCGCTGAGTAGACTTGGTGACTCACCGAATGGCTTTGGTCTCACCTTTTTTGCTTCCTTTTTGGCTGTTTGTTTCTATGACATTTGGTGAAGCACCCTTTGATCGCCGAGTAAACTCGGCAAATCATCGAATTGTCTTTGGTATCACCCTTTTGTGCTGGAATGTTTGTTGTTTTGTTCTGTAACTTTTGGCGAGCCCTCTATTGCTTGTCGAATGGTCTCGGTGACTCGCCAAGTAGTTTGGCGAGTTTTTCTTCAAATTTTTGAAAAATGATATTTTGCCAACCTTTGCAACTGCATGCATTTTATTTGTGTTTTTCTACAGATATAGCTAGACCAAAGCTTTCGGTAAAAGGTCCAGCACCCCAAAAGAAGGCCAAAGAAGTGGAAATTACAACTAAGGTTGCACCTCCCTGAGCTACCCGGTCTAAACCTTCTCCAGAGAAAGTGAAGGGTAAAGGAAAAAAACAGGTGGTAGAAAGTTCTAGCTCGAGTTCATCGAACAACATGGGCATCAACTCCACTCATCTCACCTCCTCTGAGTCTGAAACGGAGGAAGTTGTGGGGTCTAAGAGCCCTATTCACACACCAAAAATGAGGAAGGGTTGTTAAAGTGGAGGTGCACGGAACTGCATTCTAAGGCAATTCATGACCCATTGGCCAGACTTGCAGCACCTATAATAGTTCAGGGACCTTAAGTGCCCCCGGCCCTTGTACATCCTTCTCGATCTATGAACCGATTGAAGACCGTTGTCTTGTGGATCATTTTAGATAAGAAGCAATTGTCTATGGATAGTGTGGTAGATAGGTATCTAGATGTGTGGGAGATGCTGCGCTTCCACAAATTTCAACAGTTCACTAAGCCCCAAAATTCATATGTTCCTTTATGGTTCTAGGAATTTTATGAGAGTTATGCGAGGTTGATCCCAGAAGGGAAGAAGAATGCTGGGTTGATGGCAGCGGTGGATTACGTAAAGGTGCGGGGTAAGAAGGTTCAGTACAACGAAACTAACATTAATGATATATTGGACTGAACTACACGCACTATCCATTCTTCGGTCGGTAAGGTCAAAACCAAAACATTGGATGATTTGAAGGGGTGGTTTATCCCGTTGCTGAGTGATACTACTTCATCCTAGCTCGAGGAGGGAGTGATGATTGAGAAGAAGGACTTGAATGTGGTTGCTAGTTATTGGTTTGGATTCACCTCCAATACCTTGATGCCTTAACAAAATGAATCGATTTTCTGACATCCTAAGGTTGTATTGATGGGGTGTATTATTGATCAGGAGCAGCTGAATCTTGGGATGATAATTTCTAAGGAGATGGTGATTAGGGAAAAACAAAACCAAACCTCATTGCCATTTCCAGTGCTGATTAGTGATTTGTGTCATCACGCAGGAGTTTTTTGTGGTGAAGACTGATACTGTGGTCACTCCGGCATCGGCGACTGACATTCAGGGGATTGAGATTGAGTACACAAAAGATGAAGTGGAAAGGAGGAAGCAGTCTCTGGTAGACACTTCTCCGGTGGTTGATCTAGAGGCGTTGGAGGCCGACGTTACGTAGTCCACTCCGACAGTTGAGCTGATAAGTATACCCAGCTTCTCCAACTCTACTGCACCTGCCCCTGCTACTTTTTCTAGTCCCCTTTGATACAGGCCATGATATATAAAATGGGCAACCTTACCTATTCGGTCGATATGAGGACCTCGAGGGTTGAGGCCGCTATACCTTCTATGATCGACTGAGTAATAGCGGTGGCATTGGATCCCATTCGGTAGGAGTTTAGAGTATAGAGGGAGATGATCATGTCTCACGGGGTAGAATTGGATGCTCTCACTGTTTGAGTTGAGGTATGTAAGGCATCATACCGTGGCTCTACGAATGTGACAATTATCGATCTCAGATGTTATGTGGATGAGTTAAAGTCCACTGATATCTCCACATTGTAGGGCAATGTAGATGTTCCCGAGGACCCCAATACTGATATGCCAACTGTTTCTGAGATCCCTTCGGCTAATGTTATCGGAGATGTTATTACCACTGATGATGATGATGAGTTCGACACACCTGAGAGAGATGGGGAGGAGCTAGGAGATCGTGATGAGGCAGTGTTTGAGGATATAAAGGACATGTAGGGTGGTTTGGTACAGGTAGGTACAGAGGCCTCATTGTGTAACACATCCATGATTGGCTCGAGCGGGTCCTAGCCCATAGAAGAGATAGTTGCACTGACCTTCACAGCTGGAGTCGAGTTGGGTACTGATGCCCAGATTGAGGCCACCCTAGATGTGCAAAGTTCACCTCAAGCTTAGCCTAACATGGGGATTTTTACTCTCTCTATTCTCTTTACTCTTGATACATTTAGTTTTTATTTAAATTGAGGGCATTGTGTAGTTATTTTGGTGGGGTGAAGGTATTTTTATACGTAGCCTTTTGGATGTTTCGATGTATTTCTTTTTATATTTTGTGTTTTATTTTTTTGTTCAAACTTCTCCTTGTTGATTGAATGTGAATGAATGTTGGCTTTATTTCATTAGCCTCTCTTTTAATTACGTGATTGTGTGTGATTGTTGTTCTCTTGTTCATTTGAGTGTCGGTTGCGATCAATACCGATGACTTGAATAGTGCTCTTGATGAACGATATGTTTGTGCAAGTACAATGAGAAATTTGAGTTGCATAAGTCATGAGTGAACTCTTAGCATCTCATTGTGACTAGTCGATTGTCGAAGTGAGTCTTGTAATGATCATTGCACGTGAGATAACTTGTAGAGTTATGATCGATGATTGTCTTGAATGTCTTGTGTGGTGAGGTTTACTTGAAATATGCGCATGGTGATACCAAGAACTTGCCCCATTCGTCTAATTGACTAATTTTGGTGAATGAAGGAAATGATCTTGGGCATACATTTTTTAGAGTGAACCTAATTATTATACCTTTTTGTGACCACCTTGTGAGTGTGTGAACCTAGCTTGGCTCCATTTGAGCCTAACATTTTCTTTGGATGAAACATGAACACAAATGTCCTTGTCCTCCCCACATCAAACCTATGTGAAGCATTGGTTTGTTTGAATAGCCAACTTAGGCCAAAAGCCTAGGTTGGGGGTGTGGTAAGAATGAGGAAATAAATCGAGCAAGAAGTTCGTGAAATTCATCCTTAAGAACTTGTGTTGAATAAAAATATGGAACCCCTCCATATAAGAATAAAAAAATAAAAAGAAATGAAAAAATTGTATCAATTGTGCATTGTATAAATAAAAGGGGTGTCTGATTAGCTATACAAATTTTTTTTTGTGCTTTGAATATGCCAAGGATGACTTGTAAAGATAAAAGGAATGAAAGAAAAGGAGAAGAAGTGAAATTTAAGTCATGCTTCATGAAGGTAGAAGTCACTAAGCCAAAATGATCATACTCGTACTCTCAACCAAATTACAAGCCTTGAAAGACCTTTTTGATCATGCATGACCCAAGTGATGCGTTGGTTGGAAAATACGGGCAAGCCTATGGGTAAAATCGTGCATGTTTTTCTCATTAGGAGTGTGAGAGTTGATTTTGGTTCTTTAAATTTAAATCTTTGATTGGATTTGTGAGAGCATGGAATCATTCTTGATGTGAGGGCATTTGAATACTCTTGTTAAGCATGAATTTACATTTGAAGTAAGCATTGTGAGCTTGTATTCTATTTGATGATGGTTAATCATAGTTTGAAACTTTTAGTGCACAATTGAACATTGCATGTGTGAATTGAACCTTGAGTGAATTCATATTGAGTCCAAAGGAGCACTTTTTGTAGACATCCCTGTTGGTTTGATTGATCTTGTGGTTTACTTGAGGAAAACAAAAGTTTAAGTTGGGGGTCTTGATGAGTCAGGAATTTCGACTCATATAGGACTTATTATTCAATGAATTAGTTTCCTCAATGCCTACTTTGTGCCCATAACTGATTTTAATGTATTGATATGAAGCAATAAAGGCTTAAGAACAAGGCAAGGGCATTATGATGTGAAAATGAGAGAAAAAGCTGGAAGAGTTGAGGAAAAGAGAAGTTGAAACTCGCAAAAGTCACTCAGCGACTCACCGAGTGAGCCTTCAGCTCACTAAAAGTTCCAGCGAAGTAGCCCATCCAACTTGGTGAGCAAAAGGCTAATTCAGTGAAACGCCGAATGGATCGGCAATCATGATCCAACTTACCTAATTTTCCAGAACAATTAGAGGCAGGAGACAAGACAAAAGGCAAGAAGAAGCACAATTCAGCAGATTAGCGAGTTTGACTAATCTCACCAATTGGATTTTGTGTTGAGTTTTTGAGAATGTATAAATTCTTTTTTCAAAAGAAAAAAGGGAGTTCCCAGAAAGTATATATTCCATAGGCTTTGAGAGTTTTTACATTTTCACATTATTAAACATTCTTGGAGAAGATTTGGATCTAGGATTTAAGTTTGTAGGATTCTAGCTTAAATTTTGGCATTGGGTATTGCAAATTGTTAACAGATGGATAATCTTGTTGGTAACAATTTATTACATTTTGCTATGTTTGGCTAAAACCCCCTACCTTAGGGGTGTAATCATGTAGTCAAATGCATTAATTAACTAATGGATGTTATTAATTGTTGAATTTAATTTTTTTTTAAAATGGGTTCAATTGTTTGTTCGTGTTTTAATTGATGAACTGAAGTTGCAAATTCAGTTTTAGCTTAGATCTCTATGCTTGCTTGAGAAATAGGTATTAGAGTAGAGTGAATGATTGATACTTGTATTGATTCGTATCTTTACAAACCCGGCTTGAGAAGTGGGTTAATTGAGGAATTGGGTTGTTTGGTAGTGTTAATCTTGTTGAGGTTCGAGAGAACTCACTTGAAACATGATAGTTGATCAAGAGATGGCTATTGTATTCAAAACCTATCCTGCCCATTAAGATTCAACAACTTGAAGCAATAAGTAATTAACCATTAAACAAATTGGTATTCGATTGATCACATTCCTAAGGTCCAATCTCTAATTATTTAATTATCGTGTTAGTTGTTCCTTGTCATAAATTTGTTAATATAATCCCCTTATTTAATATTAATCATTGAAACTTTGTGATTTAATTTTATGTTGCACAATCTTTACTTCTACAAACGATTAGAACATGTTTTTACTTCATAGTTTAATTCTTTACCATATCACTATCGATGGGATCGACCCTAACTCTTAGTTAGGTTTATACTTGTTAGCGACCACCTAGACTTAAAATTGGAAGAAGTGTAGTTGAGCGTTATCAGAAAGCCTCAACAGACTTCTTAAGTAGCGCTTTCTTTAACTCAACCTAAATCGGATCAAGACTTTGCTTGGCTTTCACATCTGACACAGGATGACTCTAAACCTTTATGAACAATAACACCACCTTCCATAGAATCAACCAACTGAACACCCAATCGGGCCAATCTATGAACATTACGAACTAACTCCTTCTTATCTCCCTCAACATGAGAGGCACTACCCATTGATAATTGACTAAGAGCATCCGCCGCCACATTCGCCTTAGTGGGGTGATAGAGAACACTCATATCGTAATCTTTTAGCAACTCAAGCCACCTCCTTTGGTGAAGATTTAGATCATATTTGCTTGAACACATATTGCAAACTCTTGTGGTCGGTAAAGACATCAACATGCACTACAACAAATTCGTTATTAGGGACAAATAATTTCGTCATTCATAAATCATATTTCGTCACTTCAAATCTTGTGTGACGAAAATAATTTTGTCAATCAGTCATCACTAAACGTATGTTGCTAAATGTATACAAAAACGATTTCGTGGTTCGTTGCTAAAAGCATTATGTTAACTACAAAAAAATCATCTCCAAATGCATAAATTTTTGTGATGAATTTATTTATCATAAAAAGTATATTTTTTTGTAGTTAATAGTATGTTTTGTCACAAAAAAAATTACTACTATCGACAAAATTATGTCGTCGTGAATTATTTAATTCAATTAGTGACGATAGTAATTGTCTCTAAAGTTATATGTATTTCGTAATTGTTCTTAAATGTATAAATTAGGGACAAATTTATTATTATAAAAAATCTTAATAATTTTGTGGTTAAATCTATCATTTTGTCACTAAAATATTATTTTTACCAACAATATATATTGTCATTATAAATTATAACCATAAAAAATTAATTTGTATTCAATAAAAAAGAGGCTCTAGGACAATACATTTTTGTCACTAAATTTAGTCATCTTGTAATGAACTAATTTATTTCGTGACGAAAACATTTGTCTTGAAAAATTTAATATAGTTGTTGCTAGAAGTTAATTTTGATGATAAAAAATTTTTAATTGCAAATAAATGATGACATTTAATTATTTTATATTGGTATTATTTATTAAATTAGAGTTGCATAAATTTAAAATTAAACAATAAAATATGCTAGATAATAATAAAATTCTGCCATGATCATATAATTAAAAATAAATTAAATTAATATCT
Source organism: Solanum commersonii (assembly GCA_029007595.1). NCBI lineage: Eukaryota > Viridiplantae > Streptophyta > Magnoliopsida > Solanales > Solanaceae > Solanum > Solanum commersonii. Next base: position 1,887,400 of record JAJTWQ010000010.1, on the reverse strand, counting down.
CATAATAAACTCCTTAAATAAAAGTAACATATGTCCAATAAAAAGAAAATCTAATAGAAATATACTAAATATTACTCCTAAACTTAGACAAATAAGTTAAAGTTCCTTCCAAAGTAGCAATAATGTGGTGACACATAGCTTGCAATTGATTTTGATTCAATTCTCCTCTTTTATACCTATGGAAAAAAAGAGAATAATATAAAATTAAGATTTAATTTGAAGTATTCATACTAAGTTTAAAAGTAAAATCTACAACACTATTTGTCTTTCATATGTTGTAATGCCTAGTTTTATAAGATTATTGGATAGATTGTCCCTGGTATTACAATTCCATTTCTTCCGCGTGGGAAGAGTTCTATTCAGTCTCATTTTTAGATACAACAACAACTTTTTTACTAGGATTAATATGATTGATTGTAAACTATAATAACTAATAATAATAGGATTTATGCTTGTGGGATGGGGGGTGATGTTTACTTCTAATTCATTAGTTTATCCAAATGGACTTCATTTTATTTTAGTTAATAATTAGTAAAAGTGAGGTTTTTCCCTCATGGTTTGTCCTACTTGCCAAACACAGTAGTTCCATTAGACCATCTCCAACCAAACACCAAATTTTATACCAAATTCTAATTTGGTGTAAAATTTGGTGTTTTGGAGCTCCAACCCAACACCAAATTTTACACCATTTTTGTGTGTGAATAGTGTTACACCAAATTTGGTGTTACACTATTCATCACACCAATTCACTTTATTGAATATTTTAATATTATCTCATTATACAAAACTTTTAACTAAACATTATATAAATTGTATGTTTTAATTAACTGTCTTGTATATTTAATTATTTTTTATGTAATATTTTTATAATATTAATTTTAGATATAAAAGTTAGCTTTTTTTATAAATTAATTTTTCTATATATGACTTTTAAATTTATGTTAATTCTATTATAAATTATAATTGGATCTAACTACAATTAACCTTCACAAAAATTTAAAATGCAAACATATAAATGTTTTAGAAAGAATTTGTTTTGTGAAATAAGAAAATATAAATGAAACAATAAATAATAATATAATAATAAACAGAGAGAAAAATATTTCTTTTTGGTGTAAAATTTAATGATGTGGATTGGAGTTGATTTACACACTAAAATAGTGCTGACACCAAATTTGGTGTAAAATTTGGTGTTTGGGTTGGAGATGCCCTTATGATATAAGCAATTAGATTTTTGGCACTTCTATGTACCAGGTGAATAATTTGAACAACTTACTCAGTTCTATATATGTTCCTACAAGCATTTGCTACAATAAAATTTCCTATTTTAGTTTAAGACTAGGACCCAACCTCTTTACAAACTATATGAAGTATTTAAGCTACTAAACACACTAGTTAATCACTTGCTCAGTTAATTTACTCAGTAAATCTGGTTATTATTACTTGTAATGCAAGAGTGAAAAAATCACATCATATCATGCATCAAGATATGCATTATATTTCTTTTGATCTCCTATTTTCCTCAAGTTGTTGACTACCACATCATCTAGTAATGTAGTAATTATTTTTGCCTTTACAAAGTAACACACCTCCAAGACAACTCTAAGGAGTAATATCAACTTTAACAATAAAAACATTCTAAAGAATGAAAACAAAATAATATAATTAAGAGATTAATGAATATTATCATGGATGATAAGAGATTTTCAAAAGTAACAACCAAGTCTAAACATGATTTGTTTTACTACTAAGAACTCTAACAACAATTTTCAGGACCTTCCGTTAGAGGGTAACAGTAAAGGACACAAGTTTTACCTAGTTAAATGATCTAATATGGTTAAACCAAAGCTGCAAGGAGGCTTCGAAATGAGGGACCATTGTGACACTTGCAGTATTTGGTTTCAAGGAACTGGTTGCCCTAAAATGAGTTGTTCGTGGTTACTACATTATATACATGCCGAGGCACCCCCACTTTATGGCAATCTTCATTTTCTTGACAACTCATCAATCTAGTTGCCTCATATTACAAAATTTTGTTATAAAAAATTAAGCAAAAGTAGACCAAACCATCATTGAATGAATAGATACACTAGAAGCAAGGAGTAAAAGACTGACAAGGATAGCAATTGTAACTCTATAATGTTCATATCCTATTCCCATGGTTTTAAGAGCTACAAATTTTTGTAATAAGAATGAAATCTCCTCTTTATTTGTAGCTACTAGCAATGCTTTCCTCTGTAATGTACTATATCATTTTCTACACTTTTTTCAGTATAATTAGGAAACAGCTAAAATTTAAAGCATTGGGCATGTTTAATATTGATATTTTTTTAGGTAAGGTATTAACGTATATATCATGATATAAATGAATTGGTATAGACTACAACTTTGTTAAACATGAAGTTTGCGTTAGCAAAATAAAAATAGAAATATACCTTAATTTAGCCTTCTGATGGAGCGCTGCATCATTAAAAAATATGCAAAGTTAGATATTAAATGTTACATATTTATATATTTGATTAAAAAAAATCAAATGGAAATTATCAAATAAGTTTGCATCGCTTCTAACCTTGATGGCAATGAGAGAGCAAACAGTTGTATCTTCCTAAACATTTCTTCTTGGTGTGCTACTAAGTGTCCAACTGAGAAGTTAATGCTTTTATTTGTGATTTTAGGTCTGGTATATGAGATTGTTGGTCTAGTATATGAGATTGTTGATTTTCTATCTCAGTACAACTGCATTTAATCATTTCTGTAAGTCATGTTGGGCACTAGCAGCTTCTTGTTTCGCCTTTCTGAGAGAGTCTTCTAACTCTGTTGTTCTCCTTTGTGTAGCTCTTGGAGTATTAGGTTTTCGATCATAACCAAGGCCTTTTATATATCCCAACTTTGTACCAAGTACAGTATCCACAATTTCATCAATAGTCATGGAAGACTCTCTCGAAGTATATATATCTTTCAAATCAATCATGTTGTTCTATTTGAAGCTCCAAAAGTTATCAACTAATTGTAACTCTTCGACTAACCAAAACAGTTGTATAACCCTCATCCCCATCTGTACAACTTTTTAAGAAGCCAAAACGTTGATTAAGATTCAAATCGTATTAGTACACCCCACCAAAAGTTTCCTTATCCTTAAGTAAGGAATGTTGAAACTCGAATCTTTAAACATTAGAAACTTTTCAAGCAGCTTGTTCTTTTGTTAGTTGTTTAGATTTAGTAAAGAACTGTACATATGCTTGTTACCCTTTTGAATCATTCTTCTATGCAACACTAGATACAAAATTTATCAGGAACAACATAGAAAAACTTCAAGAGTTAAATGTAGGTCTGATGCAACACTATTTTAGACTCTCACTTGTTTCCCTACTGATTCAGATTGTTCACCTTGTTGTATAGCCACCTCAATTTATTGTTAATAAAAATATCAACATTAAAACATATTTCTCATCTTTACTTTATTCCTGCTAATCCTTCCACATAAATATAGATTTCTCCAATATCAACGGGTAAACACCTAGAAGTCTTTGAAGAAGGCATCATATCAGTTCCCATTAAAGATAGGCAAGCATTAGAAAGACCCAAATCACTAGAGTTCTATGATATAATTGGAATTGCATGACCACAAGTAATAAATCCAAGTGTGCTCAATAAAACCTCAATGGATTGCCATTGTGAACAAACTTGTTCCTCAGTAGTGCACTATTTGTGTCATATACAGTCACAACTACAACATCTTCTTACATGATGTAAAGCTTTCATACAACAGTTAAAACTTTTCATCACTAAGTACAGTAAAAAAGCATAGGGAAGTAACATTTTTCACTCTATTGAAATCTCTAGAAGCTCATTTCTGCTGGTATTCTATCATTGATGAAATATTTATTTTTGTAGTTGTTTTATTTTAAAGAATCTTGTATGTGCTTCTTCTATAATATTTATCTGATAATTATTATGTTTAGGGTGTCCAATCTTTTATGAAACTTATTCGGTCTCACTTTGATCAAAATTTTAAAGTTTGATGCCATTGTTTAAATGTATTTTTTTTCAGACACAAGAAGTAGTGTATGACCACCTATTGATAAAGAGAATTATGGGAAGTTACTTGCAATGGATATACCATGGGGAACAATCACAAATGAGTTATAACGATGAAGTAATTTACAATGAAGATGAAAATGAAGAGCATGGCAGTGATGAAGAAATTCACACTATGTTACAAGAGGTCAGTGGAAAATCATTTTTCAATTTTTCGGAGGAGAAAACAATTGATAATAATGTGTGCGGTAATATGAGTGAGAAGAAAACCAAAAGGTTTGACAAATTGTTGGAAGAAGCTAAATGTGAACTATACTCGAAATGTAAGAAATTCTCAAAGTTTTTGTTTCTTGTGAAATTTCTACACTTGAAAGTGTACAATCAATGGAGGAATAAATCGTTTGATATGTTATTGAAGCTACTAAAAGAGGTGTTGCCTACGGGAGAGACACTTCCTAAGTCATATTATGATGCTAAAAACATGTTACAAGGTTTGGGATTAGGATACATTTAAATTCATGCTTGCAAAAATGATTGTGTGTTGTACTGGGCTGAACATAAAGATAGACAAGAGTGCTCACATTGTGGTACTTTGAGGTGGAAAATTGATAATGGAAAAGATAAGAAGATTCCTCATAAAGTCTTGCGGTATTTTCCATTAAAGCATAGACTTCAACGATTATTTATGTCAGGTAAAACAAGTGTGGACAGGAGGTGACACAAAGAAAAACGTCTTTATGTGGAAAATGTGTTAAGACATCCTGTTGATTCTGACGGATGGGATGAGCATGACAAAAATCATCTATGGATTGCACAGGAACCTAGTAATATTAGATTCGGTCGTGAAACTGATTGTTTTAACCCATTCGGTAACATGAACACATTGTATAGTAAGCGGCCTATTATTCTCGCTCCTTATAATTTTCCTCCTTAGAAATGGTTTAAGGACCCATTTAAGATGATGGCTTTCCTTATTCCCGGTCCTCAAGCACCATGAAGGATATTGATGTTTATTTGCATCCTTTAATTGATGAGCAGAAAGAGTTATGGAGTGATGGTACTGTAGAGACATTTGATGCATCAACTAGGAAGTGCTTCATGATGCATGTTGGTGTTTTATGGACTACAAATGACTTTCTAGCTTATGCTAAGCTCTTAAATTACTGTTTTTTTTTTTTGTTGAAAAGGGGTTTATTTATTTTTATATATAATAATATGCATCAATACAAGACCAGTGACCTGAAGCATTACTATCTAACAAAGTACTTGCTAAGTTACCAACAAAATTTAAACTGTCCGCTATTAAAGGAGGTATTTCGTGCTTAGCAAAAGTTACTCTCTCATTGTCAGCAGCGATGGTCTTCGAGATAAACAAAGGTGGCGATGTCCATTCCGCAAAGTTTATATCCTCTGTTAGTCTTACTACTTCTTTATCTAGCATATAGGCAACCTGGTTATGCTCCATGTAACTATGGTTGATTTGTGAGTTCCCTACTTTCTAAAATTGTATTAGTGAATGAGCCATGACCTTTGTAGATAATGTCAATGATATCTAATGAGTCTATATCAATTTGAAGAGTTGAGATAGACAGTCTAACGACCATTTTAAGTCCTAGCAATAAGGCTAATAGTTCGGAGTTTAGTGCATTAACAACATTTATTTTCGTTAAGAGTCCTTCTATCCAGAAGCCCATATAATCTCATATTTCTCCTCATATTCCCCCCTTTGAAGAGTAATTGTAAGAGCCATCAGTGTTTAATTTGAAGCCAAACTCGGGGGTAGCCACTTTTGTTTAGGCTTAACATTGCTTCTTATTTTCCTTTATGCCTAAATAATAGAATTCTACAGCTTTATCCAGAGGAGTAGATGTTAGGATGTCGTCTTTTTACCCATTATGGTAGTTATGGTTTCTATTCAACCATATTCTCCATACATAAAAAGGAAAAGTGTATTTTCCTTCAATTGTGACCCAGGTGAATTAATACGATTTCTTTAGATGCTTCCCATTGAGCAGATAATCGATTTTTGAGGTATTGATGGGTGACTCTTTTCCCCAATAATTTTGACTATAACAAAATATTCCCATGATTGGTATATTTATTTTTATCTTCCTAGGTTAAGATGACATAGTCTGAGCTTATGGGTATAGTATGCCCTAATGCTTTGTCTCCACTTTCATTCAGCCCCTCATATGGTTACCGTCGTTCAAATTGGATAATTCAAAAAAATCACTTAGGTCGATGAATTTTGAGGTATTCTTGATGGAGAAAGGGGTGTTAAGTGCATCCTTGAAGGAAATTGTAACTATAATTTTTGTGGGACTTGAATTGGGGCTTGAATTGATTTCCATACGAGAATCATCTGGGGGTTTCAGAGGCTGCGATAATTGGATTAGGGATGATGACACCATAGCTTCCTAGAGAGTGGAGAGAGTTTCTCTCTATAAAAAGGTTGATACTTATCCTAGATACTTACTTTTCTAGATGTTTAATAAGTTATACTACTTATGTATCCTCTATTGATTAAATATTGTAAGAGCACCGAAATGTAACTGAATGATAACAAGATCTTTTATAACTTTTAATGTTGTTAAATTTTTCTATATCATCCCTCTTCAACTATTTTTTGTTGAAATTGTTTATGTGATATTAAGTTTTACCTATTCAATTATGAAGTGTTGTTTTATGAGTGTAATATTTGACTATTAATAATAATATATTTTATAGGTTAATTGTTATAAAATAATATATTGTGGATGTGCACTACATCATGAAGTTACTCCATTACGAAGATAACCATAACCTCCACCTTTATAACCATTATTCTTGTGACCTTTCACTTCCATAACCTCCCCATTATATTCATGTTAATGTCATGTTTATGACTAACCTTTTGTATACCTCTATGTTACACTATAAATAGAGGCATAAGGGTTCATATTGTATACACTTGAAGACTTGGAATAATAAGAAAAGCTCTCATCTCTTGTCTCCCTATTTCTATTACTTTCATCTTCTATATTTCTTGTCTTATTTCGCTTTAGTTTTATAACACGTTATCAGCACGAGTTGCTCATTCTCCGTCAAGAATCAATGGTAGGTGATTTTCCTAGTCATTTTTCGGTTGCATGGTATACTTCATATCCTATATAATATTTGTACTAACAAAGCTTGTTTTGTGGTTATTTTAAGATGGTTAGTAAATTATGATAATTTTCATAACAATGTTGAGAGGGATTATTAAAATGTTTTGATTTATTTTAACTTGGGGCTTTTATATGATTCTAACATGTTCTAATTAATGGATTTTGTTCATTTTTCTTGTACTTTAAGTCAAATTCAAATTATATTTATGGTTTTCGATAATTATTTTTTTGGTAACGTATTTGGTTTTTCAAGACATTGATTGAGGGTAAGATGGTGAATTCAAGTTTCACCGCACCAAGTGGGTAAGACACAGAGTTAAAGTCTCAGTGCACCATGATAATAAGAAGTTGGGTTTAAGTCCCATTGATTTATGACCAAAGACGTTTTTATATGGGTAAGACATTGGGTTTAAGTCCTAATGCACTATAGTGATGATATGATGGTGACTAACATAAAGTTGTATACTTTTGACTGAAAGTCATAAAATTTGCCCAATTAATTTGCTTCATTCTCTTATGTGAATGTGGTAGCAATGCATAATATGTCTGAAAAATGACAAGTGGTTGAATGTATGAATATGCGTGGTAAAATGTTAACGGTCATTATTGTGGTAATTAAAAGGAAGAACATTATGGGTTCTTAAGATGTTCCTTCAAATATAAAGATAATTTTGTCCATTAAAGTGGTAATAAAGGTTATTGGACACATTATTTCTTAAGATGGTCCTTCAAATGTGAAGGTAGTTGTTAAAGCTAGTTTTTATCCATCAAAGTGGTATGAGAAGTTATTGGGCACATTGTTGTTGGTGCAACCCAATTTGAAAAGTTTTGTAAATCCTCTATCAAAATAAAGGAATACAAAGTGGTAGTACAATTGGTACATTTGACCTCTTAAAGTGATGTTGAGGTGAGCCACATAAATTTGATAATGCCAAAGCATGACAATGAGTTTCTAATAAAAACTTATGGAGAATGTACAAATGGTTATAGTCTATTTCTTGAAGAAAATGTGACTTGTGTTCGTATGGATAAGAACATGTTTATGTATTGTTGGATGAATGTCACATCTCACCTCTACGGGAGGTTTGAGAGATTGAAAGGAAATATTTTGACATAAATGGTCATTTTGGTCATATACTTTGAGTACTACACAAATATTGTGGTATGTTTTATTATGAACTATTGGAGGACAAAAGAAATAAATAAATATTTTCTATAAAGGTTGTGGTCATGATCAAAATAAATGCTGTTGTGTGGCAACACAAATTTGTCATTGATTGTCATGAAATAAGTCTTGCATGCAATAATTTTAACCATGACAATAATAATAATTTTCTCCTTGAAGGAGATGGTCACCATAAAAATGGTGTTGTGAAATTTATGGTAGTACACAAAATTAATTGAGAGTTTTGAAAGAGCTGATTTGTTACTACCCGAAATGAAATTGTTCATAATATTGGAATTGTAGTAAGTCTCAAAAGAAACTTTTTAAGTTTCAGAGGAATTGAAAATTATTATATTGAGACTATAAATTATTGAAAGATTAAATATCTTCAGATTACTACAATCAAAGCGGGTTATGAATATTTACATAAAAGGTTACCCACCTTTCTCTTGTTTGTTGAATAAAAATATGAGCATGATGAAGGAATCACATGCAAAAGTAAACTAAAAGTTTACTAGAATAAATATCAGTTGGCATAACCGGTTGGCCATTCCGGTTCAGAGTGATTCAAAAGAAGTTGAGAATTCACGTGGCTATATGTTTGAAGAAATAAAAGATTCTTCAAGATTCTCTCTTGTTGCTTGTTCTCATGACAAAATGATAATTGTATCAACTAAGGTTGGATTGTATCCCCTAAAATTATTTGGAACATATAGAAAGGTGAACATGGGCCCGTTCACCTGCCATGTTGACCGTTTACTATTATGACTTAATAGATGCATCTATGGTATGGTCACATGTGCATTTGTGTCAACTTACAAATTGGTTTTTGTAAGGTTGTTTGCTCGAATTGTTAAATTAAGAGCATAGTTTCAAACTATAAAATTATGTTGACAATGTTGGTTGGTTTAACACAAATTGTATGCCTCCAATTATAGCTAGACCAATGATTATGAGAACAAATCTCTCAAATAAAATTTGGTATGAGATGAGTTTATTTAACGTGTATGTATCAAGCCAACAAGGTTCTCCCATTACAATTGGTTTAGGATCAGGAACCAAATAATTTCCATCTAAAAATTTTATGTGTGCACGTATGATTTTATTGCTCCACCACGCACAAAGATGGATCGCCAAATGAGGTTGGGGGTGAATGTTAGATTTCCTAACATTAGGGGGGAGAGATGTTTAGCAGCTGAAATTATGCGTGGGGTAATTATCTAGATCCTCGTTAAAAAAATGTGAACTTGAAATTCAAGAGATAATTCATTTGCGAAATGTTGCAAATAATTTGTCAGATGTATTTGCTGACCCAATATTTTAATTAAGTTGCAAATGCTCCAATAAATAGTCCTTGAAGGACAGAGTCTACAGTACGCCAGAAGCGTGATAGACCAATTGATTTCAAACGTAAACTTCCTTGAGGAAGGAGAGGAGCAAATTATTAAATGGTCATGATAATGAGGTAAGTGCTTTGAAAGAGCACTATGACATAACACTTCATAAAACCTTGACAAAGGTTCAGGTACCTAAAAATTATGAAAAATGAAAAGATCTCGATAAGTTATGTCGTGTTGGAATCGAGTCAAATGTCTGTCGATGGTATCTTTGATATGAAGTAGCACTCAACGCTATAAGTGGTACGAGGATCTTAAATTCAAATATGCAATGAGACTTATTTCAATCTGGCAATAGATGAAATACTTGAATATGTATAATGACTGATTATCATGTCTAACTAGACGATGAATGTTATATGAAAATTCTTGAAGGATTTAAAAGGTCTTAAAACAATTCCATTAAGTACCCAATGGCTCTAAAATTGCTTAACACAGAGAAAGAATCTTTTCAACCTCATGAAAATGATTGAAAATGTCATGTATTAATGCAATTGGTGCACTTACAAATTGTTGGTTATGCAAATGCTAGAAGATTATTTGATATATTTATATAAAGTTATGTGAGGGGATTGTTATATTATCATTCAAGTTATGCCAAGAAACTAACAAAGCAAGTGACTCAACACATAGAAGATGTGTTATTTTCCTTGAGAAGAAAAGACGAGCAACGTATAAAATTGAAATGATCAATCTCTGAGTTAGAAATTATTTGATTATGTAGATGCAGAATATTTATTTGATCTGCATAAAGCTCGATCGCAAAAGAGCTATTTGTTTGCATATGGAGGCACAACAATATCTTGGCATTCAAAGAATCAAACATTGGTAACCACTTCTTCAAATCATACATAAATAATATTGATCTATGAAGTAAGTCGGGAGTGTGTATGGTTGGAATCATGATCTATCATATTCAGAAAGTATGTGATTTTCCTTTGGCAAAGGATATTCTAACCACCATATACGAAAATAATATATAGCTCAATTGAAAGGAGGATACAATCAAAGGAGGTCGAACAAAACATATTTCACCAAAAGTATTTTTCACACATGATCTTCAACAAAATGGTGAGATAGACATTCAAAGGCACATTCTAGTGATAATCTTGTAAACTTATTGATTAAGGATTGCCAACATCAATATTTGAGAAGTTGTGATATAAGATTGGAATGCATTGTCTCCGAGATATCAAGTAAAGTTTTATTAGGGGGAGAAAAATACGCGTTGTACTCTTGTCCTTAACCATGGTTTTATCCCAATTGGGTTTTCCTGGAAAGGTTTTTAACGAGGCAACATTCAAAGCGTATTAAAAGATATGTGTACTCTTTTTCCTTCACTAGGATTTTTTTCTAGTAAGGTTTTAACGAGGCATATTAGCTATGGACATCCAAGGGAGAGTGTTATAAAATAATATATTGTGGATGTCCACTACATCAAGAAGTTACTCCATTACGAAGATAACCATAACCTTCATAACCTCCACCCTTATAACCATTATTCTTGTAACCTTTCACTTCCATAACCTCCCCATTATATTCATGTTAATATCATGTTTATGACTAACCTTTTGTATACCTCTATGTTACACTATAAATAGAGGCATAAGGGTTCATATTGTATACACTTGAAGACTTGGAATAATAAGAAAAGCTCTCATCTCTTGTCTCCCTATTTCTATTACTTTCATCTTATATATTTCTTGTCTTATTTTGCTTTAGTTTTATAACATTAATGAATTTGTTTAAGAACTTTTTTATCCATGTATAATGTATAATTACATACTTATATGGTGCATAGATATGTGTAGCAAATATCACACTGCGTGTACTAAAAATTGTTTATTACTATCCATTAGATATGTGTAAACTTAGTACTATTGGGAATAGCAGCAACAACAAAACTAATATGTAAGAATATTATTATTATTATTACTAATAATAATAATAATAATAATAATAATAATAATAATAGTAGTAGTAGTAAAATAGTACTGGTAAATATATTGCATAGTCTCAATATTGATCCATTCATTGCGGTAGAAAATCTTATTTTTTAAAGGTTGTATGTTATAGTTTAGATTATGAACTACTACTAACATATATTATCGTTTATATGAATTAGGTAATTTATCTGGATGGAGCACTAAGGGATACATTGCATGCCCTACTTGCAATAAGGATGCATCTTTAGAAAAGGTAAGAAGTAAAATTTGTTGCATGGATCACATTAGTATCTTGAACCTAGTAACTCGTGGAGAAGAAGCAAGAAATTTAATGGAAAGAAAGAAAAAATATAGAAACCAAAAGAGCTCTCGCGAGATGATGTCTTACAACAATTTGATTTACTCAATACTTATAGAGGAGGAAAATACTCAAATAATAAGAAAAAGAAACATCATCCTAAAGAGTTGAATTGGGTTAGGGGAAGTATTTGAGTTACCATACTAGACGGGCTTGAAATTGTGGCATAATTTAGATGTTATGCACATAGAAAAAAAATATTTATGAGAGCATTTTAGGGCCACTATTGGATATTGATGGGAAAACTAAGGAAACATATAAAGCAAGACTAGATCGTAAGGATATGAACATAAGAAAAGAACTATGATTGCAACATGATGGTTCTACTTATACAATGTCAGCTGCTTATTATAGTATGTCAAAAAAAGAAAAAAAAATTGGGCATTTTTAAAATTTGTTAATTTTCATGATGGTTATGCTGACATATCTCAGGGTGTGTAAGTGTAGATGATGGTAAGATCACTAAACTCAAAAGTCATGACTATTATGTTTTGTTACAACGAGTGTTTTCTATTTCTCTTCGTGGACTTTTAAATAAAGATGCATGTTTAGCATTAATTGAGTTAGGCCATTTCTTTCAACAATTATGTTGTAAGACATTAAGAAGAGATGACTTAGAACAACTTGAAAGGGATATAATTATTATATTATGTACGCTTGAGATGATCATTCCACTTGTTTTTTTATGTTATGATACATTTGATTGTGCATTTTCCATGAGAAACCATGTATGGAGGACCAGTACAGTATCATTGGATGTACGAAATTGAGAGGTTCTTGTGCAAGCTTAAGTGTTATGTATGAAATAAGGCACAACCAGAAGGTTCCATTGCAGAAGGGTATATCATTGATGAATGTTTAACATTTTGCTCTATGTATCTTACTGACATTGAGATAAGATTTAATCGTGAAGATTGAAATGATGATGGATTCAACAACCATGGTGAACTTGTTCTAGACATATTTTCAAAGAGGTTTAGGCCATATAAAGATGAAAAATATGATGTCATACCAAACAAAGATTTTGATATAGCTCGGTGGTATTTGTTGAATAACTGCGAAAAAGCAGAACCTTTTCTTTCAGTAAGTACTTTTTCTATTTTATTTAAGTTGACATTTTATTATTTTAAATTATTTCTATCTAATTTGTTATTATATGTAAAGAAGAGTTGTTGAACCAAGTTGTTGTAAATATAGATGAGAAATACAAAGAACAATTTCTTTTATGGTTCAAAAGAAAAGTAAGTGATTTTCATATAATAATCATGACGTTGTGTTTAAATTTTTTTTATTCTTTACTAATTGAACACAATAAGTTTTTTCATAAATTATGCAGTTATATATTAAGGAAAATTCAATATCCATCAAGAAATTATATCATTTGGCAATGGAACCTGATGTGCGTGAAAGAACACATACTGGTTGTATTGTAAATGGTGTTAGGTATCATATTCAACGACGCAATGAATTACGTAGAAATCAAAATTACGGTATAGTTGTTGAAGGCCATGAAAATCAGGTGATTGACTTTTATGGTATTTTAATTGACATCCTTGAGTTAGAGTATGTTGAGAAAAATTGAGTTCTCTTATGCAAGTGGTTTGTTCTTTGCAAGAAAATAGGTATGCAAAAAGATAAAAAATTTACGAGCATTTGTGTTGAAAGATTTTGGTATGAACATGATTCTTTTGTACTAGCTACTCAAGCAAAAAATGTATTTTACATTGATGACCCATAATTGTGAGAGAATTGGTAAATTGTCCTCAAATTTCAAGATAGACACTTATATGAGGTGCCAGAGAAAGAAACTTTTGAGATTGAAAATAATGAGTTGCATATTACAAATGATGAAGTGTATCAAGATATGTCATTGGAAAGTAATTCAATTGTCTGTGATTCAGTGAATATGTTGAGTCAACTACATAGAGATGACAGTGATTCAGTTATCTTAGATGCAAATGTAATTGAACTAAAGGCCCAAAAAGAACATGAAGTTCATTATAATGAAGAAAATTCTGACCAAGAGGATAAAACTATGATAGAGTACATCAATGATCATGAGGAGAATGAGGAAATAATGGTACAAATGACAATGAAGCAGATACAAGTGATGGTGATGATATTGTTTTGGGATGTAATCTCATAATAGTAAGGCAATTATATGTTAATAACTCTTCTACATTATGTATATCTTGTTTGAAAACTATCAAAGTAGCTGCCTTATCACTACAATGAAAATTATTTTTAGTATAAACTATTTGTTAGTACTTGAAGGTAATAGCCAGTAAAGGTCAAGCAGCTTATCAAGTACTTAAAATTTATTATTTTAATGTTTCCTCAATAATTTTTTTCGTTCCCTATTTTTCTTTTATGCATTCAAAGGATAATTCCTTTTTTCCTCAAATCAGTTTTTTACTTTGGAGACGCCCCCCCCCCCCCCCCCTCCACGCTCTACATCACTAATTGCTTCTGTTTTTTTATCTTTTCGTGTAGGGATCCATATCTTCGTACTAAATGTATATGAAGGGGATGAAATTGCAGGTTTGCCTCTCTTTTATAGCTACTTATCTCTAATATAGTGAATCAATTAACTATTCTAGTGTTAAATAATTTTACTGTGTTTAGTTTTTAGTAATGGGGCTTCATCATGAATGAACATGTTATTTTTTCTGCATGCATTGTCTCTGATTATCAACTTCTTTTGAAAAATTGCATATGTTTTTATATGTCTTATGTTGGAATCTTCATATTGACTCTTGGATTTTAATTACTCATTTGAAGTTTTATCTATTTTTTCTGTTGATATCATTATATTACTAATATCTTAGTTATAATGTTGTTTGTACCTAAACTTGTTCTAAAGTGATTCAATATAATTGAGATTATTTTTGAAATTTCATGTGTTTAGAAATAGTATCTAAGCTATGTAAATTATGGTAGTCTAACCCTATGGAGTTGAATAAAAAACTATTTCTCAGTGATATTTTTGGTAGAAATGCAGTCATATATATATATACACACACTAGTTTTTCAACACGTGCATTGCACATGATTACCAATTAAGAAAATATGTGTTATAGTAAATAGTATTGCTTATTTAAGCGAAGATTTGAATAATAAGCTTTGCACAAAATAATATTACAGATTCTTTTGTGTATGTTCAATGTGGATCATAATATATATCTCTTATTCACGCGAACCTATGAAGATGGTCAATAAAAAAAATTATTAGTTAAATGCATATATTTATTTCAATTTGTTGAGGTTCAATCATGTAATTCACCATATCTCAATAATATTACCTTATAGATGATATTTGTTGTTTATTTTTCTTGTCATCTAAACAGATGTGTTTGCATATGTATTTCACGTTAAACAGTTCAGATGTCATATGAACATGTGAAGAGAACAACTACATGTTATTCTTTAGAACTAATATTTGTATATTGATTTGTATTTTAAAAGTTATAACATAATAAATGACGTTCTTGTTGTTGACTCTCATATTGACTTCTCAATTGACTGTGTAAATAAATCAAAGCTAGTTATCTAACTGTCCATAGTTAACTGAGAAATGTTTTTTTTACTAGAAAAATTAAAAGCTGAAATGAAAGAATATATTCTATATGTGAAATCATATATATAATCACTTGTTTATCTTACACCCAACAAAGATGTAGTTCATATACTTGTAAATAATTTTCAATTTATTTAATAAAGCATGATTTGTCGAAGAAAAATAACAACATTGTGTTATCACATATATGGGTGGTATAATAATATGAAAAATTATTGGTCAAAAGTTAAGATAAGAAAAGATGAAAGATAGAAATAATTAATGTAATAACTATGAGAATTCAGAATCTTATAACTAAAGAATGTTAAAGAGTGTGAATAACATTTCCAATAATTAGTAATAACTAAGAGAATTTATAATGTTATAACTAAAAAATTAATGTGCAATAGTTGTATTTCTAATAATTTTTATACTAACATAAATAAATAAGACATTTAATTAATGTTGCTATATTTTTATATAGTTATTAGATTTTAATTTAGCGTAGGGACAAAATGAAACTGTTTATTCCATATTATTGAAAATAAAATTTATTTGGTAAATGATAATTTTTAAATGATTCATATATATTCACATATTTTCACATTTTTTGTGAGTTTTTTCAAAAAAATAAAAAGAACTCGGAACAATTTAAAATAATATATTTTGAAGTTAAAATATCTTGTTAACTTGATAATACATTTTTGACATATAAAATACTTTAATTTAAATACAAATACCTACTAATATATATATATATATATATATGAACTTTTCTTCGTCTAAAATACTGTAATATTAAGAAATAGTAAATAAGTAAAACAAAAGGGCAATGTTTATATAGTAATCACTATTTTGAAGCAAACTTCCTAACATTCTAAATCACATAAGTAACATTGATAAATAAAGTCATTCTTTTGTCTTGAGCATCAAAAAAATAAATTGTGACAGTTCTCTAACTCTTGAGAAGTTTAATAATTTTGAAAAAAGATGTTCAGAAGCATATATTTACATCACAAGAGAAATTGTTAAAAAAACAAATGAATTTAGACTATATCATGTTAACTTCATATATTGGAACATTAGATACTAATGTATATATAATGCAAATTGATGGGCTTTCGGTAGTGCCAATCGAGAAGCTCATCAGTCAACAACTCCTAGGAAAAAAAACAAGGCAATTCACTCAACATCAAAGATCACTATCAAAAGGGAAGGTAAATACAACCACATTTTGAAAATAATAATGACAGTGTGTTCCTTCACAAACTGTTAAAAAAAGAAGAGAAAAGGTAAAGGTACAAAATGCAACGTAGAGACACCAGAGAAATATTGAGTGAAGGGAAAGGACATATACATTTCCTGTAATCCTCAAGATAAAATTTCTCCTCTTTTTGCTTAATTCTTCTATTGTTGGTAGAACATTGAAGCATATCATCAAAGGGGAGTTAACACCACAACCATGCACTTAGCGAGTAACAAATGAACCACTATTAGCAACTGATTTAATTTTGATATGATAAAATTATTGCAGAAAAGGCAGAGCAAGGCTGTCATACAACTAATGGCACAAGTAATACGCCGACAAAATGTATATTTTCTGTTTTAACCAAAAATAAATCTTTCTTTCCACTCACGACTCGACAGTAATCAGCATATACTAAGATCAAAGGCATCACTTACAGCCTTATTCGAACTCACTCAATCAATGACAATAAATCACATATTTTTTGTAAAAATGCAAGAAGAAGAAGAGTAGAAGATTAAAAAAAATTGTGGTTGAAAAAAATGAGAGGAAGCCCCTCTATTTATAGTCAACAAAGGGTGATATGAACAAGTATTTTTGTGTCCTATCGGAATAGTCATGACCTTTTGAGAAGTCACAATCCTTTGGAAAAGTCACAACTTATTGAAAAAGTCACAATTCTTTGAAAAGGCACAACTCTTTGGAAATGTCACAACTCATCGAAAAATCACAACCCTTTGAAAAAAGTCACAACTCACCGAAAAGTCACAACCTAAGTTAGAGATATTATAGTAATTTAACATTCGAGGTAGGAGTTCATGCTTTTAAGGTAATATAGATAGATATATATATGATAATTTTGGTAGAAATTCAGTCATATATATATATATTATTATTTTGATAATATGCGATTAAATCTCAAATTAGCTATCTAAATAAGTATGCATAGTTATTTACATAGCCTAATCTTAATGTCTAACTTAATAGATTAAAATAGGAGTTCTTGGACTAGGAGTTGACTTCCATTGGTAGCTCTAACATTGCAAACTAGATCCCTGACTGTACTCTCTACATACCTGCTCCTCTTTTCGAAAATCCTCAAGTTCCTTTCTATCTAAATGGCATTTATTGCTTCAGTGAAAACCATTCTAAAAATCTTGATAGTGTGTGATCTCCCTTTTCGATTATGTGTTACCCAATCTAAATGTAGTTCCCAGGTTTTGGCAGTAACCATTGGTCTTTTAATCCATTACATGAGTCTTGTTGATATGTTAAGACTATAACATGAGAAAAATAAATGGTCTCTGCTTTCACCGGTGATTCTGTAAAGGCTGCACGCTGGTTCCACGTTTATTCTCCATTTGATCAATCTGCCAGGTGTTAGCATCCTCCCATGAAAGTGTAACCACGTGGTAACTTAGCTTTTGGGTTTGCATCATTCTGGAACATCATGCATTTCCACCTTACTGTTTTAGTTATGTTCAGTAGTTGAAAATAGATTAGACCAATTGTGCTTATGCTTGGTCTTCTGGCTACTGGCCATCTTTGAGTATCTTTCTGGTACCAATAATTTTTTTTGACCATATCAATTGCCTACTTAGGGATGGACATTGTGAGGAAAGATTGATTGTTTATTTGTATGAGTGAAAGCATCTAATCTTAGTCGATCATGCTTGTTGGCATAGTTCCAACACTTTGTAGCAATTGCACCCTTATTCCACCATGTTAGGCTAGTAAGTTTGAGTCAACCACGCACCTTAGGTTAGCATACCATCTCCCAAGCCACTAAAGCTTTTTTTGGTGATCTTATTTGTCTCTGACACACATAGCTCCTACAATCGGCATAAAAACTTTCATAATGCTTGTTGGTAGGATATAGAGATGTGTTCAATGACTTAAGTACATAGGCAAGTGTAACACCCCCTCAAAAATGAAGAAGGATAAAGTATAGCCTCACATGGGTTTTATGCATTAATAACTTGTTAGAATAATGAAGAATAGCCTTTTTAGTCAGTTTTAAAGAGTTTGGAAGTCAAACGTCAAGGGACGACCAAGACGTTCGGAAACTAGTCTTTTACGTGTTGGTGTGTTCTAGTATGTTGTTCATGTGTTTTTGTGTTGTTTGGAGTCTAAACTCAGTGGAGGTGATCCTAGTGTCTTAATAAATGTTTTTAGGGTCAAAACGTTCAGGTACAACTCCCCGGGACCACTCTAAGGGTCCCCGAGGAGGACCCCAACCCTTGGCCAAACAAGCTGCCAAGGCAACTTGAGAATGTGCATGGAGAGAGCATGTCCGCGTCGCGAACTAGCTCCACCAAGGGCCAAAAGTTTGGTCCGCATTGCAAACATGTCACGGACTCTACTGTCTCAAATTTAATTTCCAAAAAACTTGTGGGAACACCTCCGTGTCGTGAACTTGTTTCCCGACGAAATCTGCGAAAATAAAACTCTAGTTTGACTTATTTAAAAAGGTCCAACTAAGTGAGGGGTACTTTGGAGAATTATTATAAACGGTTATTCTACCTATTTTAGGGTATTTTAAGTTGGTTAAAACCCCAAAACCTAAAATTAGACCCTATTCTTCAAATTGACCCTTCCCTCTCAAAATAGATTCTCTCAAAAACTCCATTGAAGACCTTGATGAAGCTCAAGCTAGAAGATGGATTTTCAACTGATTTCTTCTTCAATTTCATGGGTCTTCAATAATTAAGGTATGGTGACTCTTGATTCTTGAATAACCTCTCATTCAAGGAGTTCTATCAAAGATTTTCAAAAGTGATTCAAAGACCAAAATTCCCAATTTTCAATCTAAACATGGGTTCCTTGTCAAATGATTTTCTAAATCATTATATTGATGAATTAATGTGGAATTAATGTTTTTAAGACAATTTTCAAAGGAATTCTTGAAGAACCCATAATCCCCAAATTCTCAAAAATTGGCCAATGATGTTGGGTCTTTGTGAATATGATCTCTATTAATGAGATTATGTTTAGATTAGATTGTATTGATGTTTCTTATGATTGTATATACTTATTCATGTTGAATTGTTGGTATATTGATGAGTTGAGGATTATGGCCTTATGGACAAAGTTATGGGTTGATCCCTTTGTTTATGGAATTGTACTTAGACTATGTTTATGATATTGAATTACATTGTTGATTCCTATTGCTACCTATGTAAATTGATTATGAGTTGTTGAGGATTGATCCATGGTGATCATGGCTTGGAGAATTGGTTAGTTGACCTAACTTCTAGTCTATAGTATGAGAATTGATGTGGGGTGGTTTGATCTACCTATGGTAGAGGTGTTCACTTCTTGTCTATCTATGCATGTTGAGATCATGGCCTTGAAGGCAATAGATGTGAAGTGAATTGATTATTATGATGCATATGTTTATGAAGTTATGTTATGAAGGTTATGTATGAAATCCTCAATGCTAGCATGATGTTTAAAGTGTGTTGATGATGAGGAGTATAATGTGAATGATAATGTTAGGGAAAAGGTGTGGTCTACATGATTGATTATGTTAAGTACTATTGTGGAATGACCCCTACCTATATGACCCCTATATGAATGTGTGATCATATACATGTTAAGACTACCTATTCAATGTTGAATGTGTCCTTGTCTCCTATGATGAAGTGTGGGTGTGTGGTCTAGAATCCCTAAGGGCTTTATATGTGAATTGCTCATGATTTGGGGACATTGTGAATGTGTGGTGATCCCTTGAAGGGAAGTGCACTCAATATCAAAGTTGTTGCTATTATGTCACTATGAGGACCAATATGCACACACACACACTCTACATGTATAGCTATGAATATGATGTGTTATGGTATCTATTGAAAGGTTAACTCTTATATGCACCCTTACATCTTATTATGCATGCAAAGTGTATGATTAGCAAGGTATGAATATGTATTGTATAAAGGCGTTTATGTGAAAGGCTTTCTCACATATGTACACACACATGAATGAATGAATAAGGTTTATGATAATCTAGTGAAAGTGAGTCTCTTGAAAGGTTTCCTCAATTATACTCTAAACTAGACTATGTTATGAATATGGTATGACTATGTGAAAGGTCATTCTCACATAATGTAGGTTCTATGATGAAAGGTCATTCTCATCTTAGAAACCATTGAGCTATATGATATGAGGGATTAAGTCCCTAAAGCCTACTTTATGAACTAATGTTAAATAAAGGCTTAAAGATGTTTAAAAAGGGAGTTAGAGCTTTGCACCGAGTGAACATGAAAAATGAGAGTGGGGGCTTCACGTTTAGAAAGTCCGGCTTCCCACAAGAGAACCTTCACGTTTAGCAAGTCCAGGTTCCCAACATAGATGTTGTCTCATGAGATGGAAACCTCCACGCTTAGTAAGTCAAGGTTTTCTAGTAGCAATCTCCTTGTTCCATAACTACGTGCCCCCGTAGGTATTAGCTTAGTGGATCCACTAGATAGCTATTATGTATGTAGGTCCTACTTTGGCAAGTAGTACCCTCTCTTTTCGGTGTGGGAATAGAGCACCGGATTCCATGTAGCTCACATGGTCTATGTCGATTATGGCAATGTCTCCTGAAAGTTAATAAATGAACTAAGATAAGAAGATGAACTCTAGTCATGATTTCTTGAAGAGTTACTTAGTATAGGTTGGACCCTACTTATGCATTGCACAAGTGGACTCTAAGGGAGGTTCTGATTAGTCTCTTTATGTAATAAAGACTATGGTCTATGTATGTTAGTATGAAAGCATATTAAGGTTTACTTTACTTATGTCAAGATATGAAGTATGTTTATGCATGTGAATTACACTTATGACTTCTTAATGGGTTTTCTTAGTATATGTGGGGGTATGAGACTCCATGTGTACATTGTACAAGTGAGCTTGTGAAGGGGTTGTGAGGGTGGTTTACCTATGATATGAACTAAATGGGTTATGACTAATGATGTAGTAAATGAATGAGTCCTTATATGATGTTATGAAGTATGTTGGTCTTATGTCTAATGCTAAATGAAGATGTTATGACTTGTTGAATATGATGTACCTAGTCTATGGTGGCTTCCTAGGAACACTTGGTGTGAGTAGTATTATGGGATGCTACTTGCACATTACACTAGTGTGACTTGGGGGTTGTCTTAGGTGATGGTTCCTATGTGAAGACTATGTCTTATGGTGTGCTTATGACTCTATGAATATATGTGATTGGATTGATGAAGGCTATATGTAAGTTCACCTTTGGTAACTTTAAGGCAATACATTGCACCAAGTATTCCCTAAGGGTTTCTTGAGGAAAGGAGTTAAGATAAAGAGGAAGGTAATGTATTGTATGCATTAAATGTGCCTAAAATGTTATAAGTGGCTCTATGTGCTATTTTGAATGGTTTCCAGGTGTATGATGATGTATGTGGTTTATATTGTGCCTATTGTACTATATGTTCATGAAGTTTCTCTAAAAAGGCATGATGCATGGTTTCCAAATAAATGTCCTTTTAAGAGTATGTTTTGCATGGTTATCATACTTAATGCATTCTTGTACTAACACCATTCTTCTTCATCTTTTTACACCAAGTGTAGGTGATGGTGACTATAGGGCCTTTCCTAGAAGTGAGGAGCTTGGCTTACTATTCCCAAGTTCGGGTGTGTCCTTAAAGATTCAAGGACCTTTATGTTAAAGAGTTTCCTTAAGTTCTAGGTACTAGATAGTAGTTTCTGTCGTGTCCCTCTTGTGTTGTAGTCACGTTTTTAGATGGCTACCTTGAGACGTAGTACTCCGATTTTGTATTAAAGGTTTAAATGAGGTGACTTTTAAGTCTTGTGTTATATTATGAAAAAGTTTTAAATTTTCCGCTATTTTTCTATGATAAATGCTATGATGAATGCTAAGGGCTTGTATAAGACCTCTGAGGGGTCGAATACATCGGTAATGGCTGGGGGGTGCTCTCGGATCGTTATAGCAAGTTTCCTACTCTTAGATTAAGTTTAGGTTTCCTTCTCATAACCAATTTGTCTATTATACTGGTAATACAACGTATACTAACCCGCAAGACTTATGTAGAAATCTATAATTTCTCTTTGTATGTCTCTAGGTGTGGTGAGCTTTGTTCCTGATAACAACCTACTTTTAGATATTTGTTTTCTCTACGTCCTTTCCTTCATAACAATAGATAAATACTTGGTGCTGAAATCTCCAAGCTTAATTAATTTTGTTGTAGACTTTTGCTTCAATTGTTCTGACCACTTCTCTAGATTCTGGAGGAGGGTCTTTTCTGCATTAATAATCCCATCACTACATTGCCTAGTTACTTGTGCTTGGATTACCTTCAATTTTGTCCTAGCATGGTCAATTTATTGTCTCACATTCCTAAATTCTCTGTTATTCAACCTTTTGAGTAGTGGCTTGAGTTCTCTCAGCTTAAGTCATACATTCTTCATACTCCATTGGGTCTCCACACTTAATTGACTATAGGAATTATTCATGATCAGTTAAAACATTGAAGAATCTGAATGGAGTCTTGTAAATCTGGGGTGCTACGAGTAATTTAACGACCATGGGGTGGTTGTGATGAGAGATCATTGGAAATTTAGTCATTTTATTACCAAATTGTTAATTGAGTTATGCTTATATGAAACAAACAAGACTGATTATTGTTACCATTTCTGAAAAGGGCATTAATTTCATTAAATTTTTTATTATTATAAATATTTGTGATTAATTCTTATTACTGATTGAGCTAGCGACTCACTCCCTGCTATATTTTATTACATAGATCACAAGTAACATCGATAAGGCTTTCTTTAGCTAGAGTGCACGAGTTCACAAATTTTTAATTAGCGGAAATTGCTTTGCATGGCCAAGAAGTTATTTATTTGATATCGTTCTTTTCTATTTATCTCTTAAAGTCACTTCATTATTAAATTCACTATTTTCATGTGTATTCTTTCGTCATTATCGACTTGTGACTAGTATTAGACTTCTTTTTAGTATTTGGAGATAAATTTAGTATTATTATATTTTGAATAGAACGTTGTGATAATTATGGCTTGTTTTTGTGATATTGGTTGGATATGTTAATGATTTCTAAGACAAGAATATTTTTAGATAGGCCCAAAATAGGATAAACTCTGTCCAATTTTATATAAATTATTGTTAAGGCTTGCTTTGAATCTTACTCCTTAGTATCAGTTAAGGTCCTAAATTGGATAGTCACACAAGTAATTTAGCTAGTGAATGCATATCACCCATGGATACAAGAAGATCATTCATAGCTAGTAATATTATTGAAATTATTAAAGTTTCTTGTAATTGAATTAGATATTATGATAAAGTAATTCCGCTTAAAATATATGTTAGAATGATTGAACTGCATGTTGCGTTTAAATTTAATTAGTAAGGCTAATGATACTACTTTATAATGATATACTTGTGTTGTTAAAATATGATAATATATTTTACTGGTAATATGTCTTTTTTTGGTTTGATTATAAAGTCTACATGTTAAAATTCTCCATTTTAATATTTTCCACAAATGTAGTAAAAGAAATATATTAACGAATTGCAAAGAGTTCTGATCGCAATTATTTTTTTATGATTTAATAATAATAATTTTGTTAAAATTATGTTGTAGAGGTTTTGACTATATGTATTTTTGAAGAACAATTTTTTTAACTGATTAAGTCATCAATTTGTTGGGGTTAAATTAATACCATAAATTAACTATAGTGGTTTATTGCTCACTACAAATTTGTAATATCTTTTTTAGTGCATGGTAAAAATTCATGTTCTATATCTTATTTTATTGTAATACAACTTAGAGGTGAGCATCTGACTTTTGTTAACTATAACAGTTCCAATGGATCTTACATTTGTATGACAAATATTTGAAAATTTGTTGAGACTCTTGATAGTTTTGGGAGCTTTGTTTGTGATTTTTTTTATTCAGACTATCTTAATGGTGTTGAGACTATCTCTTTTATTATGTGATGTAATCTATATTGTTTGTTTGGAGTATGGTCTAATAAATATTTTTTCTCTAATTGTTTTTGTTTAGTTAAAAATGTGTTTATAATTTATGATTATATAATTATAACCAAGCATTTTTTTGTAGCCAATAATTTCACTATTCAACTATGAAATTTAGGTCATCACCATTAAGCATATATATTTATTTTTTTACAAAATTTTATTGTGACTAAATTGTAGGTAAATAGAGACAACAATACAAGTGTCACTAATTATTTGAACTAATAGTGACGAAAACTAATGTCACATTTGAATACAAAATTTTGTAGCTAAAGTATACTATGATTAACTACAAATTATAGCTTGTCTCTAAAGTATCAATATATTTTTGCGACAAAAGTTTTCGTATTCAAAATGTAATTGATTTTAGGACAAATATGATTTGCCACTAATGTATAAATATATTATTTTGTTGACAAAAAAAATTTCGTTTCTAAAATTTAACTAATTTTAGGATAAAAATGATTCATCACTAATGCATCAATATATTTTTGTGACAAAAGTTTTTCGTATTCAAAATTTAACTTATTTTAGGACAAAAATAGTTTGTCACTAATGTATCAATATATGTTTTCTGACAAAAAAAAATCTTATAAAAAATTAAACTAATTTTAAACAAAAAATAATTTTTCACTAATGCATCAAAATATTTTTGAGACAAAAGTTTTTTTGTATTCAAAATTTAACTAATTTTAAGATAAAAATGATTTATCAGCAATGTATCAATATATTTATTTGTGACAAATTGTATCCAAAATTTAATTACATTATGAACAAAAAATGGTTCGTCACTAATTGGAAACATCATTAGTGACAAAAAAAATGTGTCACTGCCAACTCTAAATTTGTGGTTAATAGTACTCAGTATATGGCATCAATCCATTATTTGGTGGGAAACTTTAATAGACAAAACTTTGCTACAATTTTTTTCGTTTCATCACTAAAAGTATGTGTTTCATATATTTAAGCACGAAATATTTGTGTCACTAAAAGTGAATAATAAGTGATGAATTTCATGTCGTAGCTAATTATGTCGTAGCTATATATCATAAACACCAAATAGGTAATGCCTCCTAATCTTTAAGGCAAACACAACCGCTAGTTCCAAATCATGGGTAGAATAGTTCTTTTCATGAATTTTGAGTTACCTTAAAGCATAAGAAATAACTTTCCCATTTTGCATAAGAACATTGAATCCTTGAAGTATCACAATAAACAACAAACTCATCGGACACTTTTGGTAGAGTCAATACCGGAGCGTAAGTAAGTCTATCTGTCAATTCTTGGAAACTCTTCTCACATGCTTCCGACCATAAGAACTTAACCTTCTTTTGGGCCAATGCCGTCAATGGAAAGGCAATTGAAGAAAACCTTTCCATCAAACCTTCTATATTAACCAGCCAAACCCAAGAAACTTCAAATATCCGAAGGCAATCATAGCCTCATCCATCTTCTTAGGATCTACCTCAATACCCTCACCAGAAATAATGTGACCAAGAAAAGTCACGGATCTCAACCAAAACTCACACTTATTAAACTTTGCAAATAGTTGTCGGTCCTTGAGGACGCAACACAATCCTCAAATGATCGGCATGCTCATGTTCACTCATTGAGTAAATCAAGATGTCATCGATAAACACAATTACAAACATATCAAGGTATTATCTAAACACCCTATTCATCAAATAAATAAATGTGGCCAGGGTAGTAGTCAAACAAAACGACTAAGTTTGAAAATCCATCTTTGGAATGTCATCTTCCTTCACCCTCAATTGGTGATAACCTAACCGGAGATCAATCTTGGAGAAGTAACTCGCCCCTTTAAAGTTGGTCAAACAAATCATCTATCCTTGGAAGAGGATACTAAATCCTAATAGTGACCTTGTTCAATTGCTGATAATTAATACACATGCAAAGTGAACCATCCCTCTTACGAACAAACAAAACTGGAGCACCCATAGGGAGATACTCGATCGGATGAAACCTTTATCCAACAAAATAACATGAGTGACTCTATGGTATTAGGAGACGAAACAGTTTCTATAGACACTCTTAGCCACATTAGATTTACCAGTAGGTGTAGAGACATATAAAGGATCTAACAACATATCTGGAAGAATATCAAACCTCATAGCCACATATAGCGTCACAAAATACACGGTAGCACCAAGATCAAGAAAAGCATAAGCATTAAAATGAAAGACTTTCAACATAATGGTAACCACATCAGGAGATCCCTCTTGCACATGAAGAGTTTCAAGTACATAAAATATGTTTTGCTTTGGTGTACTTGAACCTGAAATGCTAGACGGAGCTTGTCTACCCTCTCTTTCCCTTAGAATTAAGTGATGGATAATCCCTTATCTTATGACCACTATTACAACAACCAAAGCAACAATACGTATCGAGTAAGCATTCACCCTCATGCTTCATTCCACATCTAGCACAAGTAGATAATGTAGATCCACCACTATTTTCTCCTTGAGGCTTAGGGTTAGATACCCTATCTTTGTTGAACTTTGGAATCGGATCATTAGAGGAACCTTGAACGGAGGACCTTTGTCGGAATCTAGAATGACCATGTCCATCAGACCTTGAATGTGAAAAATCACCATCACTAGTTGTTGCCCTCTTTGCCTCCTTAGATCTTTCCTTAAGTTTCTCCTTTTCTATTTGTTGAGCATGTATTATTAGGTGAGAAATATCCATTTAATTAATGAGCATGGCGTTACGACATTCCTTAACCACTATTTTGGACACACCCGAAATAAACTTACTTATCCTTACCCTAGGATCAACAACCATAGAAGGATCATATTTGGACAATTATGTGAATTTCAAAGCATACTCTTTTACACTCATATTCCCTTGAGTGTAAAAGAATCTATCAAGGAAAGCAACTTTGAGCTTTTCCCAATCAAGAGGACTCGTATCAACCGCCCTCTCTTCCTTCCATTGGTTGAACCAAACTTGAGAAAGACCTTTCGGTTTATAAGCGACAGATACCACCTTTTCCACAGGCGTCACTCCCATGATCATCAAGACCTTATACACTTCATAAGTGAACACGTAATGATTTTCCTCAACCTTGGAACCATGAAACTTCGGAGGATTCATCCTAGTGAAGTTCCTCACTCTAGTTGTTGTCGTACCCACATTTGGGTTCATGGGGACCACAACCTCCTTATTGGCTTGAGCTTTCATGGCTTGAGACAACACTTGAAAAGAATCCTGAATCTCTATATTAGTCACTTGTTCGGCCAAAGGGTCGGCTGAAACTTGAGGAGCTTCTCGATCCACATTATCATTTGTATTCCTTCTAATGTATGCTTTTTGAGGAACCATATCCTGAAAAGCATAATATAAGGATTAGGAGAGAGATATATATAATTACACTCTATCACAGACTTTAGAGTAATAAAAGAAGTGAAGTTTCCTAAGCATCTTATACATATATATTGTGCGATTCACACTTATAATCTACTCGACGTGGCTTATGAGATATCCTAGGACCTCTCTAAACCTTGTGCTCTGAATACCAAGTTGGTCACGACCCAAAGTATACCCTAGGCATAACATGGCGTATAGAACCCCAAGAGTCCCTACATGTCACGACCCAAGGGTACACTCTAGATGTAACATGGCGTATAGGACCCCGAGAGGTCCCATACAAGACACTTAGTATTCATAACATAAGAAATAGATCAAAGGGGTTAAAGACAACATTTCAAGTCTAAATTTTTATAAAAGCAAAGCAGAAGTCTAAACACTTGTCTCAATAGCCATCTAATACAATAGAATGAAATTGGGCCTAGCCCATACATCATGTCCAAAAATTGAAAATAAGAAAGAAAACTATCCTTGAAGCATGAGGACTCACTAAAGCTCGAAATCCCTCAAATCGACCTCTAGCCATGAAATTGAGACTGTCAGACCCTACATTTTGGGAAATGTAGGCAAGAGTATGTGTTAGTATAAAACAATGTACCAAGTATGATAGCCATGCATATAAACATTTAGGTCATGCTTAAATAGGACATTTCATGAACATGTAATAATCAAGTTAAAACATAAAACTTGATGGTTAAAAAGTTGAAGCCATAAAACATGATCAATACAAATGAACATCATCTTAAAACATACTTACAATACTTCTTGAAGTAACATTGGCTCATCATAACTTTATTTATTTGTGGGAAGTAGCCTTAACCGATATATATGATCATGTGAGCTAGCAATATGGAATATGGTGTCTACCCCACGCCAAAAAGGGGTGTCCTATTTGCCATGGTAAGGACCGTGAACTTCTAGCTATTGTGGATCCACTAGCTAATGTGTATCTAGACAATCCTATGTTGGCATATAGTTATGGGACGGGTAATTGCCACTTGTCCTCTCGGTACTAAGCTTAATTTCCAAGAAATAGTTATTGATCCTATTCATTTTAACTCATGAACTAACATGGGTAATCTCCTCTTGTCATTACATCATGTGACGTGGTTAATCGCCTCTTGTCATTCAATTAGAGAGCATGGGTAATCGTCTATTGCCTCATCATTAGCATAGCTTCTTAGCATTGGTTCAATTTAGGTGATAAAGTCTTTCGACCCTAAGAACTCTTATCATGTGAGAAAACCTTTCACAATTCATGCTTACATGTACATATGAGAAATTCCTTTCAACAACACAACAATAGCATCATCATTGATACTTCAATCTCAAAGCATCCTTAAAATATTTACATAGATTTCAGAAGACATGCATAATTCCATAATTCACCTTTCAAGGTTCAAAACCCAATTTCAATCATCAACATCTAGAAGACATAGGCTAGACATAGGTTTATAGCAATTCATCATAAATTCATGTAATTCTATCAATTCATGCTTGATTTCATATAATCTTCTTTCATAATCCAAGACCCACATTATATGCTCATAATAGGAAAATATGAGAATTACATGGGTTCATCGGGATCACCATAAAAACATGAGATTAACTCAATTCATGCATCATAGATCATGAATCAATCAATTACATCAACAATTAAGAGAACCCATGACATAGAAGAAAACCCAAACTCAATTGGGAAATTCTAACTTTAAAAATAAGAGAATTTGGGAACTCTATGAATGGAAGGAATCCATGGATGAAAACTATCATACCTCGATGCTGATTGCTTATCTTCAATAGAGAAACTGGACACTTGACTTGCAAACCCTAGCTTGGACTCTTGTTCTTCAAGTTTTCTAGAGAGAGAAATATTTGGGCAAGAAGACTTGTTCTTCTTTTGTAAATTTGAGAGAATGATTTTAAATGGTGAAATTTTATAGTTAAAACATATATATAGGGGTTCTAGACATAGGAAAAACGACATAATATTAGGCTAGACTAAATAGGAAAAGACCCAACTGCCCCTAAGAAATAATTGCCGACCCAAACGATGCCTCAAGCTGACGGCCATGGTTTTACCGATAGTCCGTCCTGCACGTCCTTCAACCGGTGTTACAAACTGGGAATTGAGGCCCTGAATTACAGACCATGGACCCAACGATGGTCCATTGGTCATGGTCGTGGTTCTGGGTATTTTGACAAAACTTGGTTGACCATTCACGGACCAGACTTACGGTCCGTGGCTAACGTCCATCGGATGGCACCAAAAAATCTTGAAACTTGCTATTTCGACCTTTCTCAAATCTAAGGTGTTACATTATCTCCCCTTTCGAATCATTCGTCCTCGAATGAGATTCAAGACATCCCAAGAAGAAAAGGACTATAAACTAGCAACCCATCATGCATGCAACTTCATCTAAATGCATACAACCAAGAAGGAACCTCGACTCCAAGGTAGAACATACTCAAAGCATCATAAGAAAGATAGGAACTAGACCTATCAATCCAATATGCATGCAAACACATAATTGCACATATTCGAGGAGGAATCATGAAGTCTATATGCAACCTATACTAAATGCACATAAACATGTTGAAATCAACTAAGTAAACTCATTTCATCAAAACTTAAGCTTTTCATGAATCATGCATAGTAAGGAAATCATAGAAATATTTAAGACATATGATACCCACGGAATAAACCATGAGGAGCTAATTACCTCAAGTTAGAGTGGGGGTAGAAGGAAAGAGATGAGGCTATTAGGACATCATATCGGCCTCGGCCTCCAAAGTAGCACCACCAAATAATTTATTCCTCCACAACACTTTCACCAAAGCAACTTCCTTATTTCTCAACTTCTTGACTTGCCGGTCCAAAATCTCAACCGAAACTTCTTCATAAGAAAGATTCTCCCTAACTCCCAAAATTTCGAAGGGAACTATAGAGGTCGGATAACCAACATATTTCTTCAACATACAGACATGGAGAACCGGATGCACCGATGTCAATTCATTAGGCAATTCAAGTTCATAAGCAAACTTACCAACACACCACAAAATCTTATATGGGCCCTACATATCGAGGACTAGGCTTCCCTTTCTTACCAAACCTCTTTACACCCTTCATGGGTGAGATTTTCAAATATACCAATCATGAACATCAAACTGAAGACTCTTTTCGTCATATCAACATATGTCTTTTGCCGACTTTGAGCGGTTTCCAACCTTTCTCTAATAAGTCAAACTTTTTTCATGGCCTGATGCACCAACTCAGGACCTATTAGGTCACTTTCACCCACATCAAATTAACCTATAGGGGATCTACACCTCCTACCATACAATGCCTCGATTGGGGCCATACCAATACTCGAGTGGTAACTATTGTTATAAGCAAACTCAATCAATGGCAAATGGTCATCTCAATTACCCTTAAAATCAATCACACAAGCTCTCAACATGCCTTCTAAAGTTTGGATAGTACGCTCTGATTGCCCATTGTTTTGTGAATGAAATATCGTACTAAGCTTAACATGAGTACCGAGACCTTTTAGGAAAGATCTCCAAAATTGAGAGGTGAATTGTGTACCACGATCAGAAATAATAGATCAAGGCACTCTATGTAACTTTTCAATCTCTCTCAAGTACAACTTAGCATAATCCTCCACCGTAAAGGTAACCTTGACATGAATAAAATGAGCCAATTTCTTCATTCGATCTACTATGACCCAAATCTAGTCATATTGTCTCCGAGTGCGAGGAAAACCAACAATGAAGTCCATAGTCACATCTTCCCATTTTTAGGTAGGAATGCTAATGCCTTGGGACAAACCTCACTGTGTCTGACGCTCAACTTTCACTTGTTGATAGTTAGGACAATTAGCCACAGATCCCGCAGTATCTCTTTTCATCCCATTCCACCAATAGATCTCCCTCAAGTCACAGTACATCTTGGTGGCTCCCGTGTGAATAGAATATTGAGTACTATAGGCTTCTGACAAGATTTTTTCTCTCAATCATCTATATTAGGAACACACAAACAACCTTGGTATCTATGTACCCCATCTCGCCCTTGGGACAAAGCCTTTATGAAATTTTTAAGCACCACTTCCCTCAATTCAACCAAAATTGGATCAAGACCTTGCTTAGCTTTCACATCCGCCACAAAAGATTATTTGGAACCATTGTGGACCATAACACCACCCTTGGTGGAGTCCACTAACTGAACACCCAACTGGGCCAATCTATGAACATCTCAAACCAACTCATTCTTTTTTTCTTCAATATGAGCAACACTACCCATAGATAACCGACTAAGAGCATCCGCCACCACATTCGCTTTACCAAGATGATAGAGAACACTCATATCATAATCCTTCAGTAACTCAAGCCACCTTCTTTGGCGAAGATTTAAATCTTTTTGATTAAACACATATTGCAAACTCTTACGATTGGTGAACACATCTACATGAACACCGTATAGATAGTATCTCCAAATATTTAAGTCAAAAACAACCGTCGCTAGTTCGAGGTCATAGGTAGGATAATTCTTCCCATGAATCCTAAGTTTCCTTGAAGCATAGGCAATAACCTTCCCATTTTACATAAGTACACACATTAACCCAATTCTAAAGGCATCACAATAAACCACAAAACCATCGGTCCCTTCTGGTAAAGTCAACACCGGAGTGAAAGTAAGTTTATCCTTCAATTCTTGAAAACTCTTTTCACAAGCTTCGAACCAAATGAACTTAGCCTTCTTTTGCGTAAATGATATTAATGGAGAGGAATCAAAGAAAACCCCTCAACAAATCTTCTATAGTAACAAGCTAAACCCAAGAAACTTCTAATATCTCAAGGAAATAAAGGTCTAGGCCAACTCTTGACCGCATCCGTTTTCCAAGGATCTCAATACTCTTACTTAAAACAATATGACCAAGAAAAGCTACGGACCTTAGCAAAAACTCACATTTGCTAAACTTTGCAAATAGTTGTTGGTCCTTTAGAATTTGAAACAAAATCCTCAAATGATCAATATGTTCATCTTCACTTCTCGAATAGATCAATATATCATCAATCAACACAATAAAAAACATGTCAAGATATTGTCTAAACACCCTGTTCATCAAATCCATAAATGTTGTCGGAGCATTAGTCAAACCAAACGACATCACCAAAATCTTATAGTGACCATACCGAGTTCATAAATCCATTTTTGAAATGTCATCTTCCTTCACCCTCAACTGGTGATAACCCGACCGCAGGTCAATCTTAGAGAAGTAACTTGCTCCTTAAAGTTGGTCTAACAAATCATCTATCCTTGGGAGAGGATACTTATTCTTAATGGTCACCTTGTTCAATTGACAATAGTCAATACACATACGGAGAGAACCATCTTTCTTTCTAAGAAACAAAATTGGAGCACCCCATGGAGAGATACTCAATCGAATGAAACCCTTATCCAACAAGTCTTTCAATTATTCTTTCTACTTCTTTAGTTCTACCGGAGCCATTTGGTAAGGGGAATAGAAGTAGGTTGCGTATCTGAGAGAAGGTCAATACCAAAGTCTATTTCCCTTTAGGGAGGAATACCAGGAAAATCATCTGGGAATACTTCCAGAAACTCATTAACAACAGGGACCGACTCATGAGGAGGGGTTTCAGAATCCACATCCCTCACCCTAACTAGATGGTAAATGCAACACTTAGATATCATATTTCTAGCTTTAAGATGAGACAAACTAGCCTTTAGGAATATAATTTGTCCCTTTCCACTCTAGGACAACCTCACTCAGAAACTAAAACTTGATTACATGATTTCTACAATCAATAGAGGCATAACATGAGTGCAACCAATACATGCCAAGGATAACATTAAAATCTAGAATATCAACCTCTACCAAGTCAACAAGAGTAACTCTATGGGACAAGGAAACATGACACTCTCTACAGACCGTTTTAGCCACAACAGAATCACCAACAAGAGTAGAGACTAAAAAAGGATCTAATAACACATCCAAAAGAATATCAAACCTCATAGCCACATATGGCATCCTAAAAGACAAGGTAGCACCGAGATCAAGTAAAGCATAAACATCAAGTTTAAAGACTTTCAACAAACCGGTAACCACATCGGGAGAACCCTCTTGCTCACCACAAGTCTGAAGTGCATAGAATCTATTTTGTTTGGAGCATTAGAACCCAAACCACTTGGACCGGATGAAGGATTTGGTTGAGCCTTTCAGCGATTTTCTCCTTCATTCTTAGCAACGAAAGGACAATCCCTTATCTTTTGGTCCATCTTACCACAACCAAAACAAGCGTTGGAACCCGCTAGACATGTACCCTTATGTTTTATTCCACACTTAGCACAAGTAGGAAATAAATACCCACTACCATTCCCTCCTTGAGACTTAGGGTTAGACACCCTATCTTTGTTGAACCTAGTGGGATCATTGGAGGAACCTTGATCGCAAAACCTTTCTCAAAATTTAGGACGACCATGTCCATCGGACCTTGCATGAGAGAAATTACCATATCTGATTTTAGCCCTCTTTCCTTCCCTAGACTTATCCTAAAGTTTCTCCTTATTGAATTGTTGAGCATGAACCATGAGACGAGAAATGTCCATGTCGCTAACAAGCACGACGGTGCGACATTCTTTAACTACCATTTCTGACACACCCGAAATGAACTTACTTATCTTTGCCCTCGAATAGGCAACCATTGTGGGGGCATATCTAGATAATTGTGTGAACTTCAAAGCATACTCCTTCATACTCATACTTCCTTAATGAAATTGATAAATTCAAGTACCTTTGTCTCCCTCATCTCAAGGGGAAAGAACATATAAAGGAAAGCAACTTTGAACTTTTCCTAATCTAGAGGACCCGCATCTTCCGGTCTCCCTTTTTTCCATTGGTTGAACCAAATTTGAGCAACACCTTTGAATTGATAAGCGGCCAACTCCACCTTTTTCACAATCGTCACTCCCATGATGATCAACACCTTATAAATCTCATCAATGAACTCTTGAGAATATTCATCAACCTTGGAGTCATGAAACTCCGAAGGATTCATCCTAATGAATACCCTCACTCTAGATGCCGTCGTACCCACATTAGGGTTCACGGGAACTACTACCTCCCTATTGGCTTGGGCCGTCACTTCTTGAGCCAACACTTGAAAAGAAGCCCTAAACTCCTCATTAGTCACTTGCTCTGCCAACTCTTCGAAATCATTTTTTCTAGGTTTAAGAAAAGAAACAAACAGACCCTTAAACATAGAATTTTCCAATTTCCACTCTAGGACGGGCTCATTTGGAAATTGAAACTTGACCACTCGGGTCATACAGAAGCATAACAAGAATGGAGTCAATCCATACCAAGAATAATATTGAAATCTAACATATCAATCTCTACAAGATTAACATGAGTGGCTCTATGGTATTAGGAGACGGAAAATTTTCTATAAATTCTCTTAGCCACAATAGATTTACCAATAGGTGTAGAGACAAATAAAGGATCTAACAACACATCAGGAAGAATATCAAACCTCATAGCCATATATGGCATCACAAAATACAAGGTAGCACCAAGATCAAGCAAAGCATATATATTAAGATGAAAGACTTTTAATATAATGGTAACAACATCGGGAGAACCCTCTTGCACATGACGAGTTTGAAGTGCATAAATATGTTTTGCTTTGTTGCACTTGAACCTAAGCCGCTAGACGAAGCCTGTCTACCCTATCTTCCCGTAGAATTAAGTGATAGATAATCCCTTATCTTATGATCACTATTACCACAACCAAAAAAATCATAAGTACCGACTAAGCATTCACTCTCATGCTTCATTCCACATATAGCACAACTAGGTATTGTAGATCGACCACTGTTTCCTCCTTGAGACTTAGGGTTAGACACCCTATCTTTGTTGAAGTTTGGAACCAGATCATTAGAGGAACCTTGACCGGAGAACCTTTGTCGGAATCTAGAATGACCATGTCCATCAGACCTTGAATGTGAAAAATCACCATCACCGGTCCTTGCCCTCTTTGCCTCTTTAGATCTTTCCTTAAGTTTCTCCTCTTCTATTTGTTGAGCATGTATTATTAGGTGAGAAATATCCATTTAATTAATGAAAATGGTGGTACGACATTCCTTAACCACCATTTTGGACAATCTCGAAACAAACTTACTCATCCTTACCCTAGGATCAATAACCATAGAAGGATCATATTTGGAAAATTGTGTGAATTTCAAAGCATACTCTTTCACACTCATATTCCCTTGATGAAGGTTAATGAACTCAAGAAAGTTTGCCTCCCTCATCTCAAGGGGAAAGAATCGACCAAGGAAAGCAACTTTGAGTATTTCCCAATCAAGAGGACTCGTATCAACCTCCCTTTCTTCCTTTCATTGGTTGAACCAAACCTGAGAAACACCCTTAAGTTTATAAGCAACCGATTCCACCTTTTCCACCGACGTCACTCCCATGATCATCAAAACCTTATGCACTTCATAACTGAACACTTAAAGATTTTTCTCAACCCTGGAACCATGAAACTCCGGAGGATTCATCCTTGTGAAGTTCCTCACTTTAGTTGTTGTCGTACCAACATTTGGGTTCACGGGGACCACAACCTTCCTATTGGCTTGGGCTAACACTTGAAAATAAGCTTGAAACTCCGTATTAATCAATTTTTTGGCCAAAGGGTCAGCCGAAACTTGAGGAGCTTCTTTATCCACATTCTCACCTGCATTCCTTTTAGCATATGCTCTTCGAGGAACCATATCTTTAAAAGCATCATATAAGGATTAGGAGAGAGACATATAGAGTTACACGCTATCACAAACTTTAGAGTAATAAAAGATGTGGAGTTTCCTAAGCATCTTATAACCTTTTATTCATAAATGTGGTGCACTTCACACTTATGAACAAGAATCTACTCGATGTGGCTTATGAGATATCCTAAAACCTTTCTAAACCTTGTGCTCTGAATACCAATTTGGTCATGACCCAAAGCATACCCTAGGCATAACATGGTCTGTAGAACCCTGGGAGTCCCTACATATCACTACCCAGGGGTACACCTTAGATGTAACATGGCATATAGGACCCCAAAAGACCGCATACAAGCCACTTAGAATTCATAACATAAGAAATAGATCAAAGGGGTCAAAGACAATATTTCAAGTCTAAAGTGTTATAAAAGCAAAGCGAAGTCTAAACACTTATCTCAATAGCCATCTAATTTAATAGATGAAAATAAGAAAGAAAACTAAGAACAATGAAATCCTTCCTCGAAGCATGAGGAATCACCGAATCTCGGAATCCCTCAAATCGACCTCTAGCCATGAAACTAATAACCCTGACTATTTGACCCTACATTTGGGAAATGTAGGCAAGAATATGCAATGTTACAAAACAATGTACCAAGTATGATAGCCATTCATATAAACATTTAGGTCATGCTAAAATAGGACATTTTCATTAACATACAATGGTCAAGCTAAAACATAAAACTTGAGAGTTAAAAGTATAAGCCATAAAACATGATCAATACAAATGAACATCATCTTGAAACATACTTACAATAGTTCTTGAAGTAACCTTTGTTCATCGTAACTTTACTAGTTTGTCGGAAGCAGCCTTAACTGACATATAAGACCATGTGATCTAGTAACATGGAATCTGGTGTCTATGCCACACCGAAAAGGGTGTCCTAGTTGCCACGGTAACGACCATGAACTTTTAGCTATTGTGGATCCACTAGCTAATGTCTATCTAGACAATCTTATGTTAGCACATAGTTATGGAACATGGGTAATCATCACTTGTCCACTCTATACTAAGCTTAATTTCTACAGAATAGTTATTAATCCTATTCATCTTAGCTCATGAAGGAACATGGGTAATCGCCTCTTGTCCTTACATCATGTGACATGGGTAATCGCCTATTGTCATTCAATTAGAGAGCATGGGTAATCATCTCTTGCCTCATCATTAGCATAGCTTCTTAGCATTGGTTCATTTTAGGTAACAAAGCCTTTCAACCCTAAGAACTCTTATCATGTGAGAAAACCTTTCACAATTCATGCTTACATGTGCATATGAGAAATCCCTTTCAACAACACAACAATAGCAACATCATTGATACTTCAATCTCAAAGCATCTATAAAACATTTACATAGATTTCATAAGACATGCATAATTCCACAATTCACCTTTCAAGGTTCAAACCCCACTTTCAATCACCAACATCTAGAAGACATAGGCTAGACATAGGTTCATAGAAATTCATCATAAATTCATGTGATTTTATCAATTCATGATTGATTTCATATAATCTTTTTTCATAATCCAAGACCCACATTATATGCTCATAATAGGAAAACATGGGAATTACATGGGTCCATGGGGGATCACCATAAGAACATGAGATTAACTCAATTCATCTATCATAGATCATAAATCAATCAATTCAATCGATAATTAAGAGAACCCATAACATAGAAGAAAACCCTAACTCAATTGGGGAATTCTAGCTTTGAAAATTGGAGAATTCTGGAACTCCATGAATCGAAGGAATTCATGGATGAAAAATATCATACCTCAATGCCAATTGCTTATCTTCAATGGAGAAATTGGAAACTTGATTTGCAAACCCTAGCTTGGACTCTTCTTCTTCAAGTTTTCTAGAGAGAAATATTTGGGGAGGAAGACTTGTTCTTCTTTTGTAATTTGAGAAATGATTTTAAAAGGTGAAATTTTAGAGTTAAAACATATATATAGGGGTTCTAGACATAGACAAAACGGAATATTATTAGGCTATACTAATTAGGAAAAGACCCAACTGCCCCTAAGAAATAACTGTCGACCCCAAACAACGCCTCAGGCTAACATACCATGGTTTGACGAACAATTTGTCCTGCACGTCATCGACTACATCAAAAGCTGGATATTGAGGCCCTGAACTACGGACCCTCAACCACGTATTGTGGAACAACGATGGTTCTTTGGTCAAGGCCATGGTTCTGGGTCTTCTGATCAAACTTGGGTGACCATTCATGGACCAACTTATGGTCCATGGCTTAGTTCTCGGGCTATGGTTGGCTTCCGTCAGATAGCACCATAAAATCCTGAAAGTTGTTATTTGGCCCTTTCTCGAATCCGAGGTGTTACACTACACAAGACACTTTGCATACATAATACAAGCTAATAGAAATTAATATTTCAAATAAAATAGTCTTATATAATAAAAGCATTTTTGACAAAGCGGAAGTACAACATAAGTCTTAGTAAGCTATTTAGTACATCAATAAAAGTGATTGAGAAATAACTCATACATCACATACAAAGTCTGAAAACTAAAAATAAAGAAAGCCATAAAAGTGTTTCGGTCCTCGAGAGATGAAGACTCGCCAATCTTCAAGAACGCAAAAGGATCAACTAGCCACGAGTATGGGAGGTAGGAGCGTCGGACCCTACATTAGTGAAACAATGTAGGCACAAGTATGCATTAGTACATGGAATGTAGTAAGTATGATTGCAATGCATAAGAGTTATCAAGTCATGTTTTAAAAGACTTTACATGACATACAATTACCAAGGTAAATAATAAGATAAAACATTTGAGAATATAAGGTCATAATTATGGTCAATGTAAGCTAGACATCATTAAAACACTTGTGAGATACTTTAGAAAGTAACCTTCGTTCATTTTGTGGGAAGTATACCATATAACCAACATAGGCCATGTGAGTTATAACATATAATCTGGTGTCTATCCCACACCAAAAAGAGATGTCCTTGCATGTCAAGGTAAGAACCATACATTTGAGCTAAAGTGAATCCACTATCTAATGTCTATCTAAGACAACTATGGTGGCACATGGTTATGGGATAGGGAGATTCCTACTAGAAACCCGACCTCTACTAATGGAACAACTTTCATCACAATATCCTCTTGGTGCAAGGTATAAATCGCACGAAATAGTCATTAATCATATTCATCTTATTATCCATAGAAGGGAAAAATTAAACAACCAATCCAAGCTAGAGTTCATTTAGAATAGCTCCTAAATATTGATTCAACTTAGGTGAGAAAACCTTTCAACCTTATGAATCATTTATGTGAGAATAACATTTCACAACAACAACAACAACACCAATATCTCTGCTTTACTCTCAAAGAATTCTTAAATCATTTGTATCAATTCCATAGAAAGAACATGAATACCTTCATAAATTCATCTTACATAGTTCATAATCTTCATCATCGGATCATAGTCTAAACAACATGGATCATGCATGGGTCCATATGAAATTAACTTAAAATCATGTAATGACTTCAATTCATGCATAAATAGATAGAAACCATTCAATTTGACCATAATTCGAAAGAACCCATGAAGATTGAAGAAAACCCTAACTTGAATTGAGAATCTATCTTTACAGAATTGGAGATTTTAGGAACCCTATGGATGAAAGGAATCTATAGATGAATACTAACATAGCTTGGAGATTAAAGCCCAATTGATATGGTGAATTTAAGACATTGGTGACTGAAACCCTAATTAGGTTTTCCTTGACTCTAATGGGATTTGAAGGAGATGAACTAGGAGGGAATTTAAGAGTTTAGGGAAATGATTAAGAATGGGCAGTTTTAGAGTCTAAAGGACTTATATAGGGATTAGGATTAGGACCAAAACAACTCAGCTTAAGCTTAAAAGAATTAGAAAAAGACCCAAAAGCCCTTGAAAAATAACTATCAAAACCCTTCTATGGTTTGGACCTACATACTGTCCTGTTCAACCATAGAAATGATAAGAGACCTAAATTTTGACCAACTTTTCAGACACAGTCTACCGCTCGTAGACCCATCTATAGACTGTAGACACTAACCGTAAAAACCAACATTTGGCCTTAAAATTTCACCAAGTCTGGAGCTACTTACAAGACCTATCTATGAGTCACAAATCAGTTGACAGACCGTACTACTGAATTGTAAAAGAAGTACTAGGACTTGATTTTAGAAGTTTATTTCCCTCTTTCTACGTATGTTATCTACAACTCGCAGAGGGTTCTACAGTTCGTACATGGGACCCATAGAACCAGATTGCAATCCAAAGCTTCTTTTTCTTTCTTATCTAAATTCTGAAGTGTTACATCGAATTGATTAGAGTGATTCTTAAGGAGGCCCATTTTTCCAGATATTCCATCCATTTGGGTGCAATGAAGATGTATCATGACCTGAACCATCACTATTGGTGGTGTGGTATAAAAAGGGATATTAGAGATTTTGTTTCGAGGTGTTTGACTTGTTAACAAGTTAAGTGTGAGCACTAGTAGCCTGGAGGGATATATTAGAGGATGTTTATTCCTGATTGATAGTGGGAGTAGATCACTATGGATTTTATTGTGGGAATACCTACTACCGTGGGTGGTTATGACTCCCTTTCGGTAGTTATTGATAGGTTGACCAAGTCCACCCATTTGATCTTGGTTCGAGTGAAGTGTACGATGGATAAGTTAGCCAAGCTTTATATTAGTCAAATTATGTGATTGCATAGAGTCCTGATTTCTATTGTCTCTGAACAAGGTTCATTGTTCACTTCCCATTTCTGGAAAGCATTGTAGCATGGTTTGGGTACCCGATTAGATATGAGTACTCTTTCCATCCTCATACAGATGGTCAGTCTGAGTAGGCGATTTAAGTATTGGAGGACATGCTCTAAGTTTGTGTGCGGTTTTAGATGGGATCAACATTTTCCCTTAGCAGAGTTTGCCTACAACAATTATCATTCTAGTATTCAGATGGCCCCTTTTGAGGTATTGTATGGTAGACGGTGTAGATCTCTAATCGGGTGGTTCAATTCTACTGATATAGATTCATTAGATACAAGCTTTCTTAGAGATGCTATGGAGGAGGTTCGTATGATCTAGGGTAGACTATTGACAGCCTAGAGTCGACATAAGAGTCATGCAGATCAGAGAGTTCGACCTCTAGTGCTCATGGAGGGTGATAATGTTTGGCTCCAAGTGAGTGTTCATGGAGGGTGATGATGTTTGGCTCCAAGTGTCACCTATAAAGGATATGATGAGGTTCGAAAATAAGGGAAAGCTTAGCATTAGATTCATTGGACCTTTTGAGATATTGAGTCGT
The DNA here is from genome assembly GCA_029007595.1 of Solanum commersonii. NCBI lineage: Eukaryota > Viridiplantae > Streptophyta > Magnoliopsida > Solanales > Solanaceae > Solanum > Solanum commersonii. The sequence goes on along the minus strand of JAJTWQ010000010.1, from coordinate 1,844,959 downwards.
ATGGGAGAGATGGTTTAGAAATTGGCCTTGCCACCTACCTTGTTAGTTATGCATCCTATGTTTCATGTATCTATGCTTCAGAAGTATGTGTTGGATGAGTCCCATGTACTTTCCCTTAATTCACTTGAGTTGGGTTCAGACTTATCTTTTGAGGAGGAGCGTATAGTCATTTTAGATAGGGAGGTCCGAAAGCTTAGAACCAAAGAGATTTCTTCAGTGAAGGTGTAGTGGAAACATCGTTCGGTTAGTGAGGTGACTTGGGAGACAGAGTCAGATATGTGTTCCATATATCCTCATCTTTTTGAAGCTTCAGGTACCTTTTTTTTATTTATGTTTAAGGATGAACATGGTTTTTAGTGGTGGATAATGTAATGACCTGGTTGGTTATTTTTTGGAAAGTTTCATAAATTTATCATTTTTCCCTCCCGATATTGATCCCGAGTCTTCTATGATTGAGTTTTGAAAAGTTGGTTTTGAATTTTGAGTAAAAAGTTGAGAATTTAGTAAGTTTTGAGTTTGAAAGGGTAAGTTGTTAAGAAAGTGGTTTTTGGTGACTTTTGGAGTTTTGAGAGGCAAAATAGAATTTCATCTACTCTATTAGTCCTGAAATGTAAAATCTGCTCAATACGAGTTATCAGTTTTTGATTATGAGTCTTATTGAGGATTTGAGGTCCTAAGTTGTGAAATTATGGAATTTTAGCCTTTTGGATTGACTTTGGTCAACATTTGGGGTTCAGATGCTTGGATCGGAATTAAGAGAGTTCTGCTGGGATCAAGGGATTGATTTAAGTCAAGTGATCTCCTAAACTTTGTATTCTAGTAAATTTTGTGTGCTTCCTTCGTTGCTTGTATTTGAGAGAATGGGGATGAGGTGAAGGGTTTAATTGTCCATTTTTTATATCTAAATGAACAAAAAGGGGTTAAAATGAAAAATGCTCTGTAATGAACATGATGATGTGAATTGCCTGATTGTGACCCTGGTTGATCGATTGATGAAATGCTTGAAACCATGAATGTGGACTTGAATTGTGTAAATTGTTTTCTCTTCAGTATGGTGTAATATTTCTTGTGTGCATTAATTGTGAACACTGTGATGTGCGAATTGTGATGATTTATGACATCGAGGTCTTTGCAGGCGAGTGCTATAATACAGAGGTCTTTGCTGGCGAGTGTTATGAGGCCGAGGTGATTTCCGACAAGTGTTTATAAAGTCGATGGGATATGGTTCTGGCTACTGATTTGATATAAAGTCGATGGGAAATGGTTTCGGCTAATGATTTGATATAAAGCCAATGGGAAATTGTTCTAGCTAGTGATTGATATAAAGCCAATGGGAAATTGTGCTGGCTAGTGATATAAAGCCGATGGGAAATGGTTCCGACTAGTGATATTGTCATAATCCAAAAATGAAAGTGATGGTACTTGTCTTGTCATACCAAGATAAGTCAGCCTAAAACTCAACCAATACGATAAATGCGGAAGTAAAGAAAGAATAAAAGTTCAATACTATAAAATAATGCGGAAATTTATAATCAACTTAAATATACCTCCATAACCTGGTTGTCACATGCACAAGCATCTAAGGCATTACAATAGATTTGAAAGAAATAAACAAGTCTCAAATGATATTGTCTCTAAAGTAGAACAAGATCATAAATAGGAGTGAAAAGGTATGTTGAGATGACAATTAGCTACCTCGAAAATCTCCAAAGGAAGCCTCGGACAAGCAGATAAGAGAGAGTATCACAAAGATGCGGTCTCATAACCTGCACAAATGTAAAAGCAAGTAGTGAGTACCAAACTAGACGGTACTCAGCAAGTAAACTCCTAAACACAAAGTCAAGTAATATGGAATACAGGTACTCCTTCCATCCCAACCAAACCTCCACAACTACAACCTGCATGAAACCAACTCAACCTAACAATTCACAATTTACATAGCACACCACTCAACAACAACACTCTAACAATTACATATCCTCCATAACAAGCTCAATATTCATCAATCACAAGTTCCATAGAAAGACACTCACCAGATTAACAACACACAAGATTAGTACAGCAATGATAAATATGTGCAAGGCAATGAAATGCAATGTCAAGTATAGTAATGCATGTCTGACCTAATGATACACACCCGTTGTCTCTTAGTTCGAGACCCATGGGGGACATATCCGTCCATGCATCCATCGCGGCGTGTGACACGCCCCTAGATAATAAAATCTATCGCGGTGTGCCACACGTTCCTCAATAATAAAATCCATCGTGGCATCCCTCGATAATAAAATATGTCGCAGCGCGCGACTCATTCCTTGAAATGATACATCCTCGTTAATTTTTTATTCTTCCTCAATTCACATAACACTTGTCACAACCATGTATCAAAAAAATATCAAATGATGTGTTTACATAAATAATAATGAGATAATCATTTCTATAACAATGCACAATTCACAACAACGCAATCGTGATACCACATTAATAATAAATCAATAAATCTTTCAAATCATTCTTAACACATCACGCGCCAATAATTAATCACATTGCCTTTTATTAACCCCTTTTTCATTATTAAAATTATTCAATATAGACAAGTCAATCCATCACCAAGTCTTATTACTCCCCAACACATACCACAAGGAAATACACAATTCTATACACTTAACAAGGGTTCAGACGGTTATGTGATCTATTGTGATGCATCTAGAGTTGGCCTAGGTTGTATGTTAATGTAGCAAGGTAAGGTTATAGCTTATGCTTCTAGACATCTTAAGGTGCATGAGAAGAATTATCTGAATCATGACCTCGAGCTTGCAGCCATAGTATTTGCCCTAAAGATTTGGAGACATTACTTGTATGGTGTTCACGTAGATGTGTTCACAGACCATAAGAGCCTTCAGTATGTATTCACTCAGAAAAAGTTGAATCTTCGCCAGAGGAGGTGGTTTGAGTTCCTTAAAGACTATGATATGAATGTACTTTACCATCCTAGTAAGGCCAATTTAGTTGTTGATGCTCTTAGCAGACTATCTATGGGTAGTGTAGCGCATATTGAGGAAGAAAGGAAGGAATTAGCAAAGGATGTTCACCAGCTTGCTCGCTTAAGAGTTTTCCTTATAAGCATATTAGATGGTGGTGTAACCGTTCAAAATGGGTCAGTATCTTCATTTGTAGAAGAGTTTAAGGAAAAACAAGACAGTGATTCGATATTACTTCAATGGAAGGGTGCATTTCATTAGTAGAAAGTCGAGGTTTTCTCCCAAGGGGAAGATGGTTTGCTTCGCTACCAGGGTCATTTATATGTTCCTAAGGTGGGTAAGTTGAGGCAGAAGATCCTTACAGAAGCCCATAACTCTAGGTATTCTATTCATCCAGGTTCCACTAAGATGTACCGTGATATGCGGGAAGTTTTTTAGTTGAATGGCATGAAAAGGGATATAGCAGATTTTGTGGCCAAGTGCCCCAATTGCCAGCAAGTGAAGGTAGAACATCAGAGACCAGGAGGTATGACTCAAGAGATCAACATTCCTACATGGAAGTTATCCACATGGACTTCATAACAGGTTTACCTTGTGCTCGCAGACAGCATAACTCCATTTGGGTGATAGTAGACAGGGTTACTAAGTCCGCTCATTTCTTGGCTATTAAGACTACAGATTCGGCGCAGGACTACGCCAAGCTTTACATTAATGAGATATTCAGGTTGCATGGGGTTCCTTTGTCTATCAACTTAGATAGAGGTCCGTAGTTTACCTCTTATTTCTGGAAGTCATTTAAGAAAGGTCTTGGTACTCAAGTTAACCTCATCACAACATTTCATCCACAGACGGATGGTCAAGCAGAGCATACCATTCAAACCTTAGAGGACATGTTGAGAGCTTGCATGATCGACTTCAAGTTCAGTTGGGATGATCACCTTCCTCTTATAGAGTTTGCCTACAATAATAACTACCATTCCAGCATTCAGATGGCCCCTTAGGAGGCATTATATGTGCATAGATGTAGATCTCTAGTTGGTTGGTTCAAAATAGGTAAAACAACCTTGATAGGGCCAGATTCGGTTCATGATGCTATGGAAAAAGTTCAGCTCATTAGAGATAGACTTAAGACAGCCCAGAGTCGCCAAAAGTCCTATGTAGATGTAAAGAGAAGGGACTTGGAGTTCCAAATTGATGATTGGGTTTTCCTGAAAGTGTCACCTATGAAAGGGTGATGAGATTTTGCAAGAAAAGGAAGCTCAATCCTAGATATGTAGGCCCTTACAAGATCTTGAAAAGGGTTGGTAAAGTGGATTACAAGATAAAGTTGCCAGCAAAACTAGCAGCAATCTATCCAATCTTTCACATTTCGTTGTTGAAGAAGTGTGTGGGTGATCCAGCATCTACGGTACCATTGGAAAGTGTAGCTGTGAAAGATAATCTCACTTATGAAAAGGCACCAGTTGAAATTCTTGTTCGTCAGGTTCGAAGGTTGAGAAACAAAGAAGTCGCTTTAGTTAAGGTTTTGTAGAGGAGTCAGTCAGTAGAGGGAACTACTTGGGAAGCAGAAGAAGCCATGTAGGCCAAGTATACTCATCTTTTTCCTTCCGATTCCATTCCAGCTTGAGGTATTAGTTCCTCTTCACTCTTTCAGTCACTCTTAAGTATATCCAGTCTTAGTATCATGTTCCTTCAGTTTATACTTGCATTTTCAGCATATTTGCATGTTCTTGGAACTTAGTTTAGTTAGAAATTAGTTTCTAGTACAAAGTGGTAGGGCTTGCAGCTCTTTCCCTCTATAACCAGCTAGTTTAGACTTTATTCAAGGACGAATGTTTCCAAGGGGGAGATATTGTAACACCTCAAAAATAAAATGTAGAACTTTCAGCAAAAAACCAGCAAAACCAGGTGTACCACAACAGGGTTCACGGACCGTGAAAGGAACCACGGTCCATTGACCTGTCCGTGGACTCACACCAGCCCAGAAGTGGTGGACCACAGGACCTTTATTGGTCGAGCACCACCACACGAGCCGTGGTGGCTTCCGTGAAGTCGAGCCAGTAAAGCCTCTAGCCCAGGTGAAGTACCACGAGGACCTTCATGGTCCGTAATCCTTCACAAGGTCCATGAAGTGGACCGAAGAGGGAAGGCCCAAAACCAGCAGCTACTGGCCAAGGATCATGACTCGTTTGATGGTCTGTGGTCCCTGTTACGATCCGTCATAGGGTCTGTGATCAGCATCGTCAGATTTTTAAGTAGGGCCATTTTGGTCTTTTCCCCAATGCATTGGACACCTAAACTACATTGTTTAACCCTTAAACTACATATTTCTGGTCAATTTAAGCCTAGTAACTTAATTAGAACCTACTGTAATCGATCATTCACCTGAATCAAGCGAACACTTAGAGCAAAAGAAGAGAATTCAGGCGATAACTTTCTCAAGAACACATAGCAAAGTTTCTCCGGTTCTTGCATCCAAATCGAAAGATTTCTCCGTGAATATTGTCACTAGGTATGTGGGAGTTTACTAGTGGATTCCTTTCACCCATTAGGTCCCTAGAATTCAGTCAGATTCTTGATTCCCTTCATAATGTTTCGACCTAGGGATTCTAGAACTTCAAATTATTGTTGTGATTTGGCTGTTAGATTAATCCTAATCAAAATATTACGTTTTCATAACTATATTGCTCAATCTTTGCATGAAATTCAGAACCCTAGTTGTGTAGATTTGTTTAGTTCATGAATTACACTTACTAAGCCAGTTTTTACAGATATACATACATCAGTTGGTAAATATTTCATATCAATACTTAATGTTGCATTTTCAATTAACGTGGTAGAATCTCGAGCTATTCAGTTTATTACAATTTCGTCGGTTTTATACATTTTATTTGGAGTAGGCTTAATACCAAGTTGGACTAAGGTCAGTCACCCTCATAGTCCCAGAACTACATACCCCCGCAGGTAAGTCCCCTCTGTGGGCATTATACTTAGTGATCACGCTAGTCATGCCTCTATACCCTTGGCAAGGTATATTAGGTCCTCTTGATAGGGCGTATACATCAAACTCCAAATTTAGGTCATGTGGTGTTATGTCGGTTATTAGTAGCTCCCACAAACAAATTCTACTATATTGACCAGGTTATCAGTTACAGTTCAGTATTTAGTTTCAGTATGTTATAAACTTGATCACTACATTTAATTAGTTCATATTCGGCATGTTTAGCATATTCTTTATGTTTATCTTATATCATTGATCCGTATGCTTTATTTCAGTAATGTATATATCTTATTCAGCTTTATTCTATCGTGCATGCTTAGTACCTTTCAAGTACTAGCGCATACTCTGCACTACATCTTCTAGTGATGTAGGTTCAGGTACTCAGTATCCAGATCACGCTTAGATTAGCTCCCGATCTCCAGTTCAGCAGCATCAGTGGTGAGTCCTCATTCTTCGAGGACAATTGACATATTATCCTTTTATTTCCAATCTTAAGTTTCAGTTTTGGTAGAAGTTAGATAGGGGCATGTCCTAGCGGCTCTAGTCAGTTAGAGGCTTTCATTCAGACATAGTATTAGATTTCAGCTTTACTTTTGAGTTTGATCTTCCAGTTGTTATTAAACTCATAGTCTTTTATATATTCAGATCAGTATTGGGTATTCCCCACTTTAAGTTAATTATGGTTTTAAGCTTCCGCATAGTATATTTTATTCAGTAATCTTTTAGTATGCTTATGATATGCCAGCTCAGGGTTAGCTTGGGGTCACTTGTGATCCTAGGTCCCATGTTTACGTCCAGGGGGTAGCCTCGGGACGTGACACTTCTGCCCCGGGGCTGCCATCCATAATTATACAGATTGCTTCACTTAGATTCTTTAATCTTTGAGATTGTTGTTTTGGTGGTCATAATCATTTTTTAGATTTGGAACTACAGACCAGTAGTAGAAGACATGAAAATAATAACTTTAAGGCGATAACAATGACATAAGGAGCAATGTAACATCAATGCATTACTTATGAGCTTAAATGACAAAATCGACTTTAATTAACTAAGAGGAGAATTCACCAAGCTTGATTTTGCAATTTCCATTTTTATACTAGCACATATGAGGATAACTACAGAAGTATAAAGTAATGAACATATAATGAAGTAACTATACATACTAAGTAGAGGGGGAAATATTGTTAGCTATTTGGAGATCGTACGTTGCCACTATGTTTCCTTTACTAGGAATAAAACTTAGAAAATTCACTTCTTTGATATAAATCGCAAATATCAGATTTCATACCAAGGAATATGGAATCGAATAGCCTTACATACCTTATTCTCTGACCAGTACAACTATCACGATTCAACCTCTCCTTTTAGGTTTTAATCTACAATATAAGTCATGATAAACTAAAATCAGCAGCTATTACACTGTGGACCTCGTAAAACAGTAGCTAACTTTGACGAACAATGAGCCCATACAACCCTTAAACAAATGTGTATCACCACACCCTCCTTCTTCGTCCAATACATACCTTATATATTCTTTCCCAAGTTTCCCCAACAGCAATACGCATAAAACAACCCCAAATATTATTTATCAAAGCAACTAAATATTGAACTCACCATTCCTTAAGTTCTTAATAACAACATACCCATAATTCTTTACTCGAGTTCATGCATAAGGAGGAGAAAAATAGAGCAGGCACCTTACCTCAATTTATGCAACTTTTCTTTTTAATTTGTATTCTTCAAGAACTTCAACTTCCCTTCACACTTGAATAAAGAATAAGAGAAAAGTATCTTAATAAACAAGGAAAGTGAGAACTAGTGTAACATCCCAACTTAGAAAGAGCTAAATTTAGAAAAACTAATTTGGAAACTACTAATTTGAAATTTGTTCAAGTTAAGCTTAAGTTGTGAATTTTGGATCAACTTCAAACGACCATAACTTTCAGTACAAGATAAGTTAAGTGTCCCATAAGATATCAAACGAAAGGTCTTGGAATCCTCTTTCAACCGCCACTGAGTTTGATAAATTTTGAGTTCAAATGAGCGAGATATTCCCATCTGAAGTCTGCCTGTCCAGTTAAGAAAAGTTACCCGAATTAATGAGCGGTATTTTGGTCTTTTTCTTACCCCATCAGCTTAAAACATATTTAGTAATATTTTAAGGTCAAATCTAATTTGGGTTAGTTTACAATCCTAAATTACTCTTAGGGTTTTTAGAAGAGTTCAAAAGGGGAAAATAGGAAAAGTTCAAGGCGTTCGTCAAGATTCGTAAGATTTGTAGAGGAATTTCGCCAAATTAAGGTATGTAAGCTTTCATAGTGTTGGGTTCATTCACCCACACACCAATCATGTAAATTTCATCTGTAATTTAGTTCTTGAGGTTGAATTATTTGAATTCTTGATGGTGTTCTTGAGGTTTTGTTCTTCATGCTTTGTTATAAAGTTTGATGAATTTTGAGGTGAGAATTTCGATTGAATCTAAGGAAATATTTAGAAAAATAATTGATTCTAGGTGAGTTTAGTCAGAAAACGAGAAGAAAAATCTGTCGGGAAGTTTTGGGGAAAGGTTGGGGTGACACGCCCTAGACGTGCCACGGGGTTTGGGCGGCGCACCAGCAGTGCGCCAAAACCCAATCTCTGAAGTTCAGGGGTTGGTACCTCGCGCTAGCAATCCGCCAAGGTCGTCTACCCCCAACTTTTTTCCGCCAGTTACTCCATTTGAGTCCTCTTAAAGTGTACATTCACAACCTACTAATTCTAACTACTCTAAACTACATTTAAACATCAAGAGATCATTCATACAATGAATCATAACCCTTGAATTCATAATTCATAATTCAAATTCAAGGTAGAGTTAAGAGTAAAGTCTTGAGAGTTCTTTCGAGTCATTTTGAGAATTCTTTTACAATCTTTTAAAACTTGTTTTAAGACTTGAGTACTTGAGTTTTAGGATGAGGAGAGTTGAGTTTAATTTTTCAAAATGAATATATGGGAACTAAGTATTCCCAAGAGTAAATGTTTTCAAATTTAAAATGAGAGGAAACATCAATTTCCAAAGGAGTTCATGAGGATTTTTTTTAGTATAATCTCCTTTAAGAGAACCTTTTGAGTAATAATGTCAAAGCTTGAGGATGAGGAAATTTTTTTAAACATATGAGCTGAGTTATATTTTTGGGAGTAGTATTGAGCACCGCTTTGGGGTCGAGTTCATATAACTCAAAGTCTTCATAAACCATGTAGCCAACGTGGGTAGAAAGGGTAATATTTTTTTTAGATGATTCCTTATTGTTTTTTAAACATAGCTTAGTGGATCCACTTAGTTTAGGATATCTTATACTCCGTCAAGGTATAGGACTGTTTTGGCAGTGTGGGCGAGATGATGTATCATCGCATAACTCATAGTGATGGTTGTCGATTAGAGAATATCCCAAATTGAGTTATTTTTGTATCTTTAAATACAAACTGTGTTATTATCGTATTTTAAAATATGCTGAGTTGTTATCTACTATTTTGAAAGCTTTCTTTATAATGTATCTCTATTTTTGCTTTTATACTGAAATGAGTTGAGTGTCCTTGAGTTGAGTTAAGGTGAGTTTGTTTTCCTTTTTATCAGTTCAAGCTTGCAGGTTATGTTCAGTATTCCCCTTACATGTTCGTACATTTCATGTAATGATGCCATTTGGCCTGAATCTTTCATGATGTAGATATAAGTAACCAGGATTATCAACTAACACTTCGTTGATCCAGTCGAGTTCCAAATTTGCTTGGTGAGCCTCCTTGATTCTAGAGGATTCCCATTTACTTTTCAGTTTAGTTAGGATGTCGTGGGTCTTGTCCCAACTTCAATCATAGTTTTAAGAGGCTTCATAGATAGATAAACAGTAGCAGTTGAGAGGTCTTTTCATTTCTACTGTTTAATGTTTAAAGACTTGAGTTGCCTCTTTTGGCCAGTGAATGTTTTACATAAAATATTCTGAGTATCTATTTTGAGACATTGAGTTAAAACTTTACTTTTAAAGTTCTTTTATTGTTGAGTAAGTCTTTCCCTGAGTATTGACCTAGGTCAAGGGTTCGCTTGGGGCCAACAATGGTTCTCGAGTGTCGGCCAAGTCCAGGGAGTAAGCTTGAGGCGTGACAAATTTGGTATCAGAGCACAGAGTTCAAGAGTCCTAGGGTGTCTATGGAGTTGTGTCTGTAGAGTCCTAGTTATCAGTGTGAAGCATGCCATATCTATAATCAAGAGGCTACAACATTTAGGAACTATCTCACTTCTTTCATACTTTTTTCTTGCGACAGAGTTCAACTCTATAAAGTTTCTTTCTAATTCGTGCTTGCTCGTATCTTTCAGATCATGCCTCCACAAAGAGCTGTCTGAGGTCTTCTTTCTAGGAGGAATGTTAATTCTCATGATCAAGGGGTCCCCAATGCACCAGAAGTGCAACCCCAAGGAGAGGTCACTAGTGCTAAGTTTCGGGATGCTATCTGGATGTTGAGTCAAGTGGTGACAACCAAGATAGGCAACAGAGAGGGAATCGATAGAATGTGGCTAATACATCTAGGATCTGTGAGTTCTTAAGGATGAATTCTCTAGACTTCACCGGTTCAAGTGTCACTGAGGATTCGAAAAACTTGTGGAAGATTTGCAGAAAGTGTTAGAGGTAATGCATGTTGTAAATGTTGACCATTTGGTGCACCAATTGTGAGCTGGGATGTGTTCAAAGAGGCCTTCATGGGGTGTTTCTTTCCTCGTGAGCTAAGACAGGCAAAAGTAAGAGAATTCCTCACTCTAAAGCAGGAATCAATGAGTGTGCATGAGAACAACCTCAAGTTCACCCAACTATCCTGTTATGCTCCAGAGATGGTTGCTGACATGAGGAGCAGGATGAGTTTGTCTGTGTCTGGGTTATCTCTTCTGTCAAGCAAAGAGGGTAAGGCTGCGATGTTGATAGGGGACATGGACATAGCAAGGTTGATGATCCATGTGTAATAGTTTGAGGAAGATAATCTGAGGGATAGAGAAGAGTTTCGAAACAAGAAGGCTAAGACAACAGGAAATGATCCGGGCAGTAGAAGAGTAATGCAAACTGGCCATCCTTTCAACAAAAGCCAAATGGACCTGCTCCATCGTTTGCTAGTGCACCTGCACCAAAGAATAGAGGCGCGTTCAGGAATCAGAATTCTTAGAACTTCAGAGCTAGACCTGCACAATCTCAAGATAGTTTGGCAGAAAGAGGTAATTGGACTCCTGCATGTGCTAAGTGTGGTAGGAACCACCCAGGAGCGTGTCGTGATGGCTCCACTAATTGCTTCAAGTGTGGTCAAGTAGGTCACTGATGAGAGAGTGCCCAAAGAACATGCAGGGTAATGGTAATGGGGGCAATAGAGACCAATCTTCTTAAGTGGCTCTGCCAGACAAAGCTTCACCTAGATGAGGTACTTCAGGAACAGGCGAAAGAGCGAACCGTTTGTATGATTTCACCAGTCGCCAGGAGCAAGAGAATTCACCAGATGTTGTAACTGGTAAGATCAAAGTCTTTACTTTTGACGTTTATGCTTTACTTGATCCTGGTGCGAGTCTATCTTTTGTGAGTCCCTATGTTGTTATAAGGTTCGAATTTATTCCCGAACAACTTCTTCAGCCCTTTAGTGTTTTCACACCTGTTGGTGAGTCTATTCTAGCTGAGAGAGTTTATCATGATTGTACTATTTCTGTCAATCACAAGGACACCATTGGTAACTTAGTCGAGTTAGATATAGTGGACTTTGATGTTATTCTAGGTATGGACTGACTTTATCCTTGTTATGGCTCAGTTGATTGTAGAACTTGAGTAGTTAAGTTCCAGTTTCCTAGTGAGCCAGTTATAGAGTGGAGGAGTAGTTCAACAGTGCCTAAGGGTCATTTTATTTTGTACCTTAAGGCGAGAAAGTTAGTTTACAAGGGGTGCATCTATCACTTAGTCTGAGTTAATAACTTAGTGTTGAGACACCACCTATTCAGTCAGTTCCAGTTGTGAGTAAGTTTCCAAAGGTCTTCCCACATGATCTTCCCAAAGTCCCTCCTGAGAAAAAAATAGACTTCGGTATAGATGTCATTCCTGATACTCGTCATATCTCTATTCTTCCATATAGGATCGCTCTAGCTAAGTTGAAAGAGTTAAAAGAGCAGTTGAAGGACCTTCTTGAGAAAGGTTTCATTCGATAAAGTGTCTAACCTTGGGGTGCTCCGATCTTATTTGTGAGGAAGAAAGATGGTTATTTTAGAATGTGTATAGATTACCATCATTTGAACAAGGTTACTATCAATAATAAGCATCCCCTTCTGAGAATTGATGATCTTTTCGATCAACTTCAGGGTGCAACTTGTTTTTCTAAGATATACCTCAGATCTGGCTATCATTAGTTGAGTGTAAGAGAGAATGATATTCCAAAGACATCATTTAGGACCCGCTATGGTCATTATGAGTTTCTAGTCATATCTTTTGGTTTGACTAATGCTCCTGCAGCGTTCATGGGTTTTATGAATATAATGTTTAAGCCTTATCTTGATATGTTTATTATTGTATTCATTGATGACATTTTGATTTATTCAGGAATGAAGAGGATCATGCTAGTCATCTTAGAGTAGTTCTCCAAACTCTCACGAATAGAGAGTTGTATGCTAAATTCTCTAAGTGTGAGTTTTGGCTTGAGTCAATAGCATTCTTAGGCCACATTGTTTCTAGTGATGGGATTCAAGTTGACACTTAGAAAATTAAGGCAATGCAGAACTATCCTAGACCCACATCTCCAACTGATATTAGGAGTTTTTTAGGATTAATTGGTTATTATAGAAGGTTTGTCGAGGGGTTCTCATCTATTTCATCCCCTTTGACCAAGTTGACTCAGAAAATAGTTAAGTTTCAATGGTCTAAAACTTGTGAGAAAAGCTTTTCGAAATTGAAAACTAGGTTGGCTATTGCCTAGTTTTGACCTTACCAGAAGGTACGCAAGGTTTTTTTATGTGTTGTGATGCGTCCAGAGTTGGAATGGGTTGTATATTGATGCAGATGACAAAGTTATAGCTTATGCCTCTAGACATCTTAAGATTCACGAGAGGAATTATCCAACCCATGACCTAGAGTTAGCTGTTGTAGTGTTCGCTTTGAAAATATGACGTCACTATCTTTATGGTGTTCATGTAAATGTGTTCACCAATCATAAGAGCCTTCAGTATGTATTCAGTTAGAAAGAGTTGAATCTTAGACAAAGGATATAGTTGGAGTTACTCAAGGATTATGATATGAGTATTGTCTATCACCTATGTAAGTCTAATGTTGTTGTTGATGCTTTGAACAAATTGTCTTTGGGTAATACCATCCATGTTGAGGAATGTAAGAAAGAATTAACCAAATATCTGCACAGACTTGCACGATCGAGAGTTCGGTTAATGGATTCCAATGAAGGTGGAGTGGTGGTGATGAATAGGGTTGAATCATCATTAGTGTCTGAAGTGAAAGAGAAACAAGACCAATACCCTATTTTGCTTGAATTAAAGGCAAATATTCATAAGCAGAAAGTGATGGCTTTTGAACAAGGGGGAGATGGTGTATTGAGGTATCAAGGTAGACTGTGTGTACCAAAGGTGTATGAACTCATATAGAGGATCACGGAGGAAGCTCATAGCTCTAGATATTCTATCAATCCTGGTTCCAGAAATATGTATTGTGACTTGAGGGAAGTCTATTGGTGGAGTAGTATGAAGAGGTGTATTGCGGAGTGCCCGAATTGTCAACAAGTCGAGGTAGAGCACCAGAGGCCCGGTGGTATGGCTCGAAACATAGAACTTTTGGAATGAAAGTGATAGATGATCAATATGGATTTCATTACTGGTTTACCACGATCTCACAGGCAGCATGATTTGATTTGGGTGATTGTAGATCAAATGACTAAATCAGCCTATTTATTACTGGTAAAGACTACTTTTTCGACATAGGATTATGCCAAATTATATATTCAAGATATAGTCAGACTTCATGGAGTTCCGATGTCTATTATTTCAGATAAAGGTGTGTAATTCACCGCACAATTTTGGAAGTCTTTCCAGAAGGGTCTAGGTTCAAAGGTGAACCTTAGTTATGCTTTTTATCCTCAAAATGATGGTCAAGCAGAGTGTACGATTCAGACTTTAGAGGATATGTTAAGGGCGTGAGTGGTCAATTTCAAGGGTAGTTGGGCTGATCACTTACCTCTCATTGAGTTTGCTTACAATAACAGTTATCACTCTAGTATCCAAATGGCTCCCTATGAGGCTCTTTATGGGAGAAGATGTAGATCTCATATTGGATGGTTTGAGGTTGGTGAGGCTAGGTTGATAGAACCAAACTTGGTTCATCAAGTTATGTAGAAGGTGAAGAATATTCAAGAGAGATTGAAAACAGCACAGAGTCGTAAGAAATCCTATACAGATGTTAGGAGAAGACACTTGGAGTTTGAGGTGGATGATTGGGTTTATTTGAAGGTTTCACCCATGAAGGGTATTATGAGGTTTGGCAAGAAGGGAAAGCTTAGTCCCCGGTGTATTGGTCCTTATAGGATATCCAAGAGGATTGGCAATGTAGCCTACGAGTTGGAGCTACCCCCAGAGTTAGTAGCAATCCATCTGGTATTTCACATTTCTATGTTGAAGAAGTGTATGTGCGATCCTTCACTTATTATACCTACTAAAAATATTGGTATTAAGGACAACCTATCTTATGAGGAAGTACCCGTTCGGATTCTAGATCGTCAGGTTCGCAAGTTGAGAACCAAGTAGGTAGCATCAGTCAATATCTTATGGAGGAATCCGTTTGTTGAGAAAGCTACTTGGGAGGCTGAGGAAGATATGAAGAAAAGATACCCACATCTCTTTAAGATCAGAGAAATTCCAGACCAAGGTACTAATTCTTTTCTTGGTACTCTTTAAGTTGAAATGTTGTGTTAATTTGCATGTTGGGTGTTTGAGGTGGGTGTTAGATGTTACCACCCTTAGTCTACTTAGAGTAATCTAATTTGAGGACAAATGTTCCCATGGGGAAGATATTGTATCATTCCGCCTTAGAAAGACCTAAATTCAAAAAGAACTAATTTGAAAAGAGCTAATTTGAAATTTGTTCAAGTTAAGCTTAAGTTGTGAGTTTTGGGTCAACTTCAAACGATCATAACTTTCGGTACACGATGAGTTAGGTGGCCTATAAGATATCAAATGAAGGGTATTGGAATCCTCTTTCCAATGCCACCGAGTTTGATAAATTTCAAGTTCGGATGAGGGAGATATGCTTGCTTGAAGTCAGTCTGTCCAGTTAAGGAAAGTTACCCGAATTAATGAGGGGTATTTGGTTCTTTTCCTTATCCTATTAGCTTAAAACAATTTTAGTAATATTTTGGGATCAAATAATTTGGGTCTGTTTTACAATCCTAAATTACACTTAGGGTTTTGAGAAGAGTTCAAAAGGGGAAAAGAGGAAAGGTTCAAGGCGTTCATGAAGATTCGTGAGATTTGTCGAGGAATTTTGCAAAATTAAGGAATGTAAGCATTCATAGTGTTGGGTTCATTCACCCACATGCCAATCATGGAAATTCCATTAGTAATTTTGTTCTTGAGGTTGAATGATTTGAATTCCTGATGGGTGTTCTTGAGGTTTTGCTCTTCATGCTTTGTTTATGATGTTTGATGAATTTTGAGGTTAGAATTTCGATTGTTGAGAGTTGTTCTTGAGGAAAAGTAAGTAGATTTTTGTGTACTTGTATTGGGTAATTGAATCTAAGGAAAAATTGAGGAAAACAATCAATTCTAAGTGAGTTAGGGTCAGAAAACGAGAAGAAAAATCCGTCGGAAAGTTCTGGGGAAAGGCTGGGGCAGCGTGCCCTAGATGCGCTAGGAGGTCTGGGGCGGCATGCCAACAGTGCACCAAAATCCAATCTCTGAAGTTCAGGGGCTGGCGCCCCGCCCTAGCAGTGCGCCAGAGTCGCCTGCCCTACCCTTTTTCTGTCAATTGCTCCGTCTGAGTCCTCATAAAGTGTACCTTCACTCCCAACTGATTCTAACTACTCTAAAGTACATTTAAACATCAAGAGATCATTCATAACATGAATCATAACCCTTGAAGTCATAATTCAAATTCAAATTCAAAGTAGAGTTAAGAATAAAGTCTTGAGAGTTCTTTCGAGTCATTTTGAAAAGTCTTTTACAATATTTTAAAACTTGTTTTAAGACTTGAGTACTTGAGTTTAAGGATGAGAAGAGTTGATTTTCATTTTTCAAAATGAATATATGAGAACTAAGTATTCCCGACAGTAATTTTTCCACATTTAAAATGAGAGGAAACATCGATTTCCATATGAGTTCATGAGGAGTGTTTTTGAGTATAATCTCTTTTAAGATAACCTTTTGAGTAATAATATCAAAGCTTGAGGATGAGAAAATGTTTTTAAACATATGAGCTGAGTTATATTTTTGGGAGTAGTATTGAGTAGCGATATGGGGACAAGGTCATAAAACTAAAAGTCCTCATAAACTATGTAGCCAACGTGGGTAGAAAAAGGTCATACTTTTTAGATGATCCTTATTATTTTTAAGCATAGCTTAGTGGATGCACTTAGTTGAGGATGTATTATGCTCCAAACAGGTATAAGAGAGTTTTGGTAGTGTGAACGAGATGCTGTATCATCACATAGCTCATAGTGATGGTTGTCGATTAGATAATCTCCCAAATTGAGTTATTTTTGTATATTTACATACAAACTAAGTTATTATCTACTGTTTTGAAAGCTTTCTTTATAATGTATCTCTACTGTTGCTTTTATACTGAAATAAGTTGAGTATTCCTGAGTTTGAGTATCCCTGAGTTGAGTTGAGGTGAGTTTGGTTTCCTATTTATCAATTCAAGCTTGTAGGTTATGTTCAATGTTCCCCTTACATGCTCGTACATTCCATGTACTGAAGCCATTTGGCCTGCATCTTTCATGATGCAGATACCAGGATCATTAACCGGTGCTTCGTTGATCCAGTCGAGTTCTAGATTTGCTTGATGCGCCTCCTTGCTTCTGGAGGATTCCCATTTACTTTTCAGTTTAGTTAGGATGTCGTGGTCTTGTCCCGACTTCCATCATAGTTGTTAGAGGCTTTATAGATAGATAGACAGTAGTAGTTGAGAAGTCTTTTCATTTCTAGTGTTTAATGTTTAAAGACTTGAGCTGCCTCTTTTAGCTAAGAAATGTTTTACATAAAGTATTCTGAGTATCTATTTTGAGACATTAAGTTTAAATTTTACTTTTAAAGTTCTTTTATTGTTGAGTAAGTCTTCCGCTGAGTATTCAGCTAGGCCAAGGGTTCGCTTGGGGTTTGCAATGGTTCTTGAGTGCTGGCCACGTCCAGAGTGTATGCTCAGGGATTGACAAGTAGCTTGTGGAAACCTTCTGCCTTTGTACTTATACTTGAGCATAAATTAACATATTTTCCTAATCATCCATTGGAGAATTAAGCTAAATCCATAAGTGTTTTCACTTACCTTGTCTTGCAAAGATGAGGGTTTTTTCAAGATCCCTAGAAGAAATTTTAAGGTTGTTGTTTTAATCCTTAAGAGAAAAGAGAAAGAGAGTGCTAGAGTTAATTCTCATTTTTTATGTGTTAAAAGGAGTGGAAATAGCAACCAATTCTTATCTTATATTGAGCTTTCTTGACCCTTAAAAATATCCTCTAGAACCTCCTTCTTTTTAGCTTCATTTTCAGCCACTAATTGGTCAAGTAGGTGATGCACCTGCTTATGTACATCAAGTTGTTCAAAAGGTCAAAGTAGGTGATTCACCTACTTGCCCTTTTCCTTAGTTGGGCTTAACTTACATTGGGCCTTGGTAGATTTGGCTGCTGGGTTTTAATTTCATTTTTATTTTATTTAACTTAGTTTGGGCCTCAAGTGAGTCCATTAACATAGGCCTGAATCTGATCCATTTTATCCCTTATTCTTCTACTCAAGTTGGGCCAGAATTAATGCAAGTAGGTGGTAGTGTACTTGGCCCAATATGATCAAAGAATCTTAGTAGGTGATGCACCTACTTGGTCATTTAAGTTGGTCAACAAGTTTAACTAGGTGATGCAACTACTTGTCACCTACTAGCTTAGTTAAGTCAAGCAAGCAACTCACTTATATTAATCCACTCTCTAAATATTAATCCTTTTCTCTTTGAGCTTTAAACTCAATTACCACTTTACTATCTCGAGTTTAAATACTTCTGTCAGGGTTAACTTGGAGTACATATGCTGAAACGTGCAAGGCATCACATCACCTTCCAAGCTAGTTTAAACTAACACTAATCTTATATACATGGTCCCTCACCTATATGATATGTCTATGTCAAGTATCATATGAATAGAACTAGCATATGCGTAATATATGATGATACAACTTGATTCATTTGCTTGTTGATTGTGACTGTTGAGCCATGGATATTAGGCATAGTGAGTCGTGCATTGTAGAATTGCTAGGTTGGTTTGATTTTTGTGTAGATTGTAGTTTGAGGAGGTTTGGTTGGAGTGTAAGGGGTATTCGATTTCTAGCTAGATGTCTTGTTTATTAGGTTGCTTCCTGGGTACCATGTTGTTGGTACTCACCGCTTGCTTTTACACTTGTGTAGGTTTTGAGCCCGAACCCGTGTGATCTTCTTCTTCTTCTTCTTCTCATGACATTCGAGGCTCGTTGGAGGATTTGAAAGGTAGACGCTTGTCGTCTTGGTGGGTCCTCTTTTCCTTTTTCCCTAAAGCTTTGTTCTATTTGAAAAACAAAGATTGAGACTTGTATTTATCTTTCAAATTCTGTATTTTCATTAGTGGCTTGTACACATAACAACTAGGTTTTAGGGTATTGTTTAGAATTAATAAGTTTTTCGCCTTTGTCTTGTTCTTGCTTTACTGTTTTCTGCATTTCTTTTGTTTTCGTTGGGTTGAGACTAACTTGTCTTAGAGGAATAGACAAGTGTCATCACATCCATTTTTGGGTCGTGATAGTATTGAAATGTTGGGAGATGACATAAATGCCTATTTGTTAATACTGTGGAGTGTTTGAATTTATTTTTCAATAGCTTATAAGCTAAAAAATAAAAATCATAAGTTGAGTTTTGACTTTTAACTTATTTTTGTAAATTTTAAATAAAAAAGAAAATACTTAAAAATACTTTTTGTCTTTATGAGATAACTCCAAAAATTTTAAAAACAGAATCTAATAGTCAACTGATGTGTCTGGATCGACTTTTTTTTAGCTTATAAGCTGTCACTTCTTTTTTTTCCGACAACTCCAAAAATAAAAAAGATCTTAAATATCAAAAGCTACTTTAGTGTTTGGTCATAACTTTCCAAATATTTTTGACAAATTAAATTTTAAAATAAGTCAATTCAAACGCCTTCAAAAACTTTTTAGTCAAAACACTCAGGGTCTGTTTGGAAAGCCACCAGGTAATTGGAATTGATGTAATTACTAGGATAGTAATTCCTAGCCTAGTAATTACGCTGATCTGTTTGTTTGTCGCATTGTAATTATAAGTGTACTGTTTGGTTGCACAAGTGTAATCATAAGGTTCTATTGAATTTTAAAAATAAAAATTAATTATTTAAATTAAAAAATTATATTAGACAAATAAGGGACTTTATAAATGATATTAAATTGAATATTTAAGATATATATTGTCTTTTAAAAATATATTAATTGATAAACATATGCTCTTAACTAATATTATAAAAAATAATTGATTTATTTTTTCAATTTAGTATATTTTAATTAAATTAATCATAAAACTAAAAATATAGAATTTATATAAACATCATGAAATGCATGTTTGACAAAAAAATTAATATTATAAACATAATGTCATAAAATTCTAAAACATTTGACAAAAAGATAATCTATCAAGTCTAACTTTAAAAAATAGCTTGCAATGTAAAATATCGAGTCAATACTCCTAAAACAAATGAAATTGAAATATAACGTAAGTTCTAAATTCAAAACAAAATTTTAACATAATACTCTTATGTCAAATTTCAACATAACATACATAAATATGATTTAAAAGAAAATGAAAACGTAAGTCCATAACTTTATTCAACAACGAATTCAACTTTAATTTAAAAATTATTTACTAACAAAATTATACTAATACTTTTTTAGATAATACGAAAAATGGCATGAAATCACGTGAATGTAAATGTTGAGAATAAGAAGGAAATGAAATAAAAATAATAAAGAATATTTTTAGAATATATTAGAATAATAAAAATAAAAGAGAATTTAAAATAATAAAAATAAAAAAACACTAAAACGAAAAAAATTTAAATAGAAATAAAAGTAAGAAATTAAAAAGTAATCAACTTGTAATTACCCCCCCCCCCCCCCCCCCCCCCCCCCCCGTGAATTGGAGAGTGTAATTACACCCTGCCAATTACACTCAATTACTTGTTGTTCGGGTAATTACATGATCAACAAAATAGGACAAACAATGTAATTACACCCAATTACTAGGGTGACCTTCCAAACAAGCCCTTAGGGATCGTTTGGTAGAGTGTATTAGCAAGAATAATGCATGCATTAACTCTAGGTATTATTACTCTTTTATTTGGTACACTTTACACTCTATTGTGTATTGAATAGTGTATTACAAATACTATGAATTCTCTAAGTATTAGTAATACAAAAAGAATTTAATGCATGTATTAGCATGATTAAAGACCAATTACCGTTCAAAAACACTTTTACATGTTTTCCACCATAATGATGGAAGATATATTTGTAAATAAATATTTTTATACAATATATACTATTTTTAATACATCAAACCAAATAATACAAAAGAAATAATCTATACATAACTAATACAAACATAACTAACACAAATCTTTCTAATACAATTATTATTAATATACTTTATTAAACATTATTTTTATATACTCTGCCAAACCAAACGATGCCTTAAAATGAAGCAATGCAAACTAATTGGTTATAATTAACACAAGGGTATTTTGGAGAAGTAAAAAATAGGTAGATTGCAATATATAGATACATTTTCAGTTTCAGGATTAAAGCAAACATACAGTACTTCATTGCAGTCTTTCGTCTCCTCTTCTGCTGTGTGTTGAGGCGTTCGAAGCACGCAACAATGGCACCCAGAGGAAGACCCAGAAAGGTTTGAAATTTCACCTTTTTTTTCTTTGCATTGTGCTATACTGTTTTCTTCCACTGTTGACTGGTTTTATTCGCAGCGATTAAGCCGAATGGACGCAGCAACTGATGCCATGACAGCTTTCGGATTTGACGAACGGCTTGTTCAGAAAACAGTAAAACAACTTCTGAAGGTAAGCGTTAAGAATCTAGTGGGTTTCCCTGTTTTGGTTGCCTACGTGATTTTGGAACCATGGAACTCGTTAATCCTGCGATTTTCTGGATTATGCGTTCTTCTTTTGGGCTTAACCTAATGGGTTACGTGAAATTTTGCTTATATATCGTCACTATTTTTAAGGAATACGGTGGAGATGATGGATGGGCCTTTATTGAGGAATATGGCTACAAAGAACTCATTGAAGCTATTCTTCGTGATCAAGAGAGCAATGATGAAGACTCTACGAAACAAAAGGTTCAAAACTCGATGACTTTTGCTGAAATTTTTTCTTTGGGGAAAATGTTTTACTAATCAATTCTGTGTTATTTTCCAGCTTTGATTGGATATAATAGTAAATGACAAATTGTAATTGTACGAGGAGTAGATAGGTGGACTGCGTTTTAGTGATCATTTTTCCTATTAAAAATTTGACAACAATGTCTAATTATTGATTAAAACAAGTATAGCAACAGTGTCTGTTGATTGAAGCCAATTATAGGTAGTAAGAGTTGGGATATTTGTGCATGGGAAGGAAGATATGTTCTGATTTGGTGGAAAATATTTTCCTTGAAGAGAATAGTTTTCTCAACATAGAGAAATACTAAAATATAATTCCATCAAGGAATATATATGTTTGATAAACATTTTTGTCTGTACCAAATGCTCCCAGTCCTACAATTTTGAGTCTTGCTATGAATTTTACATGTATTAAGAAGCATAAACCTGCAGCTTTTAAACACTGTTCATGAGAAGGCAGATTGTAAGCATGACTTGGAAGTTTCTTTTCCACCTATATCAATTGATAAATTGATCATTGGGACTCATTTTGTTTGACAGCTAAATTTGTTCTTATTATGAATGTTAAAAACGTTTGTCTATTCAGTTCTATCTCCATTCATTCAACATAGCTACATACCCAAATTACATTACAGTATTTTTTAAAAGTAGAATCGAAACCTTTTACTGTAAATGAAATATGATTTTCTGTGAAACCCTGTTTTAAGTAATGTATACTGACCTATATAAGCATATTGGATAAACTCATCTTACTATATTGGAATCCTTTATTTTCTTATGTAAGATATACCAGTAGGGTAGAACTAATTCTGTCCAACGTATATTTGAAGATAAAATTGAGTGTCAAACTGATGATTATTATTTCCTTTAGTTCGATGGATCTGAAACTATTCTACTGGTCTGTATATCCAAGTAATAATCCCTTCTTTGAACTGGAATCTGCTAGAGATGTGTGTTGGTTCAAGCTATTAACAAAACTCCAGCAGAAATATATTTTAAGAAATTACTAAAAGTCGGTGATGTTCCTTACAGCTATATTGCAAGCTTTTCTGCTAAATGGAGTTGAAGTGGAAATTGCATGTTAATGCTTGATCCATCAAATAGAGGACATTGTTTGTCTTTATTGTAGCATCCTGCAGGCTGTATCCTTGTGTCATCTAACTGTTGGTGAAGAACTGTCATCATGTCAAGTGGAGTCTACTGCTCAATTTTCCTCATTGCTAGTGTTTTGGCTGCTTGTGCCATTCATGAATTATTATATCTCGTGTTTACAGTAACCTGTGGTCTGTCAAATGTCTCCACTTCTGTTGGAGAAAATGGTTCCTTGAATTTGTTAAAAATTATGTAAACCATCTCATTTAAATCAATAAAGGTGGATCTTACCAGGGTGTATTTATAGGTTGGGGAATGGGTTCACGTGAATCCATGCTCCTCTTCATAGACCATGTATAACAATGCTATATTTTTTTAAAACTAGTTTTAGGGTACACACTCTGCGCATGTACATGAGTACAACTTCTAAAAATTACATAGATAGGAGTATTATACAATGTATTTGAGTTCCCAAAATAATGAATATTGATGTCATTTAGCTTTAGATCTATAAGAAAGAGATCCAACTCCACTGAAGTCCTCAGATACCTTATTATGTCTGTGGACTTTTATGAGAATATGAAAATTATTATTTTGTAACCTACTTAAATAAGCAAGTTACCGAAGTACTTTTGTCAAGATTCTTCAAAGATTTGTTGAATAAGACAAAGTACAAATATGATATGTAAATGTAGTATACTCCACGATTTCAGTGTTATCTTTTATAATCTTAAGCATTGAAATTTATCAAGTATTATTATTGTAAACCTTTTAAAGACTAAGTCCTCAATGAGATTTAACTTTTTAAATATTCTTGTGACATTGTATTTTTTTTTCTTATATTAATTTAAAGTTAAAAAAGAGAGAGTACAATATCATAATTAATTTAGACTACACCATTGCTCAACCTTTTTAATTGTGTCTGGGTTATCAATTGTGTCTAGTCCTTTAAGCCCCTGCCCTATGTAGTATGTAACAAACTTTAGCATAACAAAATTGTTTTACTATGTCACTTTCAGCTCCTAAAGTTTTAGCTACCCAGTTGTTTTTTATACCTGTTTTCTTTGTGCATTCTCTAATGTTAAAAAGCTTACAAATTACAATAACCTATGATGCCAATACTTGAATTGAAGTGGAGTTATAGAAGAATCTATTCCAGTATGAAATTTTTGTTATATTTGAAGTCATAAAACTAAAGACATAATAATTAAAATATAATTTTCGAATGTGAAATTTACTCTACATATAATAAAGAAGTCTATCAACATTTCCCTAGAGCTTACCATTATTTAGGTTGAGAGATAGACAAACAGATAGACAGATGGACAAACAAATAGATAGATGACCTTATCATTTACTCCCTCCATTTTAATTTTTTTGTTTAGTTTTTACTTGGCGTAGAGTTTAAGAAAGTAAAGAAGACTTTTGAATCTTGTGCTCTTAAATTAAAGATATGTAGAATGTACCAAAATATCCTTTAATCTTTTGGTCTTAAATGTATCATGTGGAAAGTTGAAATTAAAGAGTTGCCAAAAAAGGAAAGAGACTTCTTTTTGAAATAGACTAAAAAGGAAAGGAAGACAAACAAATTGAAACGGAGGGAGTAATAATTTTTCTAATATTTAGGACTTTGAAATCAATTAATATATATAGATATCTTAAACAAGTAACACCTAGAACTGCTTTTAGCAGTGTTGATTCACATATCCTGCAGACTGCACTAATAATGAATGTATATCTGTGATTAAAATATATCTCATCACAATCCTTCATGAAGTCCAAGACTGAAAATTATGGTTTTCCAAAGCTTGTAGTTTCATCTTCTGTATTACTTTCAGAGGCTGGTTTTCACATTCCATAGGTAGGAAAGCTTATACTATGCAAACTGATATCCATGTGAGGCAAAAATCTAGCGCTTCATTATTGTGGCGGTATTAATCACATCATAGAGTTACTTTTGGGCATGCCTCACCTTGTGTTTTGTTGAGTTGAAACAGTACTTAGAGGCTGTTTGTATTGGCTTATTTTAAGTGCTTTTAAGCCAAAATAGCTTTTAAGCACTTTTGAGTGTTTGGGTAAATTAAAAAAGTGCCTATAGGAATTTTTTCCAGATTTGTTTCTAATATGTGAGAAACCTGATGCTAGAGTGAGTGATTGTTGGACAAAACATGGATGGGACATATCTTTAAGAAGACTACTTAATGATTGGGAGGTGGAGAGGGTGGCAGCGCTACTGGGAAAACTAGCTGGAATGATTATAAGCAGAATAGCAACAGACAAGATCCTGTGGAAACATAGTAATGATGGAGTTTTTCTCAGTCAACAATGCCTACAAAAGAGGACTACAGGGGATGGCAGGGGGCCAAAATATAATTGGAATTACTTTTGGAAGAGTGACATTCCTACAAAAGTAAAATGTTTCGCCTGGTTAGTGATAAAGAGAGCATGTTTAACAGAAGTTCTACAGCAGAAAGGTAGTCAACTGGTCCCTAGGTGTTTTTTGTGCAACTTGACAGGGGAAACAAATAACCATCTCTTCCTGCATTGTAAGTTTACTACTCAAATTTTGGAACCTGTTTCTCAACATCACAAGCATGAACTAGACAATGCCAGAACATACATCAGATATGTTGAGCTCCTGGATTAGGAGGGGAGGCAGTAAGTGTCAAAAGAGATGGTGGAAGCTAATACCATCATGTGTATGGTGGTCAATCTGGAGAGAAAGAAATGGAAGATGTTTTGAAGATAGATTCAATTCCATCCACAAAGTTAAATGGAATTGTATAGTATCTCTACTTTTTTTTTGAGAAAGAATTATCTCTACTTTTTTGGTGTAAACAACTTTGTATAGATGATATAGATCAAATTATAGATTTGATAGGAAATCTGTAATTATTCCTTTTTGGAGGTAGCCAGCATTAAGGGTATGCTGAAGACTTCAACCTTACCAGTTTCAAAAAAAAAAAAAAGTTTTAAGCTACAATGGTAAAAATAAGCCAAAAGCCATAAGTTAGAGCTTTTGACTTATAGGTCAAAAGACAAAAGCCAATCCAAACATGCTCTTACTTTTTGAATCTTGGGGCTGTGCAGAGAGAGCTTATCATGTTTACTATCTTGATTTCCTAAGGAAGAATGAGAAATTGGAAGGCTTGCTTTGTAGAACCTGTTAGGATAAATTCTTGTCCTTTATGCTTCACAGTGACATACTATTTATTCAGTTTTATCTGTTATTCTTAATTGGTGAGTGTGCTAGATGATGCAGTCATCTCTTTCTTCTCTTGTCGTATTTATTTGATCTCGTTCTTTACTCCTCAGTGCTTTCTCTTAATGAAATCCATCCAGCTCATCTCGCTTACCCTGGACTCTCAGAACTAAAGGAAGCATCTTTTGTTCCCAGCTTTGTCTAAAATCGTCACCTGGTCTTGAGACTGTCGGCTATTAACAATACGAGCTGCTTCCCACTAGGAAATTAAGCTTTCTTTCTGCTGGAATTGCTAAAGCATCTTTTGTTCCCAGCTTTGTCTAAAATCGGCACCTGGTCTTGAGACTGTCGGCTATTAACAATACGAGCTGCTTCCCACTAGGAAATTAAGCTTTCTTTCTGCTGGAATTGCTAATCTTAACATACTTCTACTTCCACCATTGTCCTTTGTATGTATCTTTATTATTCATAAATCAACTCATAGATTGGCTTCTATCCTTTATTTATTGTCAGCACTACAAAATAAACAGGAAACAAGAAGCATGATGTATTTTTTTGAGTGAAACTCTAGGATCTATATTTCACTTTTGAACAAATATATAGTTCTGCAACTGCTAGCCTAAACTGTTTGATATCTATAACTACACGGCTGAGCTACATTTTCTTATCTTCCTTGAATCAGATATTTTTGTGAGTCTTGTTCAGGGTACATTAAAATGTTATTTCTGGTTAAGCTTGTATATATAGGGAATCAGCTATATGGTTTAATCTGTGTATAGCATGTCGTGCCAGTTGCATGAAATGATTGTTGATTCAAAGTTTTCACCTCTTCTTCGATATTGATATGATTGTTACTTGATATCATTGCCGCTAGAGTTGTATATGAATATGATGGATTAGCTAAAGACCTTGAATTATAGCAGGGTGTCTCCTCACAAGTGGAAAGAGCAGAAGATCCTGCTTTACAAAGCATCCTTGGTCCCTCAGGCACTCTCGTTGATTCCACAGACAACAAAGCTGGTACTACTGTCGGAGAAACGTCATGCTCTGAGCTTGTCAATGCACCAGCACCAATATATGTTGAGCTATGCAGAAACAAACAAGACATTTGCAGTACTGGTAAGGAACTGTTAGTGTGTACTAATTCTGCTGCTTGATTTGTCTAAGTTTCTGTTTATGGAGTAGCAATTTAGCTATCAAGCAATGGAAATCAGTTTAACAAAGTAGAAAAACACTTTGCCAAGCCAATACATGAGTAACATTCATCCAAATCAGATAAATTAATTTAGTATACCAACAAATCAAGGAAGATTAGAATACTTGGATTGCAAGTTCACTGATGAAACTCACGAGGCCGATGGGGAAGTGAGGCTTGATACCCAGGGTGGGGAGATTGATGATGATGTCACACATCGTATTGGTGTAGGGTGGATGAAGTGGGGGTGCGCATATGGAGTGATAAGATGGTGCCACCAAAACTTAAAGACAAGTTCTATAGGGTGGTGGTGTGGTAGTTTGACCAACTATGCTGTATAGGGTGGAGTGTGACCAGTTAAGAACTCTCACGTTCCAAAGATGAAAGTAGCGGAAATGAGTATGTTGAGATTGATGTGTGAGCTTACTAGGAAAGATATGATTAGAAATGAAGATATTTAGGATAAGATAGGAGTGACCTCAGCGGAGGATAAGATGCAAGAAACGAGGCTAAGATGGTTCGCGCATGTGATGAGGATATGCACGGATGCCCCAGTGTGGAGGTGTGATAGGTTTTGACTATGGATGGTTTCAGAAGAGATGGAAGTAGGACAAAATAAGTATTGTAGAGAGGTGATTAGACAGGAAATGACGCAACTTCAGCTTACCAAGGATATGATCTTAGATAGGAGGCTATGAAGGATATGGATTAGGGTAGATGGCTAGTAGATAGTTGAGAGTTGTCTCACTTACTGCTCCATGATAGTAGTTGTAGTTGTTTTTTGGTCTTCGATTTCTGTTACTATTTGTTTTTTCTTGTACTTCGATTGTAGTGTTATTTCATTGTTGTTATTGTTCTTTTTTAGAAGGCTTTGTCATGCTATCTTTAGTATTTTATCATAACTCTTCACTTCCATATTTCTTTTCCCAAACTGTTCTTCTGTGTTATTTTCTTGAGCTGAGGGTCTATCGGAAACAGTCTCTCTACCTTTTAAGGTAAGGTTAAGGTTTGCCTACACTACCCTTCTTAGACCCTACTTGTGGGATTACACTGGGTATGTAATTGTTAACAGAATAAGGAAGATATAATATTGCATTCTTTTCTACTGCAGCATTTAATTTTTTTTTCTTTTTTCACAATAGTCCACTCGTGCTGAAACTTGAATGTAAACTCTTGCTTCTTTTATTTATGAAACAGTAAGAGTGCCTATATGACTTTGAGGTCCATGTTACGAAAATTTCCCTAATAACCCTGTTTTGCATAAGTATTTTGCCCCCCACCAGTTGAAGGAGATGGAAATAGCTGGAAAGATGTAGTGGAAGGCCAAATCTCTACCCAGAAGGAGATGGGTAATGCTGTTTGCTGTGATGGTGGCAATTCCAAGAATCAAGTGCAATCAGGGAGCAACTCTCATGATTTTGCTTCACCTCCAACTTCCTCCCCCTGCCCAGTTAATTATTTGAAATTGTGTTCTGGGAGTCATGTGCAATTAGGGAATGACTATCCAACTGCTTCACTATGCCCGGTTAATCATGTCGCCCCTCCTGTTGATCATCACCCTACAGCTCTTCCTTCCTCAAAGGTAATCACAATTTTTAGTTTGCTATTTTTTTACATGGATTAAGAAGTATGAGTCAGTAGCCTTTTAAACAATGTTCATGATAAGTCATATTGTAAGCAGGACATGAAGTTCCCTTTCCAAATATATGAATTGCTACGTTCATACTGTTTGATCATGAATGGTTAAAAATCTGCCTATTCAGTTTTACCTGTATACATACATTCAACATGCAGGAAACAGCTTCCTGCAGGCTGTATACTTGTGTCATCTAATTTTATTGATGAATAATTGTCCTTATGTCATGAAGAGTCTATTGCCCATTCTTCCTCATTGTTATTGTTTGGTTGCTTGTTCCTTTCATGTATTATCCCTCGGGTTTTCTATAACCTGTGATAGTGATTATTCCATCATGTGGTCTCCTTTGCTGTTTGGAAAAATGGTTCCTCAAATCTGTTAAAAGATATGTAGAGCATCTCATTGAAATCAATATAAGTGGATCTTACTGCTAACTTAGGTTGCTCTAATCAATCATTTACGTGTTCTAGTATGAGGATCCACACAGTCATTTATAAATTTCTTTTTAACTTGATCTACTTGAGTATTTTGTCTGGGCATGATTTTCCGTGGCACAAATAGTAGATGCTTAGAGGGAATGATTTTCTGTGGCAGAAACAATAGATGCTTAGAACTGCTTTAAGCGTTATTGATTCACATATCCTGTGGGTCTGCACTAATAATGAATGTGTATTGGTGATTAAAGTACATCTTATCACAACCTTTCCTTCTAGCCCAAGACTGAATGTTATGGTTCTGCAAAGCCGGTAGATTCCTATTGCAGAGTCTGATTGGCACATCCCAAAGGCAGGGAATATTACACAATGTAGAGCTAAGTCTGTATGAGGTGCTAATCTAGCATTTCATTGTTGAGGTGGTATTAGTCACCCCATAGAGCTACTTCAGGGCATGTCTTGTGCTTGGTAGACTTGTAACAGTGCTTACATTGTAATTGTGGGATCGTGCAGAGAGAGGTTATCATATTTTCTACCCTGCTTCCTCCGGTATGAATGAGAAGATGGAAGGCTTGCTTTGTCGAACTTGTTAGTATAAAAATCCATTTCCTTTATTCCGCTCATCAACTTGCTATCTATTCATGTCTGCATATTTTTGACAATTGATTGGATCATGCTAGATGAATATTGGACTGAGTCTGACTTAAATGAAGCAACATGACAATAAGGATTTATATAGCCGACCCAAACTTGAATGAGGCAAAACTTATGCTGTTGATTTGAGCATGCTAGATGATGCAGTCACTTGTTTCTCTTATCGTGCTTATCTTTTTTTCTACTTTACGCTGAGTGCTTTCTCTTAGTTCGAGTTTATCCAGCTCATCACACTTGCTTCCCTTGGTCTCTTAGAAATAAACGAAGCATCTTTAATCCCAGCTTCCTCTAAAACATTCACCTGGTTCTGAGACTGTCAGCTATTAACAATAAGAGCTGCTTCTGAATCAAACCCAATAAGCAATTAAGTATTCTTTTTGCTGTAAATGTGAACCTTAAAGAACCCTATTTCCACCCTTGTCCTCTGTATGTATCTTATGTGTGATAAGTCAATTCATAGATTATGCATCTTATGTACCATAAGTCAATTGATGGATTGTCTTCTTCCTTTTATTATTGGTTACAACATACCAAAGAAGAAACAAGACACATGTTTTATTTCTGAGTCGAACTCCCGGATCTATATTTCACCTTTGAACACATAGTTCTTAGACTGCTAGTCTAAATTGTATGATATTTTTAACTACACGGGGCTGAGCCACATTTGCTTATAGTCTCCATTCGGGGTACATTTAGTTGTTATTTCTGGTTGAGTTTTGTATAAATAGAAAACTAGCTACAGGTTCATATCTGTATTGCATCGAGTGTCAACTGCCAACTATATGAAATGCAATGACGCTGATGAAAATTTTCATCTCTCCTTCAATATTGATATGATTATTACTGATGTTCATTGCACCTTCATTAATATATGCATATACTGGAATAGCTGAAGACTTTTGAGTTATAGCAGGGTTTTTCCTCACAAGATGAAAGAGCAGAAGACCCTGCTTTATTAAGTACCACTTGTCCTTCAGGCACTCTTAATTCCACAAACAATGAATCTGGCAATACTCTAGGAGAAACAGGATGCTCTCAGCTTGCTGATGCAGTAGAACCTACACACGAAGAGCTTTGTGGCAACAAACGAGACATTGGCAGTACCGGTAAGGAACTGATCGTCTGTGCTAATTCTACTTCTTGATTATGTGTAATTCGTCCATGGTGTAGCCATTTAGTTGCGAATGCCAAGCAATGGAAATCAGCTTAACAATGTAGAAAAACATTGAATCTGGCTCCCTGGCCATTCAACAGGAGATTCTGAAATTGCGGAGTGCTTACTCCCAATAATTATATTGAAGCGCATAATTGGTTCAAGATCATGAGACGTTAAGAATAAAGGAAGACCCCATTTATTTATCATCCTTTATTTAGAATCTTAGCCTATTATTTATTTATTTATAATTCAGATATTGTTTATAATTAATTGTTTGTTGGACCCATCAGATCAGTTAGCTAAAAAACGGATCACTCCTTTGCTTTTGGAAGACAGCCACATAGTTTCATTATCTCACTTCTAAGCCTTCTATTTCACTTTTATTCCATCTGTCATCTTTTAGGAATAAAAAAACATCCAAGCCATAGACCAATAGATTAGGGAGGTTGCACTATTGCATTCTTTTTTTTTTTTTTTTTTTAATTGTAACTGCAGCAGTTACATCGATTCCAATAGTTCAGTCGTGCTGGAACTTGGATTGTGAAATTTCCCTAACAACCCTGTTTTGCAGAAGTATTATGTCTCCCACCAGCTGAAGGATGTAAAGACATAGAGGAGGACCAAACCTCCTATATCCAGAAGAGGCCGGCTAATGTATTTTGCAATGATGGTGGAAATTCTGGGAGTCGAGGCAGTAACTTTAATGTTACTGTACCTCCAACTTCAGTTAATAGTGTGCCTGCCCCTGCTGATCATATCCCAACAACTCTTCCTTCCTCAAAGCGAGTTTGCCTTCAGCCACCAAGAAGGTCATTTCCTTGTTATGGCTGGATTGAAAGTGACAGTGAAGAGGATGCTGACGACTTCATACTATTACCACCAATGAAATGCGTAGAGATTTAGTAAATAAATAGTTGGGTTGTAGGGACTTACTTATTTAGCCAAAAGACCTTTTCAATCACCATGCTTGCTGCTTCTTCCATTTAGTTTCTCTTTTCGGTTGTCATAAGTAATAGACCATACATGAACCTTACGGATGAACTTCCACCATGGATGCCAGAGTTGTTCATTTTTCCTTATGTAATATCTCTACAACCTATCCAATATGACAGACAGAAAACTGTTGCTAGGGTAACCAACTGAATTCAATTCGATATTGGTTTTGCAATTTATTGCGCTTCACAATTTGGTTTTGTTTTACAGAAAAAAGGTTTAAAATGTCCTCCTTCCGCCTATTGGATTACTTTTACCCCTCCCTTGTTTATTGGGTCAAATATGCCTTAAACCTATTACAAATAGTTTAAATTTACCCTCTTTGTACCATAAAAATTGTTTATCAACTAATAAATACTAGAATGATATTAATAAACTAGATAACTTAAAAGCGCAATAATCCATGACCTCATTAAGATGATGAATAATCATTTTCTAATATTTGAGTATTAGAATATTGGCCTTGTCACATATATTAAGAATTTGAAAGATTATAAGATTCTTACTCTTTAATGAATTTTATCTTCTACATATTTTCAATTATAATATTTGTTTTTTGATATAATTGACTTCTTAATATTAAATGATTTTTCATAGATTAGTCAATTATCACTTACTCTATTATTTAGTACATGTGCAAGCAAAGTATAAGATATTCAACTTGAGGACCTTTTATTCATTCTTTAGCTAGTAGCAACTAGTTTTTCTTGCTCTTCCATGTCAATGTTCATAAACACCCCTAAATATGCCATGATGAGTTTATCACATGGAAGATATCAGTTCCTCGTATTCTCAAATGTATGGTCCTTGATTATTCTAGAGCTAGTAAATCATAAAAAGATCTCATTCAGTTTTTAAAAACTTTTTAATCATATTTTAAAAACTAAAAATATTTTGAAGTACATTATTTTTGAAAAAAAAAGAACTAAAGAATTATGAACAAACCAAGTCACATCCAATTTATTGACTATCTCAAGGAAGTTGGATAAGTACTACTACCAAATGTCTTGGCCCAAATACTACAAAACATTTCATACTATATTTATTTATATTATAAAATATATTAAAAGCAGACACCTTTTCACATTGAAGGATTGTGATTTTTTCGATAGGTTGTGACTTTTTCAAAGGATTATGAGTTTTCCAGATCGCCCAATCTTTACAACATTTTGGAGATATGATTAATACAACAACATTTCAACTCCCAATAAAATATATTAATAGGTACAAGTACCTTATCAAGTTGCGGCATAATTTATTATCTCTTTGTTGTCTCTACCTGAATTCTGATTCCATCAAGAATGCTTAAAACATTTTTATAATTCAATAAAAAATAATAAAAGATAATTTTTTACAAATCATTGGATAAAATACTAATGTAAGTTGTCGGATAAAGTGATGACAAAAAGGAAAAGCTCACAAAAAAAAGTAGATACGAACCATAAATTGTCATTGTTGTGATCAGTTGTTTAAGAATTGAGTAGTTGAAATAATTTTTCTTTTTATACGTTGAATGGAGGAAAAAACTACATGAAAATTATAGTTATGTTTCATTATTTCTTTTGGTTAAGATCAAAAGTATACTTCCAAGGAATTGTCGAAGTTCCACACAAATAAGGGATGAAATTTATCACGAAGAAGAAGATACAACAATGGTATGATTTGCCTAATTTTTATAGATAGTTCCTGAAGAGACGCAATCGAAGGGATACACCCGTCTAAAGGGACACAGAGTTGAAAAAGTGGGTTTAAAGGTAAAAATAAAATAAGGATTAAAAACATAAAAGTACGAAAGAAAACATAAAATAAATTCAGAATTCTAAGGGTGCCACGTAGGCGACTCTAGGATTTTCTTTTATATATATACTTGATAACTGAAGGCCCATATATGATCCCAATATTATTACTTACAAATTTAATAGCAATTTTTTATAGAGAAATTTTAAGGGTTTACTATTATTTTTTGTTATTTTTAAAGAATAAATTTGTTAACAATTTTTTTTAGTTTTTATAGATAGTTCCTCAAGAGCAATACCGAAGGAATACACCAGTCTGAAGGGACACAAGAGTTGAAAAAAGTGGGTCTAAATGTAAAAATAAAATAATGTTATAAAATAATATATTGTGGATGTCCACTACACCAAGAAGTTACTACCTTACTTCCTTTCATTATGAAGATAACCTCCACCTTTATGAATTATGATCATTGTTCTTGTAACCTTTCACCTTCATAACCTCCTCCATTATATTCATGTTTAATGTCATGATTATGACTAACCTTTTGTATGCCTTTATGTTACACTATAAATAGAGGCATAAGGGTTCATTTGTACACACTTGAAGATTTGGTGAACACTTGAAGGAAAGAAAGTTATCTTATATTGTTCCTTTTGTCTTATATTCTTCTTGTTTTCATCTTTATATTGTTCTTTTGGTCTTAAATTTTACAACACGTTATCAACACGAGTCTCTAACCAACTGAGATAGATGAACAAGTAATCTTTCATCACATCAAGTACATAAACTATTACATTATTCTAATAAACAGATCATCTAGTTGAGTCAAGCTATTCACTCTTTTTATTACTTATTTGAACATTTTCGTCTTCACTTTGAGAAGTCCAAAAGTAGAACATTAAAACTATTCAAATTGTTTTCCTTTCTTGAATATGTCTTTTATAGATTTTTTTTTCTTGTTGAATTAATGAAAAAAAGTTATCACTTTGATAAGTCAATTAAATTAGGGATAGTCGTAATTTTCCAAT
This sequence comes from Solanum commersonii, assembly GCA_029007595.1. NCBI lineage: Eukaryota > Viridiplantae > Streptophyta > Magnoliopsida > Solanales > Solanaceae > Solanum > Solanum commersonii. The sequence goes on along the minus strand of JAJTWQ010000010.1, from coordinate 1,810,181 downwards.
GAAGATTAACAAAATTTGGCTAATGAGACTCTAATTTTTTCCACTTTTGAGTTTCTAGTATCAATTTATTAATGTTGGAATTGGTATTTAACATATGAAGGTGGGCATATTATACCATTGGTTGACGTATTGTACCATTGATTTTATATTTCAGTTACTTGAATTATGATTTATTAGTACATAAATTGGGTGACCTATTATATTATTGTTTGAGGACAAGACAATTGATTCAAGATTCATAGCATCAAGAGGATAAGGTATTGGGTTTGAGTCCCATCAAATTATTGCCTAAAACATTTTTACATGGGTAAGACATTGATTTTGGGTCTCAATGCTCTATTTGATGATATAATGATGACTGAGAATTGATATGCTCTTGATAAAAATCATGAAATCCGCTCAATTGATTTGGTCTATTCTCTCATGTGAATGCCGTAGCAATGCATAATATGCCTGAAAGATGACAAGTGGTTGTATGTATGAACATGAACATGGTAAAATATTAATGATCATCATTGTTGTAATTAAAAGGAAGAACATTATGAGCTCTTAAGATGGTCCTTCAAATGTGAAGGTAATTTTTGTCCATCAAAGTGGTATGAAAGGTTTTTGGACAAATTGTTTCTTAAGATGGTCCTTCAAATGGTAAGGAGATTTTTATCCGTCAAAGTGATATGAAAGGTTATTGGGCACATAGGGTTGGTGCAACCCAATTTGAAAGTTTTGTAAATTCTCCATCCAAATAAAGATATACAAAGTGGTATTACATTTAGTACTTTTAAAGTGATGTTGAGGTGAATCAAATAAATTTGATAATGTCAAAGCTAAGTATGACTAATAAAAATTTACGGAGAATGTACAAAATGTTATGGTCATTTAGTCATATACTTTGAGTACTACACAAATACTGTGGTATGTAAAATTATGAACTATTAAAGGACAAAAGAAAGAAATAATTCTTTCTTAGAAAGGTTGTGGCCATGCCCAAAATAAATATTGTTGTTTGGCAATAGAGGTGGACCCACACTATGGAGAAGGGGTGCACGTGCACCTGCTAACTTTCAAAAAATATTATGTATATATGTATATCTATTTTGAAAAACTGGTAGAAATTATGATATAGTTAACAGTGCACCCATGAAATACATAGAAGTTCCCTTATGTTACTGGTTCAAGCTAGAAATATCACCCTTGAGAACAAAGTTCGAATCCAATTAAAGCATTTTTTTTATTGTTTTTATTTTAAGTTTAGTTTAGAGCTCATATTTGTGCTAAGGTTATACTGGTGCATCCCAAGTCTTCAAATACTAGGTTCGCCTCTGTATGGCAACACAAATTTGTCATTGATTGTCAAGAAATAAGTCTGGCATGTAATAATTTTAACTGTGACAATAATAATAATTTTCTCCTTGAAGGATATGGTCACCATAAGAATGGTGTTGTGAAATTTGTGGTAGTACACAAAATTAATTGAGAGTTTCGAAAGGACTAATTTGTTACTATCTGAAGGAATGAAATTGTTCATAATATTGGGGTTGTAGTAAGTCTCAAAAAAATTTTTAAGTTTCGGAGGAATTCAAAAGAAAAAAAATTATTAAATTGATACTATAAATTATGGGAAGATTTAATATATCTTCAAATTACTACAACCGAAGTGGTTATAAATATTTACGTATAAGATTACTCATTTTTCCCTCTTGTTTGTTGTATACAAACATGGGCATGATGATGAAATCACATGCAAAAGTAAACTAGAAGTTTACTAAAATAAATATCAATTGACCATTCCGATTCAAATGTGATGCACAAGAAATTGAGAATTCACGTGGCTATATGTTGACGAAATAAAAGATTCTTCAATAATTCTCTTTTGTTTCTTGTTTTCATGATAAAATGATTATTGTACTAGCTAAGGTTGAGATTGTATACTCTGAAATTATTTGGAACATATAAAAAGGTGAATTTGGGCTCGTTCACCTGCCATGTGGACCATTTACTATTATGATTTAATAGATGCATCTATGGTATGGTCACATATGCATTTGTATCAACTTACAAATTAATTTTTTGTAAGGTTGTTTGCTCGAATTATTAAATTAAGAGGTGAGTTTCAAACTATAAAATTATGTTGATAATGCAGGTTGGTTTAGTAGAAATTGTATGCCTCCAATTATAGCTAGACCATTGATTGTGAGAACAAATCTCTCAAATAAAATTTGGTATGAGATGAGTTTATTTAACATGTATTGATACGCTCAAATTACACTTCCCTACAGACGTATAAGCGATCGTTATCAAGTAGAGAACCCAACTTGTAGGTTGGGGTCGATCCCACGAGGAAAAATGGTTTAGACTTTACTTTAACCGACAATTATATTCAATTAGTCAAAGAACTTCCAGAAACAAGTAATTAAAAAGGGGGGGTTTGTTTATATGAAACAAATAATAATAATTCAGTAAGAAATCAGTAATCAAACAAAACTCAATTTTTGGTTGTTATCAAGATGAGAAAAATAACTAGGGCATACGTGTTCCCCACAAGCTCATAACGCAATAATCCTAGTAACAACAATCTTTTCCTAGTGTATTACATGCAAAGTGATAAGTTAGGTATCTCTAAATCCTTGATCCGGCATCTAGAGAATTTCACCCCGCACCTTGATTCGGCTATGTGTGTATAATTTACTAACCCTTACCTTTACCTCATATTAGACATCATAATCGATGTTTGGCTTAGTTATTACTTCGCACCAATCGACACTAGTCTATTAGATAGTATCACACTAAATCTATGTTGATAATTCTTTTCTTGTTGATTACCTCCTTGATCTGGCAAGTAGCAACAAGGCGAGTTCTAACGTTGGCCACCGTTAAAAAGACTTCTAAACGAAAGAATTATTAATGCATGCAAAACACTATTCACAAATTGCTTATTTACTATTCATATTTTGTTAATCGCTCATGGTTCCCACAACCCTAGTTGTGGATTTAGTTACTCATATTAGCAAGAACACAATTCATACTTTTTAGATAAAGAAATCATGAACTTACGTAAAAAGAATAATAAACCTAGAACTTCAACTTGAGTTGCAAAGCTAAAAATCTTCAAAACGAACTTGTAAAATTAATAATTGCTCAAATTCTAATTCAATCTCCAAAGTCACAAAATAGAACTAGAATAATAATGTCTAACCCCTAAAAACGAGGTTTACATGCCCTATTTATAGAAAAACAAATCCTAATTTAAGAAGGAAACAATTTAAGAAAAGTCTGTTCAGGTACGCGTCTTCAATCCACGAGACTGACTTACGGACCGTCGATGGATCTACGGTCCGTAAGTCCCTTCCGTAAGTCAGGACTTAGAAAATATTTCAGCGCTCAAACATCAGCCTTTCTGAAGCAAACGACGAATGTTCAGTACGGACTGTCGATTGATCTACGGTCCGTCAATCCCCTCCGTAGCTCCATACTTAGAATCTTCAAAAATCAGGTACTAGAACCCTCGCAGTCTCCTTCTAAGGTTTGAGCAGTACGGTACGTAGACCAATCTACGGACCGTCAATTGACACCGTGATTCCACACTTGATTAGATTTCCCTGATTTGTCATCTGTCCCTTGGCTGCTGATCTACGACCATCACCTACGGACCGTCAATGGACCTACAGTCCGTAGCTCGTCTCCGTAAAGGCTCTTTTTCTGCATTTTGATCAGTTGTCTCCATACTTCTACGCCTGAACGTCTTTCCTGTAAAAATACAATAAAATACATAAAAACCAATACGATAAGGCCCTAGACACACACAACTTGTAAGTTAAATGTATTAGAAATACCGTAAACTCACGGTATATCATGTATGCATCAAGCTTACAAGGTTCTCCCATAACAATTGGTTCAGGGTCAGGAACCAAACAATTTCCATCTAAAAATTTGATCTGTGCACATATGATTTTATTGCTCGACCACGCACAAAGATTGATCCCCAAATGAGGCTGGGGGTAAATGTTAGATCCTAACATTAGGGAGAGATATGCTTAACAGTTGAAAATTATATCCGGGTGAATTATCTAGATCCTCGTTAAAAAAATGTTAACTTGAAGTTTAAGAGATAATTCATTTGCAAAATGTTGTAAATAATTTACCAGATGTATTTGCTGATTGTCCTTGAAATATAGAGTCTATGGTATGCCAGAAGCGTGATAGATTAATCGATTCCAAACGTAAAGCTCCTTGAGGAAGGAGAAGAGTAAATTATCAAAATGGACATGATAATGAGGTAAGTGCTTTGAAAGGACTACGACATAAAACTTCATAAAACCTTGGCAAAGGTTTAGGTACCTGGAATAATAAAAAAACAAGAGGTCTCAACAAGTTATGTTGTATTGGAATCGAGTCAAATGACTGTCGACGGTATCTTTGATATGAAGTAGCACTCAATGCTATAAATGATTACGAGGATCTTGAATAGTGTGGATAAATAAATGATTGGCCAAATAAAATGCACTATTCAAGTATATTTGTTTCACTTAGAAAATGATATTTTTGAGCTTATAGTTCATAGATCAAGATATAATGTCAGTGCGATTTGTGCCTCGGGGCATGAAGGGTTTTCACAAAAATCCTGACATTATTAATGGAGATATATCCAATGGTGGATGCAATGAAACTTGTTTCAGTATGGCTATATATGAAATACTTGAATATGTATAATAAATGATTATTATGTCTAACTAGACGATGAAGGTTATATGAAAATCCTTGAAGGATTCAAAAGGTCTTAAAGCAATTCCATTGAGTACCCAATGATTTTGAGACTGCTTAACACAGAGAAAGAATCTTTTCGATTTTATTAAAATGATTAAAAAATATCATGTATTAGTGAAATTGGTGCACTTACAGATTGTTGGTTATGCAAATGCTAGAAGATTATTTGATCTACCTAACGAATATTATGTGAAGGAATTGTCATCTTTTCATTCAAGTTATGCCAATAAACTAGCAAATCAAGTGACTCAACACATAGAAGAGGCGTGATTTTCTTTGAGAAGAAAAAATGGTTTTAAAAGAAAATTGAAATGATCAATCTCCGAGTCACAAACTATTTGATTATGTAGTTGCAGAATATTTATTTGATCCGCGTAAAGCTCGACCATACATTGGATATTTGTTTACATGTGGAGCCACAACAATATCTTGCATTCAAAGAATCAAACGTCAGTAATCAATTCTTCAAGTCATGCAGAAATAATATTGATCTATGAAGTAAGTTGGGAGTGTGTTTGGTTGGAATAATGATCTATTATATTAAGAAAATATGTGATTTTCCTTTGGAAAAGGATATAACAGTCACCATATACAAAAATAATATATAGCTCGATTGAAGGGAGGATACAATCAAAAGAGATTGGACAAATAATATTTCACCAAAATTCTTTTTCCATACATGATAATGGCGAGATACATGTTCAAAAGAACCGTTCAAGTGATAATCTCATAAACATATTCACTAAGGATTTCCAACACCAATATTTGGGAAGTTGTGATATAAGATTGGAATGCATAGTCTCCGAGATATCAAGCAAAGTTTTTATCAAGGGAAAAATATGTGTTGTACTCTTTTTCTTAACAATGATTTTATCCCAATTGGGTTTTCTTGGTAAGGTTTTAACGAGACAACATTCAAAGTGTATTAAAAGATATGTGTACTCTTTTTCTTTCACTAGGATTTTTTTCCAAAGGATTTTATCTAGTAAGGTTTTAACGAGGCATATTATCTATGGACATCCAAGGGGGAGTTTTATAAAATATTATAGTGTGGATGTCCACTACACCAAGAAGTTACTACATTACTTCCCTCCATTATTAAGATAACCTCTACCTTTATAATCATTATTCTTGTAACCTTTCACCTCCATAACCTCCTCCATTATATTCATATTTAATGTCATGATTCTGACTAAACTTTTGTATGCCTCTATGTTACACTATAAATAGAGGCATAAGGTTTCATTTGTACACACTTGAAGATTTGGTAAACACTTGAAGGAAAGAAAGTTCTCTTACATTGTTACTCTTGTCTTATATTCTTCTTGTCTTCATCTTTATATTGTTCTTTTGTTCTTAAGTTTTACAACAAATAAGGGTTAAAAACATAAAAGTACGAAGGAAAATATAAAATAAATTCTTGAATTCTAAGGGTGCCACATAGGCGAGCATAGGATTCTCTTTTATATATATACTAGGTAACCGAAGGCCCTTATACGACCCAATGTAATTATTTACAAATTTAATATCAATTTTTTATAGAAAATTTTTAAGTGTTTACTATTATTATTATTATTTTTAAAGAATAAATTTGTTAACAAAATATTTAATCAAATTTGATCAATATTTTTTTCCTAATCAAACTTTTAGCATAAATAAAATAATGTAATAATGTAGATTAATTCAAAAACAAATTTCAGGTATAGTCGGTATTAATTATGGGAATATTTGTTATTTTGGAAATACTAATGATTTAAATTTAATTTTCTTTTTTCTATCGCATACTGATACAAATTTATAGATTTTAAAAACAATTTATTTGTTGTATTAAATTGTTATATATTATTTTCTTAAATGCCTATATTTTTAATTTACCGTGCACAAGCAAAAATAAGAATTAAGAAGCGTGCACGCGCGTGCGCACACACACGAGGATGGAAGCCTAGTAAAATGCATACTTCCTAGGTGCCATCCACGAGGGGCCAACCACGGTCCATGGTGTGGGCCATAGACCATAGGTGGGTCCATGGATTTGTCCCTCAGAGGTTCACCAGGGCATAGACCATGACTGGACCTACGGATCGTAGGTGGGCCCATGGTCCATGGAGCCGTGGGTCCAGGCAAAACTCTCTGACTACCAACCACGAGTGAGCAGGATGGACCATTGGTGACCACCATTGTTCGTGGTGACCACCACTGTTCGTGAAGTCCCTTATGGCCATGGACAGTGCCTTGGCAAGGCTTGGGATGCCTTGGCCCTTTTTCCTTTGCCTTGGCTCTAGGCCACCTTCATGACTCTTAATCCTTCTTGCTAGGCTCTAGTTTAGCCTACTAGTTTCCGGGGTGTTACATTATCTCCCCCTTGGGAACATTTGTACTCGAATGAAGATCTAAACACCTTTTGTAAGTAAAGGCTCAAGACTAGCAGCCCATCATGCATGCAACATCAAAATAATGCACACTTCAAATGAGGAAACATCAACTCCAACTCAAACATAATCAACGCATCACAAGGAAGTAGGAACTACATCTATAAACCCATTATGCATGAAACATTTAAACATTACTCATATTCATAGGAGGAACTACCTCCTCCAAACTAAAAGAATGCTCAGCACAATGTCATGGAGCCAATATGCAATTTCTCTCAAAAGCATACTAAAGCATGTTCAACAATTCATATCATGAAGCATATAGGCAACTCTTACTCAATACACAACAAGGAAAATCAATCACACCAACTCATTTTCTTACTAAACATGAATTTCATCAAGAACATGCACAATCATAGGGAAATCATGGAAAAACAAATATAACACACATGACTCCCAAAACACTAAAACTCATGAGGAACTATTTACCTCAATCTTGAATAGGAGTAGAAGGAAAGAGATGAGGATATCGGGACTTCATATCGGCCTCGGCCTCCCAAGTAGCACTCTCAACTAAGTGATTTCTCCATTAAACCTTCACGGAAGCTATTTCCTTGTTTCTCAATCTCTTGACTTGCCGGTCTAGGATCTCTACCGGAACCTCTTCATATGAAAGACTTTCGTCAACTCCAAACCCTTCTATGGGAATAATGGATGCCGGATCTTCAATACACTTCTTAAGCATAGAAACATGAAATATCGGATGAACCGGGGTCAACTCATTTGGCAAATCCAACTCATAGGCAACTTTCCCAATACGTTTCAAAATTTGGTATGGGCCTACATACCGGGGACTAAGTTCCCCTTTCTTGCAAAATCTCATCACACTCTTCATGGTTGAAATTTTAAAATAAACCCAATTCATTAACTTCAAATTCTAGATCCTTTCTGATCACATCGGCATAAGACTTTTGTCTACTTTGAGCCGTCCTCAACCTCTTTCTAATAAGCCGAACTTTATCAATGACTTCATACACTAGCTTGGGACCTATCAAAGCAACTTCACCCACCTTAAACCAACCAATCGGAGACCTACATCTCCTACCATACAAAGCTTCAAAAGGAGCCATACCGATACTTGAGTGATAGCTATTATTGTAGGTAAACTCTGTTAATGGAAAGTGGTCATCCCAATTACCCTTGAAGTCTATTACACATGCCCTTAACATATCTTCCAATGTTTGGATGGTACGCTCCGCTTGCCCATCAGTTTGGAGATGAAAAGCCGTGCTATGCTCAACCTTAGTACCAAGCCCTTTTTGGAATGACTTCTAAAAGTGAGAAGTAAATTAAGTACCCCGATCGGAAATAATAGATAGATGAACTCTATGCAATTTCACTATTTCCCTTATATACAACTTAGCATAGTCTTCCGCCGAAAAAAAAACCTTGACGGGAATAAAGTGGGGTGATTTTGTCATCCCATCTATAATGATCCAAATCGAATCATGTTGCCTTCGAGTGTGAGGCAAACCCACAATAAAGTCCATATTTACATCTTCCCACTTCCAAGTGGGAATACTTACATCTTGGGACAAGCCTCCCAACCTTTGATGCTCAACCTTAACTTGTTGACAATTAGGACATTTGGCTACAAATCCTACGATATCTTTCTTCATACCATTCCACCAACAGACTTCCCGTAGATCATGGTACACCTTGGTGGCTCCCGAATGAATAGAATTCCGAGAACTATGAACTTTCTCTAAAATTTGTTCCCTTAAACAATCAGAATCCGAAACACATAAATGACTTTGGTACCTAAGCACCCTATCTTCCCCTTGGGAGAATGCCTTAACGGACTTCTTAAGTACCGACTCTTTCAACTCAACTAATATAGGATCAAGACTTTGTTTAGACTTCACATCCATTACAAAGGATGATTCGGAACCATTATGGACCATGACACCATCCTTGGCAGAATCCACTAGTTGGACACCTAGTCGGGCCAACCTATGCACATCACAGACCAATTATTTCTTTTCATCCTCTACATAAACCACACTACCCATGGACAATCTACTAAGTGCATCCACCACGACATTAGCTTTACCGGGGTGATAAAGGATACTCATATCATAATCCTTCAAAAGTTCTAACCCCCTTCGTTGACGAAGATTCAAGTCCTTTTGACTAAACACATATTGAAGAATCTTGTGATAGGTGAAAACATCCACATGGACCCCATACAAATAATGCCTCAATATTTTTAAGGAAAACACAATCGCTGCTAATTCAAGATCATGGGTCGGATAATTTTTCTCATGGGCTTTAAGTTGCCTTGAAGCATCGGCAATCACTTTACTGTTTTACATGAGCACATATTCCAACCCCACTCTAGGGGCATGTTAATATACCACAAAACCATCCGTACCTTCCGGTAAGGTCAACACTGTAGTAGAAGTAAGTCTATCTTTCAACTCTTGAAAACCTTTCTCACAAGTTTCCAACCATACAAACTTAGCTTTCTTTTGAGTCAAAGCCGTCAAAGGAGAAGAAATGGAAGAAAATCCCTCAACAAACCTTCTAGTAACCAGCCAAACAAAAAAAGCTTCTAATGTCGGAAGGAGTTAGAGGTCTAGGCCAACTCTTGACCGCACCCATATTCTTAGGATCTATATCAATACCCTTGCTTGGCTCAATATGACCAAGGAAAACTACAGTCCTCAACCAAAATTTACACTTGCTAAAAATTGCAAAAAGTTGTTGGTCTTTAAGAACTAGCAACACAATTCTTAAATGGGCCATATGTTCATTCTCACTCCTTGAATAGATAAAATATCATCAATAAACATAATCACAAACTTGTCTAGGTATTTCCTAAACACTTTATTCATCAAGTCCATTAACGTCGCCGGAGCATTAGTCAGCCCAAATGACATTACTAGGAATTCATAATGACTATATCGAGTTCGGAAAGTCATCTTGGGAATATCAACCCCTCTCACCCTCAATTGGTGATAAACCGAATGAAGATCAATCTTAGAGAAATAGCTAGCCCCTTGAAGTTGGTCAAACATATCATCAATTCTCGGAAGAGGATATTTGTTCTTGATGGTCACTTTATTCAATTGACGATAATCGATGCACATTCTAAGAGACCTATCGTTCTTTCTCACAAATAATACGGGAGCACCCCATGGAGAGATACTCGACCGGATGAAACCTTTATCTAGCAAATCCTTTAGTTGCTCCTTTAACTCTTTTAAGTTGGCCGAAGCCTTTCTATAAGGAGGAATGGAGATAGGCTACGTATCCGGTAAAAGGTCAATACCAAAATCATTTTCCCATCCGGGAGGAATAGCGATTAAATCATTGGGAAAAACTTTTGAGAACTCATTCATTGCCGAAACTGACTCTAGAGAAGGGGTTTCAGATTCAACATTCCTTACCCTAACAAGATAGTTAACACACCCTTTGGAGATCATCTTCCTAGCTTTAAGACAAGAGACAAATTGACCCCTAGGTATAGAATTCCCCCCTTCCACTCTAAGATAGGCTCATTTGGAAATTGGAATTTACCACTCAAGTCCTACAATCAATAGAGGCATAACATGTATGCAACCAATCCATACCCAAAATCACATCAAAGTCTAACATGTATAACTCTACCAAATCCACCAAAGTAACTCTATGGGACAAGGACATGGGACAACTTATATAAACTCTCCTAGCCACCACAAAATCACCAATTGAGGTAGAGATTGAAAAAGGTTCTACTAATACTTTGGGGAGTATATCAAAACTTCATGGACACAAAAGGTGTCGCAAAGGACAAAGTAGCACTGGGATTTAACAAGACATATACATCAATATAAAATACTTTTAATATACCGCTCATCACATCCAGGGAGCTCTCTTGGTCACCTCGAGAATAAGAGCATAAAAGCGGTTTTGCTTTGAGGCATTGGAGTTCAAACCACTTGGAGGAGCTTGTTTATCTTTTCTTCACTTAACCTTGAGCATCAGACAATCTCTCATCTTGTGGCCAATCTTCCCACAACTAAAACACCTATTGGTGCCAAGTAGGCACTTACCATCATGCTTTCTTTCACATTTTGCACAATTAGGCCTAGCCACATAAGAATCACCACTATTACCTCCTTGATGTTTAGGGTTAGGAAACCTATCCTTGTTGACCCTTGGAGCACTAGAGGAGCCTTGGTTGGAAAACCTTTTCCTAAACCTTGGTCGACCTTGTCCATCAGACCAAATATTGGAGAAGTTCCCATCACCGGTTCTAGCTCTTTTCACTTCCCTATTCTTTTTCTTGAGTTTTGACTTCTCAATTTGTTGAGCGTACACCATAAGACTTAAGATATCCATGTAATGATGGAGCATTGCCGTACGGTATAATTTTTCAACCAAGTCAGACACACCCGTAAAAAAATAACTCATCTTATCCCTCGTATACGCCACCATAGTAGGAGCATACTTGGACAATTGAGTGAATTTTAGGGCATACTCTTTCATGCTCATACTTTCTTGGCGAAGGTTAATGAACTCTTCCACCTTAGCTTCCCTCAATTCTCGGGAAAAGAATCTATCAAAAAATGCCAATTTGAACAATTACCATCCTACCGGGCCCACTCCTACGAGTCTTCCACTCTTCCACTGATCATACCATAATTGAGCAACATCTTTTAGTTGGTAGGAAGCTAACTCCGCCTTCTCTTTTGAAGACACCCCCATAATAGCAAGAACTTTATAAACCTCAACGATAAACCATTGGGGATCCTCTTCCACTTTGGAGACATAAAATTCGGGAGGGTTCATTTTAGAAACATCCCTAACCATTCAAGAAGCCAAATTCACATTAGGATTAACCAAAGTTACAACTTCTCTACTGACATGAACCATCACGACTTGAGCCAATATTTGGATAGTAGACCTAAACTCCGCATGGGTCACATTCTCTACCAAAGGTTCAACCAGAGATTGATTAGCTTGAGAAGGAGCTCCTTGATTCATATTTTCATCCTCCATCCTTCTAGAATTAGCCTTTGTGTATTCTTATCTTGAAGACATAGAGAAGGGTTAGGAGAGACTTTATAGAGTTAAAATCTATGGAACGACTTAAGAGTAATGAAAGAAGTGTAGTTTCCTAATCATCTTGTAGCCTCTCATTCATAAATGTGGTGTGCTTCACACTCATGAACAAGACTCTACTAGACGTGGCTTATGAGACATCATCCTAGAATCATTCTAGACCTCGTGTTCTAATTACCAAGTTTGTCACAACCCAGGGGTACCCCCTAGATGTGACAAGGCACATAGAACCCCGAAAGGGCACCATGTAAGCCACTTACAATATCATAATATAAGAATAGAACAGTTAAGTGTAAAAACACATTTCAAGTAAAAAAAAATCATAAAGGAAAGCGAAAGTCTAGACTTGTCTCAATATAGCAATCTATTACAATACTTGATCAAATAGGGTCACAACCAATTCAACATAATCCGAAAAGGAAATACAAGAAAAGAACTATAAAAATAACATTTGTCCTCAAATCCTGGGGACTCATCAACAAGCTAGGAATAAGCAAATCCAAGCTTAAGCCACAATGATGACCACCTTGAAAACCGAACCCTAAACTTTTGGAAAATGTAGGAAAAACATGGATTAGTACAAAATACACTAAGTATGATAGCCATGCATAAAAATCATGAAAACATGCTAAAAGGGATATTTTAGTTGAATGCATGCAATTACTAAGTTAAAGCATCATTATGAAGATAGTGCAAAAGCATGTCATAATCATATTCATTACATTGATCATCATATCATAAGAGGAACATACCATAAATACCCTCAAAGCATACTTGTGCAATGAATGAATAAGACCCCATAATCTCACCCATACTAAGTAAAGCTTCTTGAGTAACCATAGTTCATAATTCATATTCTTGTTCATACTATTGTCATAGTGGGGAATATACCTTAACGGACATAGACCATGTGAGCTTACCATGGAATCAGGTGTCTATCCCATACCGAAAAGGGGTTGTCCTACTTGCCTAAGGTAGACCCATACTCTTAGCTTAGGTGGATCGACTAGCTAAATAACCTATTAGGGCGCATAGTTTATGGGATAAGGAGATTCCTATTAGAAACCTGGACTCAACTAAGATAGAAGGTTTCCATCTCATGAGATACATACTTTGGGAACTCAGATTCAACTAAGGTAGAAGGAACCCATTTGGAAAGCTGAACTTAACGAGTGTAAAATCTTTCATTGGGAAGCCGAACTATACTAGCGTAAAAGCTTTCATTGGAAAGCCAGACTCAACTAGTGTAGAAGCTTCCATCTCACATTCAATATCCACCTGGTGCTAAGCATTGATTCCCATGGATTGCATATTAAGTCTTGACCTGAGTTCATATTCATTGAAGAATTTATTGACACTCAATCCAACATAATTCATAAGATAGCTCATAGATTCAATAGGTGAGAATAGCCTTTCAACCTTAGAATCATCATATTGTGAGAAAACCTTTCACATCATATCATATTTATACATAGGTGTGTAAATGAGAATATCATCTCAACAACACACAACAAGGTCATAATCATAATCACTTTACTCTCAAAGTGTTCTTAAAGCATATACATAACCTTTATAAAACATGCATAATATCATATCTAGCCTTTTCAAGGGTTAAAGCTCATATCAAATCAACACATCTAGAATAATGACATTAGACATGGATATAATCATAATTGAAGTAACCCAATCACTATATGCATAATCTCATAACACTCTTCTAAAATCAACAAACCCATATCAGAAGATCATAATTGGGAAATAAGGGGATTTCATGGGATCTTTCGGATTTCAACATAAAAACCATAATAAATCATCATTTCAATCATTAGAATCATTTTTGAAAGGAACCCATGACTTTGGAATCAAACCCTAACTTTTGGGGATTTATAACTTTGAAATTGAGTTTTGAAGGGACTCCATGGATGAAAGCTATCCATGGATGAAGGACCACCATACCTTAGCAATGAAATCTTGTGAATTTGATAAGAGGAACTTGTTTCTTGAACCCTAGCTCCAACTTCCTTCTTCTTCTTCTTTGAAGTTCTAGAGAAATATTTTTTGTTGAGGAGATGTACTTTGGAAATTATTTGGGTGTTGTGAAAATATGATTTATTTTGGGTGAATTTGACTTAAAAATGACTTATATAGTGACCCTAAACTTACCCAAAATTACTTCACTTTGAATGGACTTAAACCGGAATTTTCCAAAACATCCCTCACTTAAATTGAGCTGCCCAGGCGCCACAAGCGGCTCCACGAGCTGTAATCCCTCTCGTGGACTTGAGGCAGTGGCTAGGCAAATTTTTCCTTTAGCTCACAAGCCCAAGTCACCTTCACGAGGGGATCCACGAGTCGTGGTCCCTCTCGTGGTCCTTGAGGTAGTGGCTAAGCCACTTCCCTTCCATCCTCACACCACAAAGGCATGACCAAGGTAACTCCTACTAGCCATCTAAGGCTTCACGAGCTGTGAAGTGGCTCATGTGGAGGAGCCAATTTGTGGCAGCCTTGGGGAGGCTACTGCCTTACCACCACTAGCCGTGAAGGCCCTCGTTGTAATGGGCAGTGCCTTGGCAAGGATTGGGTAGCCTTGTCCCTTGCTCCTTTGCCTTGGCTCTAGGTCACCTTCATGTCTCTTAACCCTTGTTGTTAGGCTCTAGTTTAATCTACATGTTTTTGGGGTGTTACATCAACAAAGATAGGGTGTCGAACCCTAAGCCTCAAGGAGGTAATGGTAGTTGATCTTCGTGCCATGTCTACTTGTACGAAGTGTGGAAGGAAGAACAATGGTAAGTGCCTAGCCGACACGGATGGTTGTGGTAAAAGTGGTCACAAATTAAGGGATTGCCCAATGCTTATGATGCACTCTTGCTATACTTTTATTGATTGTAAAACTCGTGTAGTCTTGTTTCTGTTCCCGAATGAGCCTATCCTAGAGTGGAAGGGGGAAATTCTATGTCTAAGGGTCAGTTTGTCTCTTATCTTAAAGCTAGAAAAATGATTTCTAAGGGTTGCTTCTATCACCTAGTTAGGGTGAGGGATCTAGATTCCGAAATCCCTTCTTTTGAGTCGGTCCCCGTTGTAAATGAGTTTTTGGAAATGTTCCCAAATGACTTGCTCGGTATTCCTCTCAAGCAGGAAATAGACTTCGGTGTTGACCTTCTCCCAGACACACAACCTATTTCTATTCCTTCTTACCGTATGGCTCCGATAGAACTTAAGGAGTTAAAAGAACAATTAAAGGATTTGTTGGATAAGGGTTTTATCTGAACGAGTATCTATCCATGGGGTTCTCCTGTTTTGTTCGTAAGGAAGAAAGATGGTTCTCTTTGTATGTGTATTGATTATCGACAATTGAACAAGGTGACCATTAAGAATAAGTATCCTCTCCCAAGGATAGATGATTTGTTTGACCAACTTCAAGAGGCAAGTTATTTCTCTAAGATTGATCTCTGATCGAGTTATCACCAATTGAGGGTGAAAGGTGATGACATTCCAAAGATGAATTTTCAAACTTGGTATGGTCATTATTAGTTTCTAGTAATGTCGTTTGTGCTGACTAATGCTCCGACGACGTTTATGGACTTGATGATTAGGGTGGTTAGACAATACCTTGATATGTTTGTGATTGTGTTTATCGCTAATATTTTGATCTACTCAAGGAGTGAGGGTGAGCATATTGATCATTTGAGAATTGTGTTGCAAGTTCTTATGGACCAACAACCTTTTGCAAGTTTAGCAAGTGTGAATTTTGGTTAAAGTCTGTAGCTTTCCTTGGTCATATTGTTTCGAGTAAGGGTATTGAGGTAGATCCTAAGAAGGTGGATGTGGTCAAGAGTTGGCCTAAACCTGTAACTCCTTCGAATATGTCACGACCCGAGAGCACCCCAAGTCGTAACATGCGTACTCGACATCTTTGAGGTCTAATACTAGCCCTTAACAATTAATCATCGCATTCGGTAATAAAAACCGTAAAGAATAAAAACACTTTTTAAAATAAATCCATAATACTAATAAAATCTTTCAAACGTAAAGAAGTAGAATTTCTAAGTCTCATGTACCATCTTAGACACGAATAGAACATCTTAGGGGCACAACCCTTTACAACAATAGAAAATATAAGTCATATACAATGTCTAAGTGGAAATACTACAAAGGTAACAACTATGTCCTCGAATATATGAGGACATACCAAGCTTCTTGAGAAGAGTAATTATCCCTAGCTTCATCAAAAGATCTCCTCACTTTCCACCACGTACACTTATAACAATAGAGAAATATGGAATTAGTACAATAAGTACTAAGTATGATGACCATACAAGAAAACATGCACAACATGCATTTACAAGGACTGTATGCTTTTAAGACCTTCTTTAACAAACCTTTACAATCACAAGAATAAACCCACATTTCAAGTCACCATTCACAAATAAGACCATATTCACATCATTCACAACTCAATTAACACAAGTGTACAATACTTAAACAAGATAGCAAAGTAATTCCTTCATTACCATTTAAGCCTCTATCTCAAGTCACCCTAAGCCACACTTAAGTGAATAATGAAGTGACCACCCATACAACCACTTCATATACACCTAAGTGTTTCTAAGAGTTACCATAGACAAGGGTTTTATCATTACATTATAACATACTAAGTCAACATTCTTTATAAAACCATTTAAAAGACACACAAACATATAGAGGACAATCACATAATAGCACTAAGGCTTAGGGAACCCACTTTAGCATCTTCTAAGCCTACTCGTTCCATGTGTAGATAGCATCCCATACTACTACCTACACGTTGTAGAACCTATCCAATACTAGAGTGCACATCCCACATGATGGAAATAGGCCTTAACCGACATAGACCACACTAGCAAGGTATGGAATCCGGAGTCTATCCTACACTAAAAGCAACCCATGTTGGCACATGGTTTAAGATATGTCGAAGGATGACCATTGTGCCTAATCTCATGCTCAACTAGGCCACCATCGTAACCACATCCACTTGGTGCTTAGCCTTGATTTCCATAGAGTATTCAATCACATATGTACTAGAGAGGGTTCCTTTTCTAGGTCAACCGACTCATAGTACCTCTTCCCAAGAAAGGCCCCATTTCTTAGTCATAGCCAATCTACGTTCATAAGGATAGCTCATTTGACTTTCTTAGATAAGGATTCTCATGCCGTTCCGGCTCCATCCATCTCTAAGTCTATTATTTCACTCAATAAGGGAACATCACCCTAGGGCCCATCCTTCAAGGTTATACATTCACTTAGGAAAGCTAGACTCAATGAAAAGGCACTATTCTTAAGTCTACCAATTCAAGTCTTGGCGTAGAATTCCTCTTTTAGCATTTATAGGAAGAGCTCCATTACTAAGTCATAGCCAAACCAAACATTCATATATATAATCAAGCTTTCATGACACAAGACAAGATAATCAAGTCTAGCATATGAGCTACATCCTCATCTTATAAGGACTCATCATAGTCCATCATCACCACATATCACCATTTCAAGAGAAACATGCTTTCACATTAGCATACTAACACTTTATACAATATCACATTAATACCATTAGAACATCCTCACCTTATAGCTTCACACAAACTTTACATATAGCTTCATATAGGACTTTACATATAGCCTCATATGTGTATAATAATACAACAATATAATAACACTCATATAATGCCCTACATGGCCTCAATTCACAATAATATCACAAAAGAACAAGATATAACACTTCCACCAAAGGTGGATTCAACCTACCAACAACAATCCATTCAATAAAGAGAGTTCAAGCTTTCTTACCATAACCCAAAGCCATAGACAAAATCACCAAAATCCAAGCAATCACCAATACTTCACCCATAAGGCTTACCATCCTTAATTCACCCATTAACAACAATTAATCATGAATAAAAATTAAACAACACAAGAGATATCAATACAATTCACTTTACACATAATTCCATCAACTTTGAATTTATAGAAATAGACCCACTTCATAGCAAATTTTTAGGGTTTTGTAGAAGACAAGGGTTCATGGAGTATTTCATTCAAAAACCACAAACAAACATCAATTAATCAATATCCAAGCGTTTCAAATCATTTTCATGCAAGAGCCCTTGATAGAATTCAAAAACAAACTTTTAGTCACTTTTTGAAAATATTGTAAAATACTTTGAAATTGACTCTAGGATGAAGATGAGTCCTAGATGAAGAGCCACCATACCTCACATCAAGAATCCACTCGAAATCTGGTGGAAGGGAACCTTCAATTTGAAACCCTAGCTCTCCAACTTTTTCTTTCTTGACTTGAGAGAACTTTAGAGAGAGAAAGTCTTTGGGAGTTTTTAAATTTGAATAATGAATTCAACAATACCTTTTAAATGCTTTAATACCTTTAAAATGCCTAAAAAACTTAAAAGAATAACCCATATATTAATTAGGACTAGGGGTGAATTTACTAACTCACCCCTAAGTTGGTCGTGTCCCTTACAACTTGCAGGTCCATTCCACGCCCACCAGACCACGGACCGTGGCATGGTCCACACTTCATCAATAGGGTCCGTAGTTTGGGACATAGATTCAAAACCTACAGGCCCTTGCAGGCCTGATCCACGCCCAAGACCCATAAGCCGTAGATAGATCTACGAGCCGTGGTTTGGGGTCGTGGATAATGCTACCCTGGCAGCTTCTTGGCCAAAGATGAGGTCCTTCTCAAGGGCCCCTTGGATGGTCCTTGGGGATTCGTACCTAGACGTCTAACCCCTACACATGACCAACTACACATAGGAACCATCACTACGTGATTTTCATCCTTAAACAACACATCAAACTTTGACGACACAACGCTAGGACACACTAGCTCCTAAGAGTAGTTTTCGAATGTCATGGTCATCTCTTGATGTTTGACTTCAAAACTCTTTAAACTAAATATCTAAAGCCTAAACTCATCATTTAAGCAAGTTAACCACTACTAAAACACATGTGAAGCTCTAGTTCATCCTATTCCATTTTAGGGTTGTTACAGGATATTAGAAGTTACTTGGGTTTAGACGATTACTATAAAAGGTTTGTTGAGGATTTCTTTTCAATTGCCTCTCATTTGACGACTTTGACTCAAAAGAAGGCTAAGTTTGTGTTGCCCAAAGCATGTGAAAAGAGTATCCAAGAGTTGAAAGATAGACTAACTTCCGCTCTGGTTTTTATCTTACTGTAAGGAACATATGGTTTGTGGTTTATTGTGATGCATCGAAATTGGGCTAGGGTGTGTTCTTATGCAAAATGGGAAGGTTATTGCCTATGCCTTAAGGCAACTTAAAATACTTGAGAAGAATTATCCTACACACGACCTTGAGTTAGCGGCAGTCATTTTTGCTTTAAAGATTTGGAGGCACTATTTGTGTGGAGTTAATGTAGATGTGTTTACCGACCACAAAAGTTTGCAATATGTGTTTAATCAAAAGGATTTAAATCTTTGCCAAAGAAGGTGGCTTGAGTTATTAATGGATTATGACATGAGTGTCCTTTATCACCCTGGTAAATCTAATGTGGTAGCGGATGCTCTTAGTTGGTTTTCCATGGGTAGTGTTGCTCATATTGAAGAAGAAAAGAAAGAGTTGGTATGAAATGTTCATAGATTGGATCGATTAGGTGTTCAACTAGCGGACTCCACCAAAGGTGGTGTTGCGGTTCATAGTGGTTCCGAATTGACTTTTGTGGCGGATGTGAAAGCCAAACAAGGTCTTGATCCAATTTTGGTAGAATTAAAAGAGGCGGTGCTCAAGAAATACGTGAGGATTTCTCCCAAGGGGGAGATTGGGTACTTAGATACCAAAGTCGATTATGTGTTCCAAATGTTGATGACTTGAGGGAATAGATTCTAGCAGAAGCCAATAGTTCGCGATATTCTATTCACCTAGGAGCTACCAAGATGTACTGTGACTTATGGGAGGTCTATTGGTGCAATGGAATGAAGAAAGATATTGTGGGATTTGTTGCTAAGTGTGCAAATTGCCAACAAGTGAAGGTTGAGCATAAAAAATTAAGAGGTCTGACCCAAGATATTAGCATTCCTACTTGGAAGTGGGAGGACTTGAGTATGGACTTTATTGTTAGTTTGCCTGCACCTGGTGACAACATGACTCTATTTGGGTGATAGTAAATCGGATGACGAAGTCAGCTCATTTCCTTCCCGTCAGGGTTTCCTATTTGGCGGAGGACTATGCCAAGTTGTATTTGAGAGAAATGGTAAGGTTGCATGGAGTTTCCTTGTCCATTATTTTCGATCATGGCACCCAATTAACTTTTCAGTTTTGGAAGTCATTCCAAAAGGGGCTTGGCACTAAGGTTAAGCTTAGCACGACTTTTCATCCCCAAACTTAGTGGCTAGCGGAGTGTACGATCCAAACTTTGGAAGATATGTTAAGGGCTTATTAGATCAATTTTAAGTGTAATTGGGATGACCATTTGCCATTGATTGAGTTTGGTCACAATAATAGCTATCACTCAAGTATCGATATGGCTCAATTTGAATCCCTATATGGTAGGAGGTGTAGATCACCCATAGGTTAGTTTGAGGTGGGTGAAGTTGCTCTAATTGGTCCTGAATTGGTACGAGAGGCCATGGAGAAAGTTCAGCTTATAAGGCAAAAAATGAAAACGGCTTAAAGTAGATAAAAGTCGAATGCCATTGTGAGAAGAAGGGATCTAGAGTTTGATGTAAATGATTGTGTTTACTTGACAATCTCACCCATGAAGGGTGTGATGAGGTTTTGCAATAAGGGGAAGCGTAGTCCCTGGTATGTAAGCCCATATCAAGTTTTGAGGCATGTTGGCAAGGTTTCCTATGAGTTAGATTTGCCAAATGAGTTGGAATTAGTGCATCCCGTCTTCCATGTCTCTATGCTTAAGAAGTGTGTTGGAGATCCGACATCCATTGTTTCCCTAGAAGGGTTGGGAGTTGCTGGAAGTCTCTCTTATGAAGAAGTTTCGGTAGAGATTCTAGACTGGCATGTCAAGAAGTTAAGAAACAAGGAAATTCCTTCAATGAAGGTTTTGTGGAGGAATCAATTTGTTGAGTGTGATACTTAGGGAGTCCGAGGCTGATATGATGTCTTGATATCCTCATCTCTTTCCTTCTACTCCTATTCTAGATTGAGGCAATGAGTTTCTCTTGGGTTTTCCTTGTTTTGGGAGTCATGTGTTTTTATGCATTTCCATGATTTTCTTATGTGATGCATGTTTATGAAAACTTGTGTTTTGAAAGAAAATGAGTTTATATGATTAATTTTCCTCATGTTGGTGTGAATTGAGTATGAGTTTTCTATAGACTTCATGAGATCAATTGATGAACATTCTTTAGCTATTCTTTTTCAAAAAAAGTAAATTGCATATGGGCTCCATTAGATTGTGTTGAGCATGCTTTAATCTTGGAGAAGGTTGTTCCTCCTTGAACATGAATTATTTTGAAATTTCATGTATATTGGGTTGCTAGATGTAGTTCCTACTTCCTTATGATGCATTTGGGTATGATTAGCTTGGAGTTGATGTTTCCTCTTTGTTTATGTGCATTGCATTCATGATGGGTTGATAGAGTTAGTTTCACCCCTCTTTTGATGTTTTGACAACGTCCTAGCTTCGAGTCGATAGTTCTTCCTTGGTTGAATTCATTGCATTGTAGGTTGGGTTGTTAGTTCCGCTCTTACTCTTTTAGAACCAGTTTAAAATCTCATTCGAGGATAAATGATTCCAAAGGGGAGATATTGTAACACCTATGGACCTATGGACCGTAGGTGTGTCTGCGGTCCGTGGTCTAGGAGCCGTGGGTCCAGGCAAAACTCTCTGACCACCAACCACGAGTGTGCAAGACGGACCGTTGGTCCATCCACGACCCATCGATGGGGATCTCGTGGGTCACTGCTATCAGTTATTTCCAGAGGCAGTTGGGTCTTTTCATAATTAATTAGTTCCAAAAACTTCGTCTTTTTACCCTTGACTAAGACCCCTATATAAGCTTTTTCAACACCCAAATTAACCCATTTACATCATTCTTCCAATTTCACAAAAAAGAAAACTAAATTCCTCTCCAAATATTCTCTCTCTAGAAACTTGAAGAAGACAAAGAAGGATTCATCTAGGGTTTCAAGCTAATTCCTCCATTGATGGCTAGCAATTGGAGTCAATGTACGATAGTTTTCATCCATGGATTCCTTTCATCTATGGAGTTCCTAAATTCCTTAATTTCAAAGATTAGAATTCCCCAATTAAGTTAGGGTTTTCTTCAATTATCATGGGTTCTCTTTATTATTGATTTAAATTATTGAATTATGATCTCTTATGCATGAATTGATGGGACATGATGATTTTATGATGATTTCCCCCCATGAACCCATGCAATCCCCATGTTTTCAAGTTATGAATCATATGATATGGGATTTTGATCTTTAAGGAAGAGTTTTATGAAATTAAGCATGTATTGCAAGCTTTACATGTATTTATGATGAAATCCATATCTAACCCATGTTTTCTAAGTATTGATGATTGAAAGTGCGTTTTGACCTCAAGAGGTGAATTATGGACTTGTGCATTGTTTTATGAAATCTATGCAAATGTTTTAAGGGTGCTTTGAGAGTAAAGTACCAATGATGATGTTGTTGCTGTGTTGTTGAAAGGACATTCTCATAAACAAATAACTAGCATGATGTGAAAGGTTTTCTCACAGAGAAAGGATTCCGAGGTTGAAAGGCTTTCTCACCTAATTGAATCAAAGACAACGAGCTATCTAACTGAAACTAGCTTGGTTTGGTTGCCCAAGGGCACCTTTCCAAGGATTATGAGATAAGTCAAAACTTAATAACTATTCTGTGGGATTTATTATTAGCACCGAGTGGGTATATAATATGATATGGAAGCTCTTCCGTAGTAGAGGCCGCACTTCCAAAGCAATCTTATGAGATGGAAGCTCTCCCATAGTATAGGCCGGGTTTCTAGAAGCAATCTCCTTATCCTAAAACTATGTGCCCCCATAGGTTGATTAGCTAGTGGATCCACTTAAGCAAGAAGTTGAGGTTCTACCTTCGGCAAGTAGAATAACCCTTTTTAGTGTTAGAGACACCGAGGGATTATGTTGTAGCTTACATGGTCTCAATGTCAGTTAAGGCTAATTCCCAACTAGTGTTAATGAACTAGGGTTACTTCAAGAAGTATCACATATGAGTTCAAAGCTTTTAAAGAAGAATTTTGCTTGCATTAACCATGATTTATAAATTATGTTTTATAACTCTTTATATCATGTTTAACGTGGTCAATTACATGTCATGATATGAAATGTCCCTTTTAGCTTGTTTTAAATGTTTTATGCATGGCTATTATACTTCGTACATTGTTCTATACTAACGCATACTCTTGCCTACATTTTACCCAAATGTAGGGTTCGATATTCTGGGTGCTCAGTTTCGTAGCTAGTTGGTAATTTGATTGATTCCCGAGCTTTGGTAAGTCCTCATGCTTCGAGGACGAACACTTATTGTTTAATTTCTTTCATGTATTTTATATTTTGGACATGATGTATGGGCTAGGATCAATTTCATTTTATTGTAATGTCTATGATGAGACAAGAGTTTAGACTTCCGCTTTTCGTTTTATTAAATATTTTGGACTTGGAGTATTGTTTTACTCTTATTGTTCTATTCTTATGTTATGAGGGATAAGTGGCTTGTATGGAGTCGTTCAGGGTTCTATACGCCATGTTACATCTAGGGAGTACCCCTGGGTCATGACATCTACAATTTGAATCTTGAATTTGATAATTTGAAGTTAAATCTAAAGTGGGTTTACTCTTAATTGCTTGATTTCAAGTTACCCATGACTGCTTCCATGAAAGGTATACTTTCTTTACTCTTTGTGATGGATGGCTAAAGCCCTAAGATCTAGGGGTCCTCCAATGGGGTTGGGTGTTAATTAATGTAGTGGGTATTGCACTATGCTCTGTTTAGTTGTTGTTCATGTATGTATTTGGTCTGTCTATCATGGGGTTAACTTAAGGCTTAATGTTGCAAACTTAATTCCTACTTTCGTTCTCTGGTTGATGCTTGAAAGAGATTAATTGGAGTGGGTAATTGTCATGACCAGAGCCTACACCCTAGACATGGCCGGCACAGAAGAACTATTCCTGGTCCCCAAGCAAACCCTTATCCTGGCTGGCTACATGCGGAACACTAACTCAAGCATACAAAAGCGTAAAACTAAAATAAATTCAATAAACTCAAATACTCAACCTTTTAAAAAGTCTATACAATACTCAAAATAAAAGTAAATACATAAACTCCTGTCTATCTATGAAGCCTCTACTATTACTGAAGGATATCAGGACAAGACCCACGACACCTCAAAACTACTAATTGTAGGAT
Organism: Solanum commersonii; assembly: GCA_029007595.1. NCBI lineage: Eukaryota > Viridiplantae > Streptophyta > Magnoliopsida > Solanales > Solanaceae > Solanum > Solanum commersonii. Next base: position 1,785,514 of record JAJTWQ010000010.1, on the reverse strand, counting down.
AAATGTGAAGTTCTACGGAATATAAGATAGCTCACCAAAGCTTATTGGAATATCACACGACCTCAACGAAATGCCTGTTGATGATCTTGAATACCTGTATCTGCATCATGAAACCATGCAGGCCAAATGGCTCAGTACATGGAACGTACGAGCATGTAAGGGGAATTCTAAAGAATAAACAGAAGCTTGAACTGATGGAACAGAAACATACTTACTTCTTCTCAACTCACTCAATGCAAAAGAACTCAACTCAATGAAACATAGTTCAACTCAATTCAGATAAAAAAGGGCTCAACTCAATAGTAAGATACTCAACTCAGTGAAACATTGTTCAACTCAACTCAGAGAAACAGGGCTCAACTACACAATACAATACTCAACTTTGTGAAACATAGTTCAACTCAACTCTGAGAAAATAAGGCTCAACTCAATAATAAGATACTCAACTCAGTGAAACATAGTTCAACTCAACTCTGAGAAATAGGGCTCAACTCATCAATAAAATACTCAACTCTGTGAAATGTAGTTCAACTCAACTCTATGAAACATAGTTCAACTCTGGATACGCAAGGATAAAGCAAGAATAAAAGATGCAATATCTTGAAAGATTTTAAAACAATGGATAATAACTCAATTATATACAAAAATACAATAATAACTCAATTGTATGTAAAGATAGAAAATAACTCTATTTGGGAGATTCTCTAGTCGACAACCATCACTATGAGCTATGTGATGATACAACGTCTAGCCCATGCTTCCAAAACTGTCCTATACTTTGTCAGGGTATGAAACTTACTAACTTAGTGGATCCACTAGTCTATGCTAAAAAGCAATAAGGAATCATCTAAAAAGTATGACCCTTTCTACTTATGTTGGCTAAATGGTTTATGGGGGTTGTGAGTTGTTAGGACTCTCCCCATATCGGTGTTCAATACTACTCCCAAAAATATACTTTATGTTATTAAGAAAACATAACTTTTCTGTGTTTTGAGATTATTACTCAAAAATATTTCTCTTAAAAGAGATGGTACTTAGAATTCTCAAAACTCTTTTTGAAATCTTAGTTTCCTCCTCTTTTAAATGTGAAAGCATTTAATCTTGGGAATACTTAGTTCCCATAAATTCATTTTAAAGAAATGAAACTTGACTCTACTCTTCCTCATACTCATTTACTAAAGCTTTTAAATAAATTATGAATATTTATAAAAGACTTATAAAAATAGGGTTGATCCGAATTATGTACGTGAATGACTCAATTAAAGGTTTTCAATAACTAGATATAAAACTCAATGACTCTAGAATTCAAGGACTCAAAGATACTACTAATCTCATGAATACTCGACTCATAGGTTTTAACACCCCAAACTTTAATAGAGGTTTTAGCATGTTAGAACATCAAGGTGTCACCCCCCAAGGACCAATGAAAAAGGCCCCAAGAAAATTGCCTAAGATAGTGACCTACGGCAGGACCCATTCCCTGTGGGTGGGTCCACGCCTCGTGGATAGGGGTCGTAGGTCCAAGCCAATTTCTCGTGTCTCAGACCCCAAACCACACCCAACTAGTACGGGTCGTAGGTCAACCTATGCCCCGTGGTTGGGCTCTCTTGAATGAGGCAGTGAGACAGTTTTGGATGCTTAAGTTTAGGGGTACTTTGGGGTTTACAATTTTAATTAGGATTAAGTGGTGTCATTTTACCCTAATCTAGACAACTTGTATAAAAAATTTAGACCCCTAAATTAAGTCATTCAATTCAGTACTTCAAGATCCAAAAAGAAACCCAATTCCCTCTCAATTATTCTCTATCTAGAAAGTGAAAAAGAAGAAGAAGAGGATCGAGCTAGGTCAAGCCAAGTCTCCATTCTTCCAATGTTTGTTGACATTGTAATCAAGGTATGATGGCTTATTAATTCATGGATTCCTTTCATCCATGAAGCCCCTGTGTTTTCCCAAATTTAGAAGAAGAATTCCCCAAGTCAATATAGGGTTTCTTCTAACGTTATAGGTTATGATCCAATTGAGTGGATTATGATTGTTTATGATTGTTTATGGTAGAATTGCATGATTTTAGTATGATTATACATGTATCCATGATTAACCTATGATTCTAAGGTTAATTTGATATAGTTGAGTTTTAAGCCATGAAAGAGGAAATTAAGGGCTTAGATGTGATCTTCTAAGATTGATGAATTACTTTATGGATTGCTTGAAACTAGAGAAACTAGATATGAATTTCTTAAGATTAATGCATATAGACATAAATTGATTAGATTCAAGATTATATGAATAATTATGATTAGTAGTGCTTGAGATTGAGCCCATATGATGCTATATGATTAGAATTGCTTAAGAATGAAACATGTGACTAGAATTTCTTGAGATTTCGGCCTACATGATGGTCGTGAAGAGTATTGCTTAAGACTAAGGCTAATATGATGATATATGAATTTTAAGGCTTTGAGAGTGAAACTTATATGTATGTTGATTTTTATATGGTATTGTTGTAGAAGGACTTTACCCACATGACCTATATTATGAGTGTATGAGATTATGAATGTCTTATCGAACCTATGTAAATGCTTTAAGAACACTTTGAGAGTAAAGTGTAAATGATCATGATATTGATGTCGTGTTGCTTAAAACGCTATTCTCACGAACACATAATGAACATGATGTTAAAAGTTTACTCACATAAATGATTCTAGGTTGAAAGGCTTGCTCACCCAAAATGAATCAAAGCATGAATGAACTATGTTAGCTTGAAGTAGTGATACTTGGTAAGACAAGACGATGTATGGTAGCTTGAGATAGTAGAACTCATGGATAGCCTTGGATTGAGAAATCGTACCATTCCAATGTAGCTTCAACTAGCATGAGAGGATGCTTGTATGATAGCCTGACTTGGTGAGGCCACTTCATGTCATAATAGCTTGGATTGAGCAATAGTACCGTTCCTTGAGTAGCTTGGACTTGCATTAGAGTATGATTTCCATGATATCCTGGTCTAGCATAATATGGTGCTTTTCCTTGATAGCCTTGATTTGGTAAATTATAACCATTCATGAGTGATGAGGTGTTGTGGACTAGTAGAGAGATACTCTTCCATGATTAGTATGAATATGAGGGACAAGTTCCTAATCAAAGTAGCATGTTTATAATGAAACAATATTACTTCAAGGAAGTATAGTATGTATGTTCTATTATGAGATTTACTTGCATGATGTTAGATTAGCTTGGATTGTTGCTATAGTTGCATTCCTTGACATGTTTGACTAAAGGTGAATGTTCCCTTGTCTATGAGAATTAAGCTAAGGATGAGATCAAAAGACGATGAATAAGAATTAGGGCATAAAGGGGTTTGCTTAGCATGGGTGAGATTTATGGGGTCTTATCCATGCATTTCACAAGCATGCTTTCAGGGTTACTTATGATGTGTTTCTTTTATGTTATGTTGATCTAGATGCATTAATTATGCCTATGACTATGTTGTTATCGCTTATGCTTATAGTTTATGTTTTATGATGTATATCTTATGATTATGGTATATGTCTTATGTTAACTAATGCCTATGATATGCTTATGTTGATGATTTATACTAGCCATCATATTTAGTACATTTTATACTAACGCATACTCTAGCCTACATTCTTATCAAATGTAGGGTTCGGCAGTCTTGACTTCCGTTCCCGTGGCTAGGAGCTTAGTAGAGCAAGTAAATGAAGATTTGGTGAGTCCTCATAGCATCTAGGATTTGACCACCTTTCCTTTATGTCTTTATTTTATGTTTTGCACTTTTGTATGGGATGTGTCCCTAGAATTTCATGTATTAGATTGTTTAAGACAAGTGTTAAAGACTTTCATTTCGTTTTATAAACTTTGAGTATATTGGAAAATGTTTTAAATTTCTGCACTATTTTCTATTATCTTATCTTATGAAAGCTAAGTGGCTTATATGAGGTCCTTCGGGCTATTGTACGCCATGTTACGCGTAGGAGGTACCCCTGGGTTGTGACAAACTTGGTAATCAGAGCACAAGGTTTAGAATGGTTCTAGGATGTCTCAAACCACGTCTAGTAGAGTCTTGTTCATAAGTGTGAAGCGCGCCACATTTATGAACGAGAGGCTATTAGACGTTAGGAAACTTCACTTCTTCACTTTTATAAGTAGTTCCATAGAGTTTAACTCTATAAGGTCTTTCTCTTAACCCATGACTGATGGTTTTCAAGCTATGACTACTACAAGGGCTAATGCTAGAAGGAAGGAGGAAGATAATGTGGATCAAGAAGTTCCTCACCAAGCTCCTCCTCAAGCTCCGAATGATCCTTTGGATGAAAATGTATCAAATACGGAGTTTAGGTCAGCTTTCTAAGTGTTGGCTCAAGTCATGATTTCTTAAGACAATAAAGAGCTGGTAGCCCTCGTGAACCCAATTGTGGGTACGACTGCTTCAAGAGTGAGAGATTTTATGAGGATGAACCCTCTAGAGTTTTATGGGTCAAAGATGGAGGAAGATCCTTAAGAGTTTATAGATGAGGTCTATAAGGTGTTAGACATTTTGGGAGTTACTATGGCAGAGAAGGTGGAATTAGCCTCTTACCAACTTAAGGAAGTTGCTTAAGTGTGGTTTAATCAATGGAAAAAGTCTAGATTGGTGGAAATGAGTCCCATAGAGTGGGAGAGGTGCAAAAATGCTTTTCTTGATAGGTTTTTCCCTCTAGAGATGAGAGAGGCTAAGGTGCTTGAATTTATTAACCTTAGGCAAAGTAGTATGAGTGTTAAAGAATACACCTTGAGGTTTACCCAACTATCTAAGTATGCTCCATCTATTGTGGCGGATCGTAGGGCTACTATGAGTAAGTTTGTGTCGGGAGTGTCCAATGTAGTGGTGAAAGAATGTCGTACGGCTATGCTTATTCATGATATGGATATTTCTCGTCTTATGAATCATGCTCAACAAATTGAGGAGGAAAAACTAAAAGGGAGATGTAGTGAGAAAAAGAGGTCTAGAAATGATGATGGTGATTCCTCTCATGTGAGGTCCGATGAACATCATCGTTCTGGGAATCAACAAAGGTTTTCTGGGCAAGACTACTCCAATGCTCCTAAGTATAATGAAGATAGGGTGTCTAACCCTAAACTGCAAGGAATTAGTAGTGAGTCCCTATGACCTACTTGTGCTAGATGTGGAAAAAGACATGAGGGTAGGTATTTGGCTGGTAGTGAGGGTTGCTTTAGTTGTGGTGAGAGTAGCCACAAGATGAGAATTGTCCAAAGATGAAGGCTAAGGTTAAGCAAGTTGTCCCTAGTGGTTCGGATGGGAATTCTCCAAGGAAAAATAGCTTCTATGCTCTCTAAGCTAGAGGTGAACAAGAGTGTCCTCCGAATGAGACTATCGGTATGTGTTTTATGCTTTATTAGATTCAGGTGTTGCTTGTCTTTTGTGACTTGATAAACTTGATATGCTAGACTTTGATGTTGTCCTTAGTATGATTGGCTACATTGTTGTTATGTGCTATTGAAGTCGAACCCTACTTAGTCCTTATGAGTTTTGGGTATGTGGGTAAGACTTGGTGTATAGGGTGTTTTGTAATACCTTAATTTGTTGAGTAGGTAGACTCCTCAAAAAGGGTAGTAATATAGTTTACCATGGTTAGAGTCATCTTATGTGAGGGATGTGAAAGCTTAGTGATAACTTGATTAGACCTTAGAGTTGAAGGATGTGGTGCTTAAAAAGTCAGTGTAGGCTTTCTCCCAAGGGCAGATAGTGTACATAGATAGAAAGGTCGTTGACTGTTCCTAATGTTCATATTTGGGGTTTGCTTGATTTTCCCTCCTTTGAAAGGTGTAGTGGGTTAGGAAGTTTAGTCCCCATTTTGTAGGCCCGTAAGATATCTTGAGATGTGTTGGTAAGGGTACTTATGAGCTAGGTTGCCTAATGGGTGGCATCGTTGCATTCGGTTTTTCATGTCTTTAAATCGATAGAATGTATTGGAAAGATTCCTTAGAAAGGTGCGGAGTTGTGAGTTCCTTATGGTTAGCTCCTTGTTTAGAACGTCACGTGTGTTTTATGCATTGGCATGATTTCTAAATATGCATGTTCATGAAAAAGCTTAAAGAAATGACTTATGTGAATTGTTTTCATCATGTTGTAGTGCATTAAGTAGAGTTGCCTATAGATTTCATGAGTTGATGAACATGTTTAGATATGATTTTTGAGATTTAATTTTCATATGAGCTCCATGAGATGGTGTTGAGTGTAATTTAGCCTGGAGATGGTAGTTCCTCCTTGAAAATGAGTAGTGTTGAATTTTATGCATTTTGGGTTGTTCGGTGTAGTTCCTACCTTCCTTGTAATGCATTGAGCATATTTCACTTAAGGTTGATGATTCCTTTTTGGTTGTGTGCATTTAGATGTGTTGCATGCATGATGGGTTACTAGTCTTGAATTGTCTCCTTCAAGAAGTGCCTAAAATGTCATTCGTGGACGAATGATCCCAAGGGAGAGATAATGTAACACCCCAAACTTTAATAGAGGGTTTAGCATGTTAGAACATCAAGGTGTCACCCCTCAAGGACCTACCAAGGGCCTATGAAAAAGGCCCCAAGAAAATTGCCCAAGATAGTGACCTACAACAACAACAGGACCCACTCCCCATGGGTGGATTCACGCCTCGTGGATAGGGGTCGTAGGTCCAAGCCAATTTCCAGTGTCTCGGACCTCAAACCACACCCAACCAGTACGGGCTGTAGGTCAACCTACGCCCCGTGGTCGGGGTCTCGTGGATGAGGCAGTGAGACAGTTTTGGGTGGTTATGTTTAGGTGTACTTTGGGGTTTCCGGTTTTAATTAGGATTTAGTGGTGTCATTTTAATTCTCTCTAGAAAGTGAAGAAGAAGAAGAAGAAGAGGATCAAGCTAGATCAAACGAAATATCCATTCTTCCAAGCTTTGTTGGCATTGTAATCAAGGAATGATGGCTTATTCATTCATGGATTCCTTTCATCCATGAAGCCCCCATGTTTTCCCTAAATTAGAAGAAGAATTCCCCAAGTCAATCTAGTGTTTCTTCTAATGTTATGGGTTATGATCCAATAGAGTGGATTATGATTGTTTGTGATTGTTTATGGTAGAATTGCATGATTTTCGTATGATTATACATGTATCCATGATTAACCTATGATTCTAAGGTGAGTTTGATATAGTTGAGTTTTAAGCCATGAAAGGGGAAATTGAGGGTTTAGATGTAATCTTCTAAGGATGAATTACTTTATGGATTGCATGAGACTAAAGCACCTAGATATGCATTGCTTAATATTAATGCATATAGACATGAATTGATTAGATTCAAGCTTATATGATGAATTATGATTAGTAGTGATTGAGATTGAGCCTATATGATGATATATGATTATAATTGCTAAAAAGTGAAACATGTGATTAGAATGTCTTGAGATTTAGGCCTACATGATGATCATGAAGAGTATTGCTTGAGAGTAAGGCTAATGTGATGATCTATGAATGCTAAGGCTTTGAGAGTGAAGATTATATGTATGTTGATTTGTATATGGTATTGTTGTGGAAAGACTTTACCCACATAACCTATATTATGAATGTATGTGATTATGCGTATCTTATGGAACCTATGTAAATGCTTTAAGAACACTATGAGAATAAAGTGTAGTTGATCATGATGTGAAAGGCTTACTAACATAAATGATTCTAGGTTGAAAGGCTTGATCAGTTAAAATGAATCAAAGCATGTATGAACTACCTTATCTTGAAGTAGTGATGTGATATCCCTTCATGAATAACTTGACTTGGTAAGACAAGACCATGCATAGTAGCTTGAGATAGTAGAACTCATGGATAGCCTTGGATTGAGAAATTGTATCCTTCCAATGTAGCTTGAACTAGAAGAAGAGGATGCTTCCATGATAGCTTGACTAGGTAAGGCCACATCATTTCATGGTAGCTTGGATTGACAAATAGTACCCTTCCTTGAGTAGCATGGACTTTCATGAGAGTATGTTTTCCATGATAGCTTGGTCTAGCATAGTAAGGTGCCTTTACTTGATAGCCTTGATTTGGTAAATTATAACCATTCACGAGTGTTGTGCACTACAAGAAAAGTGTAAATTACATGGGGATTTTCCTGGTGATTAGTATAATAATTTGCAAGAAAATAAGTTTCCTATGGATTTTCATACTAATACCTAGGAAAATCCCCACTTAATTCACATTTTTCTTGTAGTGCTAGACTAGTAGAGAGATACTCTTCCATGATTAGTATGAATATGAGGGAAAAGCCCCTAATCAAAGTAGCATGTTTCTAATGAAACAAAATTACATCAAGGAAGTATTGTAAGTATGTTATAATATGAGATTTACTTGCATGATGTTAGATTAGCTTGGATTGTTGCTATAGTTTCCTTCCTTGATATGTTTGACTAATGGTGAATGTTCCCTTGTCTATGAGAATTAATCTAAGGATCAGATCAAAAGATGATGAGTATAAATAAGGGCCTAAAGGGGTTTGCTTAGCATGAGTGAGATTTATGGGGTCTTATCCATGCATTGCCCAAATATGCTTTAAGGGTTACTTATGAAGTGTTTCTCTTATGTTATGTTGATCTAGATGCATTGATTATGCCTATGACTATGTTGTTATCTCTTATGCTTATAGTTTTTGTTTTATGATGTATCTCTTATGATTATGGTATATGTCTTTGATTTAAACGTATCGAGGACACTTCATCCAATTCTAAGTGTCAACGATCGCTAATCAGTATAACAACCCATCTAAATGAGTTGGGGTCGAATCCCAGAGGGAGTGGTACGTGTTTAAGATTCAATAGGAAAGTACGAATATTCTCAAATCAACCATATGAGTAAACATTATCAAATAAAGACATAATTCAAATCAAGGGTGACACGAATGTCAAAACAGGGGTTTTTGGTTTTAATTATCACCTACAGCAGCAGCAAGCAATACAGAAATGACAATAATGAGATGGGTTCTTGGGATGTGCTTCTATTATAGGTTAATATAGATAAATGCGTAATTGCAATTGTTAGAAAATAGCTGTAAATTAGTGCCTATGCTAGACTATAGAGGAGGTAAATTTTCTCTCAAACAATTTACCCCGAATCAAGTTGATTTCTCTCGAACATCAACAAGCATGCAAAATAAGAATAGCCTACGCTTTAGTCTATTCACTCTCTCGAGCTGAACCAATGACAACCCAATACCCACAGACCATCAATCAATAATCTTGGTTTTAAAACCTCTCTCTCTCGCAACCCAAAAACACAAGGGTAGAACTGCATTTGCAACTACAATTCTTTAAATTAAACCACAATTAATGATTGAAATCACTTCTAAACCACATTTAAACTAACAATTAGTAATACCCATAAGCTAAATCAGCCCATAATCACATAATCACACCCCAAGAATTGGGGGTTTTAGTTAGACATCATAAAGAGATAAAAATCGTTACCAAATTGTGTTTCCATCGACCTGGTAGCATTAATCTCATCTTTACAAAGGTCCTAATTGAAGGACCTCAAAGATCCACTTCCAATTTCTTAAAAGTGAAAAACTTCAATTCGTCAAAGCTAAGGAAAAACTTGTCTCAATACTCAGAATTCAAAATATTCAAAAATATGATAGTTGATAATGATAAAAGCTCCTAAACTAAATGTTCAAAAACTAATTTATAGTCGCCAAAAATATGTTGCGAAGAGACATTCAGTGTAGTAAGTCGGGCTCGCCGATCCACTCTGCGATGCGCCCTTTAGACAATTTCATCGTCTTTCTATCTTGGCCTTCAACATCCTCCAGGTCTGTAACTTTGGGCGAACTAACACTGCATCGCGGAACCATTCAGCAATCCACCGACTGCTCCTTTCTCTCCAACTTGATTTTCTCCTTCAGGGTTTGGCACACTGGAACTTTAGGCAGTTATATGGCCATTTGGCGACTTGCCAAATGGACTTGGCGATCACCAGACTCTCTTTTCTTCCTTCTTTAAGCTCGCTTCGTACCTTTTTCCAAATTAGTGTCCTTACTTTGTTCTTCAGTTACCTGAAAATCAAGGATTTTACATCAGTTATTTGCACAAAATAAGCATTTGAGGACATTAAATCTATACAAATAAAGCCCTAAATGAGTCCAAATCTCGAACTAATCAACACCCCAACATAAACTTTTGCTTGTCCTCAAGTAAAACTCAAGTTCAGCAGTTTAAAAAACATGTCTCAAACAGTGCTACACAAGAATCAATTATGAATGCACACAACAAGACTCAACTTACTTATGCAAGATCAATTGCGCACTCAAAGATTCAAGTTGTGACTCACCATTATCAAAGATTTTCAAGTTCACAATACTTGATTCAAATGCAAGTTCAAGCTCAATAAAGGTACTCAAATGCCCTCACAAAAAGATGATTCCATATGCACACACAATTGTTCAACAATTTATAGCTCTGGAATACAAACAACTCTTACACTTACAAAGATGAACACATGCATGACTCCACCCATAGGTTTGTCCTTATTTTGCAATCAACACTTGCTTCATCTCACTCAAGATCAACAAGGTATTTTCAAGGCTTGTAACGGGGTTGAGTGCAATGGTATGGCCATTTAGGCTCAGTGGCTGCTATCTTCATGAAATGTAGTGTGAAAAACACTTCCTTTCCTTTTCTTCATCATTCTCATTCATGCTCATAATCCACCCCATTATTCACTTTTCATGGAATACCGGACACCCCATTTGTTTTGCAACTTTCACAACTTTATTCCACAACTTTTTCATTCTTTTTGTTTTCTTTTTCTCTCCTTTTTTTTTGTATGGAAGGGTTCAATCTTTCTCAAAACCATGGGTCAAGGAGGACTTCTTTGCACTTCTTGATTTACCTTCTCTTTTCACCACACCCCTAACTTACGCTTTTGGCCTAAGTTGGCTATTTAAACAAACCATACTTCATAAGGATTATGGGTGAAGGGATAAAGAGAGGTCTCATTTGCATCAAGTTTCTTCCAAGAAAAGTCTAAGGCTCAAAGGGTGTTCAAGCACAGTTCAGACACTCACAAGGTAGGCCACAAAAGAGGTATAATGTCAGATTGTTGTACTCTTTAAATTTTTTGCCTAAGAGCATTTCAAGACCTTGCATCACTTAGTCAACCGGACCAACGGGGTAAATTCGAGGTGTCATCACATGTGGTTCGCGGTAAGCTCATCACACAAGGCATTGGCACTGATGTCAAACAAGACTCCACACTTTTGCTAGTGTGCAATGTTCATCACAAGAGACTCAATTCAATAATTGGCTAGTCCCAACGAGATACAAAAAGTTCACATATTATCTATGTAACTTCCTTTGGCCTCATCGTAGCCGCACATTCATGTTTGTTTGATAGAGAGTACCATTTCAGTCATCAGCATTGATCATAACCGATACTCAAATTTGCACAAGAACAACCATTTTCAAATGCAATAAAAAAGGGTGGCAAATTTTTTAGAAAGGTCCAGAAACCATTTTCAATTAAAACAAGGAGCTACAAGCTTAAAAATCCACAACACAGTGCCAAAACACAATATATATCACAAAACCCAATATATATAGAAAAGTCATAATCACAAGAGGTAGGTATAGAAACACCTCACCCCACCACAAACATAAAGAAATTTTTCCTCAAATGCAATAAAACATCCAAAAATGAATTAAAAAAAATAAAGAAAGAGGTAAAAAGGGATCCTATCTACACAGTTGCTCTATCTGTCGGGGCATCAGTGCCCGGTGCAATACTCTGAACTTGGACATCAGTGCCAGAAGTAACATCAATAATACCAGTTCCACTAGGGTTAGTCAAGGGTGTGTCTGCCAAAGAGGTCTACACAACTACATCTACCATGGCCCCCTCAATCTCCGTGAGACCCTCATAAGAAGCCTTCTCATAACAACAAGCAGCTCCTCATCGGTCTCATCTTTAGACTCAGCACCATCTACCTCCTCAACTCGAACCTTATCTCCGGTAGTAGCTAGAGGCACACCTGGGATCTCCACTGTCCTGAAGATCATTGACATGTAGGTGGACTTTAGTTGGTCCACATCTCTCCTAAGCTCAACAATAGCGGTCTTTAGAACTGTCACCTCCTCAGTAGCCCATTAGCCTTGCTTGCACATCGCTATTTGTGCCGCAAGGGCATCAATAGTAGAATGCATAGGTGTCACAACATCGGCAAAGGCCCTCTAAATCATGCCAGTAATTGTGGCCTCAAGTCTGGCGGCACATCTATCAGCAAAATGGGCTAGCTGCCCTATCCATAGCAATACATCCTGGATGAGTAGAGGTCGGGCAGCAGTAGCAGCATCCGTACCAGATTTGGGAGGCAAGGGGGCAGCATAGGTACTAGGCGTAATAGAAGGGGAAGCACTAGATGTACCTGAAGGCATAGGGGCCAGAGTAGGCAATACTTCCTCTGCAGGAGTGTCTGAACATCAAAAATCAAGGATGTGTCCATTGGGGCTGCTATTTTCTTCTCTGCCTTATTTTTCAAGTACTCCACCGCAATCCTCTAGATGTCGGTAGAAGATATGGGAATCACTTCCATATCCTTCTTCTCATTTCTAGGCACCCGAGCTTGTCTGCACAGCTCGGTAATCAACACCGGAAATAGAAGGGACGTCTGTCTTTGCTTAGCCCTCATGATCATCTCTTATGCAATAATTATCCCCAAGATCAACCTCGCCTCATGATGATGCAACCATGACAAACTACTTTGGTATGGCGGAGAATCGACTCATTCTGGGATGGGATGATGGTACTGCTGATGAAGCCAAACCAATACCTCGTTGCTACATTGAGATCCTTCTTTTCAATGGATGCCCCAGCCTCGAACCACTAGGGAGTATCATCTAATATAAGATGAGCTAACCACTTTTTCATGTTCTCCAACATTTTTGTCCTGATCATCTGCTAACAGTCGTCGTCGATATCATTTGAGCAACCCAGGACTGCATTGATAGCATCACTATCACACTTCACTTTTCTCCCCCTGATAACCATATAGTCTATTGGCTTGAATTTAGCAGTCGGCTTCTTCCCTTGTGTTACTAGAGCTCCATAAGAAGTGTAGAACTCCCGGACCCAATTTGGAACATAAGGACCACGGGGTTTAGTGAACAGTTGGAACCTGTCGAACCTTAAGCAACTCATAATCTCCGGATATCTGTCAATGACTTCATTAGTGGACAACTTCTTTTCCTCTATAATGGTCCTCAGCCCCTCAGTCTTCAGTCTGTTCATAGACCAAGAAAGAGGACCCTGTACAGCTGGTGCAAGAACCACAACCTATGCTAGAGTAGGAGTAGGAGTAGTGGTGACCTGGGTGGCCCTGATCCTAGACAGATCATTTAGCCTCTTGGATCACAATTAGCTCTCTGGGCTGACAATAACTCATTATCCTCAGGCTCAGAAGTGGTAGCCCGAGGATCTTGGTGCTTACCCTTACTCTCAAAAGTTGTGAGGTGAGTGGCATTGATGTTGTCACTGTCGGAGCTGGCCTCCAGTGGTGCGGAGCAAGAGCTTTACCCTTCCCTTTTCCCTTCCTACCTGTGATGGGAAATTTTGGTAGCTTTAGCCCCGGATAAAGCTGCATCCTCATTAAATTTTATTCCCGACATGTCTCTTACTTCCACTTTCGGTCTAGCCATATCTGCAAACACATTGTAGAAAGTGAGAAATAGTTCAAGCAAAGTTGAAAAAAAATAGTCGTCGACAGACTCGCCAAACCGATCGGCAAGTCACCAAATCACTTTGGCAAGTCATATTGGGCTCACCGAAAGGATTGGCTCAAAATTTCTCAGAAAAGTTGGCATGTCAGTGATAGGAGGGGCCTTTTGGTGAATTGACGACAACATTCGGCGAGCAAGGACAAGCCAAAAAAAAGTTGCAATGGATTTTAAGGGTTTGGGGCGCAGAAAGGGCGATCAAGAAGGACTTTTGGTGAGTAACTGAGTGCACTCAGTGAACTCAGGCTTCTCGCTAAAAGTTACAGAATCCCCATTCAATAATTGCATGAAATTAAAGACGATCAAGAGAGATTTGGTGAACCACCGAGTGGTTTGGCGAGCTCAACCCAGCTCACTAAACTGCCCAACGTGCTTACTTTAAACCCCATCTTCCAAATTCAACTCTGCAGCCCTCGAAAAAAAAATCAAAACATGCACTATTTCAATTAGACTTAGACCCATTACACCCATGGCCCCAAGATACTCAACCTTCTCCTGGTTTGGCCAAATTTGGCCATTTGATGACTTTAGCCCTTAAGAATGACGTCAACCACTCCATCATTGGGCAAAGCACATCATTTGGCACAAATGCGGGTTACTTAGACTTCACCCGACTAGACCCAACAATAACAAAACACAACCCAACAAGATTTGATCAATTTTAAAGCATGAAATCTCAGGAAATCAACAGTATGACATTTTAGGCATGATATTCAAATTAAAACAGGCACAAAAGCTCATAATTACAGATCAGAGAGGCCCAACACACATCACTAAGATAAGAACAATTTCAAAAGAGTAAAAATTACTAATTACAAGTTTGGGGTTTGGAAAATTAACCTTTAATGTCGAATATAAACATTGAAAAGCTATGCGGCAAAAAAATTCAACTGTGAACACACAATCGAAGACTAACACGCAATAATAATGCAAAAATATAGAAAATTATAATCTGGGTGTGAGTTTGAAAAGTTAAAAAGTGAGGGAATGTGAAAGAGTTTAAAAGTTTAAACCTTTGGCCTTTAAAAACCGTCCAGTTCTTGCCTATTCGGCGACATTAGTTTTGCTCGCCGACCCACTCGGTGACACACCGAGTTGGTACTTACCTCACCGAGTTTTATAGGACCTCTAGTTAATGTAGAGGGGGGTGTCCAAATGACAGATAAAGTTGGGATCACCAACCTGTTCGGTGACACGCCAATTTTCTCCTGGGCTCGCTGAGTTTTATAGACTCCAACATTAGAATTTCTTGGGTCCAACGGCGGTCCAAGTCGGGCTCATCGACCTCTTTGTTGAGTCACTGACTAGACATTTAGCTTGCCAACCTAAACTTTTTGAACACATTCTACAGTTCAACCTGCAAAATAGATACACAATTATTTCTAAAACAAAACGAAAGTAGTGAAACTTGGGTTGCCTCCTAAGAAGCGCCTTAGTTAACGTCGTGGCATGACATACTTCCCCACTTAATTTTACTTCTTGGGGTTTGCCTCAGTGTCACTAGGCAACCCTCTGTCTTGATGCGAGTAGAGACAAGATAACACTTGACCCATTTGGGACTCCAGTAGCTGAATGAACATGGAGTGAGAGGTTGTCATCTGATTTAGCGTTGAGACATTCTCTCTTATCTCTCTCAACACTTTATCGTGTTCTTCGACTTTGTGATGAATGAGTAAGAGCACCTCTTTTATTTTCCCACCCTCATGCTCTTTTGTCCTTCAATGCTCGTGAGATAGAATGTACCTATCTTTTCTTTGCTACATTACTTCCAGTTCCTTGACCTTTTTGGCCAGCAGATCCAGTTGACCCAACAATCTGGCCAAGTCCTAGTCCTTCTCTGTCTCCGTGTTGGCCTTGACCACGCAATCAATGAGTTGGGATGCTATTTGATAGGGTTGTCAATCAGACAACCCGAAGAGAGTTGGTCATCCACTATTCTATTTTCGGGACCAAGACAGCTCTAGAAGCATTCTAGAAGCAGGAATTCCAAGAGTTGGGCACTGCTGCAATAGGGCCTTAAATGTTCGCCACAACTCATAAATGGTCTCACCCTCCAATTGCTTGAAAGTTAGGATGTTATTCCAAAGAATCATCAATCTGAAAGGAGGGTGATCCATTAGGTCACCGTTACTACCAGATATGCTCCTTTCTTCTGTACTAAACAAGCAACATGAAAACCAAAACTGGAAGTAAGTAGATTCAACTATAACTAAAAAGAACAAAATTCAACTTAACCAAAGAATCTTAACCAACACCACTCCGCGACAGCGACGCCATTTTGATTTAAACGTATCAAGGACACTTCATCCAATTCTAAATGTCAACGATCTCTAGTCAGTATAATAACTCAATTAAATAAGTTGGGGTCGAATCCCACAAGGAGTGGTATGTGTTTAAGATTCAATAGGAAAGTACGAATATGCTCAAATCATCCACAAGAATAGACATTATCGAATAAAGACAATTCAAATTAGGGGTGACACGAATGTCAAATTAGGGGTTTTTTGTTTTAATGATCAACTACAGCAGCAACAAACAATACTAAAATGACAATAATGAGACAGGTTCTTAGGATGTGATTCGATTATAGGCTAATATAGACAAATGGGTAATTGTAACTGTTAGAAAATAGTTGTAAATTAGTGACTAAGCTAGATATAGAGGAGGTAAATTTTCTCTCGAACAATTTACCCTGAATCAAGTTGATTTCTCTCAAACATAACAAGCATGCAAAATAAGAACAGCCTACACTTTTGTCCATTCACTCTCTCAAGTTGAATGTGCGGAAAAGGGCTTAGGATTCACTCTCTCTAGCTGAACCCATGACAACCCTACCCACAGACCATCAATCAATAATTTTGGTTTTAAAACCTCTCTCTCAAGCAAGCCAAAAACACGAAGGTAGAACTACATTTGCAACTACAACTCTTTAAATTAAACCATAATTAATGATTGAAATCATTTCTAAACAACATTAAAACTAACAATTAGCAATACCCATAAGCTAAATCAGCCCGTAATCACATAATCACACCCCAAGAATTGGGGTTTAAGCTAGACATCAGAAAAAGATAAAAATCGTTACCAAATTGTGTTTCCATCAACTGGGTAAGATTAATCTCGTCTTTACAAAGGTCCAAATTAAAGAATCTCAAAGACCCACTTCCAATTTCTCAAAAGTGAAAAACTTCAATTCTTCAAAGTTAAGGAAAAACTTTTCTCAATACTCAGAATTCGAAGTATTCAAAAATATGATACTTGATAATGCTAAAAGCTCCTAAACTAAATGTTCAAAAACGTATTTATAGTCACAAAACATATGTTGCAAAGAGCAATTCAGCGTAGTATGTTGGGCTTGCTGATCCACTCGGCGATGCGCCCTTTAGCCAATTTCATCGTCTTTCTGTCTTAGCCTTCAACATCTTCCAGGTCTGTAACTTTGGGTGAATTAAGACTAAATTGCGAAACCATTCGGCGATCCACTGACTGCTCTTTTCTCTTGCCAACTTGATTTTCTCTATTAGGAGTTCGCACACTGGAACTTGAGGCGGTCATATAGCCACTAGGTGACTCGCCAAATGAACTTGGCGATCACCATGCTCTCTATTCTTCCTTCTTTCAACTTGCTTTGTTTCTTTTTGCAAATTAGTGTCCTTACTTTGTTCCTCAATCCAAATACATGGAAATCAAGGATTTTACATAAGTTATTTGCACAAAATAAGCATTTGAGGACACTAAATCTGTCACAACTCGAGCCTACACCCCGAAAGTGACACGGCGTACAAGACTTCAAAAAGTCTCATACAAGCCTCATAGTACTTCATCAAATAAGAACATAGGGAAATAGTGTGGAATTTAAAACTTTATTTACAATCTAAGTCATTTTTCATAAACACAAGTGGACGTGTTTCTATACTTTGTCTCAAACCATCTACAACAATTTGAATAAACTATGGAACTCAGCCCACACAAAAGCACTAAACATAAAGTAAAAGACATCAAGGGAAATATGTGGGTTTGTCCTCGAAACTAGGAGGACTCACCAAATCTTCAACTCCAAGCTCCTTAGAAACCTATCTTCCAAGTATAGAACATCAAATCTCAAAACCCTACACTTTGGTAGAAAATGAAGAGATATGGGTTAGCACATTTAATTAAGTATGATAGCCATACAAAAATCATGCTTTAAAACAGACATTTGGTTTGCAAGCCATGCATTATACCAATTGGAGAAAACTTCATGAGCTTTTGCATAAACGGCATAAGATACAATCACATTCAACATATAAGACATTTCATCACATTAGCACATAATCAACATATAAGCTATTTCATCATATTAAGCTTTCACCTTAAGTAACCCCAAGCTATTCTTTGTGCAAAATATGAATAGCATCCCATACCACCATCCACACTAAGTACCACATTAAGGCCACCAAAATTGAACTTACCATTCTTCATTTTCATCTTTAGATAATACACATACATAAGGAACATAAACATTTTGGAAGTAACTCATAATACAATCCAAGTAAGTCATGCATCATCTCATTAAGAATATAAGTAAACATTTTTCAATAGCTTCATTAAGAGCACATTCATTCATTAGCAATTAATACATTAAAGGAAAACACCATAACCCCTCTCAAAGCCTACTTGTGCAATATATGGATAAGGTCACATACGCCCACCCATACTAAGTAGTGCATTCTTGAGAAGCTATAGTTCATTAACATTCTTTGTGGGGGTAAGCCTTAACCAACATACACCATGAGAGCAATTCACAGAATCTTGGTGTCATGTTCACCAGATAAGGGATTCTTACTTGCCTAAGGTAGGACTGTTAACATTTAGCTTAGGTGGATCCACTATCTATTAAACTATGTGGGCATTTAGGTATGGGATAGAGAGATTGTTACTAGATACCCCGCCTTAACTCACGGATGAGCGTCCATCTCAAGAGATTGCTATTAGATACCCTGCCTCAACTCAAGGATTAGCATCCATCTCTAGCCATATCCACTCGGTGCTTAGCATTATTCCCCACGGAGTACTTAACATTCATTACTTTAGTTCATTATTATGGGATAAGAGATTGTTACTAGATACTCCGCCTCAACTCATGGATGAGTATCCACCTCAAACCCAACATTCATTAAAATGGGATATAGAGATTGTTACTAGATACCCCACCTCAACTCATGGATGAGCATCCATCTCAAGTCATATCCACTCGGTGCTGAGCATTATTCCCCACTGAGTACTTAACATTCATTACTTTAGTACATTATTATAGGATAATAGATTGTTACTAGACACTCTGCCTCAACTCATGGATGAGTATCTACCTCAAACCCAACATTCATTAAAATGGGATATATAGATTGTTACTAGATACTCCGCCTCAACTCACGGATGAGCGTCCATATCAATCTAACATTCATTTGTTAGATAACTCATAGATTCAAAGAAGAAAATAGCCTTTCAACTAAAAATCCCCATATTGTGAGAATGTCCTTTCACAACATGCCATATCATTCATTAGTGTACAATTGAGAATAGCTTTTCAATCAACACATCATCATTAACATAATCATAGAAACTTCATTCATTCTTCATTCATGAGTGTATGTATGTGAGAATAACCTTTCAACACCACCACCACTGTATTATAGTCATAACCATATTACTTTCATTTATACAAGAAGAGGATGCCTAAGCCTACCAAATCAAGATACAACATAACATTGAGGAAACCCTTCACATTCTATCATCATCATCATACATAAGTGTTAAATTGAGAGTAAGCTGTCAATACTAATACAATAGCATTCTAAACATGATCATAATACTTTCATTGAGATCACACACATATACTTCACATCACAATCATACACACATCCTTCATGAAATTTCCCTCCAAGGCTATGAATCAATCTCAACCCAAACATCTAGAATAATGCATTAGATAAGAGAATTAACATGATTCAATACCTAATTCAATATAAACATAAACAATTCAACATACTTTCATGATCAATCAATTCCCAATCACAATTCACAACTTAGGATTTTGGGGGAAACATGGGTTCATAGAGGAAATTCACCATAATTCATCAGTAATTCAACAATCCATTAATAATTCATCATATATAAACCTTTGAAAATATTTTGGAATTGAACCCACACATAGATTGGAAACCCTAGGTTTTTGGGTGATTTTGAATACTTGAAATCATATTTGAAGGGGCTCCTTGAATGAAACCTAATCAAGGATGAATACTACCATACCTTTAGGGAATAATTCCATGAAATTTGAGCTAGAATGGTGAGATCTTGAGCTTTAAATGTTGACTCCTTCTCCAATGGTGGTTCCTAGAGAGAGGTTATTTGTGAAAAATGGTGGTTTCTTATTTGTGATTTTGAATAATGAATTGGAAAATGTCTTTTAATACTTTTAAAAGCCTTAAAATACTTTAGTTATTTAATAAAAACTATCCCCCAACTTAACTAACCTTAAAATAAATTTCCCATTTAACCCTCCCCTAGGCTGAGACTTGACAGCAAACTAGGTGCAAACCACGAACCCCCACCCACGGATCGTGGGTGGGTCCATAGGCCATCCTGGCTTCTCGTGGTTTGGTTCTGCAACATCACTTTTGGGACCTTGACCCTTGGAGGCCATCCATGGGGCGTGGATCGATCTAAGGGGCATAGGTCCCATCCTTGAGTCCTTCAGAAATTGACATATTTTTGGTTTCTTGGGGTCTTGGGGGTTAGGCTTTAGGGTCCTCCTCAAGGACCCCTTGGTTGGTACTTGGGGAGTCATACCTTGACGTTTAACCCCTAAACCCCTCAGCCTAAGCTCAGGACATCATTTAACAACTCAAAACCTCATGTCAAACTCAAAACAAAACTCGTTAGGCTCTAGTTTCACTTACTATTTTTTGGGTCGTTACATTATCTCCCCCTTAGGAACATTCATCCTCGAATGACACTTTAAACACTTTAGGGAATTAAAGACTCAAGACTAGCAATCCATCATGCTTGCAACATCATAAACAATGCACAAAACTAGGAGGAAAAATCAACTCCATCTCAAACATACTCCATGCAACACAAGATAGTTCCAACTACATCTACAAACTCATTATGCATGAAAGCTCAAAATTTCTCATTTCATTGGAGTAATTACCTTCTCCAACTCAAATCATGCTCATCATAACATCATTAAGAACATTATTCAATTACTCTTGAAGGCACATATAGGCATGTTCAACAATTCACCTCATGAGGCATGTAGGCAAGTCATACTAAATGCACATCAACATGAGGAAGATAATTCATAAAAACTCATTTTATCATTTAAACATAAACTCATCAAGAACTTGCATATCATAAGGAGACCATGGAAACACATAATCACTCATGACTCCAAAACATGAAACAAGCCAAAAAGGAACTCTTTGGCTTAGGCTTAAATAGGAATAGAAGAAAAGAGAATGAGGATATCAGGACTTCTCATTATCCGTTGGCCTACCCCAAGTAGCACCTTCAACCATAACTCTTACTAACATACTACTCCTCCACATTTTCAAGGAAACAATTTCTTTACTCTTCATTT
Organism: Solanum commersonii; assembly: GCA_029007595.1. Lineage (NCBI taxonomy): Eukaryota > Viridiplantae > Streptophyta > Magnoliopsida > Solanales > Solanaceae > Solanum > Solanum commersonii. The sequence goes on along the minus strand of JAJTWQ010000010.1, from coordinate 1,764,088 downwards.
CTTAACTTGCCAGTCTAAGATGTCAACCGGCACTTCTAAACTATGAAGGTTCTCATTAAGCAACTCTTGCTCATAAACAATCTTATCAAATCACTCAAGGTCTCATATGAGTCTACCAAACTAGGTCTAAACTTCTTCAAACTCGCTTCATCTCTTAAGGTGAGAATTTCATGGAAACCTAACTCATGAACATTAAGGATACTCAATGACCTTACCGTTTAAGCACATTATCTCCCCCTTGGGAGCAAGCCTATACAAACTCTTTTAAACATCACTTCTTTCAATTATAAGGTCGGAGCAAATCATCACTAAAGCTTCCTACTCATCACACAAGATGATTCTAAACCAAGGTGAATTACACTTCTACCCTTCTTTTAAAGGAGTCTACTCACTCAACATCTTTAGGTATCACTTAAACACCACTATTCATCAAATATATTAACAAAACACATATCCATAAAGCAATCCATTCATACTAAAGAAAACATCAAAATCTATCATCTCAAATCTATCAAGCCACATAGCCATAATTAGCATCACAACCAACCTTTCTCCCTCACTCCTTCTAGCATAAGCCCTTCAAGTGGTCATATCCTAAAGACCATCGGATAAGGAATAGGAGAGGGAGCTTATAGATTTAAATTCTATGGAATGACTTGAAGAATGAAAAAGTGAGAATTTCCTAACATCCACTAGCCTCCTATTCATAAATGTGGCGCGCTTCACACTTTGAACAAGACTCTACTAGATGTGGTTTGAGACATCCTAAAACCATCCCAAAACCTTATGCTCTGATACCATGTTTGTCACGACCTGAGCCTACACCCCAAAAGTGACATGGCATATAAGACTCCGAAAAGTCTCATACAAGCCTCATAGTACTTCATCACATAAGAAAATAGGAAAATAGTGCAGATTTTAAAATTTTCTTTACAATTGAAGTCATTTTTCATAAACGCAAGCAGAAGTCTTTCTATACTTTGTCTCAAACCATCTAGAACACTTTGAATAAACTTTGGAACTCGGCCCATACAAAATCTCTAAATATAAAGTAAAAGACATAAAGGGAAATAGGTGGGTTTGTCCTCAAAACTATGAGGACTCACCAAATCTTCAACTCCAAGCTCCATAGAACCCTATCTTCCAAGTATAGAACATCAAATCTCTAAACCCTATACTTTGGTAGTAAACGAAGAAATATGGGTTAGCACATTCAATACACTAAGTACGATAACCATGCAAAAATCATGCTTTAAAACGAACATTTGGTTTGAAAACCATGCATTATGCCAATTTGAGAAAACTTCCATGAACTTTTGCATAAAAGGCATAAGATACAATAACATTCAACATATAAGTCATTTCATCACATTAGAACATAATTAACATATAAGCCATTTCATCACATTAAGCTTTCATCTTAAGTAACCCCAATCTATACTTTGTGTAATGTATGAATAACATCCCATACCACCATCCACACTAAGTACCACATTAAGGCCACCAAAAGTGAACTTACCATTCTTGCTTTTCACCGTTAGACAATACATATACATAAGGAACATAAACATTACGGAAGTAACTCATAATACAATCCAAGTAAGGCATACAACATCTCATTAAGCATATAAGTGAGCATTCTTCAATAGCTTCATTAAGAGCACATCCATTCGTTAGCCATTAAGAAATTAGAGGACCACACCATAACCCCTCTCAAAGCCTACTTGTGCAATATATGGATGAATTCCCATACCCCCACCCACACTAAGTAGTGCATTCTTAAGAAGCCATAGTTCATTAACATGCCATAGTTCATTAACATTATTTGTGGGGGTAAGCCTTAACCGACATAGACCATGTGAGCAATTCATGAAATCCAAGTGTGACCCTCACCGGATAAAGGATTCCTACTTGTCTAAGGTAGGACCGTGAACATTTAACTTAGGTGGATCCACTAGCTATAAACATATGTGGGCACATAGTTATGGGATATGGAGATTTCTACTAGATACCCCACCTCAAATCACGGAAGATCATCCATCTCAAGATATTGCTACTAGATACCCCACCTCAACTCACAAATGAGCATCCATCTCAAGCCATATCCACTCGGTGATTAGCATTATTCCTCATGGAGTACTTAACATTCATTACTTTAGTTCATTATTATGGGATAAGATATTATTACTAGATACTCCGCCTCAACTCATGGATGAGTATCCACCTCAAACCTAACATTCATTAAAATAGGATATAGAGATTGTTACTAGATACCCCACCTCAACTCACGGATGAGCATCCATCTAAAGCCATATCCACTCGGTGCTTAGTATTATTCCCCACTAGTACTTAACATTCATTACTTGAGTTCATTATTGTGGGATAAGAGATTGTTACTAGATTCTCCGCCTCAATTCATGGATGAGTATCCACCTTAAACCCAATATTTATTAAAATGGGATATAGAGATTGTTACTAGATACTCCGCTCAACTCATGGATGAGCATCCGTCTCAACCCAATATTCATTCATTGGATATCTCATAGATTCAAAGATGAGAATAACCTTTCAACTAAGAATCCCAATATTGTGAGAAAGTCCTTTCACAACATGTCATTATCATTCATTAGTGTACAATTGAGAATAACCTTTCAATCAACACATCATCATTAACATAATCATAGAAAATTTATTCATCCTTCATTCTTGAGTGTGTGTATGTGAGAATAACCTTTCAACAACACCATCATTGCATTATAGTCATAACCACATTACATTCATTTATACAAGAAGAGGATGCCTAAGCCTACCAATTCAAGATATAACATTACATTGAAGAAACCCTTCACATTCTATCATCATCATTCATAAGTGTTAAATTGAGAGTAAGCTTTCAATACTAATACAATAGCATTCCAAACATGATCATAATACTTTCATTGAGATCACACACATATACTTCACATCACAATCATACATACATCCTTCATGAAATTGCCCTCCAAGGCTATGAATCAATCTCAACCCCAACATCTAGAATAATACATTAGATAAGGGAATTAACATGATTCAATAACTAATTTAATATAAACATAAACAATTCAACATACTTTCATGATCAATCAATTTCCAATCACATTTCACAACTTAGGATTTTGGGGGAAACATGGTTAATAGAGGAAATTCACCATAAATCATCATTAATTCAACAATACATTCGTAATTCATCATATATAAACCTTTGAAATTGTTTCGGAATTGAACTCATGCATAGATTGAAAACCCTAGGTTTTGGGGGGATTTTGAATACTTGAAATCATCCTTGAAGGGGCTCCTTTAATGAAACATAATCAAGGATGAAGACTACCATACCATTAGGGAAGAAATCCATGAAATTTGAGTTATAATGGTGAGATCTTGAGCTTCAAAGTTTGACTCCTTCTTCTCCAATGGTGGTTCCTAGAGAAAGGTTATTTGGAGAAGATGGTGGTTTCTAATTTGTGATTTGGATTAATGAATTAGAAAAGGTCTTTTAATACTTTTACAAGCCTTAAAATACCTTAATTGATCGATAAAAACCATCCCCCAACTTAACTAACCTTAAAATGAATTTCCCATTTAATCCTCCCCTAGGCCTAGACTTGCCAGCAAACCAGGTGCAAACCACCAGCCCCTCCCATGGACCGTGGGTGGTTCCATGGGTCATCCTAGCTTATCGTGGTTTGGTTCTACAACATCACTTTTGGGACCTTGACCCACGGAGGCCATCCACGGGGCGTGGATGGACCTATGGGGCGTAGGTCCCATCCGTAAGTCCTTCACAAATTGATAGCTTTTTGGTTTCTTAGGGTCTTAGAGGTTAGGCTCTAGGGTCCTCCTCAAGGACCCTTTTGTTGGTCCTTGGGGAGTCGTACGTTGATGTTTAACCCCTACACCCCTCAACCTAAGCTCGGGACATCATTTAACAACTCAAAACCTCATGTAAAACTCAAAACAAAACTCGTTAGGCTCTAATTTGACCTACTAGTTTTCCGGGTCGTTACAAAATCTATACAAATAAAGCCCTAAATGAGTCCTAATGTCGGACTCATCAGTCTTATGTTGACTAATGCCTATGATATGCTTATGTTGATGATTTATGCTAGCCATTATATGTCTTGCCTACATTCTTATCAAATGTAGGGTCCGTCAATCTTGACTTCTATTCCTATGGCTAGGATCTTAGCATAGCAAGCAAGTGAAGATTTGGTGAGTCCTAATAGTATCAAGAATTTGAACACCTTTCCTTTATGTCTTTATTTTATTTTTAGAACATTTGTATGGGCTGTGTCCAAAGACTTTCATGTATTAGATGGGTTGAGACAATTGTTAAAGACTTTCACTTCGTTTTATGAACTTTGATTGTATTGGAAAATTCTTTAAATTTCTGCACCACTTTCTATTATCTTATGTTATTAAAGCTAAGTTGCTTGTATGAGGTCCTTCGGGGTCTTCTACACCATGTTACATCTAGGGGGTACCTCTTGGTCGTGGCATAGGGTTCATGCGGGATTATAGGCATGACCCACTCAACTCAGGGATCTCCTTGTATAACATATAGTAACCAAAAATTATGAAATATAGTTTCAAAAAGGATTAGGAACTCAATACTCAAGAACTTAAAACTTGAAGATACTACTCCTCTCAGAGATACTCAATTTATGGAGTTCATGCGAAATTATGGGCATGACTTAACTAAACTCAAGGATCTCAATGATAATATATGCTCGTGAATACATTCTCATACTCACTTATTTGAGTCTTGAAACAATATATAAGTAATTGTAGAAGACTCCTCGAAAGGACTCAAAAAGGGACTTTCTCAAAAGACTCAAAAGAACTCTCAAGACTTGACTCTTAACTATATCTTGAATTTGAATTATGAATTAAAGGTTATGATTCATGTTATTAATCAAGAACACTAATCGAAAACTTAAATTTCTCAATATTTATGGATAGATTTGCAAAAGAAACTTATGATTAGCGTGTGGGAGAACAAACCCAACACTGTGAAAACTTACATACCTAAAAGAACTAGGTTCTTGGCAAAATCTTGAATTTCTTGAATTAACGCTTGAAACTTTGAACTTTTTCTCATCTCAAATCTTATCTCTAAAACCCTGAATGCTTTAGGGATGAATGAAACTAATTTTAATCAGTTTAGACCCTTAATTGGGTGAAATTTGTGTTTAGAATAAGTGGGGGTTAGGAAACGACTAAAATACCCCTCATATTTTCAGGCAACTTTCTTTTATGGACCACCTGACTTCAAAAGGACATATCTCCTCATATGAGCTCAAAAATTACCAAACTCGATGGCATTGGAAAGAGGACTCAAAGATCTTTCATTTGATATCTTATAGGTCTCCTAACTCATCTTGTACTAAAAGTTATGGTCATTTCAATGTTACCCTAAACTTAAAAGAACTAAGGAATGACTTGAATGAATTCTTTTTGGAACTCAAGGTGCTATATTTAGTGACCTGACCTTAACACGTAAGAAATTTTAAATTCCTTTGTAAAATCCTACTCATAATGAAGAAGGGTTCGTGGTCTTAGTTCAAAAAAATTCTGGTGTGTTATATTTTCTCCCCCTTGGGATCATTCGTCCTCGAATGACGGTTGGACTGGTTATGGAATGGGGTTACTCTCACTATCTCCCCTGACTCATTAACTTGCCTACTAACACATGTTGGACTGATTTGTACCAAGAGTTGGGACCTTCTATAGCACCTAAATCAAGAACGATGCTATTATGAACATAGTCACACTCACTCTGAAGTTACCTTATTTGGAACAAAGGAAATCTAGGCATGAAGTTAGACTACAAATACCATGCCCCATTGGCTGCAACTCATAGCTCCTCACAAGGGTACATGCTACTCTTACCAAGGTCTGAGTCTAATGGCATGCTTCTTACTAGATTCAAGCTTAACCCAAATCCTAAGGTTCGACTTCTATACCTCTCTATAGCGAATCTCATCCTAAGAATATTTCTCTTTACCACCACATTAAATCAACAGTGGGCTCATATCAAGAACCACCTAACGTTTAACAACACCACATTCAAGCTTAGTATTCTAACAGCACCATGGACTCTTATTAACCAACTCCTTAAGAAGTTCTCATTCTCTCATCATCTCTACCATACCAACTAAATTTCCCGCATTACTACTTGAAATCAACTAAGGGCTCTCATTTAACTATTTCTCATACTAAAACCTCATCCTTCTCTTCCTCATTATTTATAACCTTAGACAAAATTATCACCCCATCATTATCATGATAAGACCATTATCTTCTTCTTCTAACATCACTCCACTACTAAAAGGGCCTCTGTAAAGATATTCCACATATTATTATGAGCTCATTACTATCTTATTCTCAACACATGACTTGATTTCTCATCTTATCATCTCCCCCTTAGGTCTAAAGCTGACACTTGGAAGCTATGGACCTATTCAATCATCTCTAAACTGGTCTACATCCCCTTTTCACAACTTAAGTACTATTTGCCCACTTATTATACCTCACTACTTAATCAGTTCAGTAACCTTCTAAACATCATGACCCTCTCAAAACAAATCGTAAGCCTAGTTTAGATCTATCACTTCATGAATACTCGGTGCTTCTATTCAACACATATTTTTAGCCTCCTCTAACACGATGGCATATGTCATCAACTCTATTATGGTTAAAATATACTCTATTTCATTTTTACTAGAAACTTTTCCTCTTATCCTGAACTCTCTACAACCTTATTATTCCTTACTTGATTCAAAATGAACTCATCCCTTATGGTTGACTGGGTGCATGATTGGAATAACATAATATGCCTCATCACTATCTCCTTTTCTTAGATTACTGAACCTCTGCATACTTTCCTCTAACTTTGGGTACTTTCACTACTACTGCTCATAATTTCGTAACTCATGCTACCTTTTTGGGATGAAAATACCACCCAAGCTCTAAAGATACTTCCTCATAAGGATATCAGCTGAAACAAGGCTTAGAAAAGTGAGTACAACTCGATTTTATCTTGAATGCATGATTCATATAAACACGAGTGCATTCCTTTGAAATTCAACAATTAACTCACTCATGGGCTTCTCTCAAGCCATTCTGGAGTCTCATGACTTCCTCAAGATTTTGCTAAGAGTAACTCATTGATAAAGACCGACTTTGATTTTCAACCACCTCTAGTATGAGGGGTAGTCGAATGGATATGAGAATGCAAGAGTTAGAATAAGTCTCTATGACATAGCTCTATTGCACAATTAAGAGTGTGAAAGAAATGAAACTTTTCCTAAATGTCTATAGTCCCTCATTTATAGAAGTGGGGCCCTCACAACCATAAACAAGATCATATTGACACGGCTTCATAGACACCTAAGGACACTTTAACTTTGTGCTCTGTTACCAAGTTTGTCACGACCTGAGCCTACACCCTGGAAGTGACCGTCACTCGAGAACTATTGTAACGACCCGGAAACTTGTTTAGCTGTATATAAAAAGATCCATTTCATTTTTCGAAAATCCGACTTCATATTCTTGTTTAGGGGGTCAAATTGAGTGGGAAATGGGTCTAACCCAAATTTTAGAGCAACCGTATCAAAATCCGAAATTTCCAAGTGAAGCCTTTTTCGAGGGTCTACTTTGGAGGGTCATATCTCCTAGCAAAAAAATTATTTGGGTGTCCAATAATATATCCTTGGAAAGCCCTTTGAGTTATCTACCTAACGCACTTCGTTTCATCTCATTCGGAGTTCGGACGAAGAAGTTATGCCCATTTTCGTAAAATCTGTTCGGCAGAAAAAGGCAATTTCCAGTAGGCGTGGTTACTGTTCACCCGCCTCATTTTTTTTTCTAAGTGTTGGACCATTCTTCCAAAGGACTTATATTATTTCCTAGATACTATTAGTTCAATTCCCATTCCCTAAAACATTTCCCTCTCTACAATCCTCCATTAAGAAGAAGAAGAAGTGGGAGCTAGGGCTTTGGATTTAAGGCTTTCTTCATCAAATTTCGTGGGAGATCATAGCAAAGGTATGGTGGTCTTGATACTTGTCTAAATTTCCATTCAAGGAGGCAAATCCAAAGTTATTTCAAAGTATGAAAAATCTAGGTTTTCACTCAATCTCATGGGTTCTTCCACCAAATGGTTTTAAAAGGTTTCTAATGGTACTTTATGGTTATATTGTTGTTGTATTGACGATTTAAGATGAAAATACTCCATGAACCCATGATTTCTCTTTATTCCTAGTTTATGCCTTTATGAAGTGGGTTGCTAGATAATGAATGTATATGAATCAAACTTGTTTAAAGGTCTTTAGATTGTTGAAGTATGTCATTACCCATGCTTATTTTATGGTGTATTGTTGGTGAATGAGTATGTGAGGCTTAGGGCCTTAAAGGCATAGTATGAGAAATTGGAGTGTTATCATGACATTATATGAATGAGAATTCAATGAAGATAATGTGATCATGTTATGAACGTAAAGGTGTTGCTATTGAAAGATTATTTCTCAATTTGACACTCATGAATGTTGATGATAGAATATGAAGGATTCTTCAATATAAAGTATACCTTGAATTGGTAGGGCTTATGCATCATTTTCTTGTATAAATGATTATATTGTTGATTGTTGAATCCTTGGATCGGTAGGCTAGTGGCACCCTTCCACACGAGCTTATAATGAACCTTGGAATCGGTAGGCCTATGGCACCTTTCCATGAAGGTTAATGATGAGACTTGAACCGGTAGGCCCATGGCACCCTTTCAAGAGGAGTTAATGAGCTTTCCTAAATGAACCTTGAAACGGTAGGCTTAAAGCACCCTTTCACGTGTTAATAAATGTAATTTGGAGTTGGTAGGCCAATGGCACCTCTCATATGTGATAATGTCAATGTAACAAACTATTCTATGGGAATGTTGGATAAGCACCGAGTGGATTTGGTTAGATGGAAACTCCCCCAATAGTTAGGCATGAGTTTCAATGATCGTCTACCTTATCCCATAAACTATGTGCCCGCATAGGTAGCTAGTGGATCCATTAAGCTATATACCGGTCTTCCTTAGGCAAGTAGATCACCTCTTTACGGTGTGGGGACTTATGACACCGGATTCCATGACAAGCTCTCATGGTCTATGTCGGTTAAACGCTTACTTCCCATCATGCGAGATTTCATTATGGTTTCTTGATAGGTTCTACAAAGTGTAGGTAGTAGTATGGGATGCTACCTATACATTGCACGAGTAGGCTTGGAGAGGGTCATAGTGAGTTTCTCTAAATCCTAATGTATGTGATACAATTGTGGCCTAAATGAGGTTATTAAAGAATGTTGGCTCTCAAATGTTTAATATGAGATGCATGTTATACTTGGGTTATATTACGAGTTATTTTTCCCTTGTCATGTCTTAATTAATGATATACCTCTTATGTATGAATATGGTCCAAAGGTGAAAGAAAGGAATGATAAGTTACTTTAAGTGACCTAAATGTGGTGCCTTAGTATGGATGGTGGTATGGGACGCCATCCATACATTGCACAAGGTATAGCATAAGGGTTTCTTGAGGTGAAGGTCCAAGGTAAAGGTTTTCATGTTGAAATTGTTTAAAGGTAATATTATGATTTACTTGATGTTTATGCTTGTATTGTATGTCTTTTATGCAACTATTCATGGTACTTCAAAAAGTGGCATAATGCATGGGTTCTAACCAAAATGTCCCTTTTAAAGCATGTTTTACATGGTCATCATACTTAGTACATTTTGTGTACTAACCCATATTCTTCATATTTTTACTATAAGTGTAGGTTCCGCAAGTGATCCCTCCTAGCTAGTTTGAAGTGTTGGATTGCTTTCCTCCAAGACTTGGTATGTCCTCATGGATTCGAGGATAAGACTTTTAAGTTCTTTTGTTCATGTAATAGACTTTTTTTGATTGTAAAGGGCCGTGTCCCTACTTATGTTTTTGTGACCGTGTCTAAGATGGCCATGTGAGACTTAGACTTCCGCTGTGTGTTTTTAAAGTTGTTTTAATGAAGTTTAAATGTGTGGATGTAAATAAGTTTTTTTTTATTCCGCACTATTTTCATTATTGAATGCAATGAATGACTATGTGGCTCGTATAAGACCCCTTCGGGGTCGAATACACCATGTTACGACTAGGGGGTACTCTCGGGTCGTGACAACTATTCCTGGTCCCCAAACGAACCCTTATCATGGCTGGCTACAGGCGGAAGACTAACTCAAGCATACAAAAGCTTAAAATTGAAATAAATTCAATGAACTCAAATACTCAACCTTTTTAAATGTTTATACAATACTCAAAATAAAATTAAATACATAAACTCCTTAACTCTATCTATCTATGAAGCCTCTACTATTACAGAAGTATATCAGGACAAGACCCACGGCATCTCAAAACTACTAACTGTAAGATAAAGGTGAAGTCCTCCAGAATATAAGATGGCTTACCAAAGCTGACTGGAATATCACATGACCTCAACGAAAAGCATGTTGATGATCCTGAACACATGTATCTGCATCATGAAACGATGAACGCCAAATGGTTTAGTACATAGAATGTACGAGCATGTACGTGGAATTCTAAAGCATAAACATAAGCTTGAACTAATGGAAAAAAAACATACTTACCTTTTCTCAACTCACTCCACTCCACTCAACTCAACTCAATGAAACATAGTTCAACTCAATTCAGAGAAAATAAGATTTAACTCAATAGTAAGATACTCAACTCAGTGAAACATAGTTCAACTCAACTCAGAGAAATAGGGCTCAACTCAATAATAAGATACTCAACTATGTGAAACATAGTTCAACTCATCTCTGAGAAAATAGGGCTCAACTCATTAATAAGATACTAAACTCAGTGAAACATAGTTCAACTCAACTCAGAGAAATAGGGCTCAACTCAACAATAAGATACTCAACTCTATGAAACATAGTTCAACTCAACTCTGTGAAACATAGTTCCGCTCTAGATACTCAGGGATAAAACAACAATAAAAGATGCAATATCTGGAAAGCTTTTAAAACAATGGATAATAACTTAGTTGTATGCAAAAATACAATAATGACTCAACTGTATGTAAAGATACTAAATAACTCTTTTTGGGAGATTCTCTAACCGACAACCACTATTATGAGCTATGTGATGATACAACATCTAGCCCACGCTGCCAGATCTGTCCTATACTTTGTCGGGGTATAGAACCTACTAACTAAGTGGATTCACTAGTCTATGCTAAAAAGTAATAAGGAATAATCTAAAAAGCATGACCCTTTCTACCCACTTTGGCTACATGGTTTATGGGGGATGTGAGTTATTAGGACTCTCCCCCATATCGGTGTTCAATACTACTCCCAAAAATATACTTAGCTCATATGTTTTTAAGAAAACATAACTCTTTCTGTGTTTTGAGATTATTACTCAAAAATATCTCTTAAAAGAGATGGTACTCAAACTGCTCAAAACTCTTTCAGAAATCATAGTTTCCTCCTCTTTTAAATGGGAAAACATTTACTCTTGGGAATACTTAGTTCCTATATATTAATTTTAAAGAAATGAAACTTGATTCTACTCTTCCTCATACTCATTTACTCAAGCCTTTAAACAAATTATGAATAATTGTAAAAAACTTCTCAAAATAGGGTTCATGACGAATTATGGACGTGAATGACTTAATTCAAGGTTTTTAATAACCATATATAGAACTCAATACTCAAAACTCAATGACTCCAGAATTCAAGGACTCAATGATACTACTCATCACATGAATACTCGACTCTTAGGGTTCATGCGGGATTCTGTGCATGACCCACTCAAGTCAAGGATCTCCTTGTATAACATATAGTAATCCAAAGTTATGAAATATAGTTTCAAAAATGATTAGGAAATCAATACTCAAGAAAATAGAACTTGAAGTTACTACTCCTCAAAGATGCTCAATTTATGGAATTCATGCAGAATTATAGGTATGACTTAACTCGACTCAAGGATCTCGATGATAATATAAACTCATGAATACATTCTCCTCATTCTCATACTCACTTAATTGAGTCTTGAAAAAATTGATAAGTAATTGTAGAAGACTCGTCAAAAGGACTAAAAAAGGGACTTTCTCAAAGACTCGAAAGAACTCTCAAAACTTGACTCTTAACTCTACCTTGAATTGGAATTATGAATTCAAGGTTATGATTCATGTTATTAATGAATTCTCAATTTTTATAAGTAGTTTAGAGTGTTTAGAATAAATAGGGAGTAAAGGTACACTTCAAGTAACTTAGACGGGTAAAACGACGGAAAAAGGGTGGGGAAGGTGACCTTGGCGCGGAGCGCCAGCCTCTAAACTTCAAAGGCAGTAACCTGGCGCACTACTGGGGCACCTCCCCCGCCCCCTCTGGCGCATCTGGGGTGCCCCAGCCCTCCCCCAGAACTATCCAATGAATTTTCTTCTTTGATTTTGGCTCTAATTTGCCTAGAATCGAATGGTCTATTCTTAACTTACTTAGATTCGAATACAAAAAATAAGTACATGAAAATCTACTCAAAAACAACTCTTAAACTCCGAAGTTTCTTCTCAAGCACTCATCAACCCATCCTAATTCAAGAACAAAAACAATACTTCAAGAACACTAATCAAGGATTTAAATTTCTCAATATTTATGGATAGATTCGCAAAATAAACTCATGATTGGCGTGTGGGTGAACGAACTCAACACTATGAAAACTTACAAACCTCAAAGAACTAGGTTCTTGGCGAAATCTTGAATTTCTTGAATGAATGCATGAAACTTTGAAAATTTTCTCCTCTTAAATCTTCTCTCTAAAACCCTAAATGCTTTAGGGATGAATGAAACTGATTTTAATCATTTTAAATGCTTAGTTGGATGAAATTCGCATTTAGAATAAGTGAGGCTAAGGAATAGACTTAAATGGCCCTCTTATTTTTGGGTAACTTTCCTTAAATGTACAATTGACTTCAGAAGGACATATCTCCTTCATACGAACTCCAAAATTAGCAAACTCGGTGCTATTTGAAAGAGGACTCAAAGATCTTTCATTTGATATCTTATGGGTCTCCTAACTCATCCTGTACTGAAAGTTATGGTCATTTGAAGTTGACCCTAAACATAAAAGAACTAAGGAATGGCTTAAATGAATTCTCTTTAATTCTTTTTGGAACTGAAGGTGCTATATCTAATGACCTGACCTTAACACTTAAGAAATTTTAAATTCCTTGGTAAAATCCTACTCACAACAAAGAAGGGTTCGAGTCTTAGTTCAAAAATATTCAGGGGTGTTACAGTAATTAGTCCAATACTAGAAATTCAGATTTGATGTCATTGACTTTCTTGAAAGAGAGGTTATGGGTCAGATCTAATTGCCTTATTCTTGAAAGAGAGTATAGAGTAAGGTAATGGGTTGTTTAGAACTAGCATTAGAAGAGACTAAAAGGAGATTCTAAGCCTAGATGCTTTGAGATCGAAAGATTATTAGCGTCATTGAAGATGACTTAGCCTATTCATGTATGCACATCACTATAGAGCAACATAATTACTCCGATATGACAATGATATCCAATCCCCGAGAGTGCTTGTGAACTCTTGTTTTCGTTCGAATTTTAGTTTAATTGTGGTAATTGACAATAAAAGTTTTATATTGAGTTAGTGGTACCATCCACCGAATTATTCTTACTATTCCAAATGAGCAAATTCAAAATCCAAATCTCTCCATAAAGAATTCTCCACGATATACCTGTGGGATTTGACCCCGATTCTTCATTGAGTTTTTTACTAACTACAAATGCTCACTCTTTTAATTACTTTTGGAGGGTTATTTGAGCATTATAACCTAACTCCCAACCCTCAACTTGACATTTGAATTGAGACCTGACTAACACCCAAATTTTGACACAACTTTGATGACCGATTGATATTCAAACCTTGAGGCTCTACTCTTAAATCATGACATGACATTCAAATTGGGATCCAACCCCGACATTTAAACCTAGACAGATCCTAACCACAGCGCTCGACCTAGGACTTGATTTTAACTCAACTCGAGACCCGACATTCAAACTGAGACCTGACCTTGACACCTAAACTAGGAACAACCATGACACCTGAGGGGGCAATTGATTTTCAAACTGAGACCGACCCCACCACCCTATTCGAGACCCGACATCAAAACCTGATCTTGACATCCAATATTCGACTCGATACTTGAACTCAACTCCTGAACTGGGACTCAATTATTAAAGATAGTGATAATACAAAGCATAATCACAACGTTGAAGGAAATTCTGTTAGGATTAGATGTTAGTAATAACAGTTAGTGTCGAAAATGTAATTGTAGTAGCTATGATCTACATGTATTTACTTGTAGTTGTAGTAGTCAAGTTGAAGTATAACTAAGACTCTTGTATTGATCTAGTTTAGTTGAAGTATAACTAGAACTCATGTAATTAGTGTAGGATGCTAATTCCAGTGTAACCAACTTCTATAAGTACGAGATTGTACAGTACAAATTAATCATCAATAAAACACTTTTATTCTCTCCATTTTAGTGTGGGAATTCTACATGTATCAATAATTTAGAACTCTTCTCGCTGCTTAGTATTGAATTCAATCTCTTCATCCTCCCTCGATCTTGAAAAATGGCTCCTTGTACATTTTTAAACCAATATCCTCTTAATTTCATCCCTTCATCACTTGATTTCCTCATGCTCTATAAATCTTAAGCCAACAAACTATCTAATCTAGAGGACACAACCGATGAAACTGATTTTGGTGATGATATTAACTTATCTCATCAAAGAAAGTGAACCTAAATCTATTTAAGAAAAGGTTACTAAGAAGGCGGTTGAGAGAAGGGTATTGCAAACAAATGTAGTATAGAAGATTGGGAGGAAAAATATGTGTTGTTTAGGAATTGAATTTATAGCACACTAACAAAAGAAAGCATGTATTTCATGTTAGGCTGTTCAACTGCTAAAGAAATGTGGGAGTGCTTAGAGAAAACCTATCTTCAAGCAACAAAAGACAAATAGTTTCAGCTAAAACAACAACTACAAAGTCTTAGGTTGGGCAACAAGTAAATTGAAGAATACATCAAGGAGTTCAGAAGCATCTGTGATGGACTTGAAACCTTACACAAGCTTGTTGTTAAAGACAACAAAGTGATCATCTTTGTAAAGGCATAAGTCTCAAATATAAGAAATTCAGCACTGTCATGTTAGGTAAGGCACCCTATTCTACTCTAAATTAATTTGTTAATGATCTCAGGGACTTTGACATAAAGTAGGATGATGAAGAAGTGCCACAATAGAACTTCAACATGACATTCTTCACTCATGGGGGTAGAGGAAGAGGAAACTACTCTCAGAAGAGAGGTAACAACAACTTCAACTCTAGAGGAAGGGGTTTTAAACCTACTTGACAAACATCAAACAAGTAGAGTAATACAAACTTTCAAGGGGGGGAATCAAGACAAGGATAAACTTTTTGCGTTATGTCAGATTTGTTGTAGAAATAACCACACTGCTCGTAAGTGTTTTTATAGGTGGGATT
Source organism: Solanum commersonii (assembly GCA_029007595.1). Classification (NCBI taxonomy): domain Eukaryota; kingdom Viridiplantae; phylum Streptophyta; class Magnoliopsida; order Solanales; family Solanaceae; genus Solanum; species Solanum commersonii. The sequence continues at coordinate 1,748,451 of JAJTWQ010000010.1, read as the reverse complement.
ACTCCTATCAGACTGTAGATGAACTACCACAAGCATTTGTTGTTGTAAACATGCATACGACATCAACTGAAGATGATACTTTGTACGTAGACTTATGAGCTAGTAGCCAAATAGAAAACAACTCAGGTGTTTTATTTGATCTGAAACACTATAATGAATTTGAAAAGATCATTGTTGGGAATGAATCTCTATTAGACGTTACGTATGTTTTAAATACAACTAGATCATGTTTGAGATTACAAGAAGTTCTTGCAGTACCAAAGATTGCTAAAAACATGCTCTCAATTAGTAAAATTCCAAAAGATAATTCTTGCACTCTTGAATTTGAAAAAACTGATTTTGTTGTGAAGGACAAGAAGACAAGGGAACTACTGGCTAAGGAATATACGAGAAGTGGACTCTATGCCTTGAAAGACAAAAGCTCGATGTTTTGACTACCACACAAGACTGGAAGAACTTAGACAACATTTGACATGATAGATTAGGATACCCTAGTTTGAAGATTTTAAAAGTTTTGAGTAGTAATAGTTGCATTGATGATTGTAGTTTGAATAAGTACATACTGTCAGCTCTAGTTTCCAATTGGGGCATGAGTTGTAAACTATCATTTGGCTTGATGAATAAAATTGAAAAAAAGCCCTTATTTAAAATACATTGTGATCTTTGGGGCCCTACTCCTGTTGCATACTTTCAACTTATGAGGCATTATATGGTATTTGTGGATGAAAATAGAAGATATGCATGGCTCTATCCAGAGAAAAACAAATCTGAATCTTTTGAAGCATTCCTAAAGTTTGGAAAAATGGCAGTTGACAGTTTTCTAAGATGATTTAGATAATTTAGTGTGATGGAGGAGGCGAGTTCATCAAAACATAATTCATTAAGCATCTATAAAGTTGTGGTATTGTCATACACATCTCTTTTCCTAACACACCTAAACAAAATGGAGTTTATAAAATAAAACATAGACATATAGATGAGATTGCTCTAACTCTACTACTTCATGCAAATCTACCTGCATCTTTATGGGTAGAAGCTTTCCTTAATACTGCATTCCTTATTAATAGGTTTCCATCTTCAATGTTATAGCTAATATAACAGACTATACTATAGACATTAGGAAGACCCTTAGACATCTTATAGGTCGATATCAAATGATAACAAAAAAACGACACTTAAAGAAAAGGTGCTCAATTGTCTCAGGTTCCTGCTACATAACACACAGTCCTTGGCCTCTAGAATCTTCCTAACAGTCCATGAAGTTTGTGTTCACTTACATCCTGTGGTCAAGCTGGTATGAAGCTGCCTTTATTTATAATTATATTTAAATGTAAGAGGATTAAATAATATAGTTTTAAGAATTAAATATCGTAGTACTGTTTCTTGTTATGGTTGTCGGTTTAAATCGCATTGTGTCTTAAACTTTAGTATCTCTAAAACCCTTAAGCATTCACTGACATAATGGTTATAGAACAGTTGCCAATGCTATTATATATATTGGTTGTTAATTTGATGATTCATATGTGTTCAATAGTTGCACATATACTATTAATCTATTACTATGGACATACTATTAATCTAGTGCTATGGTCCATTCTAAATGTATTCTAGTTTGAAACTCTAAAAATGTTTGCATCTCGTGGAAATTTTACATTGTATAGTTGTAGTTTCCTGTCAAATAACTCCTTTGACTGTCTGCTTGTATAGATGCACAGGTAAATATAATTACTACATCAGTGAAGATTATAAATGCTAACTCTAAGAAAATAAGATTACTTTATTTAAAGTAAGAGTCGCCTTACATTATCTATTACTAGAATATTTCACTGGAATAGAGAATGCCATAGTTAGATCCCCATTAGCATCTCTAACCACACCTCTTATGCCAACCTTTTCAGTGTTCGAAAAGTACCTCCCATATGTGTTGATCTTTATCCATCCTTGTTGAGTTTTATTCCATATATCCTTAATGAAGAAAAAGATAGATCTCAACCACTCCACAGGTTAACATGTTTGGTTCCAAGAATAGTTCCATATGCATTTAGTTAAATTTATTTGCATAACCACATTAACACTTAACTCAATCTATTGATTCATTTTGTAAAGACTGAATCTCTTTTGTCCCTATATTTGCATTCACAACATGTTTTTCATACTTACTTAAAAATGAGTGTAGGATTGATCTTGAGCAAATCTCTATACACCGTTTTATCCTTTCATTCAATCAGTTGTAAAGAATTCCTCTTATGTGAATGTTCGATGTCTGATACAACAGTTTCTCTATAGAATTTTTCAAATCATGTCGCTACTTGTAAGTCAACAAATTCATGTTGAATAGACTCACTGAGAAGTAATCACCATTTACAGGAAGAAGCCAATTATAAGACACTGATACACAAGTCATGTAGTGTAAATGACTAACAATTCTTGAATCAACCATTTAGTGTTTTTTTCTTGTATCCTTTGATACTTGCTACGGCCTAGATAAAAGTGGAAAAATATTAACATAGGAAATTAAATGAGATGCATCTAAGATAAAATTGGAGACTTTCACTCCTTGGTGGTTCTCTTTATGATGACATTATTAACAATGGTCCTTTTGATAAGTGTATCAAGTTTCATGTCTTCATGATTGGCCAGATACAATTGCCTGGGGTGGTTCTCTTCACCTTAAGATCCCTGCTCGCGTTACTAGCTTATTGAAGCATCTCTGCAGTCAGGTACCGTAGAATTGTGGCAGAGTAAACAGTTGTGATAAAAATCGTGTTACCAGAATAAATAAGAAAATAATGAGGAAGCTAAATTCTAAAGATTAAAGACATAAATTGAAAGATATGTGAAATTCAAGAATAAAATCCCCAATTTCACGATAAAGTGCCAAGAACCCTAATTGATCTTAGTATTCAAAATTAGAGGATTAAGACTAATTATGATACTAATGGAGTCAATTCAAGAACTTAGATCAAAAGTGATCTATACCCCTATTACTAAGAAATTAGAGACAACAATTAGTATAAGATTAATCACCTTCGTTAATTTACAAACAGAAACCAAAGGTATCAAATTAAAAATTGATCTTACCTCTTAAAGAATCGTTCTTATAAGGTTGTAAGATAAATCCATGGTCAACACAAACAAACGTGTAAAGAAGATAAAACCTCTCAAATAATATTAATCATGTATCTCTTTAAAATAATAAAACCAACCCCTATATATGGGGAAAACATATTGATGAGTCAGGGATTTGGACTCATTTAGGGCTTAATATTTAAGGAATTAGTGTCCTCAATGACTATTTTATGTTCTAAAATGATGATAAAATGTTAATTTGCAGCAATGATGGCAAAAGAGAAAGGCAAGGGCATTACGAGCCAAAAAGGAGAGAAAGAGACTGAAAAAGTTGAAGGAAAGCAAAGTTGGTACACGCCAAAGCCACTGGGTGACTCACCCAGTGGACCTTCAGCCTACCTAAAGTTCCAGCAGACCAGCCCATGGACAAGACCAACTTTGCGGGCAAATAGATGGTTTGGCGATGTGCCGACTAGGTCGGCGAGCCAGACCTTGATCGCCTAAAGTTACAGAGAAGAAAGAGTAAAAAGCCAAGCCAAGAAGGCGACGGAAAGGAGCATTCAGTGTATCGCCGAACAGGTCGATGAAGCACGACTTACTTCGTCGAGTTACTCTGATGCTAAAATTTTGGGAACATATAAATGCAATTTTCAAGATGAGAAAAAGGGTTCCCACATTGTCCAGTTTTGGGTTTTTGATCTTAAACATTCAAAACATTATTTTTTACAATTTTTGAGTAGATATTTAGGGTTTTTTTGACTTTTTAGCTTCAATTTGAGCATTGGGAGACTTGTGGATTATTGCCCAAACTGATGGAAAACATAGTTGGTAACGATTTCTTGTTCTTTATTATGTTTGGCTAAAACCCCCATTCTTGGGGGTGTGATTATGTAGTTGAATGTTTCCATTAGCTTATGCGTGTTAGTATTTACTTATTTCATTGTTGATTTGAAGTGGGTTCAATTAATAGTTTGTGATTTAATTGATGAATTGTAGTTGCAAATGCAATTCTAGTTTTACATTCTAAGCTTGCTTGAGAAAGATGAATTAGAGTTAAAAAATTTAATTGATGATTGTAGTAATTGTGTTGTTGCAGATTTAGCTTGAGAAAGTGGGTCTGAATGCAATCCTACAAATCTAGCTTGATATAATTGTGTTGTGCTTGTTGAGGTTTGAAAGAACTCGCTTGATTCCTGATGGTTGACTGAGAAATGACTATTTCAACTAAGGCCTATCCTACCCACTGAGGTTCAACAACTTTTAGTAAATAATAATCACCCATTAGAGAAATTGGCATTCAATTTATCACACTTCCAAGAAACCTTCTCTACTTGTTTAGTCCCGATTATTTGTAGTTGTTTATTGTTCAACCAAATCCCCCCATTTGACATTAATTGTCAAACCCTTGTCATTTACTTTATTTTTCACGAAAATGTCTACATTTTCAAACTATTTGAACAACATTCTACTTTGTAATCGAATTCTTTACCGTATCACTCCCTGTGGGATCGACCCCAACTCTTAGTTGGGTTTTGTCACGCCCCGAGCCTACACCCTGGGCGGGACCGGCACTCAGAGACCACTGCTGGCCCCAAGCGAACCCTTGTCCTGACTTTCTTAACTCAGCGAAAACTTAACTCAACAGCTTAACTCAAAGCAATGAAAGGTTATAAAAATAATCAACTGATAAAAATCTGGCTAAAAAGGCAACTTAAGTCTCAAAATAGAATATTATATATATACATAGAAGAGAGACTCAAAACTAACCGACTGACTGTCTATAAAGCCTCTAAAATACTGAGATGGATGTTGGGACAGGCCCTACAACATCCTAACAAAACAAAACTAAGAACGCAAAATAATTGAGTCCTCCGGAAGCAAGGAGGCTCACCACTGACTCTGGAGTGCTCGGCTGGATCAACGGCGGGCTGGATGCTGATCCTGAGTACCTGCGTCTGCATCGTAAAAAGATGCAGGCCAACTGGCATCAGTACATGGAATGTACGAGTATGCGAGCTAGAAAGCTAAACCACAACTTAAGCTTGAAAAGGGTAGAAAGGAACTCTTTCCTTGGCTCTGTTCGACTCATGAATAACTTAACTTAATATATAAAGAAGTAAAGCACATGCAATATATATATAACTTGTAACACAGTATAAACAACTTAGCTCATTAATGATAAAATAATAACAGTGCAACTTTACTTATATAAAAGTAATATAACTTATGTGGGAGGTTCTTTAACCGACAACCACCACTATGAGCCTAGTGATGATACAACGCTTTACCTTGCGTTGCCCAAGGACCATCCTATACCTTGCCGTGATATAGGAAGCTAACTTTACTAAGTGGATCCACTAGCTTAACTTTCGTGATCATCTAAAAAGTATGACCCGAGAAATCCCATGTTGGCGCATGGTTCTTATGGAGAGTTGAGTTAATATGAACTCATGTTTCCAATTCGGTGCTCAATACTACTCCCAAAATACTTTGGCTCATAAGCGTTTTAAAAACAAACTTCTTTCTTTAGTTGAGATAATTACTCAAAACTTAGCCCAAAGGCTCTTTTGGAAAACATGGTTCCCCTCTTGCTCAAATGTAAAAACATTTATAAACTCCTTTGGGAATACTTAGTTCCCTAATTGCCCTTTTTGAAAAGAACTCAACTTGAAACTCTTAACTTAACTCGACTTGAAACTCTATACTCTTTTACTTGACTTGACACTAACTTCCCTTGAATTGGAATTATGAATTCAAGTGTTTGATCTCATGTTATGGAGGGATTCTTGAATGCTTAGACGTACTTTGGAGTGTCGGAAACAACTATGAAACATAGGTATAATACCTAGGAACATGCATGAGAAAGTGAGAAAAGAATGGGGGGACTTGGCTGTAACTTCAGATTTCTGGTGATAGAGGTGGCACTTACGGACGCCATCGACGGACCGTAGATGGACTTACAGTCCGTCCTTCATGACAGAGAATTTTCCCCAAGAACTTAGTTAGAAAAAAATGGCTAAGTGTTGACCCACGACCGGGACTCACGGTCCGTAGGTCAGGTTACGGACCGTAGGTCGTGTCCGTAGATCGATGCCCCAAAAAGCCTAGCTTCTGTCCCAATTGACGGTTGACCAGTACGGACCGTCAATCAATCTACGGTCCGTAGGTCGTGATCGTAGATGGGAAATAACTGCCAAATGACCGAAAATTTCTGGTGAATCAACTTCAAATGGTCATAACTTTTAGAATCATAAATCCCTCAACATACAATAGATTTCAGCCCAAAACACAAACAAGTCATGTACTAAATCAACTAGAACTTCCAACAACACAATCAACCACACCAACAACACAATCCAACAACTTCAACAGCAAGACCAATCTTTTCTCAAGACTAAAACGAGTTGGTGTGTGGGGGAAAGGATCAACCCATCACTAAGACTCACATACCTTGATAGGGATCACCCCCGACGAAATCACGACGATCTCCTTGCTTGATCTTCCCTTTCTCTTCTTCTTCTTTTCTTCTTTCTCTCTTATCTCTCAAGCCCTAACTCTCACTCTTTGAAAATGGGAACAAACTGATCAAAAATCAGTCCAACACAACAAAATAACACAAAGAATTAATTATGGAAAAAGACCAAAATTCCCTTCAAAATTCCGGACGGAATTCCCTGCCAACTGCCCAACTTCCAATGGGCATAACTCACTCATACGAACTCGGAATCGAGTAAAATTTGGTGGCGTTGGAAAGATCATTCCGCGAGATTCATAAAAATAACTGGAACTACTCCTAAATCATCCTGAGTTAGGAGTTATAACTGCTCAAAGTTGGCCAAAAACTCATGTTTTCCCATACTTAGCCAAAATTTCCAGATTTTTAATTCTTCCCAAAAATGACTATTTCCAATTTCAAGCTTCTTCATATTCATTTTAAATTATCGGATGCTACGGGTTTATACTTGTTAGAGACCGCCTACACTTAGAATCAGATGAAGTGTAGTTGAGCGTTATCCCCCTATCCCAAATAAAATTGTATTCAAATCCTACTTTTATGGAAATAATAACTAGGAAATTTTAAGCTAGGAAACTTTTAAACTAGAAAACTTTAAACTGGGAAATTTTTTAAACTAGGAAAACTTTAAACTAGAAAACTTTTAAACTAGGAAATTTTGAATTTAAGTTTTCCGCTTTTTGGACTCCTTTATTGGGCTTCGTGTGGCCCAATCTTCTTCTTTTTTTGGGCTTGAATTTGGACACCTCCTTCGTGATAAACATATTCTTGATTTTTCATTGAAGCCCGTCAACTTTAGTACAAGTAGGTTGATATGGATGGTATCATTCCCCTCTTCTTGAAAGCAATTCATCCTCAAATTTAAATCTCTCAAAATCAAGACGACATGCATTAGCAAACAACATCCATTGCTCGAAAGTAACAATGGTAGGAACAAAACAAGATAGTGACCATGTGTCCAGTTAACCCAATTAATCCTAACATGTATAAATACACTCCATAAAGCATGTGAACATTATCATCCCAATAGAAAATTTTCCTACTTATATAAAAACAGTGAACTCCTTGTCTAGATGTCATTGTGAATGATACATGCAACTTCAATTTAGTCCTATCAATAAAGTACTCTAATGTGCATGACAAATGTCATACAAGATCCCTAAAACATGCATCAAATTGGACACTTCTATGATATATCCAAGCATCCTCAATCATACCACTCACCAATACTTCTATGTACGAGTTATGCACATAAGCATTGAAGTGCTCATAGTAATGTACCTCCTCCTCATTAGTAGAAAACATCTTATTAAGCTCACACTCATTATGACTTGAAGAATCACGTTTCATCCCATAGAAAATATGATATGCCAATAATTTATCACACAAAATCGATTCAACACTAGAACAATAGAAGAATCAACTAAGTCATTCACAATCTTCCTTGCACAAACCTCACACCTCATTTCAACAAGTGAAAATCCACGATCAACTATGTCATGCTCAATTTTGAAAGATCTCAAATTACTCTTATTGAACTTGGTGATTGAAGTTAATCACTTACTAGATTGCAAAATATAATCATCCCCAAAATCAATGAAGTCACCAACATAAGAATTACGAGTGTAGTTCGTTATTACCTCCAAAAAAAAATGTAGTTGTTTTAAGAATGCCAAGAATGTGAATAAACTAATTATACATACCATACTTGGTCTTATGTAACAAGGGAATAACATCTCCTCTTTTTTCCTTTCTCATTGGTGTTAGATCCACAATTGCCTTGGTGAACTTTTTGTTATGAGCCTTATCTTGGGCAGATCCAACATAATTCTTTTTGCCTTTATCGTTTTCATGAACAAACACTTTATCAATAGGACTTGTAGTATCAACCACTTTAGGATTAAATTCATTCAATGACTTTGGTTTTTCAATGCATATTTTCCCATGAATAACTACAAGAGAGTCAAAACAACTAGAACAAGAAGTAGGAATTTTGTTGCAACTCTAGAGGAGTACTTGTTCCTCCATAACTGTCAAGGTCCATCTGATGGCAAAAATGTCAAACCAACATTTGCACTATTTTAACTTCTGAACCACTACCTTATATTTTGTGATTTGAGATCCTTGTAAAATATGCCATTTTGATTACTTCCATGGATTCTGATACTTTCTTGACTATTAGGTTCTCAGATTTTCTTTGTCAATTATCCTTGATAGCATCATAAATCCTTGGTTGAATTGGAAAGTATCCTTTCCTTTTATAGCTCAAACCTATTGAATAGATTAAAATAAGAAATAACCTCACTCAAACTCGCTTGTTTTTCTCCCTCGACCTCACTATCATCCTTTTATTTTTTGCTCTCATAGTCATATTTCTTTTCTTTTCTCTCATTCTCACTTTTTCCTCACTTGACATCCCATTCTCTTCACACAACACACCCTCTCCTTTTTCCTCTTTTGGAATATCAGAATGAACTACCTTTCTCCTCTCATTCTTTTCACTCTCAAATTTCTTCACTGCCTCTTTCACACGTTTCTGATCTTCATAAACTTGGGTTGGACTTAAAGGTGCAAGTGTATATTTTCTTTTGTTTAGATCAAGAGAAATTCTATTCTTTTTCCTATCATGAATTGCATTCCTAATAAATTGTCATGACTGCCCAAGCATGATGTGACAATCTTGAATTGGAATGACAACAAACATTATCGGAATATCTCCTAATAGAGAAAGAAATCATGCATTGCTTATTCATCTTAAGCTCACCAAAATCATTCAATCAATGCCGCTTATAAGGAGTAGTGTATTTAATGCATGTAAGTTTCAAGTTCTCCACAACGTATGAACTTACCACATTTGTACCGCTTTCATTATCAATAATCATAGAGAAAATATTACCACTTATCCCACACCTTGTTTGGAAAATAGTTTCTCTCCTTAAATCAGCTATAATGACATTCTTCTACTTCAATTGTTTGATCAACATATCAACATAATTAATGTCGTTTTGAGTTCTAGCTTTAATTTCCTTACCTGTCTCAAACATCTCAAACAATATTAAAGCAATAAATATCTCTCAATTTGGCTTTTTCTTTTCTTTATAGATCCCACTCTCTCTTGCCTTTTTTCACTCAAATTACTACTTTTGGATGAATCCTTCAGGATTTATGTATAAACTCTATTAGCAACAACCTTTTAAAAGTAAGATGTAGAAAGAAAAGAATTTACCGATTCCAGATAAGTTGGGATTTATGAGACAAGAAAAAGACAACTTTGTGAAGCAAAACTTCAAAATTGCTCTATTCTTGATTTCTTTTTTGAGGTAGAAAATGAGGAATCAAAACAAATTCGGAGTTTCTTGAAATACGTAAATTCTAAAAGTAGTTGAGTTTTTTTTTTTTCCTTTTTTTGGATTTTTTTGTTGCTTTGTAGCTTAACTTTTTAAACAACTATTAAAAGACAATTTTTTTCTTTTTGTTTTGAAACTCCCAAGATTATCAAGAACGGAACCTTGATAGAACCGCTTTGATACCACTTGATAAGAATCAGCTTATCTGAATAAATAAGAAAAAATTGTGGAAGCAAAATTATAAAGGTTAAAGATAGAAATTGAAAGATATGTTGAATTCAAGAATAAAATCCCCAATTTTAAGATAAAGTGCTAAGAACCCTAATGGATCTTTGCATTCAAAATTAGCGGATTAAGCCTAATTATGATACTAATAGAGTCAATTCAAGAACATAGATCAAAAGTGATCTAGATCCCTGTTACGAAGAAATTATAGACAAAAATTAGTATAAGACTAATCACCTTCTTTAATTTACGAATAGAAACCAAATATATCAAATTAAAAATTAATCTTACCACTTGAAGAATCGTTCTTATAAGGTTATAAGATACATCATGGTCACCATACACAAAAGTGTAAAGAAGAGAATACCTCTCAAATAATATTAATCATGTTTGTTTTTATAATAATAAAACAAACACCTATATACAGGGAAAACCTATCCCAAATAGAATGGGATTCAAATCCTACTTTTATGAAAATAATAACTAGGAAATTTTAAAGTAGGAAACTTTTAAACTAGGAAAACTTTAAACTAATAAACTTTAAACTAAAAAAACTTTAAACTAGAAAACTTTTTAAACTAGGAATCCTTTAAACTAGGAAATTTCGACTTTAAGTGTTCAACTTTTTGAACTCTTTTATTGGGCTTCGTGTGGCTCAATCTTCTTTCTTTTGGGCTTGAATTTAGACACCTCTTTCATGATAAACATGTTCTTGATTTTTCATTGAAGTGAGTCAACTTTAGTACAAGTAGACTGACATGAAATCTATCAAGTTGTGTATGACATAATAATTTCTTTGTATTGTTCTGCTGTGATACTATTATTTAACGCATTGTGGATCATCTCTCCATTATTTAACAATGTAAGTTTTTATCATTTGATGGCCTTCAATTTTTTTTCCTTCTAGGTAATTTGGAGGCAAGAAAGGTATGTAGGCCTACTTTACTAAAGGATATATGGAAACTGTGTCCGGGCAAGATAGTTGACGTGTCATTTAATACAACCAATCTATTGGAAAAGAGGGTCGAAAGCTTGCTAGCCTTCTAGGAATTATTGCAAGACCTCCAAAATTAACACCTTTAGAACATAAGATTACTGAATTAAAGGTGAAACAAAATAAAAAAATGAATCTTGATGAAAAAAATCAGGAGAATGCCTAATCAGAATTACTCCAAATGAGACAATTCATGCACAAATATGCTCCTAATGAAGCTATGCCTCAAAATATTAATGACACCTTAAGTGAACAAGTAACTCAATTCCATAAGTTACATTTATTATGAAATTTTCATCTTATAAAAGTATTTTTTACTAATGTGTTAATATTTATCAGGTCCACGATACCGATAGTGGCCTTGGACAAAAATACAAAGTGCAAGGATACCGAGTGTTGCTAAAAATACTCCAACATTTCATGGTAATACTCATTTTTATCTTCGATACTAGTTGAGTTCTTATTATTTGATTTTTTGAGTCCAAATACGTAAGCTTTTTCTGAACACCTGCTTTGAAACGATTAGCACCATCATGTTTTCAAAGATTTATATGCATCATCTTATTTTGAACTACAGACAACCGGAACAAAGAATTTTAGTAAAGATGCAAGTTGTTCTTGAAGACTAGATCTAATTCTAATAAGAGTTCCAACATATTACTAATAAAGGCTAGTTGTTCTAGACATCCATTTAGCATTCCTTTATTCCCTTTGTAGATGTTTAGGCATTTTGAGCTGACTCAGTGACATAAAATTAATTAGTGGGATTGTGATGATTGGTAGTCTAACATGTAGTTGCTTCTACATCTGCCAATTGAGGAAACAACTATTGACGCCTTGACATCCCCTACATTAAAAAAAAAATAGGTGCTCTGTTCCACAAATTCATCCCCGATATAGACTTGCGCATAGGTGTAGACCAAGAAAGTTTGAGCTGGTATGAAATGAAAATCATTAGATGAATTGTGATTATTACTAGAGTAATGTGTATATCACACTTGGATCTGTAAAAATTACATCAATGAGAATGATGGGGCTGAGATAGGGCTTATATAAGCTCGAAAGTTATAGGAAATTATTTCATTCTTCAGGAAAAACAACTCTTTTATTAAAAAAAGAGGTAAATATAGCTATCATCAAAAGATCTTTGGGGCTTCACTGAAAAGTAACTTGTAGTCACTCCTCACTAGCTAGTAGAAAAAGTAGTGATAAAAAGCATAATATAGGGGAACAGGTTCTAAGGTGTCACTATCTAAATCTTAAGCGATAAATGATGGACAACTAATTATTATCCCTAATCGAGAGCAACCATAATCCAGATCACCATTTTCAAAGTTGGTCTTGTTCACCGCTTCATTTGATAGCATTGGTCTTGAGGTTTATGACTATATTTATTAATGTTGTTACTATTAAACAATTTACTACAACATGATTCCTACATATCAAAGTGTTGGAAAACTATATGCACATCGGAAGCATATTAGAATCATACTGCTTACATGATTAATAGACAACATATGGTTTATGCTAGAACACGTACAATCATGTTAGAACACATAAAATTTCTGAAATTTAATTCATGAATTACCTCCTGAAGCGTGATCAGATACCTTTAAGCGAATCCACTAGCTAGTCGACAAGCTAAAACCTTCAAGCGAATCCACAAGGTAGTCCACAAATTGAACGCAATTCTATGGTCTTCTACAGTGATCTCAAGTTCACTTCCAATCTCTCTCAGTACTTGGGTGGGAAAGTATCGTATATAAAACTTCTCTTCCTTCAAGGGTTAGAAGAATCCCTATTTGTACAGATTTCTTCCTAGTCCAAGGAAGAGAAGAAACACACAATCTTTCCTTAGAATTGAAAAAGACATGTACTTCTCCCTTTACTTAGAATAGAAAAATACATGTACTTATCCCTTTCTTTAGAATAGAAAAAGATATGTACTTCTCCCTTTCCTTAGAATAGAGAAAGACACATACTTCTCCCTTTTCTTAGAATAGAGAAAGATACATACTTTTCTCTTTTCCCCTTAAAATAGGTTCTGTGTTCTAGTTAACTATGGGCATGGTAGGGCCACAAAATTAATTACCAAGGCTTCCTATTACGTAAATAATTCTAAATAATTAATTTGAATTATTCTTACAATAATAAATTAGAAATTATTCCACCAGAAATTTGTAATTGCACCCCTCTATTTATATTTTGAAATTTCCCATTAAACAAATAAGTAATTCCCCATCTTAAGATTGCAGATACTAATCAATAGATTAAATTATTGACGAATTTAATGCAATGATCAATTTCCTTTAGAGCACTGCTTAACTTATTTCATGTGTCGGATTCAAAAGTCCACTTGCAAGGTTTGACACGATGAAAACTTATAAGCTTCTAAAAAAAGCATATCATCAATCTCTATATTGAGATATGGATTCTGTCAACTAACTTAGTATTTGACGAATATATATTATCATCATCCAATCTACCAGGCATATTGATCCATCTTAGAATCTCACCTTTTAATAAATCAAAAAGACAATTAACATATACAGATCATAATAGTTATATTCGAATTAAGAATATAAGTACATTTAGTAGTTTAGAGAATATCGTTTTGTCAGTCAGTCTAAAGAAATTATCTCTACTCGGTCCCGTTCAATACATACAAAATGCATTAGCACAAGAAGTTGAAACTATATTATTCCCACAATCAAGATAGCCTACATATAATCTTATGCTACAATTATACCAATGACATATCCAATTTCCATCTTAGATTGTGAACAAAATATTTTATATTTATAAGAATCGATTATTTAATCCTCTATGTATAAGCTAAAACTCTATACAATAAATCATCTAGTATATAAGTAAACAGACACCATAAATAAATTTATGATCTATTAAAAATTAATAAATAATTCATCTATAATAAATACGATATCTAAACACGTAGTTAATAGTATATATCCCACCAATCTCCCACTTAGACTTTTAACCATCACGATTGTTATAATGTACTATATCTAAATGCATGACTAATAGTATATATCCTAACAATATCCCACTAAGATATTTAATCTTAAAATTGTTAGAATACTATTTCTAAACACATGATTAAAAGTATATACACTAACAATCTCCCACTTAGACTGTTAACAATGCATTTACAACTTTCACATATATTCCTTTTAATATTTCTTATCAAAAGAATCTTACCAAGTTGTTTTCTTATGTAACTTCAACTAGTAGTGCTGAGTCGTAACTTATCGATTTTGTATTAGATCTTCAGAGACCCTCTCATGAAACCCTTCAAGAGTTTACTTCTTTACGAGAGTTCTATCATGAAAGTCCTCTTAAACATACAAAACCAATCAATCTTCATTATGATTCTTCCACTACGACTAAGTACTACTACAATAGTCACACTTTCACATTCTTGAGTCTTAATATTTTCCTCAAAACCATTCGGTATTGAAATATTAAAAACTTTTTTCATGTAGTGTTCTTTAACTTTCCCACATCACTTTCACTACTTGAGGTAGTAGTTTTCTTATGTCTAGTAACATTTCTCCCACTACTCAATGCAATGGAACATCAATTCTGACATATCGGTTTGATGTTCTTGAGCGTTTGAATTTACAATTGACTCATTTGTTATTTTTTTGTCCATTTCCTGTAAAATTAGTTTACTTCTAGGAACATGGATCACTAAATAGTCCTTTTCTAGAAGTCTGACAGTTGTCATAACAGTTGCCTTATTTTCATTAGGACAATAAAATAAACCTTCTTTCATTCTTTTTGGATATCCAATTAACACACACATTTCATTCATGATTTGAAAGGAATTGAATTCAAATGTGATATGGCGTTCTTAGAACATATCCCAAAAGAAACACAACAACAATGAATAAATCAATTATTACTCTTATCATCTTCGTAAGAGTTTATTTGTTTTATATTTTATACCAATCTATAATAGAGTGTCTGGTGTAGACAATGACTTGTAATTATTCTATCAGATATATGTGACTCATCAGCTCTGTATATATACATACAACCCTACAATTAGATTGTAGTGTCTTTATATATTTTTCATGATGCTATTTTCATTTGTCTTAAAAAAAACATCAAAAATATATATTAACATCATGAGTAACATTCTGAAAATCTCAGAATACTCAAATTCACCTGTTGCCTGAATGATCATTTACCACACAAATCAAAATAGATTAATTCTAACTTATCACTACCTTTATTTCTTTTTAAGAGGACTTGTATCTTAGTCATTTTTCTTTCTAACTAAGTCTCATATGTAGTGACTTAACTTTCAATGAACCGTTATGTCCATTCTTTAACCAACCTCAAAGTTTTATCCAGAATAAATGACGTACATGCTAGCGTACAAATAATTTTCATTCAATTTGAAAGATATTTTCTCTTATGAGATAGATTAATATTAAATTCATGAGAGAGAAAAAAATTCATACATCAATATACAATAAGAGATAAATATTTATCAAACTCAATAATAGGAGAGTTACAAGAAAAATATATTAAGTATCCATCTCTTATCTAGTGAGAAATGGAATATAATATCTTCTAACACGAACATATACAATGTATTTTTTTGAATTAATATATTTCCTCTATCGAAAGAAATACTTGAGTAGTCTAAGTGAGTCCGTAAAGTCTATTGTGAATTTTGAGATATAATACATTAAATAGATCAAAATATATTGAATGATCCTAATAACAAAATTCAGAGCTCATTTATACATATATATCCATGCATCTTGAATAGCCAATCGATGGGATTGAAGAACAACTCATGCAATACACATGTACAATGATTAATATTCACTACATAAACTTATACGTATCTAACTCATATGGAAAGTCTACTGTTAGTTTGAGTCAAGTGAAAATCATCCTAGTTACATTGATCCAATCATATATTACTCAGTTTAGGAGAGTTAATACAAATTATAGCGATTAAATACATAGTGACTTGTATTAGTTTCATCTAATATGGAGGAAGGTCTAAGCCAACACATGAAACTAATACTTCACTGCAATTTAATCTTGGTAATTAAGGGAGGGACCCCTATAATTAAATATGACCAAAAACTCATATAACGATCAAAAAAAGAAATATTTCTTACTAGGTGGTTCTTAAGATTCTACCAAATTTCATATCAATCCGAGTCCTTTTTTTGAGTTCCAAAACTATGATCAATTTGGTTGAAAACATTATTTGGTCAACATAGAATTTAAATTTTTTAGTTCAAAAATTCTTATCACATAACGACATTTGTGAAATAGATATACGAATCAAGAACAAAGAACAAAATTCTAAAACTATTTACATTATCTGAATACTATTTTTTTTTATAAAAATCAACATGTTTATGTATACATTGAACATTAAAATTCAAAACACATCTCATGAATATCCTTGAACGATAAATTTTGATGAAGCTAACTATTCATGCAACATACATATGTGATGTTAGATATTCACTCCAACAAATTTAGAACAAAATCTAACTCAGATGGAGAGTACTACATGTTGATTTATGCCAAGTGAATATCATTTTCCCTAGATCATTGATCCAATCAAATATTACTCAGATAGGGAGAGTCAATACAGATCATCAAAACTGGAGATGAAATTTTAATGACTTATAGTAATTACATCCTATACGGAGGAAGGTCTAAGCCAACACATGAACTTAATACTTCACTAAAATGTAGTTATGAAAAATATAGAGAATTATCTCTATCACCACTGTGTCATAGGCGAGTAATTTTCATTAAAATTAATTTTCAAGATACATTTCTTTTTATCCAAAACAACACCTGAACGACCTCAAATTATAAATCAATGTGTAAAAATGAGTATTCTTAATTTGATTGTTTGTGATGAACCTATCTAATTTCAGATCAATGATTTCAAAAATAATATTTATCTCCAAAGTTATGATCAAATTGAGATTCAAACGATTTAAGAAAAAATAATCAGATTCATATCCTTATCATATATCAATTCATATTATCTCATCACATGTAATCATATATCACATTTAACATAAATAAAACTGATATAAAGGATTATATGCATACTAAATCACATTTTAATTCTAAATAACAACTTAAAACTCATTTAAAGTCCTCAAAATAATAACAACATAGGAATGGATATTTCATACTAGTCCGTCACCAATGAGCTTACCAAAATTCAGGTCAATTAGAGTCTATAAAAATATTTCCAAAAGATATGACCAAATTTAAATTCAAGTGATTCAAGTATCTTTAGGAATTAATTCAATATGAATTTATCATATTCATATCAAATTTTAATCCGACAAACAACCTTAAATCCATATAAATAATTTTTGATGGAACCATCAAATTTCAAGTCAATCAGAGATTAAAAAAAATTCATTACCACCTAAACTATGACCAAATTTGAAAAATTATCGTTTTAGACATAGTTAAAGATTAAAATAACTTGATTCATATTTGCATTCTCTTTTTATAATTATCTCATGAGCACGAAAGATATGTTGTGTCCTTCCTTTGGCTAAGACACTCAATACCTTCTTGTAACAAATTAGTGTCTAAATTAATACACTTGAGAATCCAAGATATTATGTTTCTCTCTTTTTAGTAAAAACTTTGATATCTCCTCTCATAAATTAATTAAGCATTACTAGTAGTTTAAGGTAAATCACCATTTACGTAAATAAATATTTACCACTAATATTCACTTAGAATAATTTATTCATGATGCATTGAGGATGTTCTTAATCTATACAAATTGATTTATATATGTAACGAATAATATGATCAAATAATTTTAAAAAATAATCTAATTGACCTGAATAGTGACTGCCACCGCCACTTAATAAGCTTTGGAGTCAACGATTAGTCAAGAACAAATATTATAAAGTTAAAAAAAAACACTCCACAATCAGTTGAATGATAATTTGTTCATCAACAACCTCTATGATTCCCTTTCTTATCAAACTTTGTAAATTTGATGGATTAATTAGAAAAAACCCAAAAAAAAATTTCTACTAGTCGCCAGTAAAACAATCAATTACATCTGTAGAAATTCATACTTTCATTTATTAAATTAAAAAAACCATCGAATTTTAACTTTTTATTTAACTAATGAAAAGTTTTCAATTTGGGTTTCATTAATTTAAAAATAAATGACTTCGAATAATCATTAGGGCAAGTGTTTACTGTTGCTGTCCATTCCTATGTGAAAACGAAAAAAACGTTGCCAACACATTTTGCCCTCTTGATCATCTCACAATTTAAGAATGTATGTAGTTTAACCAATGAGTCCAAAAACTTCAAATTTCATTTGATTCGTTCTTTTTGTGATAAAAATATATTTACCAAATACGAATCATACATACAATTGCAAATACATATACTTTAGGTTATCTATAAAGATGTAAGTATGACTTTGATACCAATTATTGGAAAACTATATGCACAATGGAAGCATATAAGAATCATATTGCTTACATGATTAATAGACAACACATAGTTTTGCTACAACACGTACAATCATGTTAGAACACATAAGCTTTAAGCAATTTAATTCATGAATTTCCACTTGAAGCGTGAGCAATACCTTCGAGCGAATCCACAAGCTAGTCGACAAGCTAGAACCTTCAAGCAATTCCACAAGCTAGTCCATAAATTGGACGCAGTTCTATGGTCTTCTATAGTGATCCCAAATTCACTTCCAAACTCTCTCAATAATTGGGTGGGCAAGTATGGTATACAAAACTTCTATTCCTTCAAAGAATCCATATTTGTAGAAATTTCTTCCTAGTCGAAGGAGGAGAAGAAACACACAGTCTTTCCTTAGAATAGAAAAAGACATTTACTTCTCCCATTCCTTAGAATAGTAAAAGACATGTACTTCTCACTTTCTTTAGAATAGAGAAAGACACTTACTTTTCCCTTTCCTTAGAATAGAGAAAGACACATACTTCTCTCTTTTCCCCTTAAAATAGGTTCTGAGTTTTAGTTAAATATGGGCACGGTAGGGACCACCGAATTAATTACTCAGGCTTCCTATTATGGGAATAATTCTTACCATAATAAATTATAAATCATTCCACTAGAAATTCGTAATTACACTCCTCTATTAATATTTCAAAATTCCCCATTAAACACATAAGTAATTCTCCATGTTAAGATTACATATACTAATCAATAAATTAAATTATTAACGAATTTATTTCATTGATCAATTTCTTTTAGAGAAGTGCTTAACTTATTTTATATGTCGGATTCAAAAATCCACTTGCAAGGTTTGACACAATGAAAACTTATACGCTTCTCAAAAAAGGCATATCATCAATCTCTATATAGAGACATGGATTCCGTCAACTAACTTATTATTTCACGAATATATATTATGATCATCAAATCTACCATGCATATTGATCCAATTTAGAATCTCAACTTTTAATAAATCAATACAATAATTAACATATACAGAATTAAGAATATAAGTTTTTTAATAGTTTAGAGAATATGCTTTTGTCAGTCAGTCTAAAGCAACTATCTCTATTTGGTTTTGTTCAATACATACAAAATGCACAAGCAGAAGAAGTTGGAACTGTACCATTTCCATAAACAAGATAAACTACATATAATCTCGTGCTACAATCATACCAATGACATATCCAATTCCCATCTTAGATTGTGAACAAAAAACTTTATACTTATAAGAACCGATGATTTAATCCTCTGTGTATAAGCTAAAACTCTATACACTAAATCATCTACTATATAAGTAAACAGACACCATACACGAATATATGACATATTAAAAATGAATAAATAATTAATCTATTATAAATGCTATATTTAAACACATGACTAGTAGTATATATCCCAACACAAAGACCTTTTTGCTATGGAAATTTATAGGTTCTCATAATCTCATCATATTGCTTCACCCACATCGTCATCATATATTTGTTTATCGTGCTCCTCATTGTAACACCCGTATACTAGAACTACAAAAATACCTATTTAAGATGTTTTAGGTGTCACAGACGAGCACCACCCACGGACCGTAGGGTGACCCACGGTCCATCTTGGTGGTCCATGGTTCACCACTTGCAGCCCCTCCCAGAAATGACCTAGGAAAATCAGCTAAGGGTCAGCCCACGCAAGGACCTACGGATCGTAGGTCAGGCCATGGTCTGTGGTCTAGGGCCATGGTCTGTGGTCCAGGGCCACGGGTCAGAGCCCTAACTTTAAGTCCCAGAACCCCTATCGACTATTACTAGGATAGACCATAGGTCAATCCATGGTCCATCGGTGACCCCCGACAACTTTTAAGTCAGGGGTTTGGTCTTTTTCCTATGTGTTAGACCCCTAAACTATGACGTTAACTCCTAAACTACGTAGTTTTGGTCAGTTTTAGCCTAGAAACTAAATTAGAACATGACCTAATCAATCATTCACCAAAATCAAGCGAAAATTAGAACAAAAGAGGAGAAACAAGTCGAGCAGCCCAAGTTCAAGAATGCAGTGAATTCTTGTCAGTTCCAGCCCTGAAAACGAATCGAAAGATTTCTCCGTGGAATTCATCACTAGGTATGTGGGATTTCACTAGTGGGTTTCTTTCACCCATTAGGTCCCTAGATTTCAATCAGAATCTTGATTCCCTTAATATTATCTAGACCTAGGGTTTCTCGAATGTTAGAAATTATTGGAGTTTAGCTGTTAGAATGATCCAAATTAGATTATCATATTGTTGCTTAGTTTCTTGCATGATATTCAGAACCCTAGTTGTGTAGATTCGTTTAGTTCAGGAATTTCACATGATAGGTCAGTCTAAACAGATATACATGACTCAGTTTATGAATGTCATATTATCATCAATTATTGTTGCATTCTCAGAGTTTGTATGTCAGTAATTAAGCTATCCAGTACTCCAGTATTTCAGTCATAAAATGGCTTATATACATTCTAATTGGGAGTAGGCTTAGACCGAGTGGACTAGGGTTCAAAGTATCCGAATAGTCCCAGAACTACATGCCCCCCCGTAAGTTTTAAAGTCCCCTATGTGGGCATTATGTTTTAGTGATCACGCCAGTCATGCCTCTATACCTCTGGAAGGGTATATTGGGTCCTCTCAATGGGGCGTATATATCGGACTCCACATTTAGCTCATGTGGTTTTATGTTGGTTATTAGTAGCTCCCACATTCAGATTCTAGTGTATTGACCAGGTTATCAGTTAAAGTTTAGTATTCAGTCTCAGTATGTCATGTACTTGGTCATTGCATTCAGTTAGCTCAATACTTAGTATTTATATCATTTTCAAATTATATCATTACTTTATCGATTTGTTCAATTATGTATGTTCTTCAGCTTTATTATATCCTCCATGCTTAGTACCTTTCAAGTACTAACACATATTCTAAGCTACATCTTCTCGTGATGTAAGTTTAGATCCTCAACCTTTAGATCATGCATAGATCGGTTCCCGATCTCCAGTTCAGTAGCATCAGTGGTGAGTCCTCATTCTCCAAGGACAATATACATGTTTCTTTTCCACTTTTATTCTTTAGTTTCAGTTTTTGCTAGATTTAGCTGGGGCATGTGCAAACACTTCTAGTCAGATAGAGACTTATTTCAAACATAGTTAGATTCAGTTTTAGCATTTGAGTTTTATTTCAGTATCTTAAACTCTTCTCTGTTATATATATTAAGACTTAGAATAGGTATTCCCCATCATTTCAGTTTATCTTATGACTTAGATTTCACACAATATTTTCTTACTTCAGTTTATTTAGTATGCTAATGATATGCCAACAGGGTTAGCTTGGGGTCGCTCATGATCCTAGAACCTGTGTCCGCGTACTGTGGGTAGTTTCGGGGCGTGACAAACTTGGTATTAGAGCATTAGTTTTAAGTGTTATAGAATGTCTGAAAAGCGGCAATAAGTAAAGCCCTTTTAATGGGTGCGAAGTGCACCACCTCTAGTGAGAAGGAGGCTGCAAAGTGTTTTAGAAAAACTTTATTTTCTTGATATTCTTATCGTGTGTAAGATATAATATCTTTATAATCCATCGTTATACGCTTTCAGATCATGCCTCCTTGTAGAGCTTATAGAAGGAATGTGAATGAATGTAACACTAACACCATTCAACTTTTTGCTCAGAGTGTGACCAACCAGAACAATCAGCAGGTTTCAATTTCTGCAAATACTAGTGGTGGATCAGTGGCAGCCAGGGTTCGTGATAGTGTTAGGATGACTCATCCTGTGTTCTTAGGGTTGCAGATTAGTAAGGGTCCCTAAACCTTCATAGATGAGGTCAAGAAGATCTTTGGGGTAATGGAAGTGACTGGAAATGATAGGGTGGAGTTAGCATCCTACCACCTTGAGGATGTAGCTTTCATCTAGTAAAATCTATGGAAAGAAAATAGGTGTATGAATGCGGCTCCTAACACTTAGGAGTGCTTTAGTGAGATTTTTCTGGACAGGTTCTTCCCAAGAGAGTTGAGAGAGGCAAAAACTTAGGAGCTCATGAAGTTAAGGCAAGGTAACATAATAGTCCAAGAATACAGACTCAAGTTGACCCAACTCTCTAGGTATGCTCCTTACATGGTTGCCTATTCCAGGGCTCAAATGAACAAGTTTCTATATGGGGTATTCGACTTAGTGAAAACATAGTGTAGAAATGCTATGTTGCTGGAAAATATGAACATCTCTAGGCTCATGACTCATGCTTAGTAGGTTGAGGGAGATAATCTTAGGGAACATGATAAGGATAATAAAAAGGCTGGGACAAGCAACTATGAGTATTCTCAACAAAAATCGGGTAGTGGAAATCACTCTTAGTTCCAACAGAAATCTTCAGCTTCAGCACCTTCATCATCTAATGTTTCGTCTTACACGTTCCGACATGATAAAAAAGGTAAGGCATCAGGCTCTAAGTCTCAGGGGAGTATTTTCGGCTCCATAACCTACCCAACTTGTCCAAAGTGTGGTAATTACCATCCGGGCGAGTATCTTGCAGGAAATGAAGGTTGCTTTGGGTATGGTCAGTCTGGTCAAAAATTGAGAGATTGCCTTTCTGCTAAACAGGGTTAGGGAGGCAATAATGGTAGGGCTTAGTCTACAAATTTAGTAGCACCAGTAGGTCACCCGATTCAGCAGGGTAACTCATCTGGTACAGGTGGCGGATAGTGCCAAAACAGGTTTTATGCTCTTCAGGCTCGCCAGGATAAGGAAGATTTTCTTGATGTAGTCACAGGTACGTTATGAGTTTTTCAGTTAGATGTTTATGCTTTGTTAGATCCAGGGGCTACTCTTTCTTTTATAACTCCTTATATAGCATTCAACTTTAATTTTAGTGCAAAAACTCTCTCAGAACCTTTCTCAGTCTTTACTTCAGTCGGTGACCCAATTATAGCTAGATGGGTATACATAAATTGCCCTGTCACAGTCTTTCAGAAAGTCAACTAGGCAAATCTCGTAGAGTTAGAAATGGTAGACTTTGATGTCATTCTAAGCGGGATTGATTAAATTTCTGCTATGCCTCAATTGATTGTAGAACTAGGATCGTTGGTTTCCAGATGAACCAATCTTAGAATGGAAGGGCAATAGCTTAGCACCTATGGATTGATTCATTTCTTACCTTAAGGATAGAAAGACGATCTGTAAGGGTTATCTCTATCATCTAATTCTGTTTAAGGATTCAAGCTCTAAAATCCCAACTCTCGAGTCAATCCCAGTAGTTAATGAGTTCCCCAAAGTGTTTCCAGAAGATCTTCCCGAAAGGGAAATTGACTGTGGAATTGATCTCCTTCCAGATACCAGCCTATTTCTATTCCTCCATACAGAATGGCTCCAATTGAGCTTAAGGAATTGAAAGAGCAGCTGAAAGACCTCTAGATAAGGGTTTCGTCAGACCTAGTATTTACCCATGGGGTGCACTAGTGTTGTTTGTGAAAAAGAAAGATGGTTCTCTTAGGAAGTGCATTGACTATCGATAGTTGAAGAAGGTCACAATCAAGAATAAATACCCTATTCCGATGATTGATAACTTGTTCGACCAACTTCAGGGCGCTAGTCTTATTTTGAAGATAGACCTCAGATCCAGTTATCATCAGCTTAGAGTCAGAGATAGTGACATTTCAAAAATAGCCTTTAGAACTTGGTATGGTCATTATGAATTTGTCGTTAAGTCATTTGGACTAACCAATGCTCCTGCAGCTTTCATGGATTTGATGAACAGGGTGTTCAAGAAATATTTGGACTTGTTCGTTATCTTCTTTATTGATGATATCCTCATTTTCTCAAGGAATGAGAAAGAACATGCGACTCATTTGAGAGTTGTCCTGCAAACTTTTAAAGATCACCAATTATTTGCTACTTTTAGAAAATGTGAGTTTTGGTTGCTATCTCTTAATTTCCTTAGGCATATTGCGTCTAGCTTAGGGATCCGAGTTGATTCTCAGAAAATAAAAGCAGTGAAACAATGGCCTAGACCTACCTCTCTTACATATATCGGAAGTTTCTTGGGTTTGGCTAGCTGTTAGAAGGTTTGTGGAAGGATTTTCATCCATAGATTCTCCATTGACTAAGTTGACTCAGAAAAAGGTTAAGTTCTAGTGGTCAGATGATTGTGAGAAAAGCTTCACAAAACTAAAAACTAGGTTTACTACAACTCTTGTTTTGACTCTACCAGAGGGTTCAGATGGTTATATCATCTATTGTGATGTATCCAGAGTCGGCCTAGGTTGTGTGTTGATGCAACGAGGTAAGGTTACAACTTATGCTTCTAGACAACTTGAGGTGCATGAGAAGAACTACCTAACTCATGACCTCGAGCTTGACGTAGTGGTATTTTCCCTTAAGATTTGGAGATATTATTTTTATGGTGTTCACGTATATGTGCTCACATACCATAAGATCCTTCAATATGTGTTCACCCAGAAAGAGTTGAATTCTCACTAGAGGAGATGTCTTGAGTTCCTCGAGGATTATGATATGAGTGTGCATTACCATCCAAGTAAGGCCAATGTAGTAGCAGATGGTCTTAGTAGACTATTTATCGCTAGTGGAGCACATGTTGAGGAAAAAAGAAAAGAACTAGCAAAGATGTTACAGGCTTGCTCGTTTGGGAGTTCGCCTTATGAGAATATCAGATTGTGGTGTAACAGTTCAAAATGGGTCGAAATCTTCATTGGTAGCTGAAGGTAAGGAAAATCAAGAAAGTGATCCAATATTGATTCAACTAAAGGGTGCAGTTCATTAGAAGATAGGGGAGGTTTTCTCCCAAGGGGGAATGGTGAGCTTTACTATCAGGGTCAACTATGTGTTCCTAAGGTGGGTGAGTTGAGACAACAAATTCTTTTAAAAGCCCATAATTCTACATATTCTATTCACCTAGGCGCCACTAAGATGTACCATGATCTGCGGGAAATATTTTGGTGGAATGGTATGAAAACAGATATAGTGGATTTTGTGGCTAAGTTCCCTAATTGCCAGCAAGTAAATGTAGAACATCAGAAGCCAGAATGTATTACTCAGGAGATGAACATTCGTACTTATAAGTGGAAGTGATCAACATGGACTTCATTACAAGTTTACCTCTTATTCGTAGACATCATGACTCTATTTGGGTGATAGTTGACAGAGTTACTAAGTCTGCTCGCATTTTGGCGGTTAAGATTATAAATTTGGTGGAGGACTACGCCAAGTTTTACATTAATGAGATAGTCAGGTTGCATGGAGTTTCTTTGTCTATAATCTCAGATAGAGGTCCTCAGTTTACCTTTTATTTTTGGAAGTCATTTCAGAAAGGTCTTGGTACTCAGGTTAATTTTCGCATAACATTTTATCCACAGACGGATGGTCAGGCAGAGCGTACTATTAAGACCTTAAAGGACATGTTGAGAGCTTGTGTGATCTACTTCAAAGGTAGTTTGGATAATCACCTTCCTCTTATAGAGTTTGCCTACAATAATAGCTACCATTCCAGCATTCAGATGGCCCCTTATGAGGCATTATATGGGCATAGGTGTAGATCTCTAGTTGGTTGGTTTGAAGTAGGTAAAGTAGCCTTGATAGGACCAGATTCGGTTCATGATGCCTTGAATAAAGTCTAGCTCATTAGAGATAGACTTAAGACAACCCAGAGTCACCAGAAATCCTATGTAGATATAAGGAGAAGGGACTTGGAGTTCTGAATTGATGATTGGGTTTTTCTGAAAGTGTCACCTATGAAGTGTGTGATGAGATTTGGCAAGAAAGGGAAGTTCAGTCCTAGATATATAGGCCCTTATAAGATCTTGAAAATAGTTGGTAAGGTGGCTTACGAATTAGAGTTACCCGCAGAACTAGTAGCAGTCCATCCAGTCTTTCACATTTCATTGTTGAAGAAGTGTGTGGGTGACCCAGCATCTATAGTACCTTTAGAAAGTGTGGCTGTGATGGATAGTCTCACTTATTAGAATGTGCCAGTTGAGATTCTTGATCGTCAGGTTCGAAGGTTGGGAAACAAAGAAGTCGCTTTAGTTATGGTTTTGTGGAGGATTTAGTCTGTAAAGAGAGATA
Source organism: Solanum commersonii (assembly GCA_029007595.1). Taxonomy (NCBI): domain Eukaryota; kingdom Viridiplantae; phylum Streptophyta; class Magnoliopsida; order Solanales; family Solanaceae; genus Solanum; species Solanum commersonii. The sequence continues at coordinate 1,721,684 of JAJTWQ010000010.1, read as the reverse complement.
CTTAGAAAGAAGAACCAACCATGAAGGCCAAGTATCCTTATCTATTTCCTTTTGATTCCATTCCAACTTGAGGTAATAGTTGCTCTCTAGTCTTTCAGTTACTCATGCTTAGATTCAATCTTAGTATCATATTCCTTCAGTTTATACTTACATTTTATGCGTATTTTCATGTTCTTGGAACTTAGTTTAGTCAGAAATCGGTTTTTAGTACTTAGTAGTAGGGTTTGCAGCTCTTTCCCTCCCTATCTAGCTAGTTTAGACTTCATTCGAGGATAAATGTTCCCAAGGGGGAGGTAATGTAACACCCTGTATTCTAGAACTACAAAAATATAGATTTCATAAGTTTCAGGTGCCATCGGCGGGGATCACCCATAGACCGTAAGGTGACCCACGGTTCGTCCTGGTGGTCTATGGTTCACTACCTGCAACCCATCCCAGAAAGACCCAGGAAAATCATCTAAGGGTTAGCCCATGCCAGGACCTACAGACCGTAGGTGAGACTACGGTCTGTGCTCTAGTGCCGTGGGTCAAACCCCCAACTTTCAGTCCCAAAACCCCCATCAACGATTGCAAGGACGAACCGTTAGTCCATCTATGATCTATCGGTGACCCCCGACAACTTTTAAGTCAGGGGTTGTTTGGTCTTTTCCCTATGTGTTGGACCCTAAACTACATTGTTTAACCCCTAAACTATGTAGTTTTGGTCAGTTTTAGCCTAGAAACTAAATTAGAACCAAACCTAATCAATCATTCACCAAAATCTTGAGAAAATTATAACAAAAGAGGAGAAAGAAGTTGAGTAGACCTAGTTTAAGAACGCAACGTGTTCTCGTTAGTTCCAGCACTAAAATCAAAAGATTTATCCATGAAATTTGTCACCAGTTATGTGGGATTTCACTAGTGGGTTCCTTTCACCCATTAGGTCCCTAGATTTTGGTCAGAATCTTTATTCCCATAATAATATCTAGATGCAGGGTTTCTTGAATGTCAAAAATTGTTGGTGTTTAACTATTAAAGTGATCCAAATCAGATTATGATGTTGTTGCCTAGTTTCTTGCATGATATTCAGAATTCTGGTTGCGTAGATTCGTTTAGTTATTGAATTTCACATGCTAGGTCAGTCTAAACAAATATACATGCTTAAGTTTACGAATGTCACATTATCAGTTATTATATATTCATACTTAGAATGGGTATTCCCCATCATTTCACATTATGTTATAACTTAGCTTCCGAACAGTATTTTCTTACTTCAGTTTATTTAGTATGCTTATGATATGCCATCAGGGTTAGCTTGGGATCACTCGTGATCCTAGGCCCCGTGTCCGCATCCTGGGGGTAGTTTCAGGGCTGACACTCATGTATTATATTCTAGATAATAGTATTATGATATGCTGGAGATTCAATCACAAAAGCCCCATCCTTTATCCGTTATTTTAAATTCCTCGTTAGCATCAAGAACAATCTTGTGCCACTCATCATTATCACTGTCTATGTTTAGTGGATAAAACATTTGTGAAATAAAGGCATTTTAATTATAGCTATTAGTTCATCAACCTACTTCTTAAAGGAAGCGTAATAGGAAGATGATTCAAGAAATTCTTGTCTACTGATACAACCTCATTCCATATGAAATATACACAGCCTCTTGGACCATTGGTTGTGCACTTGGAAATAGAGGAAAATCCTACTGATGCCTTACTAGCTCCTAAATTATATCCCACATAGCAGCTGAGATACTGCATTAGAAAATAAGTGATGCGCTTCATAGATTCACCAGAATTGTTGCATTGTGGTAAAGATGTGTCAATTTAGACTAGCACCATCTAGTTTGCAAATATTTATATGTTTCGTCTTATCTTGAATTGTAGACAACTGAAAACCATTAAAACAAGAAATGTATTACAGATATAGGCTAGCTTCTATAGACATCCTTTAATTTTCCTTAATATCACAACTTCGAACATCAAGTATTTTGCCTTGCAACTAGTATCTAGTGATTTTATCTGCTTCTCCAAATAATATGCTTGTTGTTTTCCCAATCAGTTGCGATGGGATGTGCTTGAGGTCATTACAACTAGTGTTGATGATATCTTTTGTAATCTTCACATGATGAGTTGATGGTCATTAATTCTAATATTTTTATCCATTATATTTTCTCTTTTGACATTTATCTTATTATTTTAAGTCATATTCTCTTAAAATAAAACATATTTCTTATGGAATATTTCAATATGACGAACAATTGTGAAATTCTTTGAAAATATTATTTGATAGGATTGGTTATATAATCATATAAGTTATTTTAAGTTGTGATACTGTATTTTGGATTAGTATATTTTTGATTGTTTACATTGAATGAGAAATATTATGCTTTTAGGAATTAATATTATGCTTTTTTGATATTTGAAAAACTCAGCCACCTCTAAGAGGATCTCATATAATAACAATTTTGTTGGATTTATTAGTTATGAACTTATAAGTAGAAGTGCAAGCTAGATAATTTTCTAAATTGATCTAGTTATTATTAATGGTTGTTAAGTGATTGGTTGTTAAAGCTTGTGACTTTTAGCGTCGAATTAAGTGAATTTTCTATCCAATAAAAAATGGAAGCAAATTAAGGTGTTTTCACAAGAGATATTCTAGCCATTATAATTTCCACCAAAATATTGTCATTAAAATATGAAATTTTAGTGGCAATATTATTGAAGTTACCAACTATAAAAATGGACGCTACATGTGAAAGATTAGCCATTTTGTACTGGTTTTAACGACCATCTTAATTGTCGCCATAACTAATGCATTTTAGCAGCAATTAATTAGATGTACCTGCTAATATACCGTGAGTTTACGATATTTTTTATGCAATTCACGTAGAAGTTATGTGTGTCTAGAGCCATATTGTCTTAGAAATAATGTGTTTTCTATTATGTTTACAGGAAATAAGTGTGGAATGCAATTGATGGTGATGAGTGTTGAAATCATGCAAAAAAGGCCACACACGGAGGGATCCACGGACCGTAGGTTCTGTGACGGACTGTCGTTGGGCTAATGTAGATGAACATCAAGGAATTCTTACTAAGTGTTGAACTACAAAGTGACTGATGGACAGTAGGTCGACATACAGGCTGTCCTACACATCTGTCGATGGATTCTGCGAGTTGAAGTTCCAGGATGAAAAAGCCTAAGTGTGGAGCCACGGAAGAGGACCCATAGACCGTAGGTCAACCCACGGTCCGTCTTGCACATCCGTTGTTGATGATCTAAGAGTGAAGGTTCCAGTACCTGCTGAAAAGTTCGAAGTGTTGAACCACAGAGGGTGACCTACGGACTGTAGGTCGACCCACAGTCTGTAGGTCATGTCGTCGACAGAAACCGCGTCGAAACTGCTTATTTCCTTATTTTCTTTAGGACATGTTTTTCTATGGATAGGGTATGTAAACCTCATTTTTGGGGATTAGACTTTATTGTTTACTTTTAGTTCTTGGCATTTTGTGGAATTAACTAGCAACTTTAGAAATTTGATTTTCGGATTTTATTTTACATGATTTTGACTTTGAAATTCAATTGGAGATTTCGGGTTTCTTCTACTCTAATCGTAAGTTCATGAATTCTCTTTATCAAAATATAAATTGTGTTCTTTCAAGTATGAGTAGCCAAATCCACAACTAGGGTTGTGGAAACCATGAGAAATTAACAATGATGAATAATAATTATGTAATTGTTGAATAGTGTTGATGCATGTATTGGTAATTCTTTCGCTTAGAAATCTTTTTAACGAGTGCACATGTTAGAACTCGCCTCGTTACTACTTGCCAAACCAAGGAGATAGTTAATGAGAAAACAATTAACAATGAAGATTTAGTAGATGCTATCTAATAGTTTAATCTCAATTGGTACGAGGGTGAAAACTAAGCCATACATTGATGTGATGTCTAAACTGAGGTAAAGGCAAGGGTTAGTAAAGTATGCACTCGTAGCCGTACCAAGGTGCGTAGTGAAATTCCTTATTTGGAGGACCAATCACTTAGGGATACCTATCTTACCAACTGTGCATGTAAAACACTAGGAAATGATTATTATTATTATTAGGATTACTGCATTGAAAGCTTATGGGGAACACATAGACCCTAGTTTCTCTTTCATATTGATAATCAAAAGTTTTAATCATGCTTACTTGTTAATCAACAATAGGTTATTTTCTTACACACCCCTCCCTCCCATTTAATTACTTGTCTTGGAAATAGTTTGAATAAACGAATATAATAGTGAGTTAAGTTTAAGTCTAAACCCTATTCTTTGTGGGATCAACCCCAACCTACAAGTTGGGTTCTTTATTTGACGAAGACCACTTATACTTCTTTAAGGAGGTGTAATAGAGATAAATGGTGGAAGCTTTTCTATTACCTCAACTTTAGCTATATCAACCTCAATACCCTTCTAAAAAATTTGACCCAGAACTATCCCCTCTTTCACCATGAAGTGACACTTTTCCCAATTGAGCACAAAATTGCACTTTTCACATTGTTTCAGTACCTCGGCCAGATGTATCAAACAATCATCAAACGAGTCACCTACCATAGAGAAACCATCCATGAATACCTCAATAGTGTCCTCTACCATATCTTAAAATATCGACATCATGCAACCCTGGAAGGTCTTTGGAGCAATACACAACCCAAATGGCATCCTTTTGAAGGCGAAAGTCCCATAGGGACAAGTGAAGGTGGTTTTCTCTTGGTCTTTCAGAGCTTTGGAGATTTGTTTGTAGCCTAAACACCTATCAAGAAAGCAATACCAACCCTTACCAGCAACGCGATCGAGCATCTGATTCATAAACGACATAAAAAAATGATCATTTTTTGTCCAAGTATTAAATTTGCGGTAGTCCATGCATACTCTCCATCCAGTCACTGGCCATATCAGAACAAGGTCATTTTTTCTCATTAGGAACCAGAACAATCCCAGCTTTCTTAGGTACACACTGAATAGGGCAGACACAACTACTATATACGATGAGGTATATGAATCCAACATTCAACCATTTGATGATTTTGTTTTTCATGACCTCTTGTATAGGTGGATTTAGTGTCCTTTGGTGCTCAATACTTGGCTTGATGTCCAGTATGTGTTGGATTTTATGAGAACAAATGCCAGGAGGAATCCCTATAATGTCCGCAATAGTCTATCCAATAGCTCTCTTGAACCTCTTCAACATAGAAATCAATGCCTCTACTTGTACCTCACTCCAATCGGCCGCAATGATTACCAGTAAAGTGTTATCTCTTTCCAAGAATACATACCTCAAATGCAATGGTAGAGCCTTGAGCTGCAATTTTAAAGCTTTTTCCACAGACGGTTTTGCTGGTGGAGAGTCGTGATTCTTTATATCTAGCTCCAATTTCTTTGATTCGAAATGAAATTTGAACCTATAAAGTGTGGCAACTAATTCATCATAGTCTTCAATACCATCACCATCAAAATTCATCATTATTGCTTCCAGTGCATCAACACCTAACCTCTCTTTAATATACACATTAGAACCTCGCTCCACAATATGATTCACCATTGATACTGACTTGAGATCGCTTTCCTGCTTCATAGACCTACAGATATTGAAAGTTATCTCTTCATTATTCAATCGAAAATTCATCTGACCTCTCTCCATATCAACCAAGGCGTGCCAATATTACGAAATGGTCTCCCTAAGATGATGGGAACCTCAAAATCAACCTCACAATCAAGTATCACAAAATCCGCTAGAAGAATACATGACTCCACTTTCAGAAGGACATCTTGGAGAACACCAATAGGCTTCTTCAAAGTTCTATCGGCTATGAGTAGTTGCATCACAGTTGGTTTTAGATCCCCTAAGCCCAACTTCTTGTAGATAGACAATGTCATCAGATTAATGCTAGCACCCAAATAAAACAACACCTTCGCAAAATGCAACAACCTAATCGTACAAGGAATAGTGAAAGTGCCAGGATCTTCTTCCTTCTAAACAAGTGACCTAATAGCAATAGCATTGCAATGTTGCAACCTCTCATCATTCTCAAAACTGTCGGCCCTTTTTTTGGTCACCAAATCCTTCATAAACTTCGCATACCCAGACATTTTTCCCAAAGATTCTATCAACGAAACATTGATGGAAAACTATTTCAACATAGTAATGAACCTGAGGTATTTTCCTTCTTCGGTCTTCTTCACATATCTCTATGGGAACGGCGGTGGAGGTCTAGGCATGGGAAGAACTTTTTGGGTCACCTCCGCTTTCATCTTGTGGCATTATTAAACTCTCTAGTAACCTCAAACTCATCCTCATCTCTTTCTAACATAATTTCAACCTCAGACGGCACAAGGGAATCAATTGTCTTTTTGCGTCCTCGAATACAATGCCCATCATTTTTTGGATTCTGGATGGGGTTGCTATGAAGGGTGATAGGCTGACGTGGGTTCACTGTAGTTGACAAGTGAGTAAACTTCTGCTCAAGTTGCTTGATCGACATTACATAGGCATCAACTTTTTGACAGATTCCAGACAAGTCGTTTCGCATCTCTTTCACATTCTTATCAGTTGCGGCAAACCTCTTCATCATCTTCTACATCATATCCTCAAAATGTGACATACTACCCCTAGCTTTTCTATTCCCAGATTCTAGATTTGCAGGTGGAACATAAGGCCCAACTCTCTCATTTTTGTTGCCATAGTTATTCCAGTTGTAGTTGTTATCACGATTGTAGTTCCCATCCCAGACATAGATTCCATCTTGATTGTAGTTTCCATAGTTTCGACCTTGGTTTCCTTGACCTTGGCACCAATTATCCGAGTTGGAACCTTGGGCGTTGGCTTGGAAACCCCCCATCTAATCATTCACCAAATACGCATCCTCCTTATAGTATCATTCCTTAACTGGTGGTGGTGGAGTTCTAGTTAGGTAATTTACCGCATTCACCTTCTCTGCATTTCCACTCATATGCTTCAATACCAACCAAAGTTCTGTCCTTATCTAAGCCATCTCCTCAAGAATGTCATCCCCAGATTGATCTGGTGCGGCCTGAACAACAAATGTGCTTATTCCAGTATTATCTTATATAGTGCTCCATGCCTTATTATTTTGGGAAATCTTCTCCAATTTTTCAGCGATCTCCTTAAATGTTCACTCACCATAGGATCCTCCAATGATAGTATCTAGCACAATGTTTCCATTGTCACCCTGCCCTCTGTAGAAATATTCCTTCAATGACTCATAATCTATGCAGTGATTTGGAACACTTTTGATGAATAGAGTGACCCTATCCCAAGAACTACTCACAGACTCTCCAGGTAGTGGCACGAAATTATTCAACTTGTCCATGTGGTTAAGCTTCTTGGACACTAGGAAATACTTCTCCATGAACAGTCGATGCAATTGGTCCCATGTATGAATTGGATTATATTTAAGCTCAGCAAACCACACCACAACATCACCGATCAATGATAGAGGGAATACTCTCAACCCTATGACATCCATATCTAACTTCGAAAGCTCCACACAACTCTTACAGTCACTTCTCAATTTAGTCATTTGACCATCAGGATCTTCCAAAACTAGCCCCGAAAATACCCCTCCCAGACATAGTTTCCATCTCGATTGTAGTTTCCATAGTTTTGACCTTGGCACCAATTATCCTAGTTGGAACCTTGGGCGTTGGCTTGGAAACCCCCCATCTAATCATTCACCAAATACGCATCCTCCTTATAGTATCATTCCTTAACTGGTGGTGGTGGAGTTCTAGTTAGGTAATTTACCGCATTCACCTTCTCTGCATTTCCACTCACATGCTTCAATACCAACCCAAGTTCTGTCCTCATCTAAGCGATCTCCTCACGAATGTCATCCCCAGATTGATTTGGTGCGGCCTGAACAACAAATGTGCTTATTCCAATAATAGCTTTTATAGTGCTCCATGCCTTATTATTTTGGAAAATCCTCTCCAATTTTTCAGCGATCTCCTTATATGTTCACTCACCATAGGATCCTCCAATGATAGTATCTGGCACAATCTTTCCATTGTCATCCTGCCCACTCTAGAAATATTCCTTCAATGTCTCATAATCTATGCGGTGATTCGGAACACTTTTGATGAATAGAGTGATCCTATCCCAAGAACTATTCACAGACTCTCCAGGTAGTGGAACGAAATTATTCAACTTGTCCATGTGGTTAAGCTTCTTGGACACTCAATGCAATTGGTCCCATGTATGAATTGGATTATATTTAAGCTCAGCAAACCACACCACAACATCACCGATCAATGATAGAGGGAATACTCTCAACCCTATGACATCCATATCTAACTTCGATAGCTCCACACAACTCTTACAGTCACTTCTCAATTTAGTCATTTGACCATCAGGATCTTCCAAAACTAGCCCTGAAAATACCCCTCCCAGACATAGTTTCCATCTCGATTGTAGTTTCCATAGTTTCGACCTTGGTTTCCTTGACCTTGGCACCAATTGTCCTAGTTGGAACCTTGGGCGTTGGCTTCGAAACCCCCCATCTAATCATTCACCAAATATGCATCCCCCTCATAGTATCATTACGTAACTGGTGGTGATGGAGTTCTAGTTAGGTAATTTACCGCATTCACCTTCTCTGCATTTCCACTCACATGCTTCAATACCAACCCAAGTTCTGTCCTCATCTAGGCCATCTCCTGACGAATGTCATCCCCAGATTGATCTAGTGCAGCCTGAACAACAAATGTGCTTATTCCAGTATTAGCTTTTATAGTTCTCCATGCCTTATTATTTTGGGAAATCTTCTCCAATTTTTCAACGATTTTCTTAAATGTTCACTCACCATAGGATCCTCCAATGATAGTATCTAGCACAACTTTTCCATTGTCATCCTGCCCTCTGTAGAAATATTCCTTCAATGACTCATAATCTATGCGGTGATTCGGAACACTTTTGATGAATAGAGTGATCCTATCCAAGAACTACTCACAGACTCTCCAGGAAGTGGCACGAAATTATTCAACTTGTCCAGGTGGTTAAGCTTCTTGGACACTGGGAAATACTTTGCCATGAACAGTCAATGCAATTGGTCCCATGTATGAATTGGATTATATTTAAGCTCAGCAAACCACAACACAACATCACCGATCAATGATAGAGGGAATACTCTCAACCCTATGACATCCATATCCAACTTCGATCGCCCCACACAACTCTTACAGTCACTTCTCAATTTAGTGAGTTGACCATCAGGATCTTCCAAAGCTAGCCCCGAAAAGAACCCTGCCAGACATAGTTTCCATCTCGATTGTAGTTTCCATAGTTTCGACCCTGGTTTCCTTGACCTTGGCACCAATTATCCGAGTTGGAACCTTGGGTGTTGGCTTGGAAACCCCCCATCTAATCATTCACCAAATACGCATCCTCCTCATAGTATCATTACGTAACTGGTGGTGATGGAGTTCTAGTTAGGTAATTTACCGCATTCACCTTCTCTGCATTTCCACTCACATGCTTCAATACCAACCCAAGTACTGTCCTCATCTAAGCCATCTCCTCACGAATGTCATCCCCAGATTGATCTGGTGCGGCCTGAACAACAAATGTGCTTATTCCAGTAATAGCTTTTATAGTTCTCCATGCCTTATTATTTTGGGAAATCTTCTCCAATATTTCAGCGATCTCCTTAAATGTTCACTCACCATAGGATCCTCCAATGATAGTATCTAGCACAACCTTTCCATTGTCATCCTGCCCACTGTGGAAATATTTCTTCAATGACTCATAATCTATGCGGTGATTCGGAACACTTTTGATGAATAGAGTGATCCTATCCCAAGAACTACTCACAGACTCTCCAGGTAGTGGAACGAAATTATTCAACTTGTCCATGTGGTTAAGCTTCTTGGACACTCAATGCAATTGGTCCCATGTATGAATTGAATTATATTTAAGCTCAGCAAACCACACCACAACATCACCGATCAATAATAGAGGGAATACTCTCAACCCTGTGACATCCATATCGAACTCCGATCGCCCCACAGAACTCTTACAGTCACTTCTCAATTTAGTCATGTCACCATCAGGATCTTTCAAAGCTATCCCCGAAAACGACCCTTTTACTGTAAGTATCTATATAAGACTACTAGTCACCACAAATGTATGTCCTAGAGGTAGGGGAGGAAGAATAATGCGCCTTTTTGATTCAACTGTATTGAAGTCAACCTTGTAGTTATCACGCAACCTCGTTGCTGGGGGATTCTACACTCTCTCTGCATCTCCGATAAGATTTCCACCATGAACCTGAGCTTGCACATTAATAACCCTAGGAGGATGCAATTGTACTCCATCATATAGATTCCCTCCGATTGATTGATTTGGACCCCTTGCTTATTCATTTTTCCTTAAGTTTTGCTCAACTCAAGAATGTAGGGGGTCAATGGTTTACCTCGATGTCGTGTACTTGGAATACACTAGAGTATAAACCTATAAAAGCCAAAAACAAAATAAAATGTAAAATAATGAAATACTTGACTAAAGTTAAATAATGTAGTTAACCTTAATCTAAAAGTCGTATTCCCCGATAGCGACGCCTCCTCTTCTGAGACTGATAGTATAGGTGACATTCTAGTATTCCACTGTTATGAGCCTACACCAATTGCTATAGAGCCAAACATGTGGTATGTGATAGGCTAATACCAGATGTACAGATGCTCGCATGTTGAATGAGCACAAGAAGATGGACAACTTGTCACAAAGGAGCATCGTGTTCTCACAGCCTCCACACAACTCCTGTCATCCATAAGCTTTTTCGGAGGCACAAATTTGAATGAATGACATAGAGCCCAGGGTCCTACAACGAGGAGATAGTCCAGGAGTTCTATGCTTCCTCTGCGGCTACCATGAGGAACTCCATCTCCAAACAAGCAAAGCCCACCACTTAACCTCCACTCAAGTCTACCTTAGTCTGGGGCCTTCTAATTGATATATCAGAGGTCACTCTCCGTAGGTTTCTATGGCCCAGACCACAGTCTGCCCATAAATACATTAGAGTTCCACTATCGAATGAGCATCATTCAGTGAGGGGCATTTCAGAGGAATGCCGATCAAAGAGAGTCCCTTGTGAGATGGCTGGCACAACAGATTTCTACGAATGGAGAGCGATTTGAGTGGGTCTAAACTCCTAACTTGGCTATCAAGACGGTGACACTGAGCTTTGTTGCAAAATTCTTCTTCTTGCTGGTACGGAATAATGTGTCCCGTACTCAGGCAGACAATACATTCACATGGGATCGAGTAGTGATGGTTGAAGCTATGGTAGCGGGGCTTGAGATAGACTTTGCGTGCATATTGATTGTAGAGATCCACGAGAGGGCCTTCAAGGCCACCACCACCTTGACCCTTCCCGTGCCTCATCTTCTACCTATGTTGAGATTCGTCTATTCAAGTGTGGCATTGTGACATGTAGCTCAATTCAACAAAGAATCTAGACATCGACCTCATTCAGGATGATGCCAATGTAGATGTACCTTGTAGGAAGCTACATGTTAAGGTACCACCATTGGGAGATGATCTTGCTGCAGATGTGGAGTAGCTGAAGGTTTATGATACTGCCCCTCCAGCCCCTACAGTGGATGACCAGGCTCCTTTGTCATCGGCCACTAGTCCGGCCCCTAGCTTCTCTTGAGCCACTCCCATTCCTCTAGCTCGAGTTCTAAAGCTGGAGACACAGATGACCACACTGCTACAACATAGTAGGCTGTGGATGCAACATTTGATTGAGCAGTCTGAGGACAAGATATAGCAGTTGATGGACTAAAAGACTCAGGCCGTTCATAAGCACCTGGACGCATTCCAGTTGTGAGTCTGGGAGAGGCCGACCACAATAATTAATTTGTCTACCTTCCATATAGAGATGGCCAAACTTCATGCCGATCTTGATACCCTCCTAACCCCTCCTGAGTCTGCACCAGTGGCTGCCCCTATAGAGGAGGATGCTACTGTGGTGATGTTTGCCCTGTTTGGCAATTCTATGTCACCATCGGATTCTTCCGGTGCCACTGGGAAGCATCCCGCTCCGCTCGTACTTTAGATGATGCTGAGGCTTAAAGATTGAGAAAGAAAGATCACTAGTAGTTGGAGGAGGCCACAAGGGTGTCGTTACTAGAGGAGGAAAAAAGACATTAGCGGGCCAATGAGATAGGTGTTTTCCCATTCGCCAGTCTAAGCACTAGTGAGGGTGCTGAGATAGTTGATGGGAGCGCTATTGATGGTGTTCCTAGTGTTGATCCAATGGGCTTTGGGAAACTGGACCCACCTGATTCATGAGATGTCTTCGGCTTATATGCGCCACAGGTTTGCTTCAGTCTCTGTTTTACCTTTTTTTTGTGCATTGGGGACAATTGCACTTTATTTTGTTGGGGGTGGGGTAAATGGATTGTGAGTGATAGGGTGAAGTCTTAGTAACCCAACGCATAATCCTCTCCTGGCGTTTTCTTACCTGTGTTCTTTTCCCCCAAGAGACTATATTAGTTTCTGTTGAACCGACATGTTTAGGAATGTATGTGTAGAAGTAACTTGAAAAATGGAAGCATGATGGGATAAAATGCATGAAAATATGATCCCCGTCCAAAAAGTGTGAAATGTGCTAGATCTTTAGGTTTGATAAGTTGAATGTGTTGGATCTCAATGTGACATGATAAGGAACCGATTTGACCTCATGACTTAAGCTAAAACTTTAATTGGGTAATTGAATAATCTGATAATGAAATAATGTGCCGAGTGTCTGTGCGGAAAGCTTGAATTTTCATATAGTATGTGCCAATCTAGAACTTGCCCCATTGGTCCTGCTAAGATAATCTAGGCTAGAAGTTAGGAAATGATCATAGACCCTTGTTTAAATAAGTCCACTCAAGCCTAAAATGATCCAAAAAAATGAAATCAATGTTCCCTTTGATCCAAATGTTTGAGCCTAATATAGACCACTTCTTTCAATTCACCTAAATCACCTTCCCTAGAATAATTATTTTGGCCCCAGTCCTTCCTTGTACATGTGCACCTTGACTTAGGCCAAAAGCCTAAGTTTAGGGTGGTTGTGAAAAAGGAAACTGAAAGAGAAAGGGTATGAAAAGAGTTTCGTGTTGAAGAGAAAAACAGAAAAGAAAGAGATGTGACTATGTACAACAGAAGAAAGAAAGACGAAAAGACAAAAGTGCTAAAAAATATAAAGAAAAATAAAGTGAAAGAAAAAGAAGAAAGTAAAAAATGAAAGCAATAAAGCCAAAAGTCACATCTGTGCTAAAAAACTCAAAGGAAAGAAAATACAATGAAAGGATGTCAAAAATAGGTTGAGAAGAGAGGTAAAAAACCAATGTACTGTCAAGGAGGGCAGCAAGTCACTAAAAAGTACCCAAATGTACCATACCTTACTCTGAGCCTACGTTACAGGTTAATAAAGTCCTACAATGATCCTAGCAACTAGTTTCGAGAGTCTAAGCAGTAAAAATAAGGGCAAGCCTATGATATTGAGCACTAACTGCACTTGAAGTCACTTCTAAGCGTGAGTGTTGAATGAGTCCTAAAAACTTGAAAGGCATATCTATTGTGTGTGAAAAAGGATTTATTTTGAAGTGAGGGCACTAGTTTCATTGTTGGAGAATTGATACCTTGGTGATTGTTAAAGTTGTATGTTGTGATGTCTGTTGGTCGATCTATGTCATGTTTTGATCCATATGAGTTAGCTTGTTGAGTCTAAATGAAGAGATTTGCACTATGGAAATAAGATGGATTGAAAAGGCCATGTGATTGCTTGAGTTTATATTTATGCTTCTACATAAGTGTCGTTTAGTTGTTTAGTGTGTTGCTTGAGGATAAACAACAAGTTTTAGTTAAGGGTGTTGATAAACCATGAGTTTACAGTATTTTTGATGTAATTCACTGAGAAGTTGTGTGTGTCTAAAGCCATATTGTCTTAGAAATAATGTGTTTTGTATTATGTTTGCACGAAAAAAGTGTGTAATGCAGTTGATGGTGATGAGTGCTAAAATCATGCAGAAGAGGCCACCCACGGAGGGACTCTATCCGTATCAATCTGTCATGCCAGCCGTCTCACAAAGGACTCCCTCCTATTGGCATTCCTCTGAAATGCCACGCTTTGAATAATGCCTATCCGATAGTCAAATTTTTCTATATTTATGGGCAAAGTGTTGTCTGGGGCATAGATAAACCTACAGAGAGTGACCTATGATATATCAACTGGAAAGCTCCGCACTAAGGTTGACTCGAGCGGAGGATGAGCGGCGGGCTTAGACAGTTTAGAGATGGAGTTCCTCACGGAGGCTGCATAGGAAGCGTAGAACTCCCGAACTATTTCCTTGCTGTAGTACCCTGGGCTCCATGCGATCCATTCAGATCTGTGCCCCTGGAAAAGCTCGTGGATGATTGGAGCGGTGTGGAGGCTGCCTGTGAAAACACGACGCTCCTCTGTGACAAGTATGGCCATCTTCTCGTGCTCATTCAACATGCAAGCAACTGTGTTTATCTGGAATTGGCCTGTGACGCACCACTTGTTTGTCTCCGTAGCGACTGGTGGAAGCTCAGAATTAGGGGTACTGGAATGTCGCCCGTACTATCAGCCTCAGAAGAGGTGGTGCTTCCTCTGGAACCAGAGCCGAACTGCGACTCAGAGTCAGCCTATAGGCTGATTGGTGTGGCTCCCTCCTCAGACTGCGAGGCTGGGACCTCGTTCGAACTCACCAGCTGGGCTCTGTTCCGTGTAGTGAGGGGAGTAGTAGGGGAGGTCCTGGTCGCTGGAGGAATGTTTCTCATCATTATACTCAACGATAAGACGTTGAGAAGGTGCTACGGACTTGCAATTTCCCTTCGCGGCGTATATGGGAGCATGCTTAGGAGCCATGGTACCTGTTGATGCTTATCGTGACCAATGACACAAACCTACGGTACGAGTGTCTACGATCGATGATAATATAGTAACCCAACTAAAGGTTGGGGTCGTGTCCCAAGGGAGTTGTTTTGAGAATTAATAGAAAAGTAAAATTTAGCTCTAATTAGACATAGCTAAAGACATTAACGATTAAAACCATATTAAATTAAAGGGGGTGACACAAAAGTGTCAAATATCAATTGGGGGTTTTGTCACAAGTAGTAAAGACAACAAAAATAACAAGAAAATCAAGTATGGGGAAAAGTTCTTGGGGTGTGACCGCAATACAAGTTGAGATAAATCGTTGCATACATGCTTTCAATAGGAAATTTGCAAGATAATAGTGACTAGGCTAAGCTTTAGTTGGAAATAAGTTCCCTCTCAGGCAACTTACCCCATTTTAAATGTGTTCCTCTCGGACACCCATTTGCCGCATGAAGGCTAGCCTATGCCTTAGCCCACTCACTCTCTTGAGTTGAGTGTTAGGATATGGGACTAGGGCTCACCCTCTCGGGCTGAGCCTCATGTCGACCCACTCCTTAGGCTATCAGTTTAGTGGTCTTGGTTTGGCGACCTCCCTCTCGGATAAGCCGAAAATACATGGGTGGTTCTGTATCTGCAACTACAAACCAATACCACTAAGTGAAATTACCATTAAAATACATCTAACCTATCAGTAAGCAAGACTCAACGACAATATCAACACATATTTGCTAAATCAAACCCTAAGAATGGGTTTTTTTAGCCACACATCAAGAAATAACAAAATACACCTAAAATGATACTAGAATCATATGGGCATAAGAAAGTAAACGTTGATTTAAGCAAAGGAAGAAGAATGGAGAAGATCCACTTCCAACTTAGGAAGATGAAATCATTCTTTCTTCAAGTCTCCACAAAACCCTCTCCAAACTTGAGAGAAAAATATCCCAAAAAAGTACTATTCTATTCTAAAAATTATAATAATAATTCGACTCTTAAAAATTAATAACAAGTTTAGTATTTATAGACCTCAGATAACAGTGCTGGCGGATGTTTCAGTGAGGTTAGTCGATGTCACCGATGACTGAGTGACTCGCCCTTCTTTTGTTTCATCGCCGTTTTGTGCTTGCCTTCAACATCTTCATTTTTTGGACCATTAGATGGTATAGTACTGCTTCGTGGAAATATTCAGCGACACTCTGATTGCTCCTTTCATTGCCTTTTTGATCCTTCTCCTTCAGGTCTTCGCGTACTGGAACAAATGGCGGAGTGAATCCCTTCGGCGAATCGCCAAGTGTGCTTGGCGATGCTCATGCTTTAGTTTCTTCGTTCCTTTCAGCATTTTTGTTCCTTTTTGCACCTAAATGTCTATGCTTTCACTAAAACTTCAAATACCTGATACTTAAGAGTTTTCATCAGATATTGAGACAAAGTAAGCAATTGAGCACACTATTTCTATCAAATTAAAGCCCTAAATGAGTCCAATTTGTGGACTTATCAACACCCCCAACTTAAAATTTTGCTTGTCCTCAAGCAAACTTAAGTTCAGTCGTTCAAAAAGGGTGTCTCAAACAGTGCTACACAAGACTCAATCATGAATGTACACAACAAGACTCCATTTACTTATGCAAGGATCAATTGTGCACTCAATGATTCAAGTCGTGACACACCATTGCCACAGATTCTCATGCTTGCAATGCTTGCTACTTGTGCAAGCTCACCAAAAGGTATCTAAATTCCCTAACATAAAGAATGATTCCATATTCACACACAGAGATTAATCAATTCAAGATCAGGAATCAGATGCAACGCTCACACTAAAAAACGAGAAACACAATGCCTGTTTTCACCCATAGGTTTGCCCTTATTTTCCAATCGACTTTTGATTCGGCTTATTCAAGATAAAAAAGGTCTTTCTAAGGATTGTAATGGGGATGAGTGCAAAGGTATGGTCATTTAGGCTCAGTGACTTCTTTCTCGTGAGATGTGGTACTCTTAAGGCATTCCCTTCTTTTCCTTTATCAATTCTTTTTCTAGTACTTCTAAGCCATCTTTTTAATGACCTCCATGGATTGCGGGGTAATTCGATTTGTTTTTTACTTTATTCCACAATTTTTTTAATATAAGGGTTTCCATTGTTCTGCAACACCATGGGTTAAGGGGGACTTGTTTTGCACTTTTGGCCTAAGTTGGCTATTTGCTAAACCACAAATCAAGAGGATTATATGTAGTGGGTCAAGCAAGGTCTAACATTCATCAATGTTCTTCCAAAGAAAGGTAAGTCCCAAAGGGTATTCAAAAGAGTTTCACATGCTTACGGGTAGGCCACAAAAGAGGTATATGTCAAATTTGGCTCACACTCTTTAAAGTTGCCTAAGATCATTTCAAAAGGACACCTTTCTAAATCAATCTGACTAACAGGGCAAATTCTAGGTTTATTCATGCATGGTTCAAAGCAAGCTAATCACACAAGGTATTGACATTTAAGTTAAACAAGACTACACACTTTCGCTACTGTCCAACGGTCATTACAAGAGAATCAATTCGATAAATGGCTAATCAAAATGAGATGCAAAGAGTTCACATATTGTCTATGCAATTTTATTTGGCCTCATCGTAGCCGTACATTCATGTTCGTTCAATTGAGAGCACTATTTAAGTCATCAGTATTGATCAAAATTGAGACTCAATTTTTTGCGAAAAAATAGCCACATTCAACTCACGAAGGGTGGAAAAAATGTGCAAAAAATTTAAAATTTTTCGAAAGGGTCAAAATTATTTTGCAATTAAACCCAAAAGAGAGCCATAAGCTCAAACAATCACAAAGCAGTTAAGTATCAACACAAAAGGAACAGATAACCCAAATGTATACCAAAACACAAGTATCAGAAACAAGCAAAACAAGGTTGGCCTCAACCGACCACAAATAAGAGCGCTTGTCCTCAAATGCAAATAAAAGTATCCAAAACTAAATATAAGAAAGGTAGAGAGAAGGGTAGAGAAAGGTCCTGTCTACACAATCTCTCTATCTATTGGGGCATCAGTGCCCGAAGTAGTCTGAGATAGTAAAGCAGTGCTAGATCCACTAGGAGCTGCAGTGGGCATCTCTGTCGGCAATGTCTGGATCACCGGCTGCATAACCGTCTCTACTAGATCTGGCAGATCTCTGAATATGCTCACATCTTGTCTATCACTCATCTCCTCCTCATCTTCTATCAGCTCCTCATCGATTTATGCATCCGACTCTGCATGTGCTGTGCCATCCTTTTGCATATCTCCAGTAGTCTCAGAGACATCCTCATCATCTGCCCTCTCTATTAGTGAAGTGAAGTCACTAGACTTCAAATAGTCTACGTCTTTCCTTAAACTCACGATCTCGGCTTTGAAAGCCGCTAACTCAGAGGCTTCCCTCTGTTAGCTCTCTCAAGCAATGACTCTCACTATCAAGGCATCAACGGAGGTCTGAAGTGGGGTAAGTATTGCTAGTATGGCCCTGTCGATCATCCCTAGAATAGACTTCTCCAGTCGGGTAGCTCTCACATCAGCTGAATAGTCCAACTGCCCCATCTTCAGGATCATGGCGTGAGTGATCCTGGTAGGCTGGGAGGATGACAGAACACTTGGAACCTATGAGGACGAAGAAGAGGGAGCTAGTATACCTGAGTGCTCAGAGGCCGGGGTGGACGAAGTTGTCTTTGCTGATAATGAGTCAACATTGACCTCTGGAGAAGTATCTAATGGGGCTGTTTTTCTCTTGTCATCCTGCTCTCATGTAAATTCTTCCTTTATACACTGAATATCAGTGGAGAAAGACGGAGTGACCTCTATATCGCTAGCAGGATCTTGGGTACTCCAGCACGCCGGCATAATTCGGTGACCAGAACAGGAAAGGGCAGAGACGTCTGCGTCTGTTTGGCTCTCATAGCCATCTCTTGTGAAACCTGTAGTCCTAAGTCGATCCTCCTCCTAGCCATGATAGACCCAAGGAAAGCAACCTTAGGATGACGTAGAATGGATTTTTTTTGGGATGGCATGATAGTACTGCTGATGAAACCAAACCAGTATTGGGTGGCAATGTTCATGTCCTTATTCTCAATCTGAGGTCCTGTATCCATTCACCTCGGGGTGGTGTTAGAGATCATCAGCGCTAGCCAACCCTTCAAGTCATCCAGGGACAGAATAATAGGCAAACCCTGATAGGGCAGTACCGAGTGTAGCAGTCAACCCAATTAGCATTAATTTGCTCACTGTGAGACTCCACCTCCTTGCCTCTGACTATAACTGACTTCACCAGTCAAAACTCACTAGCCTTTTTCTTATTTTTCGGGACCAACTCCCCATTGGCTAAGTAGCATTCCCAAATTTAGGAAGGGATGTAAGAGCCCCGTGGTCTAGTTAACTCCTTGAACTCATGATACCTGAGTGTGTCAAGCACCTCAGCATGCTTACCTTCCAAACCCTCCACAAATAGTAAATTTTCTTCTAGAATGGTTAGTAAACCATTGCCTTTTAATTTATTCAGCAATCTGGGTAGAGGGGGAGCTACGGGAGTGCAGGGGCCATTGGAGGTGGTGCCGGAGCGGGAACTGATTCAGTAGTAGGAGGAGTTATAGCTGATGGAACTCTGGTGGGTGTGGATTGATGTCTATCTCTGAGCCTATTATGTTGGTGCATCAAGGGTTGTTCATCATCTAGCTCAGAGAAATCTAGCTTAATTGCTAACCCTTTTTGGCGATATGCTTCTTTCGTTTGCCTTTATCTTCTAGTGGGAGATCTTGCTTTCTTTTCTATGAAGGACATGATCCTCTTTCATTTATTGTAATTCCCTTTACCCTTTTCTACGATGGCTCATTTAAGTGTGTGCGTACCATATCTGCAAAAGATCAAAGAGATTAGGAAAAACTCAACACAACCACAAAGAATATTTTTGCAGAAAGATTCGCCGATCTAGTTGGCGAGTCACCAAACCTATTTGGTGAGCTAGGTCGAGCTCGTTGGAAGGATTTGGTTAAACTTTAGGCAAATTGGCACTAAAATAGCCTATTCGGCGAGTCACTGACTACTTTTAGTGATGACAAGGTTATTTACCAAAAGATACAGTGAAAGAGAGTGTAAGGGGCATGCAAAAAGGGTGGTCTAAAATCTTATTGGCAAGCCGCTGACAACCTTCGGCGACCACAGATGTGTCTATCAAAGGTTACAGAACTCTCAGCTTTATGGACATGAATGAACAGCAATCTAAGACCAGTAGGCGAACCACCGAGTTATTTGGCAAGCATGACCCAGCTCGCTGAATGGTTTGACGTGCCTATTTTTCAACCCACTTCTTAGAATCGACCTTACAAGCCCTGGAAACGAAATCAAAGAATGCATACACGAAATTCACACGAGACCCATACTTCCCATCATCCCAAAATACTCAGACTTCTTTCGGTCCTGCCAAATTTTGGCCATTTAACTACGATCACCCTTAAGAATGTCGTCACCCATTCCTTCATTGAGAAATTTTTGTTATTTAGCACAAATGTGGGTCATTTAGGTTTTACCCAACCACTATAACGACAATCAAGCAATACCCATTACATTCTTAATCAAATTAAAGCACAAACAACAAGGCATTTGACTATTAAAATATTTCAGGCAACTCAGTTCAATTTATACATAGCATATCAACCTATTTCTATCAGAGAGGCCCAACGCACATCATCCTAACACTACAATTTAAAACGAGTGCCAAAGCTTTTAAGATATATTCGGGGTTTTATGGGCTAACCTTTGATGCTGATCAAATTTCCTTTTGAAATGCTAGGCAGCAAAGAGATCCGATCCCAAGCACTATTCACCAACTAAACACTAATGGAGAGGTAAGATTCTAAGAAAAAGTACCTTTGGTGTGATTTTGAGGAGTTTGGGACGAGGGAAAGTGAGAGATTCAAACATTTTGACCTTTTGCCTTTATATAAATGTTCAGTTTCGTTCAGTTCTCGGTCATTCGACATGTTAATCTTATCGCTGATCAACTCGGTGATGCACCAAAAAAATACTTACCTTGCTGAGTTTTACAAGACATCCCTTATTTTGGGGTCCCAACAGCGAATTAAGTCAGAATCGCTGATAGATTCGGCGACTCGCCTACTGATCTTGGCTCATGGACTTGCACTTTTCAACACCTTTATCACTTTAAACTACAAAATCAGCACACCATTATTCGAACGGAATAATTAAAAGCAGTAAAACCTTGGGTTGCCTCCCAAGAAGTGCCTTCTTTTAAGTCGTGGCACGACGCAAATTCTGTCTCACTCTTTGTTATTGGTGTTAGCCCTAGTGTCACTAGCTGACCCCAATATGTCATTTGGGTGGAGATGAGGCACTGCAAAATTCAGGAATGACCTAATCTGCTGGATTGATCTAGAATGAGTTCCAATCATTCGATTCAACACTTCAATATTCTCTTTCATTTCTTCCAACACTCGATCTTGATCGGTTATCTTTTGGATAATGAGTTGAAGTGTATCCTCGACACAATATTTCTCCCCATCTCTAGAACTTCCTCTGCTCAAGAAGGGGTATGTAATTCCCTCTGTTATTGCATTGGACTTCCACCTCTAAAATTTTTGTGGCCCAGTCGTTTAGCTGAGATGCCAGTTTTGTCAGCGTGAGGTCCTTTTGGACTCCTTAGTTAATTTCGACCGATTTTCCACTACTCTGTTCAGCCATGCTCATCTAAATGGACAACTCAACGAAAACAAAACTAAGAGTAAAGTTAGTGACACTACAACTAAGAAGAACAAAAATTCTACTAGTCTAAAAATTCTCAAGTAACACCACTCCCCGGCAGCGGCGCCATTTTAATGCTTATCGTGACCAACGACATTAACCTATGGTACGAGTGTCTACGATTGTCAATAATATAGTAACCCAACAAAAGATTGGGGTCGTTTCCCAAGGGAGTGGTTTAAAGAAATAATAGAAAAATAAAATTTAGCTCTAATTAGTCATAGCTGAAGAAATTAACGATTAAAAACATTTTAAATTAAATGGGGTGACACAAAAGTGTCAAATATCAATTGGGGGTTTTGCCACAAGTAATAAAAACAACAAAAATAACAAGAAAATCAAGTATGGGGGAAAGTTCTTGGGGTGTGAGCGCAGTACAAGTTGTGATAAATCGTTGAGTACATGCATTCGATAGGAAATTTGCAAGATAATAGTGACTAGGCTAAGCTTTACATGGAAATAAGTTCCCTGTCGGGCAACTTACACCTTTTCAATTGCGTTCCTCTAGGACATCTATTTGCCGCATGAACGCCAGCCTACGCCTTAATCCACTCACTCTTTCGAGCTGAGTGTTAGGATATGGGACTAAGGTTCACCCTCTCCGGCTGAAACTCATGTCGACCTACTCCTTAGGCCATCAGTCTAGTGGTCTTGGTTTCGCGACCTCCGTCTCGGGCAAGCCAAAAACACATGGGTGGTTCTGTATTTGCAACTACAAACCCATTAAATTAAACCACAACCACTAGGTGAAATCACCATTAAAATACATCTAACCTATCAGCAAGCAAGACCCAATAATAATATCAACACATACTTGCTAAATCACACCCTAAGAAGGGGGTTTTTAGCCACACATCAAGAAATAGCAAAATACACCTAAAATTATACTAAAATTAAATGGGTATAAGAAATTAAACCTTGATTTAAGCAAATGAAGAAGAATGGAGAAGACCCACTTCCAACTTGGGAAGATGAAATCCTTCTTTCTTCAAGTCTCAAACAAAACCTTCTCCAAACTTGAGAGAAAAATATCCCAAAAATGTACTATTCTATTCTGAAAATTATAATAATAATTCAACTCTTAAAAATTAATAACAAGTTTAGTATTTATAGACTTCCAAAAATAATGCTGGCGGATCTTTCAGCTCGGTTAGTCGATGTCGCCGAATAACTCGGTGACTCGCCCTTCTTTTGTTTCATCGTCGTTTCATGCTTGCCTTCAGCATCTTCATATTCTGGACCATTGGGCGGTATAGTACTGCTTCACAAAAATATTCGGTGACGTGCCGACTGCTCTTTTTATCGCCTTTTTTATCCTTCTCCTTCAGGGCTTCGCGTACTGGAACAAAGAGTAGAGTGAATCCGTTCGGCGAATTGCCAAGTGTGTTTGGCGATGCTCAGGCTTCAGCTTCTTCATTCTTTTCAGCCTCTTTGTTCCTTTTTGTGCCTAAATGTACATTCTTCCACTAAAACATCAAATACCTGAAACTTAAGAGTTTTCATCAAATATTGAGACAAAATAACCAATTGAGGAAACTATTTCTATCAAAATAAATCCCTAAATGAGTAGAATTTGTGGACTCATCGCCTGCGGAAGCTTAGTTAGTACCAAAATAAGCCAATAAAACACATAGAAGAATTTAAGAACAAGAAATGAAATAAAACAAAAAACTAAAAAAAATCTGGACAGTAGCTGAACTGTCGACCCACGGTCTATTGATGGAACTATAGTCTATAGGTCCCTTCCGTAGGTTAGAGTACTTAAAATTGGGTCTCTGATGTAGGAAACATAGATGTGCAGAACGGTCCGTTGATGGAACTACAGACCATAGTCCACACAGTGGTTCGATACTTAGTGAAAACTTTGTGTGCAGCTGACCTATGGACTTAACCTACAGACTGTGGATGGGGAGTCGTGGGTTAGCTCTGTGCCAGGTTTCAGAACTTGACTCAATTTCAGCACATAACATTAACAATTCTACATTTGAACACAATATATGGTAGTTTATCATCCTTAGCGTTCTGAACGCACATAATTCAACCTTTTAAAAGTACCAAACTACGAACCCTAAGTCAAAACATCCGATTAGACCTTTTAACTTGAATTAATCAGTTTTAATTAACTACACACTTACTTGCCATCATACCAAGGGTAGTTTTTGCTTATAATTAAACATTCAAACATGAAATTAACAACCCAAGGTCATGTTCATTGTTGTGATTTCAAATTGAAACTATGAAAATGTTCAATGTTTGGGAGAAATCAACTTACCTTACAAGTAAACAACAATGGTGAGTGTGTGATTGACTGTGAAGACTCCTAAACCATCGTGGACACCGAACCCAGACTGTGAGATTGCTTTGGGGAGAAGATGTGGTGATTTTGGACAGAATAAGAGGATTATGGGATCTGGGAAAGTTATTGGGATGGGGTGATATGGGAGTTATGAGAGTGATTAGGGGGGATTAAGAAGGTGGAAAAACAGTTGGAGAGAAGGGGGGGGGGAGGTGGGAAGTGTTTAAAATTGAAGGGTTTTATTTAAAAGGAGTCCAGGTTGGGTCGGCAGAACCCTAATTTTTGACCCATGAGATCTCTTTGACGGTCCGTGGGTCAACCAACGGACCATGGATAGGGTCCATAGTTTATGTTGACACTTAGAAAATTTTGAGGACTTACCTAGGATCTACGTATGGCATTCACGGTCCATGGATTGACCAGCAGACCGTCGATGGGGTCCATACACCACTACACAACTATTTTTTTCTGCAGATTTTGCCTGTAGTCCCTGCACACGTAGCAACCATTAGGACTTTCTTTTTACATTTTCCTGGACACTTTTTTAGACACGGACCCTATTTTATATCTAGCCAACACTAATACAAAAGTAAAACACCTATCTAAAGAGTTACAAAATTAAAATAAAAGAAGAAAACTCCTATATCGAAAAGAAAAACCTATAGTTGGCTAGATTATACATCTTGGGTTGCCTCCCAAGCAACGCTTATTTTAATGTCGCGGCACGACTCATACATCTTGATTACTCAGACTTCATCTAGCCAGTAGGCCTCTACCACTTCTTGGATACTCTACAACTTCCCCATATAGACCTTGATTCTATGCCCATTCACTTTGAACCTTGTTCCCTCCCTGTTCTCGAGCTCTACCGCTCCATGTGGAAATACTTGAGTGACTCTAAATGTCCCAGTCCACTTGAACTTGAGCTTGCTAGGAAAAAAGAACAACCTTGAGTTGAATAAAACCACCAGATCACCACGACAAATTCACGCTTTTCAATCTTTTGATCATGATACTTCTTCATCTTCTCCTTGTACAAGGCTGAACTTTCATATGCTTTTAGGCGAAACTCATCAAACTCATTCATGTCATTAACTCTTTGACTCAATGCGGTGCCCCAATCCAAATTCAACATCTTTAGCGTCCACATGACCTTATGCTCTAGCTTTACCGGAAAATGGCATGACTTTTCATACACAAGTTGGTAGCGGGACATACCTATGAGAGTCTTGAATGTGGTGTGATAGGCCCATAGAGCACTATCAAGCCTTCTTGACCAGTCTGTTTTGTTGGTGTTTATAGTCGTTACAAGGATTTGTTTTATCTCTCTATTTGACACTTCAACCTGCCCAATAGATAGCGGATGGTAAGGAGTAGCTACATTGTGAGGAACTCCATATTTCTCTAGCAACACTTTGAGCAACTTATTACAAAAGTGAGAACCTCTATCGCTGATAATTTCCCTAGGTCTACCAAAATTTGGAGAAGATAATCTTTTCCAGAAATGCGACTAATACGTTCAAATTACACCTTCCTAAAAAAGCATAAGCGATCGTTATCAAGTAAAGAACCCAACTTGTAGGTTGTGGTCGATCCTACGAGGAAAATGGTTTAGACTTAACTTTAACCAACACTTATATTCGTTTAGTCAAATTACTTCCAAAAATAAACAAGAAATTAAAAAGGGGGGTTTGTAAAACAAATTGTAAGAATTCAGTAAACACAAGTTAATTATGGTTGTTGTCAAGATGAGAGAATTAACTAGGGTATACATGTTCCCCACAAGCTCATAACGGTGTAATCCTAGTAATAACAATCCTTTCCTAGTACATCACATGCAAAGTGGTTTATGTATCTCTAAATCCTTGGTCTGACATCTAGAGAACTTCACCCCGCACCTTGTCCCACTACGTGTGTATAATTTACTAACCCTTACCTATACCTCATATTAGCCATCATAATCAATGTTTGCACCAATCGATACTAGACTATTAGATAGTATCACAGTAAATCTATGTTGATAATTCTTTTCTTGTTAATTACCTCCTTGGTCCGGCAAGTAGTAACAAGGCGAGTTCTAACGTTGGCCACCATTAAAATGACTTCTAAACGAAAGAATTATCAATGCATGCAAAATACTAGTCAAGAATTGCTTATTTACTATTCATACTTTGTTAATCACTCATGTTCCCACAACCCTAGTTGTTGATTTAGTTACCCATATTAGCAAGAACAAAATTCGTAGTTTTAGACAAAGAAATCATGAACTTGTGTAAGAAGAATAATAAACCCATAAATTCAACTTGAATTGCAAAACCAAAATCTTCGAAACGAACATAGAAAATCAATAATTGCTAGGTTTGCAAATTAATCTCCCAAGTCACAAAGTAAAACTAGAATAATAGTGTCCAACCCCCAAAAACGAGGTTTACATACCCTATTTATAGAAAACAAGTCCTAAGTTAAAAGGAAAACAAATTAAGGAAAGTTTGTTCAGGCACGCATCTTCATTCCACGAGACTGACTCATGGACTGTCAATGGATCTACGGTCCGTGAGTCCCTTTCGTCAGCCAGGACTTAGAAAATATTTTAGCTTCCAAAAATCAGCTTCTCTGAAGCAAACGATGGAACTGCAGTAAGGACCGTAGATCAATCTACGGTCCGTCACTCCCCCTCCGTAGCTCCACACTTAGAATCTTCAAAAATCAAGTACTGGAACCCTCACAGTATCAATCTACGGATCAATAGTACGATCCGTAGATCAATCTACGGACCGTCAATGGCCACCGTGGTTCCACACTTGGTCATATTTCCCAGATTTGCATTCCATGCCTTGCCTGCTGATCTACGACCATCACCTACAGACCATCAATGGACCTATGGTCCGTAGATCACTCCCGTGAATGCCTTTTTTCTGTATTTCTTTCAGCTGTCTCTTTACTTCCGCGCCTTAGCAACTTTCCTACAAAATATGATAAAAAACACATAAAAACCAATACAAAAAGGCCTAGACACACACAACTTGTAAGTGAAATGTATTAGAAATACCATCAAATTCACGATATATCAGCGGTGACACTCTTACCCTCATTGTTTGAAAGCGCAACTGCTTCCACCCATTTAGATACATAGGCAACCACATCGAGAATATACTTCATTCCATGTTAACTCATAAATGGACCCATGAAGACAAGGCCTCAAACATCAAATAACTCAATCAGCAATATCAGATTCATAAGTAGCTCTTTCCTTTTTAGATTCTTCCTTCTTTTTGGTAACCGTCACAAGACATGGCGAAATCATGAGCATCTTGGTGGATGGTAGGCCAGTAATACCCACACTGCAATATTTTATGAACAATCCTAATACCACGATGATGCCCACCGACAGGCGATGAATGACACGCCTCTTGCATACTCATCATCTCAACCTCGGGCACACAATGACGAATAATCCTACCAGCAGAAATACGAAACAAGTAAGGCTCATCCCAAAATAACTTCTTCACATCATGCATAAACTTTTTCCTTTGGTGAAATGATAAATTCGATGGAACCAAATCGCTTGCCAAGTAGTTAGCAAACTTTGTGAACCAAGGGATTAGATCAAAGGAAGCAGCCAATACCTGTTCGTCTGGGAATGCGTTATTAATTTCACTCCCATATCCTAACTTGAGCATAACTTCCTTCTCTAATGTGGAAAAATGATCAACAACTTGATTTTTTGTCCCCTTTCTATTTTTCACCTCAAAAGCAAACTCTCAAAGAAAAAATATCCATCTAATCAACCACGGTTTTGCATCCTTTTTAGCCATCATATACCTTAATATAGAATGGTCAATATGCACTATAGCCTTAGTACCAAGCAAGTAGGATCGAAATTTCTCGAATGCGAAAACCACAACAAGGAGTTCCTTTTCAGTTACTGTATAGTTCTTTTGAGCCACATCCAGAGCTTTGTTGGCATAGTAAATTGGATGAAGAATCTTCTCTCACCTCTTTTCCAATACCACACAAAGCGCTACTCCACTCGCATCACACATCACATCAAACAGTTGCCCTCAATCCAGTGAAATAATGATAGGTGCAAAAACTAGCCTTACTTTCAACTCTCCAAATGCTCTCAAACAAGAATCATCAAAATCAAACTTACACTCCTTTTCGAGCAGTTTGCATAATGGGTGTGCAATTTTGGAGAAATCCTTGATAAACCTCCGATAAAAGCTTTCATGCCCAAGAAAAGTTCTAACACCTTTAACACAGATAGGTGGTGGAAGCTTTTCTATTACCTCAACTTTAGCTCAATCAACCTCAATACCCTTCTCAGAAATCCGATGACCAAGAACTATCCCCTCTTTCACCATGAAGTGGCACTTTTCCCAATTGAGCATAAGATTGAACTCTTTACACCGTTTCAGTACCTCAGTCAAATGCAACAAACAACCATCAAACGAGTCACCTACCACAGAGAAATCATCCATAAGTACCTCAATAATGTCCTCCACCATATCTAAAAATATCGACATCATGCAATTGTCAAAGGTCGCTGGAGCATTACACAACCCAAATGGTATCCTTTTGAAGGCAACAGTCCCATAAGGACAAGTGAAGGCGGTCTTCTCTTGGTCTTCCGAAGCTATGGAGATCTGATTATGACCCGAATACCCATCAAGAAAGAAATACCAACCCTTACCAGCAAGGCGATCCAACATCTAATCCATGAACGACATCGGGAAGTGATCCTTTTATGTCCAAGCATTCAATTTGTAGTAGTCCATGCATACTCTCCATCCAGTCAATGACCATATCAGACCAAGCTCATTTTTTGCATTAGGTACCACAACAATCCAACCTTTGTTAGGTACACACTGAACAAGGCAGACCCAACTACTATCTGCGATGGGGTAAATGACTCCAGCATCCAACCATTTGATTTCTGGTCAAATTACACCTTTCTAAAGAAGTATAAGTGGTCGTCGTCAAATAAAGAACTTAACTTGTAGGTTGGGGTTGATCCCACGAGGAATATGGTTCAGACTTAAACTTAACTCACTATTATATCCGTTTAGTCAAACTATTTTCAAGACAAGTAATTAAAGAGGGGAGGGGAGGGGAGGTTTTGTGTTAGCAAATAACCGATTGTTGCTCAAGTAACAAGTGAGTAGGATTCAAACTTTTCATTATCATTATAAAAGAGAAACTAGGGTGTATGTGTTCCCCATAAAATTTTAACGTGGTAATCATAATAATAGTAATTATTTCCTAGTGTTTTACATGAAAAGTTGGTAACATAGGTATGCCTAAGTGATTGGTCCTCTATATAGGGAATTTCACTACCCCACCTTGGTTTGGTTTTGAGTGTAAACTTTACTATCCCTTATCATTACCTCAAAGTAGACATCACATCAATGTATAACTTAGTTTTCACCCTCGCACCAATTGACATTAGACTATTAGATAGAATCCACTTAATCTCTGTTGTTAATTCTTTTCTCATTAACTACCTCCTTTGTCTGGCAAGTAGCAACGAGGTGAATTCTAATGCGTGGAATCGTTAAAAAGACTTCTAAGCGAAAGAATTACCAATACATGCATCAACACTATTCAAGAATTACTTAATTATTATCCATACGTTGTTAATTTCTCATGGTTCCCATAACCCTAGTTATGTATTTAGCTACTCATGCTTGAAAGAACACAATTCATGTTTTGATAAAGAGAATGCATGAACTTATGATTAGAGTAGAAAAAACCTGAAATCTCCAATTGAATTTCAAAGTCAAAATCTTGTAAAATGAAATTCGTAATTCAAATTGCTAAATATGTAAGTTAATTCCACAAAATAACAAGAACTAAAGTAAAAAATAATGTCTAAACCCAAAAAATGAGGTTTACATTCCGTATTTATAGAAAAACATGTCTTAAACAAAAAGGAAAAAAATAAGGAAATAAGCAGTCTGGACACAGTTTCTGTCGACGACACGACCTACGAACCGTGGGTTGACCTACGGACTGTGGGTCGACCTACGATCTGTGGGTCGACCTACGATCTGTAGGTCACCCTCCGTGGTTCAACTCGTAGCATCTTTTCAATAGGTACTTGAATCTTCACTCTCAGACAATTAATGACGGACGTTTAGGATGGACCATGGGTCAACCTATGGTGCATGAGTCCTCTTCCGTGGCTCCAAACATAGGATTTTTCATCATGTACTGAAACTTTAACTTCAACTCTCTGAACCCATTCAATGGATGTGCAGGATGGCCCGTGGTTCAACCTATGGTCCGTCAGTCACTTCATAATTCCACACTTAGTCACAATTCCCTGATGCTCCACATACGCTTGCCTAATGACGCACCATCAAAGGACATACGGTCCGTTGGTCACTCTGTGGGTTGCTCATTCTGCAAAATTTCAGCTTTTATCTCCATCAACTAGAGTCCAGGCTTATTTCCTGCAAACATGATACAAAACACATTATATCTAATACAATATAGCCCTAGACTGTTATGATCCAGGGGTACCCCCTAGAGGTAACATGGCATACTTGACCCTAGAAAAGTACGGATAATTTAAAACTTCTTTAATACCATACAATCGAAAACATTTTCATAATAAAGCGGAAGTCTTTACTAAAACATTGTCTCAAACAATCTCTTAAACTCTTGAATAAAAGACTTGGGATGTAGCCCATACAATGTCTAAAACATAAGGAAATGACATAAAGGAATAATGGGTCTGTCCTCGAAGTTATGAGGACTCACCAAAACCTTCAACTCTCCTTTCTCCTTAGAAACCTAGCCTTCAAAGGAACTCAATCTCCAAAATCCTACATTTGATTAGAATGTAGGCAATATGCATTAGTACAAAATGTACCAAGTATGAAAGCTAGCACAAAATCATAAGAGCATCTCAAAATGGTTAGTCACCATAAGACATAAACATAAGAGACAATAACATAATCATAGCATAATCTCAAACATAAGGATCATATCATCACAAGTCAACATAAGACATAGTTAATGACCATAGGAGATAAATTATATTCATGGCATAGTCTCTACTTAGACTTTCATATTTACATACTTCAACCTTAGTCTTTCATATTATAAGAGAACTGCTTCACAAGCCACCTCAAAGCATACTTGTGCAAGGCAAGGATAGCATCCCATAATACCATCCAAGCTAAGTACCTATTTTTGGTCATTCTTGGGCATAGTCCACATTCATAGTCAAGACATAGGTTTTCATGTCATAAGAGCACTTATACTCCTTAAGTAACCTCAAGGCACACTTGTGCAATGCATGAGTGGGATCCGATAATACCACTCAAACTAAGCATATCTTGATATCACTCTACTCATGCTTACTAATCATAGGTTTCATTCTCGAACTAATTCACAAAGACAAGGAACTATCATCATATCATAGAAGGCAACTATAGCAACAACCCAAGCTAAGCATACATCACATAAGATGACATTTCATAAATAGCTTCAAGTCATACTTGTGCCATGTATGAATGGCATCCCATACACCACTCACACTATGTAATTGTTTAGGCTAGCTTACTCAATGCTTACTTGTAACACCTCGGAAACTAGTAGACCAAACTAGAGCCAACATGATATATGGGAAATAGAATTATAGCTGAGACTTTATGTGTTTAGAATGAGGAGTTTAATGGTTGAACATCAAGATCTGTATTAGACATAGTAGCCTAGATGACCTTTAAGAGTTTGGTTGTGCATGGGAAGGGCAACTACCAAGGAAAAGGGCAAGCCTAAGCCAAAAGGCCAAGGCTGCCCAACCTTGGCAGCTATTACCCAAGGGTTAATGACCACCTTCACGACCAGTGGTGTGGAGCGCGGTCCGTGAAGGGGTCCTTGGAGATACCTTAGACACTTGGGAGGCCAGGCCAAGAGGCCAAGACACTGCCCCAAGTTCACGAGTTGTTTGCTTGACCACAGCCCGTCAAAGTGCCCGTGAAGGTACCTTAGTGTTTTAAGGTGTTATAGGGTCTTGGAAAGTTGGGGGAGCTACTGGTAAAGGGACCACGGGAACCACCATGGACCTTTCAAGTAGCCATGGTGCCTGGGACGGGGCTGCCAAGTGAGGGAGATTTGGGTAAAATCCTATTCGACTAGGTTTAAGTGGGGGTCATTTTGTATGTCTTTTATTCACATATATAGACTATTTTAAGTCCTTAGCCTCAAATTTTAAGTCACTTTACATTAGACTCAATTCAAAACCCCAAATCACTCCTCTTTCAAATATTTCTCTTTCTAAGAAGAACCTCCATTGAAGAAGAATCTAGGGTTGAAGCTAAGGTCAAGATCAAAGGCTCCATTGCTTTAGTATTTTGCTAGGGAATTGATTAAGGTATTTTAAGATTTTCATATATGGGTTCTTCCACCCATATATTCCCCTATAAATCCCCATGATTTGTGAAGAAGAACCCCAATCTAAACTAGGGTTGCTTCCAAAGCATGGATTTTAGATGGGTATGATCCCAAACGGTTGGGTAATACTTTTATATGATTAATTTAGTGTTGATTAATGATATCATGAAGATTTTATATGAATTCCTTGGTTAACCCTAATTTTCAAAGTATGTGGGTTTGTGCCTTTATATGAGGAAATTGATGATTCTTTCTAGATTCTCTTCGATTGTTGTCATGAATAGAACCTATTCAAGAATAGAAATATGAAATCATGAATTGAACTAGACTTATGCATGTATGATAGAATACGAATTGAAATGATTAAGAATTGGGACTTTTGATGAATTATGCTTAAGAATTGCTTATGACTAAGGCTTCAGACTAACGTGTCTTGGGATCTGGACTAGTATGATGATTGTGAAGTAAAGGTTGAATGTAGGGCGTGAAGTCATAATGTTGATCACTAGGGGATAAAGAGTAAGTTTAATATGATTAACTAGCTTGAATAGATTTGGTACATAACATAGATAAGGTTATGGTGGAAGGATTTTACCCATATGACCTACCTAGAACTATATGAATGCATGTATGTGGAATGTGAAAGGTATTCTCACATAGAATGGTTCTAGATTGAAAGGTTAATCACCTAAAATGAATCATTTTTGTTAGAATAGAATAGCATGAAGTTGAGCCTTATGATTCCTTAATGTATATGTCATGACCCAAGCCTAGGGCCTAGACGTGACATGGCGAATGAGGAACCCGAAGGAACCCCAAACAAGCCTTTCAAACTTGTCATCACACTTCATCGGTCGCGAAAGTACATTCAACATTAAATAACGGGAATTAGGGACTAAGGGCAAACCATTTCAAAATAACATCATAGAATAAGAGTCAAGCTCA
Source organism: Solanum commersonii (assembly GCA_029007595.1). Taxonomy (NCBI): domain Eukaryota; kingdom Viridiplantae; phylum Streptophyta; class Magnoliopsida; order Solanales; family Solanaceae; genus Solanum; species Solanum commersonii. The sequence goes on along the minus strand of JAJTWQ010000010.1, from coordinate 1,688,330 downwards.
TTTACAAAATACTTGTCCAACGCACACCTCTACATACATAGATAGGATGGGGGCCATGACATACTACCGGCTCCCCTCATAGTCAAAATACAATTGCAAGCTAAAGTCTCAAAACATAGGAGTAGAAAACATAACATAACCCTCAAATCATTGAGGACTCACCAACAAACTCGGATAAGCACCGTACTAGCCACGTGGATGGAGAGAAGAATCAAGAATAGCTCCGGTCCCTACATGGTGACATCATATAGGCAAAATATGCGTTAGTACTTTGGAATGTACTAAGTATGCGGGGTGCAATACAACAATAGACAAGGACACAACGGAAATGCAAGAAATAGTTCCATAGGCATATTGAATAACAATATGAGGATGCATGATCAAAGTGAAATCAAACATGTTTAAATAAATCTATACTAATAGTAGATATCATATGTGAGTGCATGATCCAACCAATCTATAACCCTAACTTAGGATGGGGGATGCCGTTCACACCCGGACACCCTGGTGGCAAGGTATAAACCCCTCACATAGTTGATGATGGTCACACCCCAAGCATCCTAGGTGGTGAGATATAAACCTCTCACATGGTTGATGTTGGTCACACCCCAAGCATCCTAGGTGGTGAGATATAAACCTCTCACATGGTTGATGTTGGTCACACCCCAAGCATCCTAGGTGGTGAGATATAAACCCCTCACATGGTTATCCGGTTCTTTTCCCCCAGACCGGGCATGGTCATGCAACACTTTATATAGAAAATTCCCATTAGGCTCTAATGCAATCTCATGTATGGAATGAACATATACACAAGCTTATTTTGTCATCAACACATCTCTGGAATGCCACACATCTCATAACTCAAGCCCTAAAGCATCAATTCATCAATTCTCCATTGGACATTTTGTCAAATACCTTAAAGGCATGTAATGGGATCAAAGAGCATGGAAAATAGGGTAGTAATTATGCAGCCAAACCAATGAACAACCTACAACAACGCCTTTTAACACCCACAAGACCACATGAAAAATCTCCACATTCATTCCAAATTTAGATTCAAGTTCTAGAGTCACAACATGCTCAAAACAATCACTTTTCATGTTTAAAATTAACTGTGCAAGAAATTTATACAGGGAACAAGACTAATTTATGAATTATCAACTTAAACCATGAATTAGTGAGTAGAATAGAGACTAGGCACTATAGGTGGAAGGACCCATGAGTTCAACACCACATACCTTGAGTTTTTATGAAGGTCTTGAGAGTGTCTTCAATGGAAGCTTGGAACTTGGAGCAAGAGTCTCTTCAATCTTGAGGAAGGTTTTGGATTAGGGTTCTTGAGAGAACTTTAGAGAAAATGTGTCTTAAGTATGGGAGAGGTGTTTTTGGGAAATATTTTAGAGATGGAAATTGAATTAATGTTATATAGGAAATAAAATATGCCCTTTGGAAAAACGGAACCAACACTTAGAAAAAAAAATGAGGCGGATGAACAATAAATTCGGTCACTGGAATTTGCATTTCCTGCACGGACTGATTTTACCAAAATGGGTATAACTTCTTCGTCCGAACTCCGAATGAGGTGAAACGAAGTGCGTTGGGTAGCTAACTCAAAGGGCTTTCCATGGATATGTTATGGGCCACCCAATTATTTGTGTGCTAGGAGATATGACCCTCCAAAGTAGACCTCAAAAAAGGCTCCACTTGGAAATTTCGGATTTTGATACGGTTGCTCTAAAATTTGGGTTAGACCCATTTCCCACTCAATTTGACCCCCTAAACAAGAATATGAAGTCAAATTTTCGAAAAAAGAAATGGATTTTGAGATATAGCTAAAACAAGCTTCCGGTAACTTCTGAAGCACATTTTTAGGAACTTTTTGGGTCGTTTCAATATCTCCCCCTTGGGAACATTCGTCCCCGAATGTGGAAGAGACGTACAAGGCAAGACTTAGTAAGAACATATCAGCCCCAACATGAATGCAAAATTTTTATTTAAACATCACTTCAAGATTTCAAAACTTAATGTAAAGAATCCATAACTCATTAATTTAAACATATATGCACATGAATGATCTAGGGGCTGAAATGTAAGACTCAATGGAGTACAAAGGACTTGATTTAATACCTTAGGCTTGAGTGGGGTTGAATAGATAAGGATAATGTCTTGCATGTCCGCTTCGGCCTCCCAAGTAGCACTCTCCACTTGTTGATTTCTCCAAAGCACCTTAACGGAGGCACTTCTTTGTTCCTCAACCTCTTAACTTGTCTATCCAAGATCTGAACCGGGATTTCTTCATACGTCAAATTATCTTCTACAACACCCACAACCTCAAGAGGTACAATAGCATTAGGATCACCAACACATTTTCTCAACATCGATACATGGAACACCGGATGAACTAATTCCATCTCCTTGGGCAACCCAAACTCATAGGCTACTTTACCAACCCTTCTTATTACCTCATAAGGACCAACATACCTAGGACTTAATTTCCCCTTCTTACCAAAATGAACCACATCTTTCATTGGAGAAACTTTCAAATAAACCCAATCACCCACTTTGAATTCAAGATCCCTTCTCCTCACATCGACATAAGACTTTTGACGACTTTGGGCTGTTTTCAACCTCTCCCTAATCATTCTTACCTTCTCAAGAGCATCCATGACCAGATCCGGACCCAACAAGGCCACCTCTCCAACTTCAAACCACCCAACCGGTGACCTACACCATCTACCATAAAGTGCCTCAAAAGGAGCCATACCGATACTAGAATGATAACTATTGTTGTATGCAAATTCAATCAAAGGAAAATGATCATCCCAACTACATTTCAACTCCAAGACACAAGCTCTAAGCATATCTTCCAAGGTTTGAATTGTTCTTTCGGTTTGGCCATCCGTTTGAGGGTGGAAGGCCGTGCTAAGCTTTACCTTTGTACAAAGACCCCTTTGGAAAGATTTCCAAAAGTGAGAAGTGAATTGGGCACCACGATCCGAGATGATAGACAAGGGAATCCCATGCAACCTTACCAATTCATGAATGTACAACTTGGCATACTCTTCAGCCCCGTAAGTAGTTTTAACCGGTAGGAAATGAGCCGACTTTGTCATCCGATCAACCACCACCCAAACCGAATCAAAACCTCTTCTAGTCTTGGGCAAGCCCACTACAAAATCCATGTTGATTTCTTCCCACTTCCAAGTAGGTATCTCAATGTCTTGAGTTAGGCCACCCGGCCTTTGATGTTCGGCCTTGACTTGTTGACAACTATGGCAACCCGAAACAAATTTTGCAATGTCCTTCTTAATGCCGCCCACCAATACACATCCCTCAAGTCTCTCTACATCTTTGTTGACCCCGGATGAATAGAATAAAAAGAATTATGAGCCTCATCAAGGATTCTTTCCCTCACACCATCAACACAAGGAACACATAATCTACCTTGGTACCTAAGGGCACCATCTCCCCCTTGGGAGAAAACCTCCACCTTACTACTACTCACTGAAGCCTTTAATTCCACCAAAGAAGGGTCAAGATCTTGCTTGGCTATCACTTTATCAACCAAGGAAGACCTTGAACCATCAACAACAACTACTCTTCCACTATCCACCCCTTCTAACCTAACTCCCAATTTGGCCAACCGATGGACCTCCTTAGCCAACTCTTTACTACCTTCCTCCACATGAGCCAAGCTACCCATGGACACTCTACTCAATGCATCCGCCACCACATTAGCTTTCCCCGGATGATAGTGAACACTCATATCATAATCCTTAAGGAACTCTAACCACCTCCTTTGTCTCAAGTTAAGATCTTTTGGGTGAATACATATTGGAGACTCTTATGGTCGGTGAAGATATCAACATGCACCCCATACAAATAGTGACGCCAAATCTTTAAAGCAAAAACCACGGCAGCCAATTCAAGATCATGGGTTGGGTAATTCTTTTCATGAACCTTAAGTTGCCTAGAAGCATAGGCTATAACCTTACCACTTTGCATCAACACACAACCCAAACCAATACGGGAAGCATCACAATAAACAACAAAACCTTCTAACCCATCCGGAAGTGACAAAATAGGAGCGGACACAAGCCTTTCTTTCAAAGTTTGAAGCTTTCCTCACACTCATCCGACCACACAAATTTAGCCTTCTTTTGAGTCAACTTAGTCATAGGAAAAGCAACAGAAGAAAACCCTTCCACAAATCTTCTATAATAACCCGCTAAACCCAAGAAACTCCTTATATCTAACAGGGTCAAAGGTCTAGGCCAATTTCTAATAACATCAGTCTTCTTAGGATCCACCTTAATACCATCCCCCGACACCACATGGCCTAAGAAAGCAACTTCCTTCAACCAAAGCTCACACTTTTCATATTTAGCGTATAACTTCACTTCCCTCAATCTTTGGAGTACAACCCTCAAGTGACCCATGTGCTCTTCCTCACCCCGGGAATAGATCAACATGTCATCTATAAACACCACCACAAAAGAATCAAGGTAGGGTTTGAAGACCCTATTCATCAAATCCATAAAGATAGCCGGAGCGTTAGTCAACCCGAAAGACATCACCACAAAGTCATAGTGCCTATACCTAGTACGAAAGGCCGTCTTGGGAATATCACACTCCCTCACCTTCACTTGAAGATACCTGGACCGAAGATCAATCTTAGAGAAGTGACTAGCCCCATGCAATTGGTCAAATAAATCGTCAATCCTTGGAAGAGGATACCTATTCTTGATGGTGACCCTATTAAGTTGTCGATAATCAATACACATTCTAAGAGACCCATCTTTCTTCTTCACAAACAAAATCGAAGCACCCCATGGAGAATGACTAGGTTTAATAAACCCCTTTCCTAACAAATCTTTTAATTGCTCTTTCAACTCCGTCGGGGCCATACGGTAAGGGGGAATAGAAATAGGTTGAGTATCGGGAAGGAGGTCTATACCAAAACCTATCTCCCTTTCGGGAGGGACACCGAGAAGGTCTTTTGGGAAGACATCTAGAAACTCATTAACAATCGGAATAGACTCAATAGGAGGGAATTTAGACTCCACATCATTGACTCTCACAATATGGTACAAGCACCCTTTGGAAATCAACCTATGGGCTTTAATGCAAGAAATGAATTTTCCCTTCACCACAACATCCCGACTCTCCCACTCAAGGACGTGTTCGTTAGGAAATCAGAACTTGACTTTACGAGTTCTACAATCAATAGAAGCATAATATGCATGCAACCAATCCATCCCAAGAATCACATCAAAATCCACCATGTTCAACTCAATAAGATTACAAGGCAACAACTTATTTAATATGCAAAGCGGACAATTTCTATACACTTTTCTAGCAACAATAGAGACACCAATGGGAGTAGATACTTCATATGACTCATGTAACAATTCCGACTCGACATGAAATTTTCTAGCAACTAAGGGGGTAACAAAAGAAAGGGTGACACCCGGATCAATCAAGGTATAAACATCAACATCAAAGATTTGCAACATACCGGTCACCACATCGGGAGTCTCATTAACACCTTGTCTACCATGCAAAGCATAAAATTGATTGTGCCTTGGGGCACCACTTTGAGAAGCACCTCTACCCAAAGGAGTAGTGTTAGCATTTCGGACCTTGTTGCGGATCTTGGGACACTCAAACCTCTTGTGACCCACTTCTCCACATTCAAAGCAAGCACCCGAACCCTTCATGCAAGGACCACCATGCTTCCTCCCACACTTAGGGCATACATCCACAGAACTCACTTCACCTCCCCCTTGAGGTCTAGGAACATTGATAGCAAATCCCCGGTTGACATGAGGGTTTCCTCGGCCTTGATGAAATCTAGCACCCTTAAGGAACCTATTCTCCAATCGGGCCCTCTTTGCCTCGTGCCCCCTTCTCTTCCTCAATTTCTCCTCCTCCATTTGCTCGGCATAAGTCATCAACCGAGACAAATCCATATCTCCAATGAGCATAGCGGACCGACACTCCTCACTAACCAAGTCGGATACACCCATCACAAATTTGTTCATCCTCGACCTAGAGTCGGCCACCAAGTGAGGTGCATACTTGGAGAGTTGGACAAATTTGAGGGCATACTCCCTCACACTCATAGCTCCTTGTTTCAAGTTCATGAACTCCACCAACTTTGCCTCCCTAAGCTCAAGAGGGAAGAACCTATTAAGGAAAGAAAGTTTAAACTCCTCCCACAACACCACATATCCATTACCTTTCTCACCCTTCCATTGATCAAACCAAATTTGAGCAACCCCCTTCAGTTGGTAGGCCGCCAACTCCGCCTTCTCACAAGCACTAACATCCATAATGGTCAAGCTTTTGTATATCTCATCGATGAACTCTTGCAGGTCCTCATCCACTTTTGAACCATGGAAGACCGGAGGGTTCATCCTCATGAAATCTCTCACCCTTTCCCCCGGGGTGGTAGCTCGAGGAGCTTGGGCTCCTTGTTGCACTTGGTTAGATACCACTTGTGCAAGCATGGTGAGTGCATCACTGAGCTCACCATTGGTGGGTGGCTCTTCCAGTGATCGGGCCCGTCTTCCCCTCATGTTTGGCATGATGATCTAGCAATCCAAAGAATAAGCGTTAGGGAGGAATCACCTTATTACACTCTAAGCACGACATAGAACATGAAGAAGGGAAACCTTTCCTAAAACATTTTGTAGCCTCCCATTCATAGTCGTGGCGCGCTTCACAACCATAATTAGGACTCTACTCAACGCAGTGTATTGGACTTCGAGGATTTAACAACCTAGTGCTTTGATACCAAGCTTGTCACGACCCAAGCCTAGGGCCTAGATGTGACATGGCGAATGAGGAACCCGAAGGAACCCCAAACAAGCCTTTCAAACTTGTCATCACACTTCATCGGTCGCGGAATTACATTCAACATTAAATAACGGGAATTAGGGACTAAGGGCAAACCATTTCAAAATAACATCATAGAATAAGAGTCAAGCTAATTTACAAAATACTTGTCCAACGCACACCTCTACATACATAGATAGGATGGGGGCCATGGCATACTACCGGCTCCCCTCATAGTCAAAATATAATTGCAAGCTAAAGTCTCAAAACATAGGAGTAGGAAACATAACATAGCCCTCGAATCATTGAGGACTCACTAACAAACTCGAATAAGCACCGTACTAGCCACGTGGATGGAGAGAAGGATCAAAAATAGCTCCGATCCCTACATGGTGACATCATATAGGCAAAATATGCGTTAGTACTTTGGAATGTACTAAGTATGCGGGGTGCAATACAATAATAGACAAGGACACAACAGAAATGCAAGAAATAGTTCCATAGGCATAATGAATAACAATATGAGGATGCATGATCAACGTGAAGTCAAAACATGTTTAAGTAAATCTATACTAATAGTAGATATCATATGTGTGTGCATGATCCAACCAATCTATAACACCAACTTAGGATGGGGGATGCCGTTCACACCCGGACACCTTGGTGGCAAGGTATAAACCCCTCACATGGTTGATGTTGGTCACACCCCAAGCATCCTAGGTGGTGAGATATAAACCTCTCACATGGTTGATGTTGGTCACACCCCAAGCATCCTAGGTGGTGAGATATAAACCTCTCACATGGTTGATGTTGGTCACACCCCAAGCATCCTAGGTGGTGAGATATAAACCTCTCACATGGTTGATGTTGGTCACACCCCAAGCATCCAAGGTGGTGAGATATAAACCCCTCACATGGTTATCCGGTTCTTTTCCCCCGGACCGGGCATGGTCATGCAACACTTTATATAAAAAATTCTCATTAGGCTCCAATGCAATCTCATGTATGGAATGAACATATACACAAGCTTAGTTTGTCATCAACACATCTCTGGAATGCCACACATCTCATAACTTAAGCCCTAAAGCATTAATTCATCAATTCTCCATAATTGGACATTTTGTCAAACACCTTAAAGGCATGTAATGGGATCAAAGAACATGGAAAATAGGGTAGTAATTATGCAGCCAAACCAATGAACAACCTACAACAACGCCTTTTAACACCCACAAGACCACATGAAAAATCTCCACATCTATTCCAAATTTAGATTCAAGTTCTAGAGTCACAACATGCTCAAAACAATCACTTTTCATGTTTAAAATTAACTGTGCAGGAAATTTATACAAGGAACAAGATTAATTTATGAATTCTCAACTTAAACCATGAATTAGTGAGTAGAATAGAGACTAGGCACTATGGGTGGAAGGACCCATGAGTTCAACACCACATACCTTGAGTTTTTATGAAGGTCTTGAGAGTGTCTTTAATGGAAGCTTGGAACTTGGAGCAAGAGTCTCTTCAATCTTGAGGAAGGTTTTGGATTAGGGTTCTTGAGAGAACTTGAGAGAAAATGTGTCTAAGTATGGGAGAGGTGTTTTGAGAAATGCTTTAGAGATGGGAATTGAATTAATGTTAAATAGGAAATAAAATATGCCCTTTGGAAAAACGGAACCAACACTTAGAAAAAAAAATGAGGCGGGTGAACAGTAAATTCGGTCATTGGAATTTGCATTTCCTGCACGGACAGATTTTATGAAAATGGGCATAACTTTTTCGTCCGAACTCCGAATGAGGTGAAACGAAGTGTGTTGGGTAGCCAACTCAAAGGGATTTCCATGGATATGTTATGGGCCACCCAATTATTTGTGTGCTAGGAGATATGACCCTTCAAAGTAGACCCTCGAAAAAGGCTCCACTTGGAAATTTCGGATTTTGATACGGTTGCTCTAAAATTTGGGTTAGACCCATTTACCATTCAATTTGACCCCCTAAACAGGAATATGAAGTCGTATTTTTGAAAAACGAAACGAATTTTTAGATATAGCTAAAACAAGCTTCCGGTAACTTCTGAAGCACATTTTTAGGAACTTTTTGGATCGTTTCAGTATAGTTGAATTGTGTAGCTTGGGATGGTAGATCTTATGGTATGTTGGGATGGTAGATTGCATGGTAGCTTGGGATGGTGGATGTCATGGTAGTTTGGGATTGAGGAATTATGCTCTCCAAAGGTTAGCTTGAATTAGCATTGGTAGGATGCTTTTCATAGTAGCTTGCATTAGTATAGGAATGGTAGCCTAGGATTGAGGATCTATACTCTCCTATGGGTAGCTTGAACTAACATTGTTACAATGCCTTCATGGTAGCTTGACTTGGTTATGCCAAGACCATTTCATGGTAGCTTAGGATTGAGACACTATACTCTCCTAACGATAGCTTAGGGTTGAGAATTCATACTCCCCTAAGGTTAGCTTCCACCATGGTGAATTGGTGCATGATAACTAGGTTGGAATACTTGTATCCTTCCTAGGATAGCTTGGATTGCATGATAAGGTGTTTTCCATGGTAGTTAGGTCTGGCCTAGTAGTAGGCTATTCTTTGATAGTTGAAATTATGAATCGTAAGAATTGAGTAAGATAGCCTAGAGAAGTACTTAGTGTGAATGGTAGTATGGGATGACATTCACACATGGCACAAGTATGACTTGAAGCTACTTATTAAGTGTCCTCTTATGTGATGTATGCTTAGTTTGGACTGTTGCTATAGTTGCCTTCCATGATATGATTGTGTTAGGTTGATATTTCCTTTTCAGTATGAAGTAGGTCAATAGTGACACTTAGAAATGATGAATATGAATATGGTGATCCTAAGAATATGCTTAGTGTGTGTGGTATTATAGGATGCCCCACATGCATTGCACAAGTGTGCCTTGAGGTTACTTAGTGCTCTTATGTCATGAAAACCTAAGTCTTGAATATGAAGGTGGACTATGACCAAGAAAGACCAAAGAAAGGTACTTAGCTTGGATAGTATTATGGGATGCTATCTTTGCCTTGTACAAGTATGCTTGGAGGTGGCTTGTGAAGTAGTTCTCTTAAATATGGAAGACTAATGGCTGAAGTATGAAAATTATGAATGTAATATGTTGACTTGCAATGCTTATATGATACTTATGATGTTAGAGTTGGCTTATTGTAATTATGATGGTTAAGTAAGGTTGCTATAAGTATGATTTAGCTCTTATGTTCATATATGTTGCATTATGTTGACTTATGATGATACGTTATCTTATTGGAGTTTATATTATTATCTCTTATGACTATGTCTTATGTTGACTAACCATTTGAAATGTTTTATGTTGGTATGTTAGCTTTCATACTTTGTACATTTTGTACTAACGCATATTGCCTACATTCTAATCAAATGTAGGGTTTTGGGAGATTGAGTTACTTGGAGGCTAGGTTCCTAAGTGCAAGAAGACTTGAAGATTTGGCGAGTCCTCATAGCTTCGAGGACAAGCCCTTTATGTTCCTTTATGTCTTTCCTTATGTTTTAGACTTTATGTGGGCTGCGTCCCAATGAATTTTATTCATGTTATTCATAGATGGTTTTGAGACATATACTTAGTAAAGAGTTCCGCTTTTATGATTTACTTTTCGATTGTATGTTTAAAGAAAGTTTTAAATTCTCCCATTTTTCTATAATATTATGTTAGGACTATGCTAAGGGCTTGTATGCGACCCCTTTGGGGTCAAGTACGCTGGTCACGTCTAGGGGGAGCTCTCAAGGCATGACATTACTATTTATCATTATAGTCTATCAAAGAATAGCATACTACTAGGCTAGACCTAACTACCATAGAAAACACACTATCATGCAATCCAAGCTATCCAAGGGAGAACACAATTATTCCAACCTAGCTACCATGCAACATTCAATATGATGCAAGCTACCCTTAGGGGAGTAAGAGCCCTCAACCCTAAGCTATCCTTAGGAGTGTACGAATCCACAATCCTAAGCTATCCTTAGGAGAGTATGAATCCTCAATCCTAAGCTACCATGAAATAGTCTTGGCCTAAACAAATCAAGCTACCATGAAAGCATCCTTGCAGTGATAGTTCAAGCTACCCTTCGGATAGTATAGGTCCTGAATCCTAGGCTACCATGCCTACTCTAGTGCAAGCTACCATGAATAGCATCCCACAAATGCTAATTCTAGTTACCATGAAAAGTATCCTTGCAATGCTAACTAAAGCAAATCATAAGAGAGTATGGTTCCTCAATCCCAAGCTACCATGAGAACTTCTAATTCATGCTACATAACTAAGCTATACATGAAGGGGCCATATATCACAACTTCAAGCTATTCTATTGTAACATGCTTTGATTTATTTTAGGTGATTAACCTTTCATTGTAGAATCATTCTATGTGAGAAGACCTTTCACATTCTACATACATGCATTCATTTAGTACAAGATAGGTCATGTGGGTAAAAGCCTTCCAGAACAACCCTAACCTCTAGTGTATCATTTTTATGCAAGCTAGTCATCATATTAAAGTTATTCTATAAGCCCTAGTTATCAAAATTATGACTTCAAGCCCTACTATCAAGATTCACTCCATAATCATCTTACTAGACTAGATCACAAGACATATTAGTCAAAAGCCTTAATCATAGGCAATTTTATGCATAATTCATCATAAAGTACCAAATTCTATCATTACAATTCATGGTCTATCATACATTCATAATTCTAGTTCAATTCATGATTTCATAATATTATTCTTGACTAAGCTTTATACATGATAACAATTCTAAATTAATTGTATGCCAATTGTTAGTTCTTAAATTAGTATCCTTCTGCTCAATCGCGGTATATACATTGTTCTTGCTCTTTCTCTTTAATAATCTGGTCACCATTTGTTAGTGACAAAATTGTGAAGTGAGACTAATTGAATGCATTAAAATCAATGGTTTCTTAATCAATTATGAGCTGGATTTCTTGACTCATTTTGGGTGATGATATTGTGATATTTGATTGTCCTTAATTGTCTCCAAACTGATTATGATTCCTTTCTTAAACCAATTTGTGTATTTCTTTTATTAATCGGACTGTGATTTAGGCTTCTTCAATTAATTGTGGCTATTGGCTTTGAATATACATAGGTGGTGATATGAGTGATTGTTTCGCCTTCCATCTATGTTCTTGTTTTAACAATATTCAGACTCTTAATTTATTTTGGTTACATAATTATTTATTTGATTGTGGACATCATTCCTCCTAATTTGAAAAGTTAGTAATTCATTAATTATGGTAATTAGCATATCACTAGCGTGTTTAGCATGATTAGTATCCATATTGTTAGTAATTATTCATGGTAAAAATAGCATATCAATTATTTTCTTTTCCTGTTTAACTTTGGAAAGATTCGTGCATTTTTACTTTGGAAAAGTTGAGTTATTTTCATGTTTTGATTGGCTACTTTTTAATTATATAAGGAAATAATTATTTTTGTAATGGTAAGTTGAAATTGCTTAATTTTAGCTAATTCTTTGTGATTATGTTAAAGCTTTGGTAAAATATGTGTCCGTATTTGGGAGGAGATTTCCATTAATTGTGTACCTAATTGGCTCTAATGTGCTTTTCCTTACTGTGGTGCCCTCCTATTTTACTATAAATTAAGGTTTCTTTTTCACTCAAGGGACGGTCTACACACATTTTACCACTCAAGGTTGAACACCTCTACACATTCTCATATTGTTCACACCTTACTTGAATACTAAAAAATATTGCTCTCTAATTAAAAAAAGATTCCGGTAAACGGATTAAAGCTCCTCTACTCGCTACTTTTTGTTGTGTTCGTGTCGATTATTGGACTAAGTGTTGGTCTTCATTGCTGTTAAATATTTCTTCTTTAACTGGTTAGTTGTTCTTCCATTAGTTTAATTTCATCCTGCATTATTATTTTGGATATTGTTGTGTGTTTGAATGAATAAAAGAAGAGACATGCAAGTCAGTTTTTCGTTCTTCCCTCACTTTGTGTGATATTATATTGTTTACTTCTCTAAGTGCTTGTCTGTTTATTTTAACCAGATGTATGAAATAAATATGCGCATATGATGAATTTGCCCATTATTTAGTATGCTCGCTTTATTATAATATATTACTTTTATTGTCGTATTTGTCTATATCTTACTTTAGCAGGTTCGAACTTGGTTTCAAGTTTGAAGAGTTGCCTAGGATGGGTCATCGAACAAGATATAATTTTATTCATAATATTTGTATTTTCTATTATGGTTTTGTAATAATTTGGTTGTGTAACTACAACTCTCTCTCTCTCTCTCTCTCTCTATATATATATATATATGATAACTTGGGGAATCGTCTAATGAGAGGGGGATATACGTGCTAATTGTTTCTTTTCCTTTTAGCTTAGTTTTTTTTTGGTATGTGTGGTTGCTAGATAATAAGCATGTCTGAATCCCTTAGCAATCGGCCTAATATCAATCCTTCACTAATGCATAACTTTGTCTTATTTTCAAAATCAACTATTATGTGTTAATTAATTTGTCTCATAATTTGAGTATTTGCTTTATTTGGATTGGACTTTATTTACCTCAACATGTTAATTAAATGGGCCCATAAGAATTTATCCAAATGTTTCTAACAAATTTAGTATGTAAATAGTTAGCAAATTAATCTTGATCAACTGGTAGCATGTTAAAAAAAAGGGAATTAAATTTGCAATCTGTCTAGAAAGTAATGTTAATTCAATAGGTGAATTAATTAGATTTTAATGGCTGATGGTTGTTAATAAATTCAGATTACTTAGAAATGCATGTCTATAGGATTTAAATATTGCTTAATGTCATTTGTGTGTAGAAACTACGCCTATAAGTTGTGTTGTCTATTTAGAAATCATGCCTTAGGGTTAATAATTAACTGTTGTATCAATTAATTAATGTTAAATAAAATAAATAATAATAATAATTTGTCGGCGTGTTAAATAACTAAAATAATTTGCTGCATATTTCTGCTCCCTATTAAATAATGTCTACAATACAAATATTTTTGGCCATTCAAAATTAAATCACTTAGTGTTTCCAGCATGTCATAACGGAATAAAATTATCTTGCATCATTACTATTTGCATTGTTAGTGTTTAAATGTTTTCTGCATAATAAAGAGTTAGATGGGTATGGTAATGACTCCTGATTAATCTACATTCAAAAAAAATATATATATTTAATCTGCACTATTTAAATTTAGTCTACAACTAATTGACACTGTTTTAAAGTAGCATCTAGTCTGTCCTAATTTTGTTTATTTAAAAATATCAGTTTCTGATTAAATATTGACTATGCTCTTGTCCTAAATATTTCTGCATATGTGATCATTTTTCTGTTATATCTTAAAATCAATTAATAAAATCTATTATGTCATTAATTTCTTATCCTTCTAAAATCAGTTGAAACCCTAAAATCTGCATTCTGTATTTGTTCCCTGCCACCTTTAGTATCAATCTAATAAGCTCTTTCGTACTTATAATAATTTTTTGTCCCTTTTTAAAATTAATTAATGTTATGTATGCTTGTATGCACACACACTTAGCATGAGACCTTCACCAATTATGTGTTGTTTGCAAGCATGTTAATAAACTAATCTAGAGGCCAATGTGAGATTTTGTGTGCTAAATGCTCGTCCAAATTGTTTGACGTTGTGTCTAGGTTAGGAGTTTATTTTGGTCTAAATCCATCCTAATTGTAGTCCAATGCCTCTTGTACCTTAAGTGGGGACGATAGACACCTTTTAGAGACGAAAAGTATGCGGTGGTGGGGGTAGGGGTAGTTTAGGCCCTACGGAGATGATGACATCAACTCAGGCTCAAAGAGACAACCTTGGTTTTGTCTGTCCCTACACTAAAACCTATCAAGAAATAAAGAAAAGTCTAGTGCTGATCCACAAAGTCTATCAGAGTCTCCCTTTCTTTCTCCCATTACTTGTTCTATAATTATAATTATTTGGGGTAGTTTAAATAAAAGTATAAAATTGATTACCCTATTTGATTGTGCAATTTCTGTCTTCTCGCTAATCTTCTATAATTTTTTCATGTTTAATATATATATATATATATATTTAGTATTATGTTATCACTTAGTCTTGCATGCTTAACTAAATTAAAATAATTTAAGTGATCTTAATTGTTTAATGTTAAAAATCGCCTAGTTATCATGCTAATTAAATAAAATAATAAATAAAGTGACCTTAATTTCTACTTGTAACCCCCACATAAAATGCATGAGATACGTCTGGGACCCATATTTGTGGACCTCTAGGGATGCCTAACACCTTCCCCTCGAGGTTACTTGAACCCTTACCCTGATCTCTGGTTCGTTGACCTTAGTTAGATTTAGCTAGGCTAGATAGGTGCCCTAACGCACCTTATTTCATTTGGTGGCGACTCTTCATTTTTCCAAAGCCCAAAAGAGTTGTTAGGTCATACCAAAACCCGTTTTGCGAAAAACGGGGTGCGACAGTGTCGCCGAGTGGTTCGGCGAGCTAAACTAATTATGTCGCCGAATGGGCAAAATCTGGATGATTTTATCAAGGCCAAAAGATTAAATTTCAAACTCATTCATTTTAGTCTCACTTTTTGATCTTCTTAAATTCGCACCTATCTAGTATTTTCGACATTTACGCACTCTATAAGTATTTTAGTTGATTGATTGGTGATTGGATTTGGATTACACTGCCACCTAGCTTTTCAATCTTAAATTAATTAGAATTAAAGGTTGGTTTTCCGATCCCCGACTTTGTTTTTGACATTTTGAACCCTTATGCAAATGGTTTTACCGTGTTATTGTGTGTTGGGCCTCGCTTATAGGATTAGTATGTTTAAATGCCAGTTTAATTTGAATATCTTGCTCGTAGTGTTTTGATTGTTGAAATCCCGTAGCTTGGTGCATTGAAATAGATTAAAATTTTATGGGGTAGTGCTTGTATGTTATGAGTCTTGTTTGAATTTGTATTGTGTATGCTTAAATTTTCTTTCCGGGGGTAGCAGGCTTGATTGTGAGAACCTAGGTTGAAATTAGGCACGTTGGGTCATTTGGCAAGCTGGTTCAAGCTCGTTGAACCACTTGGTGGTTCACCTAATGTCCTCATCTCACCTTTAATTTCATATTTTAAGTGTTGTTAGATTCTGTAACTTTCAGTAAGAAGCCTGAAGCCGTCAAAGGAGCTCGTTGACTCACCGAAAGACTTCTTGATCGCCGCTAGTCTGCACCCATGTGTCCTTTACGCACTATAACTTTCAGTGAGCTGGTTCTTGCTCACCAAAAGTTGTCGGTGGTTCACTGAAAGGTTCTCCCATCTCTAAATTACCATTGCTTTAAAACTGATTTTCTATGCTTTTATTCGAATATTTCCTAAATTTGTCTCAATACTTGGCAGACATGGCTAGAGCAAAAGTTGCTGGGAAAATCGTGCCACCCCAAAAGATTAAAGCATGAAATTCCAAACTTTAATGAAGGGAGGTCGAATCCTCCCAAAAAGGGAAAGCAAGAACCTTCACCTAGAAACAAAACCAAGGGAAAAGGCCCATTTATGACAGGAAGACTACTCCCTGAGACCCCTCTATTCCTTCATGGGTCTGGAGACTTTATACAGTTGTTCAAAATTTTTTGGCGGAGACGCATGTAGCATCTCCTAGTTAGTATGGTGCTATTGTTCCTTTTGAAGGAACTCTGAGAACTGAGACTCGAGACCAAACTGATGCACTGGGCACTGATGACCAGACAGATTGAGCGACTGCGTAGACAGAATCCCCTCTTTACCTCCCTCTCTATCTTTAATTCTTTTGACTTTTGGATAATCTTGTTTGCATTTGAGGATAAATATTTTTATTTGTGGTGGGGTGAGGCCCGCCTTTTGTCTTTTGTGTGACATTTGTAATTCTTATTGTGTTTATATTTGGGCTTTGAGCTAGAAACTGTGTTTCTATACTTCTTTTGTGGATGCTTGAGCTTGTGGCTCCTTGCTTTTTATCATAAATGATTTTTTACCCTTCCCAAAAATTTTGCCACCTCTTGTATGTGCTGAATGTGGCTATTCTTTTACAAACTTGAGTACCGGTTTTTTATCAATACTGATGACTTGAATAGTGCTCACAATCGAAAAAAAATGAATGCGCGGCTACAACGAGGCCAATTGAAGTTGCATAGACAATATGTGAACTCTTTGCATCTCGTTGTGACTAGTCAAGTATCGAATTGAGTCTCTTGTGATGTACAATGCACACTAGCGAAAGTGTGGAGTCTTGTTTGACTTTGGTGTCAATGCCTTGTGTGATGGGCTTACAATGAACCATGTGTGATCACACCTAGAATTTGCCCCGTTGATCCGGCTGACTAAGTGATGCAAACTCTTGATATGATCATAGGCATTGTTAGAGACTATGAAACATTTGACATTATCCCTCTTTTGTGGCTTACCCTGTGAGTGCATGAACCTCTTTTGAACACCCTTTTAGCCTTAGCTTTTTATTGGAAGAAACTTTATATATATATGACCTTTCTTGACCCATTACCCATAATCCTCATGATTAGTGTTTTGTGTGAATAGCCAACTTAGGCAGGTGTGGTGAAAAGAGAAAGTAAATCAAGAAGTGCAAGAGAGTCCCCTTTAACCCATGGGTTTGAGAATAATGGAACCCCTCAATACAAAAAAAAAAAAAGAGAAAAAGAAGAAAAGAATGAAAAAGTTGTGGAATAAAGTTATGAGAAGACAAAAAGAAATGGGGTTTCCAACAGTCCATGGAAAGTGAATAATGGGTTGAGTTGAAAGCACGAATGAAAAAATGATGAAGAAAATGAAAGGAAGTGTTGTTCACACCGTATTTCATGAGGACTATAACCAATAAGCCTAAATAACCATGCATTTACACTCAACCCTGTTACAAGCCTTGAAAAGACCTTTTTGATCTTGAGTGAGTTGAAAAAAATGTTGGTTGGAAAATACGGGCAAACCTATGGGTGAAATCATGCATTGTGTTTATCTTTGTGAGTGTGAGTGTTGATCTTTATTCTGGAACTTTAAATGATTGAACCATTGTGTGTGAATATGGAATCATTCTTTATGTGAGGGCATTTGATCACTTTTGTTCGGCTTGAACTTGCATTTGAAGCAAGTATAGTGAGCATGAGATTCTTTGGCAATGGTAAGTCACAACTTCAATCTTTGAGTGCACAATTGATCCTTGCACGAGTAAGTTGAGTCTTTTTATATGCATTCATGATTGAGTCTTGCGTAGCACTGTTTGAGACATCCTTTTTGACCTGCTTAACTTGGGTTTTACTTGAGGACAAGTAAAAGTTTAAGTTGGGGCAGTTGATGAGTCCACCATTTAGACTCTCTTAGGGATTTATTTTGATAGATTTAATGTCCTCAAATGAATATTTTGTCTCAATAACTGATGAAAATCCTTGAGTTTTAGGTATTTGGAGTTAGAGACTAAGCATGGACACTATTGGGCAGAAAAGAATAAGGCAGCTGAAAAGAACGAAGAAAAGACAGCCTGAAGATCACCTAAACTATTAGGTGAGTCGCCAAATAGCTATGGTCTTTCCAAATGTTGAATTCTGCCAAGCTTTGAAGGAGAAAATCGTGTCGGTGAGATAAAGAAGCAGTCGGCAAGTCGCCGAACGATTCCACTATGTAGTACTCTATCGCCCAAAGTTACAGAACTAGAATTTGCTGAAATCAAATGCAGAAAGGCGATGAACCAGACCAAAGGGCGGATTTCTGAGTGGACCGGCGATCCCTACTAACTGCGTTGAGTGGTCTTTCGCAACATAGTTTTTGACTTCTATAAATACTTGTTTAAATTTCTAGTTTAGTATCAGATTTTTTAGGAGATTTTTTATCAGATTTTGATTTTGTATGCAACCAGTATCAAATTTTATTTTCAGTCTTTAGAACTTAGAGTTTTGGAGACTTTGTTCCTTAGTTTTGAAGATTTGAAGGTTTCCATTTTCTAAGCAATTAGAAATGGGTATTGAAGATTCTTCATCCTAGACATGTGTAAATACAATATCTATCTTACCCATTTGATGGAAACACTTTCATTATCGATTTCTATCTCTTTACTATTTCTAGCTAAACCCCTAATTCTTGGGGGTGTGAATATGTGAATATGGGTTGAATGTAGTACTGGGTGTTGCTAATTGTTAGTTAATCTGTTGTATAAAGGTCATTTCGCTCAATAGTTGTGTTTGAATTTAATGGGGTTGTAGATGCAAATACAAATTTGTCTTCGTATTTTTGACTTGATCGAGAGTGGTTTTAAAACCAAAATTACTGAATCGATAGTTTGTGGTTATTGGGTTGTCGTGGGTTCAACTCAAGAGAGTGAATCCTAAACCCTCTCCCACACATTCAGCTCAAGTGAGGGAATGGACTAAGGCGAATGTTGTGCTTCATTGCTGCTTATTGGTGTTCGAGAGAAACCGATTTGATTCGGGGTAAATGTTTTGAGAGAAAATTTACCCCCACTAAAGTCTAGCTTAGTTACCAATTTACAGTGAGTTACTATCAATAGTATTTACCTGGTTGTTTATTTTAGCACATATTCCTATCAGATCCCAAGAATCCCATCTCCATAGTTGTATTTTCATTTTTAGTTATCATTTTAGTTGCTTATTGACTACAAAACCCCCTTTGATAATTGACACTTGTATAACCCTTTAATTTATCATGTTTTTACTCATAAATGTCTATAGCTACGATTGAATTGAACATGATTTTTCTTTTTTATTGATTCTTATTTACAAACCGCTCCCTTGGGACTCGTCTCCAACTCACTAGTTGGGTTAAATTATTATTCAATGACCGTGGTCGCTTAGTATTGGATGAAGTGCCCGTATACGTCAAGTCAGTGTATATGGATATAGAATGTTGAAATTATGTTATTATTCTTTCCTAAATGTATTGATTTAAGGCGTGTAGGTAAATTTGATCCATGACCCATGAAGGGTAAGTTATGATCAAATTACCTATTGAAATGGAATTGTTCTTGATCTATTGATCCACTTGAAAGGTGGAGGTGTTTACTTACAATGTATAATGATCATGTTTAGATTGTAATAGTGTTATGATTGAAAGTATATTTTCTATTGACACTCATGAATGATGATGATTGGATGCGAAGGGTTCTATAATGTAATGTTGTATATCTTGGATTGGTAGGCTTAGGCATCCTTTTCTTGTATAATTGAAGGTAATGAATGCTTTAACTTGAATTGGTAGTCTTAGGCATCCTTTTCTTGTATGATGAATGTATATTGATGTATTGTCTTAATGTCTTCAATTGGTAGACTTTCATGAATAAAAGAATGATGAAGTATTCTAGGCTAAAACTTGGATTGGTAGACCTAATGTTGGTGGCCATTCATCAGGAGTCTAGGAACTAATGTGATGTTAAACCTTAAAACGGTAGGCCTAATGGTGGTGGCCTTTCTTGTGTGAAATGATAAACCTAGTAATGGTAAACCTAATGCTGGTGGCTCTCTCTAGGAAGCTCAATGAGCTATCCTTAAATGTACCTTGATTCGGTAGACCTAACGGTGGTGACCTTTCAGGTGTAATGTGCTTTGGATCGGTAGGCCTAATATTGGTGGCCCTCTCAAGTACAATGATGTAATGTGATTGAAAATACTCTATGGGAATGTTGGCTAAGCACCGAGTGGATATGGTAAGGTGGAAACTCTCCCAATGTTAGGCTAGGGTTCCACCGAACATCTTCCTATCCCATAACTATGTGCTAACATAGGATATTAGCTAGTGGATTCCATCCAAGCTAATGTTACCGGTCTTCCTTAGGCAAGAAGACCACCTCTTACGGTGTGGGGTTACATGACACCGGATTCCATGTCTAGCTCACATGGTCTATGTTGGTTGAATGCTTGTTCCCATCATGTGAGATGCGCATTATGGTTTCTTGAGGAGTTGTATGAAGTGTGGGTGGTAGTATGGGATGCCATCCATGCATTCCACGAGTAGGCTTTGAAAGGGTCATAGTGAGCTCTCTAAGTCTTAATGACTATTGTATGAAAGTCCTCTAAATGATATTATTGAAGAATGTTGATTCTTATATTCTTAAATTTAAATGATGCATACTATACTTGAATTGTATTATGAGTTACTTCCCTGTTATGACCTATTGTATATGAATATGCCTTGCTTATGATGACTTCAAAAGAGTACTTGGTATGAGTAGTAGTATGGGATGCTACATTAACATTGCACAAGTATGACTTAGAGTTGTCTTAGGTAATGGTCCTTATGTGATGATATGACTCATGTAATGTTTATGTCTTGTGTATGAGTGATGAGTCCACAATTTGGACTCATTTAGAGATTTATTTTAATAGAATTAGTGTCCTCAAATGCATATATTGTCTCAATAACTGATGTAAATCCTTAAGTTTCAGATATTTTGAGTTTGAGGCAAAGCATGGACACTACTTGGCAAATAGGAACAAAACAACTAAAAAGATGAAGAAAAGAATGCCTGAGGATCGCCTAATGCATTAGGCGAGTCACCGAATGGCCTTAACCTAGCCCAAAGTTCCAGTGTGCTGAGCCCTGTAGGAAAACATCAAGTTGGCGATGAAATGGAGCAGTCAGCGTGTCGCCAAACAATTCCTAGAAGCATAACTATATCTCTCAATGATCCATAATGTGTAGAGGCTGAAGGCAAAAGCTGAAAGACGATGAAGGAGACCAAAGGGCGGATCACCGAGTGCATCGACAATCCCGACTAACTGCGCCGAGTGATCCTTAGCAGCACAAATTTTTGAAAACTATAAATACTCATTTAATTTTGTAGCTTAGTATCAAGTTGTAAAGAATTATTACTGAGACTTAGAATATTTTCAGTTTTTAGTTCTTAGACATTTTGGGAGACATTGTTCTTGAGCTTGAAGGTTTTGAAGGTTTTCAACTCAAAGAAATTGGAAGTGGGTATCCAAGAATCTTCATCCTAGACATGTTTAAAGACATTTTTTATGGTAACCACTTGATGGAAACACTTGTTGGTATTGATTTTTATCTCTTTTCCATGTCTAGCTAAAACCCCAATTCTTGGGTGTGATTTTGTGAATATGGGTTAAATTTCTTGTTGGGTATATTTGCTATTTAAATGTGATTTCGTTTAGTAGTTCTGTTTGAACTTAATGGGAATGTAGTTGCAAATACGATTTCATCTTAGTGTTTTTGGGTTGCTCGAGAGAGTGGTTTTAAAACTAAGACTACTAAATCGATAGCCGATGGTTATTGGGATGTCGTGGGTTTAGCTCGAGAGAGTGAATCCTAGGCCTTTTCCCACACATTTAGCTCGAGAGAGTGAATGGGCTAAGGTGGAGGCTGTGCTTAGTTGCAGAAACTTGGTGTTCGAGAGAAACTGAGTTGATTCTGGGTGAGTTGCTCGAGAGAGATTTACCCTCACTAAAGTCTAGCCTAGTTACAAATGTTCAGCAATTGACTATCAATAGTATTTACCCGATTGTGTATTTTACCCCATATTCCTATGACATCCCAAGAATCTCGTCTCCCTTTATACACATCTTTGTATTTTCATTATTTTAGTTATTAATCACTACAAACCCCTATTGATAATTGACATTCGTGTCAAACCTTTAATTTATCATGTTTTTACTCGATACTGTTTTTAGTTGTGGCTAACTCTAGCATATTTGTGCTTAACTCTTAATTCTCAGGAACCGCTCCCTTGGGACGAGACCCCAACCCATTCGGTTGGGTTATATTACTATTGCATGATCGTAGACACTTGAATTGGAAGTTTTGTCTTGATTACGCGAACATAAAAAATGGCGTCGATGCCGGGGAGTGGTGTTACTTGAGAATTTCGAGTTGAGTCAAATTTTTCTTTTGTTAGTCATAGTTTACTTAATTTTTAGTTTTATTTTGTTTCTTTGCGTGAATATTTTGGGAAGTATGGGTGTGTGATATATTGTGAGTTTACGATATTTTTAATACATTCCACTTAATAGTTGTCTATGTCTAGAGCCATTTTGTATTGGTATTAATGTGTTTTTATCATGTTTTTAGGAAATAAGTTCGGACATGGAAGTATGAGACACAACTGAAGAATTGTGCAGAAAAGGGCATCTACAAAAGTGACTCACGGACCGTAGTTTCATTCACGTTCCGTAGTGTAATGACCCTCAAAATGAAGTAGGATAAAGTAGAGCCTCACATGGGTTTTATGCATTAATAACTTGTTAAAATAATGAAGAATAGCCTGTTTAGTCAGTTTTAAAGAGTTTGGAAGTCAAATGTCAAGGGATGACCAAGACGTTCGAAAACTAGTTTTTACGTGTTGGTGTGTTCTAGTATGTTGTTCATGTTTTTATTTGTTGTTTGGAGTCTAAAATCAGTGGAGGTAACCCTAGTGTCTTAATAAATGTTTTTAGGGTCAAAATGTTCGGATATGACACCCTAAGGGTCCCTGAGGAGGACCCCAACCTTGGCCAAGCAAGCTGCCAAGGCAACTTGAAGTGGTGCTTGGAGGGAGCATGTCCACGTCGCGGACTAGCTCCACCAAGGTCCAAATGTTTGGTCTGCATCGCGGACATGTCGCGGACTCTGTTGTCTCGGATTTAATTTATGAAAACTTGTGGGAACATCTTCTCGTCGCGAACTTGTTTCCCGACTAAATCTGTGAAAATAAAACTCAAATTTGACTTGTTTAAAAGGTCTCACTAAGTGAGAGGTAGTTTGGGTTTTTTTGGGAATTATTATAAATGGTTATTCTATCTATCTTAGAGTATTTTAAGTTGGTTTAAACCCCAAAACCTAAAATTAGACCCCATTCTTCAAATTGACCCTTCCCTCTCAAAATAGATTCTCTCAAAAACTCCATTGAAGACCTTGATGAAGCTCAAGCTAGAAAATGAGTTTTTAACTGATTTCATCTTCAATTTCAACGTTCTTCAATAATTAAGGTATGGTGACTCTTAATTCTTGAATAACCTCTCATTCAAGGAGTCCTATCAAAAATTTTCAAAAGTGATTCAAAGACCAAAATTCCCAATTTTCAATCTAAACATGGGTTTCTTGTCAAACATTTTTCTAAATAATTCTATTGATGAATTAATGTGGAATTAATGTTTTTAGGACAATTTTCAAAGGAATTCTTGAAGAACCCGTGATCCCCAAATTCTCCAAAATTGGCCTATGATGTGGGTCTTTGTGAATATGATCTCTATTGGTGAAATTATGTTTAGATTAGATTGTATTGATGTTTCTTATGATTATCTATACTTATTCATGTTGAATTGTTGGTAAATTGATGAGTTGAGGATTATGGACTTATGGGCAAAGTTATGGGTTGATCCCTTTATTTATGGAATTGTACTTAGACTATGTTTATGATATTGAATTACATTGTTGATTCCTATTGCTACCTATGTTAATTGATTATGAATTTTTGAGGATTGATCCATGGTGATCATGGCTTGGAGAATTGATTAGTTGACCTAACTTCTAGTCTATAGTATGAGAATTGGTGTTGTGTGGTTTGATCCACTTATGGTGGAGGTGTTCACTTTTTGTCTATCTATGCATGTTGAGATCATGGACATGAAGACAATAGATGTGAAGTGAATTGATGATTATGATGCATATGTTTATGAAGTTATGCTATGAAGGTTATGTATGAAATCCTTAATTCTAGCATGATGTTTACAGTGTGTTGATGATAAGGAGTATAATGTGAATGATAATGTTAGGGATAATGTGTGGTCTACATGATTAATTATGTTTGGTACTAATGTGGAATGACCCCTAAGATATATGACCCCTATATGAATGTTTGATCATATACATGTTAGGAGTACCTATTCAATGTTGAATGTGTCCTTGTCTCCTATGATAAAGTGTGGGTGTGTGGTCTAGAATCCCTAAGGGCTTTATATGTGAATTCCTTATGATTTGGGGACATTGTGAATGTGTGGTGATCCCTTGAAGGAAAGTGTATTCAATATCAATGTTGTTGCTATTATGTCACTATAAGGACCAATATGCACACGCACACACTCTACATGTATAGCTATGAATATGATGTGTTATGGTGTCTATTGAAAGGTGAGCTTTTATATGCACCTTACATCTTATTATGCATGCAAAGTGTATGATTAGCAAGGTATGAATATGTGTTGTATAAAGGTGTTTATGTGAAAGGATTTCTCACATATGTACACACACACATGAATGAATGAATAAGGTTTATGATAATCTAGTGAAAGTGAGTCTCTTGAAAGGTTTCCTCAATTGTACTCTAAACTAGACTATGTTATGAATATGGTATGATTATGTGAAAGGTCATTCTCACATAATGTAGGTTCTATGATGAAAGGTCATTCACATCTTAGAAACCTTTGAGCTATATGATATGAGAGATTAAGTCCCTGAAGCCTACTTTATGAACTAATGTTAAATAAAGGCTTAAAGATGTTTAAAAAGGGAGTTGGAGCTTAGCACCGAGTGAACATAAAAAATGAGAGTAGGGGCTTCACGTGTAGCAAGTCCGGCTTCCCACAAGAGAACCTTCACGTTTAGCAAGTCTGGGTTCCCAACGTAGATGTTGCCTCATGAGATGGAAATCTCCACGCCTAGTAAGTCAAGGTTTCTAGTAGCAATCTCCTTGTTCCATAACTACGTTCCCCCGTAGGTCTTAGCTTAGTGGATCCACTAGATAGCTATTATGTATGTAGGTCCTACTTTGGCAAGTAGTACCCACTCTTTTCGATGTGGGAGGAGAACACTGTATTCCATGTAGCTCACATAGTCTATGTCTATTATAGCAATGTCTCCCAAAAGTTAAGAAATGAACTAAGATAAGAATATGAACTCTAGTCATGATTTCTTGAAGAGTTACTTAGTGTAGGTAGGACTATGGACCCTACTTATGCATTGCACAAGTGGACTCTAAGGGAGGTTATGATTAGGCTCTTTATGTAATAAAGACTATGGTCTATGTATGTTAATATGAAGGCATGTTAAGGTTGACTTTACTTATGTCAAGACATGAAGTTTGATTATGCATGTAAATTACACTTATGACTTCTTAATGGGTTTGCTTAGTATATGTGGGGGTATGGGACTCCATGTGTACATTGCACAAGTGAGCTTGGGAAGGGGTTGTGAGGGTGGTTTACCTATGATATGAATTAAATAGGTTATGACTAATGATGTAGTAAAGGAATGAGTCCTTATATGATGTTATGAAGTATGTTGGTCTTACGTCTAATGTTAAATGAAGATGTTATGACTTGTTAAATATGATGTGCCTAGTCTATGGTGGGTTCCTAGGAACACTTGGTGTGAGTAGTATTATGGGATGCTACTTGTATATTGCACTAGTGTGACTTGGGGGTTGTCTTAGGTGATGGTTCCTATCTGAAGACTATGTCTTTTGGTGTGCTTATGACTCTATGAATATATGTGGTTGGATTGATGAAGGCTATAGGTAAGTTCACCGTTGGTAACCTTAAGGTAGTACATTGCACCAAGTATTCCTTAAGGGTTACTTCAGGAAAGGAGTTAAGATAAAGAGGAAGGTAATGTATTGTATGCATTGAATGTGCCTAAAATGTTATAAGTGGCTCTATGTGCTATTATGAATGGTTTCCATGTGTATGATAATGTATGTGGTTTGTATTGTGCCTAATGTGCTAAATATTCTTGAAGTTTCTCTAAAAAGGCATGATGCATGGTTTCCAACTAAATGTCCTTTTAAGAGTATGTTTTGCATGGTTATCATACTTAGTGCATTCTTGTACTAACACCATTCTTCTTCATCTTTTTACACCAAGTGTAGGTGATGGTGACTAAAGGGTCTTTCCTAGAAGTGATGAGCTTGGCTTACTATTCCTATGTTTGGGTGTGTCCTTTAAGATTCAATGACCTTTATATTAAAGAGTTTCCTTAAGTTCTATGTACTAGATAGTAGCTTCTTTTGTATTATAAGGGATGTGTCCCTCTTGTGTTGTAGTCGTGTTTTAAGATGGCTACCTTGAGACGTAGTATTCCAATTTTGTATTAAAGGTTTAAATGAGGTCACTTTTATGTCTTGTGTTATATCATGAAAAAGTTTAATTTTTTCGCTATTTTTCTATTATAAATGCCATGACGAATGCTACGGGCTTGTATAGGACCTCTGAGAGGTCGAATACACCAATAACGACTAGGGGGTGCTCTCGGGTTGTTACACGTAGATGGTGATCATAGATGGATAGGCAAAGAATGAAGAAGAAATTAGGGAATTCTTGACCAAGTGTGGAACCACAACCTCAAACTACTCGTCGTCCTGCAAGTCTGTTAAACCATTCAAAAAAAGGTGTTCCAGTACCCGATTTCAAAAGTCTAAGAATGAAACCACAGAGGTGGATCCATAGACCGTGGATTGAATCATGGTCAGTCCAGCTGGTCCATCGATTGTGGCTGAGAGTGTTGGTTTTCGGAGTTGGAAAATTGCCTAAGACCCAAACCACGGAAGGGACCTACGGTCTGTAGGTCAGTCCACGGTCCATAGGTCAGTGTCGTTAACTACAACCGCGTCCAGAAACTTTATTTCCTTATTTCATTTCCTTTTTAGTTGGGACTTGTTTTTCTATATATAGGGCATATATACCTCATTTTAGGGGTTATACTTTATTACTTTTATTTTAGTTTTTGGCTCTGGAGATTAACTTGCAAATTTAGCAATTCTTGATATCCTAAGTTCATTTTGAAGATTTTGACTTTGAAATTCAAGTTGAGATTTTGGGTTTATTCTTCTTATTACGTAAGTTCATGATTTCTTCATCTAAAAATATGAATTGTGTTCTTGCTATTATAGGTAACTAAA
Organism: Solanum commersonii; assembly: GCA_029007595.1. Taxonomy (NCBI): domain Eukaryota; kingdom Viridiplantae; phylum Streptophyta; class Magnoliopsida; order Solanales; family Solanaceae; genus Solanum; species Solanum commersonii. The sequence continues at coordinate 1,660,558 of JAJTWQ010000010.1, read as the reverse complement.
TCCACAACTTGGTTTGTGGGAACCATGAGCGATTAACAACGTATGAATAGTAACTAAGTAATTCTTAAATAGTGTTATTGCATGCATTAATAATTCTTCCATTTAGATGTCTTTATAATGGTGACCAACGTTAGAACTCCCCTTGTTGCTACTTATCGGACCAAGGAGGTAGTTAATAAGAAAATAATTATCCACATAGATTTAGTGTGATATTATCTAATAGTCTAGTGTCAATGGTGCAAGGTTGAAAACTAAGCCTTACATTGATGTGATGTCTAAAATGAGGTAAAGGTAAGGGTTAGTAAATTATACACACGGGGTAAAATTTTCTAGTTGTCGGACCAAGGAATTGGAGATACCTAACTTATCACTTTGCATGTAATATACTAGGAAAGGATTACTATTACTAGGATTACCGCGTTATGAGCTTATGGGGAACACGTATACCCTAGTTTCTCTCTTATCTTGATAACACCTAAAGTTAAAATTTTGTTCACTAATTGTTCACATAATTTCCAGAATTTGTTTCAAAAATTCCCCCCCTTTAATTGTTTGTTTTGGAAGTACGTTGACTAAATAAATATAATCATTGGTTAAAGTTAAGTCTAAACCATATTCCTCGTTGGATCGACCCCAACCTACAAGTGGGTTCTTTAATTGATAACGATCGCTTACACCTCTTTAGGGATGGGGAATTTGAGTGTATCAATTAGCGGCAGCAGTGCCAGCCGTGTAGGCCATCAAGACGACATCAAAAACCTTCATGATGTAAATGAGACTCATGCTAATGACCCCTATCTCATGGGTGGTATTGGTGCCATTCATTTGCCTCCGGGCGAAGGGAATGTTGTATTCCACATCACAAGTACTATGTTGCAAATCTTGCAACCAAAGGGGCTTTTCAGTGGATTGGCTCATGAAGATCCTCATGAGCACATTCAAAATTTTGTGGATATGTTCGGACCATTCTTCTTCAAGAGTATATCCCAAAATTCGGTTCGATTACGGTTATTCCCATTCTCTTTGATGGGAGAAGTATGCAAGTGGCTAGCTGAATTGCCACGCAACTCAATCACTTCATGGGAGGAGTTGTCACCACATTTAATGTGTGATTTTTCCATCCTTCAAAGATGATGACTCTTTGGGACAATATCCAATGCTTTAAGCTTTTGGAGGGCGAGCCAATTCATGAGACTTGGTTGCGATTCAAGAAGTTGTTGCTCCAATGCCCAACTCATGGCTTGCCTGACAACGCATTGCTGCATTATTTCTATCAGAGCCTAGACTCGGTTAACAAGGATGTTGCTGACCAACTTTCCTAGGAGGTTTGATGAAACAACCTTACGTGATAGTAGCTCAACTATTAGATGGCATAACCACAATAAATTGGGCTTGGTACACTCTTGAAGACAAAGTATTCCCTCTTACATTCAAATTGACCAAGGAGCAAATGGAAAAAGATAAAGAGAGGGACTAAAAAATGGCTAAGATCATGACACAACTTGACATTTTGTCCAAAAATGTCATGGGAGATGGTGCTCCGAGTGTCAATGTTGTGGGTATTGGGTGTGCAAATTCGGTGGAAGCAAAATTTGATGCTTTGTACAATAAGGAGGTGAACTTCCTAGCCAACCAAGGTGGTGGTTATCATTCAAACTACCCAAGACAGGGTGGTAACCAAGGTTGGGCTAGAGATGAAGGTTGGAAATAATGTGAATGGAGAGATCGTAATCCTAATTGGAAAGACATGGAGAAGGATAGGTATGTGCCTCCCCACGAGTACCGAAAGCCAAAGGATTTAGAGGGTGGTAGGTCTGAGGATATGATTTCTCATATCCTCACCAAAGTTGAGGGGTCAGACAAGATCTTAAGAGAGATGAAAGAAAGCGTGTCGAACCTTAGCCAGACTGTTACCTGCCATTTAGTATCAATCAAGCAGTTGGAGACCCAAATGGGTCAGATGTCATCTCACCTAAATCTAAGACAAAAAGTTAGGTTGCCTAGTGACACTATGGTCAACCCCAAGAATGAGGTTTGAATATGGGCTTGCATCGTGCCACAACGTTAAATATGGCGTTATTTGGGAGGCAACCCAAAACCCTTTAATACTTTAATATTTTTCTTTAGAAATAATGGTGTGTTTATTGTGCAGGTTTGAGTGTGGAAAGTGTTTGAATAGTGCAGGTTGGCAAGCGAATGTTCAAGTTGGTGGATTGCTGAAGAGGTCAGCATGCCTGATTTAATCCGTCATTTGGCTCAGCACAATTTTAATTTAGAGCATGTTAAACTCGACGAGTCTAGGAAATTATTGGCGAAGGTCGACGATTTCGACGAAGACTGTCATTGGGATCCCCACACTAACTGGAGGTTCTGTAAAATTCGACGAGGTAAATGAAGTCTTGGCGAATCGCTGAGAGTATAAGCGAGCTCGACTAAGTTCACCGAATGGGCAAAAACTAAACGGTTTTGTAGGCCAAAGGTTTAAAAGTTTCAAACTCATTCACTTTCCCTCACTTTTTATCTTCCCAAACTCACACGCGCATGCTAGTTCCTATATTTTCACATTTTTAGTGTTGATTTGTGCTCGGAGTTGGATTACATTATCGCGTAGCATTTCAATCTTCTCTTTATCAACACCAAAGGTTCGATTTCTATGCCCCGAGTTTAATTTATGAAAAATTATACTCATTTGCAATAGCTTGATCTTGTTGAGGTGTTTTGATCATGCCTGATAGGATTAGATTTTTTTCATGCATGATTTAATTTTATAATTTTGCTCGAGTAGTTGTGACTGTTGAATTCCCATAATTGTATGCCTTAACTTGGACTAAAATTCAAGGGGTTGTGTTTAGGTGTTATGGGTCCCACCTTAATTTAACTAGTGCATGATTTGATTTTGTTTTCGAGGGTTGTGGGGTTAAATTCGAGAAGTCGGGTTAAAAATAGGCACGTTGGGCCATTTGCCGAGCTGGGTCGAACTCACCGAACCACTCGGTGATTTACCTAATATCCCCAACTCGCCTTTGATTTCATGTTTTATTTGATGGTTGATTCTGTAACTTTTGGTGAGAAGCTTGATGTCAGTAAAACCACTCAGTGACTCGCCGAAAGGCTTCTCATTCGCCCTTTGTCTACACCCCTGAGCCTTTGTGCACACGAACATTCGGTAGGCAAGTCCTTCTATGTCAAAATCTATCAGCAACACACCGAGTGGTTCCCCACATCGCCTACTTGCTGCATTTTTAAGAGATAATTCCTTCAGCGAACCTGATCTAGCTCGCCCAAGGTATTCGACGATTCACCCCCTGGTTTTGCGAATCTCTCTGAAATTGTTCTGCTATTCTTTTGTTTATGTTTTTCTAACTTCTCTTCGAGATTTTTCAGACATGACTAAATCAAAAGCTCCTGAAAGAATAACACTAGCCCAAGAGAAGTCCAAAGGGATTGCGATAAATGAGGATGCACCAACGTCGAAAGGCAGAGCTACGAAACTACACAACTACTGGAAAAGGCAAAGGAAAGAGGCCCACTTCCTCCGAGAAGACCATTACCCTAGACCCTAATATTCCTTCATGGGCCCGAGAATTATGTAAGGCGGTGCATGTCTTTTTGGCGGACTAACACTCCACAGAACTTGGTGAATCTAGTAATGCCGTTCCTCGTGAGGTGACCTTGGGCACTGATGCCCAGACAGATGGAGAGACTGTGTAGACAGGACCCCCTTTTACCTCCCTCTCTATTCTACTTTATTTCACTGTTGAATAATTTTTATTTACATTTTGAGGAAAAATGTTTTTTTAATTTGTGGTGGGGTGAGGCCCACCTTTCTGTGTTGATTATGACTTCTGTTTTGTTTATCTATTTGGGCGTTGTGCTAAATTTGTGTTACACTACTTTTTGTGGAAGGTTTGAGGTTGTGGCTCCTTGTATTTAATTGAAAATGAATTTTGACCCTTTCGAAAAAAAATTGCCACCTCTGGTATGTGTTGAATGTGGCTGTTCTCTTGCAAATTTGAGTATCGGTTTTGATCAATACCAATGACTCCAATAGTGCTTATAATCGAACAAACATAAATGTGCGGCTACGATGAGGCCAAATGAAGATGCGTAGACAATATGTGAACTCTTTGCATCTCGTTGTGACTAGCCCAATTATCAAGTTGAGTCTCTTGGGATGATTGTTGCACACTAGTGAAAGTGTGGAGTCTTGTTTGACTTTGGTGTCGGTGCCTTATGTGATGAGCTTACTGTGAAACATGCAAGTTAACACCTAGAATTTGCCCCGTTGGTCCGATCGACTAAGTAAGGCTATCTCTTGATATGATCTTAGGCAACTTCAAAGTGTGTGAAGTAATTTAACATATACCTCTTTTGTGACCTACCTTGTGAGTTTGTGTGAATCTCTTTTGAACACTCCTTGAGCCTTACCTTTCTTTGGAAGAAACTTGATGAAAACATGTCCTCCCTTAATCCATTACCTATAATCCTCTTTATTTGTGATTGATTTAATAGCCAACTTAGGTCAAAAGCCTAAGTTGGGGGTGTGATGAAAAGAGAAGGCAAGTCAAGAAGTGCAAGAAAAGTCTCCTTTAACCCTTGGTTTTAAGAAAAATAGAACCCCTCCATATATATATATAAAAAAAAGGGAAAGTAAGGAAAGAAAAAGAAGAAGAATGAAAAGTTGTGGAATAAAGTACAAAAGAAATGGGGTTTCCAAACAATCGATGGAAAGTGAATAATGGGATGACTTATGAGCACTAAATGAAATGAGGAAAGAAGAGGAAAGGAAGTGTTGTGAGCACCACATTTCATGAGGATGAAAGTCACTCAGCCTAGATGACCATACTTTTGCACTCAGCCCCATTACAAGCCTTGAAAAGAACTTTTTGATCTTGAGTGAGTTGAAACAATTGTCTATGAGAAAATATGGGCAAACCTATGGGTGAAAGCATGCATCATGTTCTTCTTTGTGAGTGTGAGTGTTGCATTTGATTTCGAAACTTTAAATTGTGAACCATTGTGTGAATATGGAATCATTCTTCCTGTGTGAGGGCATTTGAACACTTTAGTTCAGCTTGAACTTGAATTTGAAGCAAGTATAGTGTGTTTGAGATTCTTTGATATTGGTGTGTCACAATTTAGAACTTGCGTGCACATCTGATCTTCACATGAGTAAATTGATTCTTATGTGTGTATTCATGATTGAATCTTTTGTAGCACTGTTTGAGACATCCTTTTTGAACTGTCGAACTTAAGTTTCAGATATTTGGAGTTTGAGGCAAAGTATGGACACTACATGATAAAAAGGAACAGAACAGTTGAAAAGACAAAGAAAAGAAGTCCTGAGGATCGCCTAATGCATTAAGTGAGTTGCCGAATGGCCTTAACCTCGCCCAAAGTTCCAGTGTGCTAAGCCCTAAAGGAAAATATCAAGTTGGCAATGAAAGGGAGCAGTCGACGTTTCGCCGAACAGTTCCGCGAAGCAGTACTATATCACCCAATGATCCAGAATGCAAAGATGTTGAAGGTAAAAGCTGAAAGGCAATGAAGCAGACCAAAGGGTGAATCACCGAGTACATCGGCGATCCCGACTAACTGCACTGAGTGATCCTTCGTAGCACAAATTTTCAAAAACTATAAATACTCATTTAATTATGTAGTTTAGTATCAAGTTGTAAAGAATTATTACTAGGACTTAGAATATTTTCAGTTTTTAGTTCTTAGAGTTTTTGGGAGACATTGTTCTTGAGCTTGAAGATTTTGAAGGTTTTTAACTCTAAGAAATTGGAAGTGGGTATCCAAGAATCTTCATCCTAGAAATATTTAAAGACATTTTCTATCGTACCCACTTGATAGAAACACTTGTTGGTATTGATTTCTATCTCTTTTTCTTGTCTAGCTAAAACCCCAATTATTGGGGTGTGATTTTGTGAATTTGGGTTAAATTTGCTGTTGGGTATTGCTTATTGTTAGTCTATTTACTATTTAAATGTGATTTCATTTAGTAGTTGTGTTTGAGCTTAATGGGATTGTAGTTTTAAATACGATTTCATCTGAGTGTTTTTGGTTTGCTTGAGAGAGAGGTTTTAAAACTAAGACTATTAAATCGTTAGACAGTGTTTATTGGGTTGCCGTGGGATTAGCTTGACAGAGTGTATGCTAGGTCTTTTCCCACACATTCAGTTCAAGATAGTGAATGGGATAAGGTGGAGGTTGTTCTTAATTGTGGCAACTCGGTGTTCGAGAGAAATTGAGTTGATTTCGGGTAAGTTGCTCGAGAGAGAATTACCCCTACTAAAGTCTAGCCTAGTTACAAATGTTCAGCAATTGACTATCAATAGTATTTACCCGATTGTGTATTTTATCCCATATTCCTATTACATTCCAAGAATTTTGTCTCCTTATATTCGCATCTTTGTATATTTGTTGTTTTAGTTGTTAATCACTACAAACCCCCATTGATAATTGACATTCGTGTCAACCCCTGGATTTATCATGTTTTTACTCAATAATGTTTTTAGATATGGTTAACTCTAGCATATTCGCACTTAACTCTTAATTCTCAGAAACCTCTCCCTTGGGATTCGATGCCAATCTATTCGGTTGGATTATATTACTATTGTATGATCGTAGACACTTGAATCAGAAGTGGTGTCTTTATTAAGCAAACATCAATGGGTATTGTGTATAGATGGAAAGGTTTAATGGTAAGTTCACTTTTGGTGATCTTAAGGTGGTACTTTAGTGTGGATGAAGGTATGGGACGCTCTCCATACATTGCACAAGGTATAGCTTGAGGGTTACTTGAGGTGAAGGTTTAATGTGAAAGTAAGGGTTTATATGTGATTATGTTCTAATGTGGTTAAATGACTTTTATGTTGGTTATATCTTATATTATGCCTCTTATGCTTATGTTCATGAAGGTTTTATCAAAATGGCATATATCATGACTTTCAAATAAAATGTCCATTTTAAGCATGTTTTTGCATGGCTATCATACTTAGTACTTAATTGTGCTAACCCCATTCTTCTTCATGTTTTTACTACAAGTGTAGGTTCCGGCAAGTGATTGCTTCTTTCTAGTACAAGTGCTTAGAGTGATATTCTTCCAAGATCAAGTGGTATGTCCTCATGGATCGAGGACAATTACTTTTAGAAGTTTCTTTTATTTCATGTAATAGACAATTTTAGTCCTTTCGATTGTAAAGGGTCGTGTCCCTACTTTATTTTTCAAGTCATTGTTTAGATGGCCATGTGAGACTTAGACTTCCTCTGTGTTTTTAAATGAATGTTTTGGATTGTTTTGGATTTAAATAAGTTTTGAATTCCGCACTATCTCTATGTCAAGTGCAATGAAATGCTTTGGGACTTGTATGAGACCCCTTCGGGGTCAAGTACGCTGTGTCGCATCTAGGGTCTAGCCTTAGGTCGTGACAAACAAGGTAGCAGAGCATAAGATTTTGGAAATGGTTTTTTGGGTTGATGTCTCATAAGCCTAGTAGAGATTTGTTCATTGGTATAAGTCGCAACACATATATGAGCGAGAGGCTATAGGACATTAGAAAGTTGCATTTCTTTCATATTCTTGAAGTCATGCCATAGAGTTTAGCTCTATAAGTGTTCCTTTTCCTAATCCTTCTCTTTTGTTTATAGGATATGAATAAAAGAAAGATGCCCTTAAGGAGAGTGGAAGAGAAAGTTGTGAATGAGGGAGTTCCTCCCCAAGATCCTTAAGGTCCTCAAGGTGACCAAGTTCATGAAGAGAATGAATTTCCGGTTGATGCTCCATCCATGACTAATGATGAAATTAGGTAGGCTTTTCTAACCTTGGCCCAAGCTATTATGGCCCAAGTTACTAGAGATGTGGGGCCAAGAGTGAATGCTATTGAGAGCACTATGGCTTCTAGGTTGAGGGACTTTGTGAGGATGAACCCTCTGGTTTTTCTAGGTTCCAAGGTGAGAGAGGATCCCCAAGACTTCTTGGATGAGGTGTATAAGATAGTCAATGCTATAGGAGTGATCTCTATTAAAAAAGTGGAACTTGCCGCTTACCAATTGAAAAATGTTACCCAAATTTAGTTCACTCAATGGAAAAGCAATAGGCCTATAGGATAGAGGTCTATAGATTGAGAATTGTATGGAATGTAAGATGGAGGAGTTTATAAACCTTAGGCAAGGTAATATGAGTGTGGAGGAGTATTCCTTGAAGTTTACCCTACTGTCTAAGTATGCTCCATCTTTGGTGTCCAGCCCTAAAAATGAGATGAGTAGGTTTGTTAACGGTGTATCCAACCTAGTTAAGGAAGAGTGCCATACGGTGATGCTCCATGATGAAATCAACATTTCTAGACTCTTGGTGTATGCTAAATCTATTGAGGAGTCTGAACTTAAGAGGAAGGATAGGGAGTTGAAGAGGTTTAGTCCCAATGAGCAAGGTCAACCTAGGTTCAAGAAGAGAGCTCCAAACCAAGATTCTTCAAGCACTCCTAAGGTCAACCAAGAGAGAGGTAGTGGACCTCCTTTTGTTAAACCTACTTGTCACAATTGTGGGAAGAAACATCATAGAAAATGTCTAGTCAGTACTAGTGGGTGCTATGGGTGTGGAAAAAGTGATCACCAAGTGAGAAGTTGTCCTTCTCTTACGGCTAGAGGAAGGGAGGCCAAACAAGCTACTGTTAATGGCCCGAATCTTGATGCTCCAAAGAGGAACCATTTCTATGCTCTGCAATCTAACTAAGACAAAGGAGCTAATCCGAATAAAGGTACCGGTAAGTGATAGTTCCTTTTTGGTTGTGAATGTCTTGTTGAGGTTCCTATGTTGTTTTAGGATAGCCTTAGTTGGGTTTTCTCCTAAGTGGGGGATAGTAAAATGAATAGTAAGGTTGTTGAGTGTTTTGAAATCCTTATCTCTTTCCTTCTATTCTTATTTAAGCTTGAGACCAAGAGTTCCTTGTAGCTTGTTTCATGCTTTGGAGTCGTGTGTGATATGTGTTTCCATGGTCTCCTTATGTTATGCATGTTCTTGATGAGTTTATGTTTGAATGAGAGAATGAGTTTTCATGATTTATGTTCCTCATGTTGATTGCATTTAGTATGAGTTTTCTATATGCTTCATGAGGTTAAATGTTGAACATGCCTAAATGTATTTTTATGAAGAAATTGCATAATGTGATTAATGATGTTGTCATGATCATGATGTGAGTTGGAGAAGGTAATTCCTCCAATGTAATAAGAAATGTGAAGTTATGTTGCATAATGAGTTTGTAGATGTATTTCCTACCTTCTTGTATTGCATTGAGCTTATTGATGTGGAGTTGATGTTTCCTCCTAGCTTTGTGCATTTGTTTATGATGTTGCATGCATGATGGGCTTCTAATCTTGAGTCGTTAACCCCTTAATGTGTTTTAAGTGTCATTAGAGGATGAATGTTTCTAAGTGGGGGATAATGTAACGACCCGTAAATCAAATAAGTGAAATTAGAGCCTAACTAGTGTGTCTTTAAGTTTGGTGTGAGGTTTGAAGTGGTTTAATGTTGTTCCGTGCCATGGTTGAGGGGTTTAGGGGTTAAACGTCAAGGTAAGACTCCCCAAGGACCACCCTAAGGGTCCTTGAGGAGGACCCTAAGCCTAACCCCCAAGACCCCTTGAAACCAACAAGCTGCCTAAGTTTTTTGTGAATCACGGAAGGGGACCACGCCTCGTAGACCAAACCACGACTCTTGGTCTTGATCCATAGGTCAAGGGCCACATTTTCAAGTTGCATCCCCATACCACGGACCAACAAGATGGTCCGTTAGTGGACTCACGGTCCGTGAGTCTAGGGCATGGTTTGCACCTGTGTAGCTGTCAAATATCTTGGCCTAGTGAAGGGTGAATTGGTAAATTCACCCTAAGTCTTGTTTGGTTAGGGGACGGTTCTAATTAGTTATTTATGGTATTTTAAAGGTTTTTAAAGTATTAAAACACATTTAGACCTCATTATTTGAAAACCCCAAATCAAAACTTACCCTCCCCTCCAAAAGTTATCTATCTAGAAACCTCCATTGGAGGTGAAGACTTCAAGCTCTCAAGGTCAAATCTTCAAGTTTTTCAAGGGATTTTGGTGGGATTTTTCTTAGAAAGGTATGGTGTTCTTCATCCTTGACTTATTATCTTTCAAGGAGCCAACTTCAAAGTGATTTCAAATCTTCAAAGTTTCCCCAAAAACCATAGTTTTCAATCTATGCATGGGTTCAATTCAAAACTATTTCTAAAGGAATTATTGTATTGAATTTTGACTGAATTGTGGATTTGAAGTTGAATTAACATGTTTTCTTCCTAGAACCCATATTTTCCCCCAAATTCATATGTTGTGATTTGAGATTGGGATTTGATTGATTATGAAATATGTGAATTATTTATGTGTACATGGATATAGAAAGTTGAAATTATGTTATTACTCTTTCCTAATTGTGTTGATTTAAGGTGTGTGGGTGAATATGATCCATGAACCATGAAGGGCAAGTTAAGATCAAAATACCTATTGAAGTGGAATTATGCTTGATCTATTGATCCACTTGAAAAGTGGAGGTGTTTATTTACAATGTATGATGATCATGTTTAGATTGTAATAGTGTTATGATTGAAAGTATATTCACTCATGAATGATGATGATTGGATGTGAAGGGTTCTGTAATATAATGTTGTATATGTTGGATTGGTAGGATTAGCCATCCTTTTCTTGTATAATTGAAGCTAATGAATGATGTAACTTGAATTGGTAGTCTTAGGCATCCTTTTCTTGTATGATGAATGTATATTGACTTATTGTCTTAATGTCTTGAATTGGTAGACCTAATGTTGGTAGACTTTCATGAATGAATTAATGAATGATGAAGTATTCTAGGCTAAAACTTGGATTGGTAGACCTAATGTTGGTGGCCTGTCACGAGGAGTCTAGGAACTAATGTGATGTTAAACCTTGAAACGGTAGGCCTAATGGTGGTGGCCCTTCTTGTGTGAAATGATGAAGCTAGAAACGGTAGACCTAATGGTGGTGACTCTCTCTAGGAAGTTCAATTAGCTATCTTTAAATGTACCTTGATATCGAAGACCTAATGGTGGTGACCTTTCATGTGTAATGTGCTTTGTAATGTGATATTAGTGGCACTCTCAAGTATAATGATGTAATGTGATTGAAATACTCTATGGGAATGTAGGCTAAGTACCGAGTGGATATGGTAAGTTGGAAATTCTCCCAATGTTAGGCTGAGGTTCCAATGAACATCTTCCTATCCCATAACTATGTGCCCACATAGGATATTAGCTAGTGGATTCCATCCAAGCTAATGTTACCGGTCTTCCTTAGGCAAGAAGACCACCTTTTTACGGTGTGGGGTTACATGACATCGGATTCCATGTCTAGTTCACATGGTCTATGTCAGTTAAACCCTTATTCCAATCAAGTGAGATGTCCATTATGATTTCGTGAGGAGTTCTATGAAGTGTGGGTGGTAATATGGGATGCCATCCATGCATTTCATGAGAAGGCTTTGAGAGGGTCATAGTGAGTTGTCTAAGTCTTAATGGCTATTGTATTAAAGTCCTCTAAATGATATTGTTGAAGAATGCTAACTCTTAAATATCTAAATGTAAATGATGCATATTATACTTAGATTGTATTATGAGTTACTTATTTGTTATGACCTATTGTATATGAATGTGCCTTGCCTATGGTGATTTCAAAGGAGTACTTGGTGTGAGTAGTATTATGGGATGCTACTTGCATATTGCACAAGCATGACTTAGAGTTGTCTTAGCTAATAGTCCTTATGTGATGATATGACTTATGTAATGTTTATGTCTTGTGTATGAGTTTTGCGTAAAGATGGAAAGGTTGAATGGTAAGTTCACTTTTGGTGATCTAAAGGTTGTACTTTAGTGTCGATGGTGGTATGGGACGCTATCCATACGTTGCACAAGGTATAGCTTGAGGGTTACTTGAGGTGAAAGTTTAATGTGAAAGTAAGGGTTTATATATGATTATGTTCTAATGTGGTTAAATGACTAGTATATATTTGTTATGTCTTATATTATGCCTCTTATGCTTATGTTCATGAAGGTTTTATCAAAATGGCATAGATCATGACTTTCAAATAAAATGTCCGTTTTAAGCACATTTTTGCATGGCTATCATACTTAGTACTTAATTTGTTCTAACCCCATTCTTCTTCATGTTTTTACTACAAGTGTAGGTTCCGGCAAGTTATTGCTTCTCTCTAGTGCAAGTGCTTGGATTGATATTCTTCCAAGATCAAGTGGTATGTCCTCATAGATCGAGGACAAATACGTTTAGAAGTTTCTTTTACTTCATGTAATAGAAAATTTAGTCCTTCCGATTGTAAAGGGCCATGTCCTGACATTAGTTTTTGATTCATTGTTTAGATGGTCGTGTGAGACTTCGACTTCTGCTGTGTTTTTAAATGAATCTTTTGGATTTTTTTGGATTTAAATATATTTTATATTCCGCACTATTTCTATGTCAAATGCAATAAAATGCTATGAGGCTTGTATGAGACCCCTTCGGGCTCAAGTACATCGTGTTGCATCTAGGGGTTAGCCTTGGGTCATGACAACTAGGCTTTTCTAATGATCCTAAGAATAAGGATGAGAGGTTGTCTACTCCTAGGACACAAGGGAAAAGTAATGAGTCCTTATGGCCCACTTGTACTAGGTGTGGTAAGAGGCATGAGGGTAGGTGTTTGGCCGGTAGAGAAGATTGCTATAGTAGCGGTAAGAGTGGCCACATGAAGAAAGATTGCCCAGAGGCAAAGGCTACAATAAATGAGGGTAAGTGAGTTTCCTCTAGTGATGGGGATGTGGAACCTCAAAAGAAGAATAGGTTTTATGCTCTCCAATCTAGAGAAGATCAAGAGTGATCTCCTCATATCCCTTCCAATATGTGTTTCATGCTTTAGTAAATTTGTGGATTTCTTGTCTTTTGTGACTTGTTATGATGGTCTTGAAGTTGTCTATTGTATGAATAATACCTCATTATTGCTTTAGGTTATGAATTGTGTTTATAAGAGTTTGTGTAGGCTTACTCGCAAGGGGGAGATAGTGTGCCTATCTGATAAGGACATTATGTGATTGTTTGTTGCCATGATTTCCTTATATGCATTGTTTTCTTCATGTTGTAGTGCATTGAGTAGAGTTGCATATAGACTTCATGTGATGATTATATGAGCATGCTTTAGTTTGGAGTTGAAAGATTCCTCCTTAAATAAATAACATTTGTGAGTAAGTTGCATTTATGCTCCATGAATGTATGTTGAGCATGTTTTAGCTAGGAGATATTAGTTCCTCCTTGAAAAGGAATAGATATAGAATTTCTTGGATTTTGGGTTGTTAGATGTAGTTCCTACTCCCTTGTGTTGCATTAAGTATGTTTAGCTTGGAGTTGAAGTTTTCCTCCTTGGTTGAGTGCATTTAGATGTATTGCATGCATGATGGGCTGCTAGTCTAGAGTCTTTTCTTGTAAGAAGTGTTTAGAATTGTCATTTGGGGACGAATGTTCCCAAGAGGGAGATATTGTCATGCCCCGGAAACTAGTAGACCAAACTAGAGCCTCTAGCTAGAGTGGTTCTAAGGTTTGATGTATGTGAATTAGAGTCATGGACGAGACTTCCTGTGCATAGAATGAGGGGTTTAATGGTGGAATGTCAAGGTACGTCTTACATCCCGTGATCTTGTAGACTAACCTAGGACTTAGTATGTTGTGTTGTCAAGCCTAGGAAGCTGGCAAGGGCATAAGCGATCAAGGAAGAGTGAAGGACAACTTGTTCTTCTTTGGGCCTTGTTGGTGATTGGGCAGCATGATCACCCAAGTGACTTGGTGATGCGCTAAAGTGCACCTGGGGTCGCCTAGTAGGCTGTCCCCTTGGCCTATGTTCTTGAAATTTGTGAGAGCTAAGTCAGAGCTTGCCGGTTGGATTGGCTATTCACCCAATAGACCCCTCCATCGCCTAATGAGCTGCCCTTTTAGGCGCCTACTAGAAATTTAGGCAAGCCAAGTGGGGCAAAGGGTGAGGTAAGTCATGAAAACTAGTAAGTTTTGGGTTGAATCTTTAAGGGTCCTTAGTTCTTTTCCAAAGTTGACCCTACATTATTTTATTCCCTTTCTAGCAAGTATTTAGCTCATTAGACCTAAGTTTCCCTCAATTAAGTCATCCTCTCTAGAATCCAAAGAAAACACAACTTCATCCCCTCCAAAGAATATTTCTCACTAGAAACCACAATTGAAGAAGACGCTAGAACTTCAAGATAAGGTCAAGAATAAAGGTTCCATTGCTAAAGGCTTGTGTAGGTCTTTGATTAAAGTTATGTTTAGCTTTTCATCTATGGGTTCTTCCACCCATAGAGTCCCCTAGATTTTCCCCTAATTTGTGAAGAAGAACCCCAACCTAAGCTAGGGTTACTTCCAAAGTGTGAATTTTAGATGGGTATGATTCCAATTGGTTGGATAATACTTATATATGATTAATTTAGTGTTGATTCATGATATTATGAAGAATTTATGTGAATTCCATGATTAACCCTAGATATCAAAGTATGTGGGTTTATGCCTTTCGAATAATGAGCCAAACGACCTATAGATTCCATCTTCATACTAACATGCATAAAAATTTAAGCTTAAAAAGTAAACACGTACTTGGGACAGATCTGTAAGATTCGTCCTTATCATAATACTCAATATTTACTTAGTTTTTGGCCGAAAAAGAAAGAAGCGAAGGGAGGTGCTGTTCTCGAAGCTGCTGGTCACTGGAGTTGCTGGAACTGCTTGGTGTTGTTGTCGCCGAAGTTGCTGGTGGTTGGTTCGTTGCCACTGCTGCTGTTGTTTCACCAGCAACGGCTGCCTAGTGGCTCGCTGATTGCTGGTTACTACTGCTCCTCGCTGGACTGCTGTCTTCGCGGTGGCTCTCTGCTTGGAGCTACAACACTGCTGGGAAAGAGGAGAGGAGATGGGAAAAGAGAAGAAGAAAACTAGGGGAGGAGCTAGAGGAGGCTGCCACCGGACAGCATGGTGGCCAGCCTCATCGGTGAAAAATTGAGGCAGATAGCGTATGGAGGAGAAGCGATAGAGTCAAGGAGAAACAAGAAGAGATTAAAAAAAAATTCTTTTAGGGTTTGCGTGTATTTTGATTAAAATAAAATAGGAAAGAGATGAAATCGAATCTGGACCTTTGGATTGATTCGGATGAAGGATTAGGATTGATCTTAGGCTCTAACTAAAGGATGGATGGTTGAGATTAATTGGAATTGGAAGTCTGAAAATTGGAATAGAAATGGCTAGAGTTAAAAAAATGAAAATTTGAATTGGAGTGGCTAGAATTGAAATTAATTAGAATAGAATAGGCAAATATTTAAATGATGGAGGAAAACTAAGAAAATGCTATTCGATTAATAAAATAACACATATGTTATATAATTTCCATACAAACTAACATACTTAAATTTTAAAATATTTTATCAAGATAATTATTTCGAGTTTAACTATCCATAAATATAATTTAATAAAATAATTTGATGATAATTACAATAATTTTTAAAATCATGCATACTAAAATATGTAATTTTAAGACAAAATTGATTAAAACTTTAAACTCAAAATATGTTTTAAAATACGTATTTAATCGAATAGTATTCCTAAAAATCGATCAAATTGGGTGTCAACAGACACGCTGAGTGGTCACTTACCTCATCGAGTTTTACAGGACCCTCAGTTGATGTGGGGATCTAAATGGCGGACAAGATCGAGATCGCCGACTTGATCAGTGAATCGCCATAATTTCTTGGGTTCATCGAGTTTTACGAACTCTACCTTAAAGTTGTCTTGAGTCTAACGAAGGTCTAGGTCAGGGTCGCCGACCTCTTTGACATTTTGCCGACTTCACTTTAACTTGCCAATCTGTACTTTTCAAATATTTCCCACACTTTAACCTGCACAATCAACACATCATTATTCTAAAGAAAAGTTTAAAGCGATTTGCCTCCCAAGAAACGCCTTATTTAACATCGCGACACAACTTTTCCACTTATTTTTTATTTGTGGGGGTAGAGACGAGACAATACATGGCCCATTTGGGTCTCTCGTAGCTGAACATATATGAATTGGGAAGCATTTATTTCATTCAGCAGTAAGACATTCTCCTTTATTTCATTCAACCTCTTGTCATGATTTCTGACTTTGTGGAGGATGAGTGAGAGTGTGTCCTCTATTTGTCCAACCTCATTCGCATTGGGCTTTGTACGCTCATAAGGGGGAATGTACCGATCTTTCCTTTTATCATGTGTTTCCAATTCCATGATCTTCTTGAAAACTAGATCCAGCTGAGTCAACAGTGTGGCAAAAATATGGTCTTTCTCAATCTCCTTGTTGGTCATGGCCATGTGATCAAGAAGTTGGGCTGCTATTGCATAGGGTAGTCGTGAGAGGCCCCCTAGAATATTTGGTCAGCCATTCTTTTGTTTTTCGGCCCAAGACTTTTGTAGAAATAGTCCAATAGCACGCTTTTTGAGATTCCATGAGCTGGGCATTGCAAGAAGAGTGTCTTACATCTCAGCCACAACTCATGGATGGACTCTCCCTCCAATTGTCTAAAACTTAGGATGTTATCCCTAATAGACATCATCCTCAAAAGAAAGAAGGTCCATTTGGTCACCATTGCTACAAGACATGTTCCAATTTCCTACTCAAACCAGCGACACAAAAAATAAAACTAAAAATTAAGTTAGTGGAACTACAACTAACAAGAACAAAATCCAACTTAACTAGAAATTTTCAACTAACACCACTCCCCGATAGCGGCGCTATTTTGACTTGAGGTATCTGGGTGCTTTATCCAGTACTAAGTGATCACGATCGTTTAATAGTAAAATAACCCAACTAGTGAGTTGGGGTCGAGTCCCAAGGGACCGATTCGTAATTGAGAATCAATAGAAAAGCAAAAATGAGTTCAAGTCAATCGTAGCTATAGACATTTACAAGTAAAAACATGATAAATTAAAGGGTGACACAAGTGTTAATTATCAAAGGGGGTTTTGTAGTCAATAAGCAACTAAAACAACAACTAAAAACGAAAATAAAAGTATGGAGACGGGATTCTTGGGATGTAATAGAATTATGGGCTAAAATAAACAATCGGGTAAATGATATTGATAGTAACTCGCTGTAAATTGGTAAATAAGCTAGACTTTAGTGGGGCTAAATTTTCTCTCGAATAATTTACCCCAAATCAAAATCAATTTCTCTCGAACACAAATAAGCGACAATGAAGCACAACATTCGCCTTAGTCTATTCAATCTCTCAAGCTGAATGTATGGGAGAGGGTTTAGGATTCACTCTCTCGAGCTGAACCCACCACAACCCAATAACCAAAGACTATCAATTCAGTAGTTTTGGTTGTAAAACCTCTCTCGAGCAAGTAAAAACCACGAAGATAAAATTGTATTTTCAACTACAACCCCATTAAATTCAAACACAACTACTGAACGATATCACCTTTAAACAACATATTAACTATCAATTAGCAACACCCAACAGTAAATTCAACCCATATTCACATATTCACACCCTAAGAATTGGGGTTTTAGCTAGACATAGTAAAGAGATAGAAATCGATACCGAAAAGTGTTTCCATCCAATGGGTATGATAGATATTATCTTTACACGCGTCTAGGATGAAGAATCTTCAGTACCCACTTGCAATTGCTTAGAAAATGGAAACCTTCAAATCTTCAAAGTTAAGGAACAAAGTCTCCAAAACTCTAAGTTCTAAAAAGTGAAAATAAAATTTGATACTAGTTGCATACAAAATCTGATATAAAATCTCCTAAAAAATCTGATACTAATCTAGAAATTTAAACAAGTATTTATGGTTGTCAAAAATTGGGTTGTGAAGGACCACTCGGCACAGTTAGTTGGGGTCGCTGATCCACTCGACGATCTCCCCTTTGGTCTGGTTCATCACCTTTTTGCATTGGCCTTCAGTAAATTCTAGTGAAGTAACTTTGGGCGATGGGGTACTGCATCACGAAATCATTCGGTGACTTGTTGACTGCTCTTTCATCTCGTCGACATGATTTTCTCCTTTAGAGCTTCGCACAGTGGAACATTAGGCGATACCATAGCCATTCGGTGACTCGCCTAATGGTTTAGACGATCATCAGGCTGTCTTTTCTTCATTCTTTTTAGCTACCTTGTTCCTTTCTGCCCAATAGTGTCCATGCTTAGTCTCTAACTCCAAATACCTAAAACTCAAGGATTTTCATCAGTTATTGAGACAAAAATATGCATTTGCGGACACTAAATCTATCAAAATAAATCCCTAAAAGAGTCCAAATCGTGGACTCATCATACACATAGACAATTCACATACTGTATAATCAATCAAATTCCAATCTGAAATCACAACTTAGGAATTTGGGCGACAACATGGGTTTTAGGAAAAAAACATATTAATTCAATTTTTAAATGCACAATTCATTCACAATTCAATGCAATAATTCCTTTAGAAATTGTTTTGAATCGAACCCATGATAGATTGAAAACTAGGGTTTTTGAGGAAGTTTTTGAAGATTTGAAATCACTTCGAAGTTGGCTCCTTGAAAGATAATATGTCAAGGATGAAGACAACTATACCTTTTTAAGAAGAATCCCTTGAAAAACTTGAAGATTTGACCTTCATAGCTTGAAGTCTTGACCTCTAATGGAGGTTTCTAGAGAGAGAACTTTTGAAGGGGAGAAGAGGTTTTTGATTTGGGGTTTTGAAATAATGAGGTCTAAATGTGTTTTTAATACTTTAGAAACCTTTAAAATACCATAAATAACTAAATAGAACCGTCCCACAACCAAACAAGACTTAGGGTGAATTTACCAGTTCACCCTCCACTAGGCCGAGAAATTTGACTGGCACATAGGTGCAAACCACGGCTATGACTCACGGAGCGTGAGTCCAGTAACGGACCATCCTGTTGGTCCGTGGTCTGGGTCTGTAACTTGCAAATGTGGACCTTGACCTGCGGATCAAAACCATGAGTCGTGGTTTGGTATACGGGGTGTGGTCCCCTTCCGTAGTTGACCAAAAACTTGGGAAACTTGTTGGATTCGATGGGTCTTGAGGGTTAGGCTTAGGGTCCTCCTTAAGGACCCTTTGGCTGGTCCTTAGGGAATTGAACCTTGATGTTTAAACCCTAAATCCCTCAACCATGGCTCAGAACAACATTAAACCACTTCAAACCTCAGACCAAACTTAAAGACACACTAGTTAGGCTCTAGTTTCACTTATTAGATTTACGGGTTGTTACACTTGTCCGAAAAACTTTTGTCGAATCCTAGAACGACCATGTCCATTGGACCCATCATGAAATGACTTATCACCATCCATCCTAGACCTCTTTTTCTCCCTAGATTTCTCTTCCTTGAGTTTTTCTTCTTCTATTTGTTTGGCATGAATCATGAGGCGTGAGATATCCATATTATCAACAAGCATTGTCGTACGACATTCTTTGGCTACCATGTCAAACACACCCAAGAAAAACTTATTCATTTTATCCCTCTGATTTGGCACTATGGATTGAGCATACTTAGACAAAAGAGTAAATTTCAAGGCATACTCCTTGACACTGATGTTACCTTGCTTAAGATTGATGAACTCTTCCATCTTAGCCTCCCTCAACTTTCGAGGAAAGAACCTATCAAGAAAGGCTAGTTTGAAGACTTCCCACTCTATTGGGCCCGCTCCTACTGGCCTAGCATCTTTCCATTGCTCATACCATGTTTGGCCAACATCTTTTAATTAGTAAGCGGCTAGCTCTACTTTCTCTATAAAAGTCACACCCATGATCGCAAGTATCTTATGAACCTTTTCTATGAACCCATTAGGATCCTCTTCCACCTTGGAGCCACTAAACTCTGGAGGATTCATCTTAGAAAACTCCCTTACCCTAGAAAAACCCATCAACCTTATTGGGTTTTCTGGAGCCACCACTTCTCTATTGTCTTGCACCATCAAGGCTTGAGCCACCAATTGCATAGAAGCCCTAAACTCCACAGGAGTGACATTCTCATTTGGAGGGTCGTTTGGAGCTTGAGGAGGAGCTTGGTTTGGAACTTGGGGAGGAACCTCTTGTTCTCTATTGTCTTTATCATCCCTCCTAGCATTAGCCCTCGTTTTAGCCCTACCCTGAAAAAACCATAGGGCACGGATTAGAAGAAGGGCCTAGCAAAGCCAAACTCTATGGGATGAGTAAGAGAAAGAAGAAGTAAGATTTCTTAAACATCCAATAGCCTCATATTCATAAATGTGGCGCGCTTAACATTTATGAACAAGACCCTACTAGATGTGGTTTGAGACAATCCTAGAACTATTATAAACCTTGTGCTCTAATTACCACATTTGTCATGACCCAGGGGTACCCCCTAGACGTAACATGGCGTACTTGACCCCGAAGGTTCTCATACAAGCCCTTAGCATAATCATAACATAAGATACTAGAAAAGTTTGGAAAATTTAAAATTTCTTTAAAATCATACAATCCAAAACATTTTAATAAGCAAGCGGAAGTCTTTACTAACACTTTGTCTCAAACCATCTATTAAACTCTTGAATAAAAGACTTGGGACGAAGCCCATACCATGTTTAAAACATAAGGAAATGACATAAAGGAATAATGGGTCTGTCTTTGAAGCTATGAGGACTCACTAAAATCTTCAACTCTTCTTGCTGCTTAGAAACCTAGCCTTTTAAGGAACTCAATCTATGAAACCCTACATTTGATTAGAATGTAGGCAATATGTGTTAGTACAAAATGTACCACGTATGAAATCTAGCACAACATCATAAGAGCATCTCATAATGGTTAGTCAACATAAGACATAAGCATAAAAGAAAATAATATAATCGTAGCATAATGTCCAACATAAGCATCATATCATCACATGTCAACAAAAGACATAGTTAATGAGCATAGGAGATAAATCATATTCATGGCACAGTCTCTACTTAGACTTTTCCTATTTACATACTTCAACCTTAGTCTTTCATATTACAAAAGAAGTACTTCACAAGCCACCTCAAAGCATACTTGTGCAAGGCAAGGCTAGCATCCCATAATACCATCCAAGCTAAGTACCTAATTTTGGCCATTCTTGGGCATAGTCCACATTCATAGTCAAAACCTAGGTTTTCATGTCATAAGAGCACTTATACTCCTAAGTAACCTCAAGGCACACTTGTGCAATGCATGAGTAGAATCCCATAATACCACTCACACTAAGCATATCTTGATATCACTCTACACATGCTTACTAATCATAGGTGTCATTATTGAACTACTTCATAAAGACAAGGAACTATCATCTTGAGTCAATCATATCATGGAAGGCAACTATAGCAACAACACGAGCTAAGCGTACATCACATAATAGGACACTTCATAAGTAGCTTCAAGTCATACTTGTGCCATGTATAAACGGCATCCCATACTACCACTCACACTAAGTACTTCTTTAGGAAAGCTTACTCAATGCTTACTATTTATCATTCTATTCTATCAAAGAATAACATAGTACTAGGCTAGCCCTAACTACCATATATTCAATATGATTCAAGATACCCTTAGGGGAGTATGAACCCTCAACCCTAAGCTATCCATAGGAGAGTATGAATCCTTAATCCTAAGCTATCCTTAGGAGAGTATGAATCCTCAATGCTAAGCTACCATGAAATGATCTTGGCCTAACCAAATCAAGCTACCACGAAAGAATCCTTGCAATACTAGTTCAAGATACCCTTAGAAGAGTATAGGTCCTCAATCCCAAGCTACCATGAGAACTTCTAATTCATGCTACATAAGCAAGCTATACATGAAGGGGCCATATATCACAACTTCAAGCTATTCTATTTTGACATGCTTTGATTTATTTTAGGTGATTAACCTTTCGTTCTAGAATCATTCTATGTGAGAAGACCTTTCACAGTGTACATACATGCATTCATTTAGAACAAGATAGGTCTTGTAGGTAAAATCCTTCCACAACAACTCTAACCTCTAGTGTATCATTTATATGCAAGCTACTCATCATATTAAACTTATTCTATAAGCCCTAGTGATCAACATTATGAATTGAAGCCCTACTATCAAGCTTTACTCTACAATCATCTTACTAGACTAGATCACAAGACATATTAGTCAGAAGCCTTAATCATAGGCATTTCTATGCATAATTCACCATAAAGTCCCAAATTCTATCATTACTTTTCATGGCCTATCATACATTCATAATTATAGTTCAATTCATGCTTTCATATTCTTATTCTTGACTATGTTCTATACATGATAACAATTCTAAAGAATATATCAAGAATCATCAATTTCTCATCAAAAGGCATAAACCCACATACTTT
Source organism: Solanum commersonii (assembly GCA_029007595.1). Classification (NCBI taxonomy): domain Eukaryota; kingdom Viridiplantae; phylum Streptophyta; class Magnoliopsida; order Solanales; family Solanaceae; genus Solanum; species Solanum commersonii. The sequence continues at coordinate 1,638,113 of JAJTWQ010000010.1, read as the reverse complement.
GATTTTTACGGTTAATCATGGAATTCAAATAAATTCTTCATAATATCATGAATAAACACTATATTAATCGTATATAAGTATTATCCAACCAATTGGAATCATACCCATCTAAAACCCACACTTTGGAAGTAACCCTAGCTTAGGTTGGGGTTCTTCTCCACAAATTAGGGGAAATTCTAGGGGACTCTATGGGTGGAAGAACCCATAGATGAAAACATAAACATATCTATAATAAAATCCCTACACAATCCTTTAGCAATGGAGCCTTTGTTCTTGACCTTAGCTTCAAGTTCTAGCTTCTTCTTCAATGGAGGTTTCTAGAGAGAGAAATATTCTTTGGAGGGAATGAACTTGGGTTTTCTTTAGATTCTAGGGAGAATGAATTAATTGAGGAAAACTTAGGGTCTAATGAGCTTATATACTTTCTAGGAAGAGAATAAAATAATGTAGAGTAAACATTGGAAAAGAACTAAGGACCCTTAAAGTTTCAACCCAAAACTTACTAGTCTTCACGACTTACCTCGCCTTTTGCACCCCTTGGCTCGCCAAGGGTACTAAGCGACACTTCTAATGGGCCCTTGGCTTGCCTAAATTTCCAGTAGGCGCTCTAAAAGGGCAGGTCACTAGGCGATGGATGGGTCCATTGGGCGAATTGCCAATCCAACCGACGAGCCCCAACTTAGCTCACACAAATTTCCAGAACCTAGGCTAAGGGGATAGCCCACTAGGCGACCCCAAGTGCACTTTGGGGCATAACCAAGTCACTTGGGCGATCATGCTACCCAATCGCCAACAAGACCCAAAGAAGAACAAGGTCTCCTTCACTCTTCCTTGATAGCTTAGGCACTAACTGAATAAGAACAAGGGAGGATTATATCGACACGAGCATCTAACAATCAATAATACTGGCTTCGTGTATAACAATGATAACAAACCATTACATTGCTCCTAAGGTTTAAGAAAACATTCCGAAAGAAGGGAGTAGCTTTAACATACCTTTTTCGCAAAATTCACACAGCCTAATGACTTTTAATCATAACCCCCTCTATACTACATCAACGAAGGACCATAATTAATACACAAAAATAGAAGATACCACGATTATCAGATAAAAGATATGTATTTCCATTGCAAATGCTTATCAAAGCTAGAGTCGATAAAAGAAGGGTCTTACCTTGATCTTAAGTTCGTAATACACCTGAAAATCTTAAAATAGGCCAAACCCTTGGTGTCCTAACACCAAAGTACGATATACTACAAAATCGATGAAACCAATTATACTATGATGACGAGCTCAATGCATAGAACAACTTTCATCAAGGACTTAAGTCGAGAGAATCTATAATTTGGTTGATCCTACAAGTGGGTTTTCTAAGTTTTCTGATTCTTCACTAAGAAGAATTAAGAAAAATCGAAGAAGATGAAATATAAAAAGTTCCACCGACCCAGGGCCCCACCTAACGTCCCTGCTTGTGCAGTCTAGCAAAAACATGAATATCTCTCTATTCTAAAGTCGGATGAATAAATTGTTTGATCTGTTGGAAACTAGACTGGAAGACCTTTGATTTAATAGGTCGTGGGACCCATAAATCTTTATCGATCAGGAGAAAATCTCTGAGACATTTGACCCAAATTTTAAAGAAATCTTTAAAAGGAATGTACGATAACTTTTGCCAACTTTTATTTTGCCACTTACCTAACTTAAAAATTTGAGATAAAACCCTTGAACACTTAAAATATGCCATACCACATTATTCTTAATTTATTACCCACCCTCGTTATTTTTCCATGGAGATACGAGTTAATTTAGATGTTTCAAAAAGTTTGAGTGTTACATCCTTCTCCCCTTAGAAACATTCGTCCTCAAATGAAAAATATTAGTCACACAGTTAAGTCCTTAGGAGTTGCCAAAATGTAAGTAATGTATCCTTTGTAAATGTTACTATCCATGAACCTGAAATGCAGTAATTTTAACCTAGGCATCTCACAGGTTGACATAAATAGCTAAGCACTATAGCTCTGCAATAATAGTGTGACCAAAAATACAACGACAACAACAATAATAATAAGCAATAATATAAAAAAATCAAATAGGTATCTTACCTTACTGCACTAATATAAACTGATATGCCATCACCCTGAGTTATAAAACAAGTGAGGATATTTGGACCTCATGACATCCTCAACTTCCCAGGTCACCTCTTCTCTATTCTTGTTTCTCCACAATACTTTAACCGAAGCCACCTCTTTGGTCTTCAATTTATGGACATGCCCATCTAATATGGCAACTAGAGTTTCCTCGTATGACAACACCTCTGTGATCTGAACATCCTCAACTAGGGCAACCCGAGAAGGGTCTCCTACGCACTTCTATAATATTGATAAATGGAAAACAGGAAGAACAAATTCTAGCCCCAAAGGCAATTCTAACTCATAAGCAACTCGTCCTACCCTCCGAAGGATTTGGTATGGCACAATGAATCTTAGACTAAACTTGCCTTTTTTTCCAAATCTTATAACACCCTTCATAGGCGAGACTTTTAAGAATACCTAGTCATCAACAGAAAACTCTATGTCCCTTCGTCGTACATCTGAGTATAACTTCTATCGGCTTTGAGCTGTTAGCAAACTCTCTCGAATGAGCTTAACCAACTCCACTGTTTGTTGTACTAAGTTGGATCCAATCAACCCTGACTCACTTACCTAGAACCATCCAATAGGGGATCTACATTTTCACCCATACAAAGCCTCATAAGGTACCATCCCAATACTAGAATGATAACTATTATTGTATGCGAACTCAAAAAAGGCTGGTGGTCATCCCAACTTTCCTTGAATCTAGCGCGCAAGCCCGTAACATATCTTGGAAAGTCAAAATTGTGTGCTCTGCCTGTCCATCTGTCTGAGTGTTAAATGTTGTACTAAGATTAACATATGTCCTCAGTCTTTTCTTGAAGGACATCCAGAAGTAGGTGGTAATTTGTGTTCCTCTATCATAGATAATAGATATTAGACACCATGTAGCCTATCAATCTCTCTAATATAGAGCCCTGCATAGTCTTCGGACGTAAAAGTAGCCCTTACTGCTAAGAAGTGGGCTAATTTTGTTACTTTATCAAGAATTACCCAAATAGAGTCAAACTTGTGATGCGATCGAGGTAACCCTGTAATAAAATCCATATTAATTGCTTCCCACTTCCAGAAAGGAATGGCTATCTCGTGAACTAGCCCAGTGGGCTTTTGGTGCTCAACCTTCAACTGTTGGCAGTTAAGACACTGTGCCACAAACTCAGCAACATCCTTCTTCATCCCTTGCCACCAATAGATCTAGTTAATATCATGGTACATCTTCATTGAACCAGGGTAAATAGAATAATGGGAATAATGTTCCTATTCCATAATCCGATATCGAAGCCCTGCAACATTCGAAACACACAATTCACTACTATATCTGAGGACTCCTTCTCCTGCCATATCAAATGCTAAAGACTGCTGATCCTAAGCCTTTTATCTGAGCTTTTCTAAGTTAGGATCCTCTTGTTGCTGTGCTTTTACTTCTACAACTAAAGATAATACGTCTGGGTCCTGAATTGTTACCCATTATCGTCTGCCTCTAACAATTTGATCCCCAAGCTAGCTAACTGATGAAGCTCTCGTGCTAGCTCACACTTCTCAACACCTAATTAGGATAAACTACCCATAGCTTTTCGACTAAGGGCATCGGCTATTATATTCTCCTTTCCTAGATGATATAAAATATCCATATCGGAGTCTTTCAATAACTCAAGTTATCAGCACTGTCGTAAATTTAACTCCTTTTGTCTAAAGATATATTAAAGGCTTTTATGATCTGTGAAGATGTCAACATGAACGCCATAAAAATACTGTCTCCAGATCTTTAATGCATGCACAAATGCAGCCAACTCTAAATCATGGGTCAGATAGTTCTTCTCATGCTTCCTCAACTTCCTTGAAGCATATGCGATAATTTTACCATGTTGCATTATCCCAAACCAACACCCGAGGTATCAAAGTACACCACATAGCCTTATGAACCCTTTGGCAATGCTAAAACTCATGCTGATGTCAACCTGTCCTTCAACTCCTAGAAACTATGCTCACAAGCATCAGTCCACTAAAAATTAGTTTTTGTTTGAGTCAACTTCGTTAATGGGGCTAAAAGTGAAGAAAACCTCTCTGCAAATCTTCTGTAGTACCCAACTAACCCTAGTCGGAGTCATGGGTCTGGGCCAAGTCTTTACGGCATCAATCTTTTGTGTATCAACCATAATGCCTGCATCTGATACAATGTGGCCTAAGCAAGCGACAGAGTCCAGCCAGGACTCACAATGAGAAAACCTTGCATAAAGTTCTCGGTCTCAAAGAACCTGAAGGACTGCTCGCAGATCATTTGCATGCTCAGCTTTTGAACGTGAATACACCAAAATAACATCAATAAATACAATTACAAACAAGTCTATATATGGCCTGAATATACTATTCATCAGGTTCATGAACATTGTTAGGGTATTACTTAATCCAAAAGATATTACCAAGAACTCAAAGAGTCCATATCTGGTTCTAAAAATTGTCTTTGGAGCGTCTTTCTCCCGAACTAGTATCTGGTGGTACCCTAATCTTAAATCAATCTTTACGAAGCACTAAACACGTTGGAATTGATCAAAAAAGTCAGCGATCCTCAAAAGGGGATACTTATTCTTTATAGTCGCCTTATTCACCTATTGGTAATCGATAAACATTCTTAGTGTGCCATCTTTCTTCCTCAGGAATAACACTGGAGCACCCCATGGTAAAGCACTAGTCCTGATAAAACCTTTATCCAGCAAGTCTTTCAGTTGATCCTTCAACTCCTTTAGCTCAACATGAGCCATTCTATAAGGAGGGATAGATATGGGTTGTGTACTAGGTAGTATATTGATAACAAAATCAATTTCCCATTCTGGACGAATACCAGGGAGCTCCTTTGGAAATACATCAAGAAACTTATTAACAACAAGAATAGAATGAAGAGTTGGTGGTTCTGTATCTAAATTATGAACACAAACAAGATGATAAATACAACCCTTAGTAATCATCCTCCTTGCCTTAAGATAGGAAATAAACCTACCTTTCGACATTGCTGTATTGCCTTTTTATTCCCAAACTACCTCTCCTGGAAAGTGGAATCTAACAATCTTTGTCTGGCACTCAATATTAGCATAACAAGAACTAGTCCATACACATAATGACATAGAAATCGATCATCTCTAACTCTACCAAGTCTACAGAGGTCTGACGGTCGATAATTTCTATTGTGCAACCTGGATAGACTTTCCTTGCAATAATAGACTCACCAATTGGTATAGATATAATAAAGGGTCGATCTAATGACTCTGATAGTATACATAACTTCCAAATAGTAAATGAAGTAACATAGGACAGAGTAGATCCAGGATTTATCAAAGCACAAACACAATAGGAGCAAACAATCAATGCACATGCCACAATATCTGGTGATGGCTCTGAGTCATGTCGGACATCAAGTGAATATGTACGGTTCTAGCTACTACTAGAACTAGATGCTCCCTCTCTGCCTCCGCCTCTGCCTCTATATGTTGTAGTCTGAGGTCCACGCCCTGTAGAGTGTGCTGATAAGGAGGAACCTACTACTGATTTGGTCGACTGACCTATACCATCCTGACCTATGGTCGGGCAGTTCCTCCACCCATGGCCTTCTTGCCTACAAGAATAACAACCTGTGGAACCATGCATGCACCTCCCAAAATGCATCTTTCGCAAGTAGTGCAACGTGGTAGAGGCGTCATAGCCTAGCCCCAACCCCTCTATTGTTAAGAGCCTGATGCTCGTAAACCCTCACTTGGGCCTGAGTGTCCCTGACGATCAAATTAACAACCCTGGAATTGCTTAGCTGGAAGTCTATGTGGCCTAATGGAGTATCGGGGTTTGGGACCACCCTGTAAATCACCCTGGAAGTCTAGGTGGCCTAGTAGATGTCAGCGATCCTCTATTCCTTATGCAAAAGCCTGAATTTGTGAGATATCCATTTTATAATTTAGTGCTGCTGTAGAACAAGCATCGATATAGTCTGAGTCAAGTCCTCCAAAAAATCTACGCACTTGGTCATGCATTGTATCAATAAATGCACGTGCAAATCTAGCCAATGAGTCAAATCTCAGCCCGTACTCTCAGACACTCATGCTGCCCTGTCTGAGGTTCAGAAACTGGTCCACCCAATCATCCCTAATCTCTCGATTCTAATAGTGATCTATGAAAGCTTATTTGAATCTATCCAAAGTGGGTAGAGCTATATCTTTTACCCTAGATATCTCCCAACTTTCGTATCACAATACAACAATATCGCATAATCGAAATTCTACCAACTCAACTAACTAAGTCGTTAAGGCATGCATGACTCTGAAGATCCTATGAAGCTGATTAACAAGGTGTTGAGGATCCTCTCTGCGATCTGTCCCTGTAAACTGTAGAGGATTCAAGGCAAGAAATTAACAAAATCTTGAACCTCCGGGCCCTTCAAAACATCCAGCAACATCTGGCGCAACTAGTTGGGGCTATGCAGCTACTAACTTTGCTAACATACATATTGCACTTCTGAAAGCTTGATCAAATGGAATAGGAGGAACTAGATATGGTACTACTAGTGGAGACGAGGGTCCTGTAACCCTCAGAGGCTTCTGAAGGGACGAAAAAGTTATAGGGGGCTGAGAAGATGTCTCCCTTTGGTCTCACAATAGGCTACCTCTACCTATGGTACCTTGCTGGTACCCTCGCTTGCAGTTGTATCTAGACCCTAGCTAGCTATGGTCTATTTGGTGTCAGTCATCTCTATCTGCATACAAATATCAATTATAATCCAGAAACCTCAACCCTTAAGACGTCGCTCTATAGCAAAAGGTGAGCAAATGAAGGATAGTCATTCCAACATGCCCAATAGCTTCTTGCTTATCAAATGTGGTGCACAACACATTTATAAACAATACTCTACTAGACACGGCTTGCAGATTCTTTAGGATACGACATTGCTCTGATACCAAGTTTGCCACACCCCAAATTTAAAGGGCATAATTGGTTCCTAATGCAAAAACCTAGGCTCGAGTTAACCCTGCTGAACAATTTGCTACTAGTGCATGGCAACCACATGCAATAAAGAAAACAAACAAGTATATCTCAGCTTAAAATTAAGTCATTATCCGGCAAGACCCCTGTCAACAAATCTATAAAAGAAACATCTACTCCAAAAAGTTCATCTAAATAAATAGCCAACTAGTACAGAATTCCAGATTGGGCCATCGAGACCACCATGATCTCTATACCGAAACTAAAAGCAGGTATATATCAAGCCAATATATTAAACAACTAACAAGCTTCAGCAAACCAAAAACATTAGGCCATAACGTAGCTATAAACCCCACACACTAGTCTGCAAGCCTCTAAGAGTAGTAAATATTGGTGGGATAGGCCCCATCCTACCCATATAAATGTATACAACAAAAGCTAACAAACCTTCCAACTCTGGCCGCTCCGGAGGAAAGGGACTAGCAAATCAGGTAGAAGCCAATCCTATTGCTAAGGAGGTCTACTGGGTCATCTGTCGGGACCTGCAAGTATGAATGTAGTACCCCCAGGCAATAGGGCATCAATACAAAATAATATACCAAGTATGAAATGAAATAGACTATAGACATGTATCATAATATATTAGGAGTTATCTGATAGATAAATTAAGGATAAGATAAGTGTACTGACCTGCTCCTAAATCTAAAAATATCAAAAATAATAAAACAACAACCTAACCAAGCCCCCCATAAGCTCGGTAGGTACAAACAACACACAAAACCACCTACCCAAGCCCCCATAAGCCCAGAAGGTGCCAACCAGTCTATATATCCCTATCAGTAGTCCCCTAGTCATGTAGGCAGTCACATAGCCTTATTAGACAATAATATAGCCTTATAGGTAGCACATAACTCTCTTTGGCATCAATTTAGCTAATAGATAACTCATAGGCCTCTTAGGCAACAACATGGCCCTGTAGGCAGCACATAGCCTTCTTAAGCATCAAAATTGCCCCGTAGGGTACTCATAGACCTTCTAGGCATCAGTATATCCCCATAGGCAACTCATAACCCTTTTAGGTGTCGATATAGCCCCATAGGCAGAACATAACTCTTCTAGGCATAGATCACATTTCTGCAGCTAACCACAATTGCCCCAAGGGCAACAATAACAATCCAATAGGCTAGAAGTGAGCAATTTAGCTATGAACATCCTATACGAATAACCTCTAAGTCATGTCCAACATAGGAACACTACTAACTGAATAAGAACAAGGGAGGATTATATCCACTCGAGCATCCAACAATCAATAATAATGGCTTCGAGTATAACAATGATAACAACCCATTACATAGCTCCTAAGGTTTAAGGAAATATGCCGTAAGAAGGGAATAACCTTAACATACCATTTTCACAAAATTCACAAGGCCTAACGAGTTTTACTCATAACCCCATCGATATTACATTAAGGCAGGACCTTAATTAACATACAAAAAAAGAAGATACCATGATAATTTGATAAAAGATATGTATTTTTGTAAAAAATGACTATTTCCAGCATATCAAAGCTAGAGTCAATGAAACAAGGGTCTTACCTTGATCTTAAGTTCCTAAAACTACTCAAAACCTTAAAATATGCCCAAACCCTTGCTGTCCCAACACCAAAGTATGATATGATACGAAATTGATAAAACAAATTATACCACGATGATGAGCTCAATGTGTAGAACAACTTTTGTCAATGACTAAGTCTAGAAAATCTATAATTTGGTTGATCCTAGAAGTGGATTTTCTAAGTTTTTTGGTTCTTCACTAAGAAAAATGAAGAAAATTCGAAGAAGATGATATATTAAAAGTTCCACGGACCTAGGGCCCTACCTAACGTGCCTGTTTGCGCAGTCTCGCAAAAATGTGAATATCTCTCTATTATAAAGTCGAATGAACAAATGGTTTGATGCATTGGAAACTAGACTCGAAGACCTTCAATTTGATAGGTCATGGGCCCCATAAATTATTAAAGGTTTGGACAAAACCTTCGAGACGTTTGACTCAAATTTCAGAGAAATCTTTAAAAAGGAACTTACGATAACTTTCGCCAACTTTTATTTTGCCACTTACCTAACTTCAAAAGTTGATATAAAACCCTCAAACACTTAAAATATGACATACCACATCATTCTTAATTTATTACCCACCCTCGTTATCTTTCCACGAAGATACGAATTAGTTGAAACAATTTGAAAAGTTATGGTGTTACACTAGGAGGGTATCAAGGTTGACATGAAGGGTGTTCAACTCTGTCTGGAACGTAGACAAATCAATAGTCGGGGCTGGCCTCTCCAAGACTCGCAACTCAAATGCGTTCAAGAGCTTATGAACGGCTTAAGTCTTTTGGTACATCAGTTGCTCCATCCTAGCCTCAGACTGATCAATCAAACGTTGCATCCATGGCCTAATGTGTAGTGTGGCCATCTATGTCTCCAACTTTAGAACTCGAGCTAGAGGAACGAGAGTGGACCTAGAAGGGGGAGTGGCTCGAAAGGAGTTGGGGGCTTGACTAGTGGCCGATGATGGAGGAGCCTACGCATCTGCTGTAGGGGTATGAGGGCAGTGTCATCAACTTGCATCTGCTCCACATCCATAACAAGATCATCTCCCAATGGTGGTAACTCAACATGTGACTCCCTATAAGGTGCAGCTACATTGGCATCATCTTGAATGAGGCCGATATCAAGATTCTTGGCTGCATTAAGCAACATATGACAATCCCACACTTGAATAAACGAATCCCTACATAGCAAAAAGATGAGGGACAGGAAGGGCAAGGTGGTGGCGGCCCTGAAGGCCTTCTCATGTGTCTTTGCAATATATATGCAGGCAAAGTTTATCTCAAGCCCCGCTATCATAGCTGTAAACATCACTGCTCAGTCCTATATGACCACATTGTCCGCCAGAATAGAGGACACACGACTCCACACCAGCAACCAGAAGAATTTTGCAGCGAATCTCAATGTTGCTTTCTTGAAACCATGCTAGTAGTCTAGACCCATTCAGCTCATTCTCCATCTGTAGAAATTTGTCGTGCCATCCATTTCACAAGGGACTCCATCTGGAAGCATAAAACTCTCAGACTATTTCCTCGTTGTAGCACTCTGGGCTCTATGCTATCCATTCATATATATGTCTCCATTCATATATATGTCTCCAAAAAAGCTCATGGATGACTGGAGCGATGTGGAGGCTGCTTGTGAGAATACGACATTCCTCTATGACAAGTCTAGCCATCTTCTCGTGCTTATTTAACATGTGAGTATCTGTGTATATCTAGTTATTGGACTATCACGCACCACCTATTTGCATCCATAGAGACTGTTGCAAGATCAAAAATGGGGGCACTAGAATGCTACTTGTACTATCAGCCTTAGAAGAGAAGGTTGTGTTGTCACTAGAACCTTAGCCAGACTGCGACTCAGAGTCAGCCTGCGAGCCAATCGGTATGGCCCACTCCTCAGACTGGGGGCAGTTACCTTATCAGAACTCATCAGCTGGGCTCTATTATAACTAGTGCGGGAAGCAGTAGGGGAGGTCCTCGTGGCTGGAGGAATGTACTCATCATTATCCTGAATGATAAGACATCGAAAAGGTGCTACGAACTTGGACTTACCCTTTGTGGCGTATGTGGGAGCTTTCTTACAAGCCATGTTCCCTGTGGAAGCTTAGTTAGTACCAAAACAAGCCAATAAAACACACGGAAGAATTTTAGAACAAGAAACAAACGAAAACAAAAACTTAAAAAAAATTTAGACAATAGTTGAACTCTAGACCCATGATGGGCACCTACGGTTGATGAGTCCACAAATTGGACTCATTTAGGGCTTTATTTTAATGGAAATAGTGTCCTTGAATACCTATTTAATCTCAATACCTGAATAAAATACTGAAGTTTCAGGTATTTGAAGTTTTAGTGGAAGCATGGATACTTACGCACAAAATGGAGCAAATAGGGCTGAAAAGAACAAGAAATGGAATCCTACGAATCACCGAGTTTAACTTGGCAATTCGTTAAAATGACATGAACCGCCATTCATTACAGTACGCGAAGCCTTGAAGGAAATAGATTAAAAGGCGAGGAAAAAAGTAGTTGGCGATCACCGATCTGTTCTGCGAAGCAGTATTGTACCACCCAATGATCCATAATGCGAGGATGCTAAAGGCAAGAAACTGAAGGTGATGAGCTGACCAAAAGGTGAATCACCGAGTTCATTGGCGATATTGACTAATGTCGTCGAACAGTCCTCCGCAGCACACTCTATGAAAACTATAAATACTATTTAGAATTGTAGTCTTAAGAGATTTTTGAAGTGGAGCAATTATTATTATTATTTTCACTTTAGAACATACTTTAGTTGATATTTTTCTCTCAAGTTTGGAGAGGGTTTTGTGGAGACTTGTAGAAAAGAGTTCTTCTTCCTCAAGTTGGAAGTGGGTCTTCTCTATTCATTTTCCTTTCCTTAATTCAAGGTTTAATTTCTTATACTCAGTTGATTTCATTATTATGTTAGGTATAATTTCTTATTTCTTGATGTGTGGCTAAAAACCCCCATTCTTGGTGTGTGATTTAGCAAATATGGGTTGATATTCTTGTTGGGTCTTGCTAGCTGATAGGTTAGATGTATTTTAATGGGGATTTAACCTAGTGGTTGTCATTTAATCTAAAGGGTTTGTATTTGAAAATACAAAGCCACCCATGTGTCTTCGGCTTGCCCGAGAGAGAGGTCACGAAACCAAAACCATTAGACTGATGGCCTAAGGAGTGGGTCGACATGATGTTCAACCCAAGAGGGTGAGCCCTAGTCCCATATCCTAACACTCAGCTCAAGAGAGTGAGTAGGGTAAGGCGTAGGCTAGTCTTCATGTGGAAAATGGGTGTCCGAGAGAAACACATTTGAAATGGAGTAAGTTGCCCGAAAGGGAACTTATTTCCATTTAATGCTTAGCCTAGTCACTATTATTTTGCAAATTTCCTATTGAAAGCATGTACCCAACAATTTATCTCAACTTGTATTGCAGTCACATCCCAAGAACCTTTCCCCATACTTGATTTTATTGTTTATTTTGTTGTTTTAGTACTTGTTACAAAACCCCCTTTTATATTTGACACTTTTGTGTCACCCCCTTTAATTTACAATGTCTTTTATCACAAATGTCTTTAACTATGACTAACTTGAATGAAATTCTAATTGGTTATTAATTCTCAAAACCGCTCCCTTGCGACACGACCCCAACCCTTGGTTGGGTTGCTATATTATCGATGATCGTAGACACTCATACCGTAGGATAGTGTCGTTGGTCATGATAAGTATCAAAATGGCGCCACTGCCGAGGAGTGGTGTTATTTGAGAATTGTGAGATTAGTAGAATTTTTGTTCTTCTTAGTCGTAGTTTACTAACTTAACTTGTAGTTTTGTTTTTTTGTCTATATGTAAGCAGAGGAAGTGTGTATGGCGAGCAACACTTAGGAGCTAATGGATTTTCTTCCATTAGAGGTAATGATATTTCTGGAGCGTATCCTTATCTTCAAGAAATTGGAGGGTGAACGGATCCACAAGTCATGGGCGAGGTTTAATGAACTGATCAATCAATGCCCAAATCATGACATTCCCAACATAGCTCTTCTTGAATGTTTCTACAAAAGTTTTGGTCTTAGAAACAAGAGGTTGGTCGACCAACTCATTTTGGGAGGCATTGCAAAACATCCATATGCGATAGCAGCTCAACTACTTAATCAAATGGTTGAAACAAACCAAGAAGTAGAAAAGGACTTCATGTTGGCCGCCCTAATAGCTCAGATAGATGAGTTGGCTAAAAAGATGATGAAGATTGAAATCCAGTGTAAAAAGAAGGATAAATACATCCCTCCTCATGAGCGAAGAAGTCTCAAGGACAATGAAGTTAAACACCCTGAGGGAATGCTCTCAATCATTCTCTACAAGGTGACTGAGTAAGATAGAGAGCTAAAAGGAATGAAGGAAAACATTGAAGGAATGAAGCGGATGATTTGGTCTCATTCCAGAGTTGTCCAGCTGCTCGAGAACCTCATGGGCTATGGGTTGCATGATCTCCACCCGCAACAAAATAGGGGGTTGCCTAGTAATACCATGGCTAACCCCAAAAATAATGTTTGAGTGCTGACTTGCGTGGTGCCACGATGTTAACTAAGGCGCTGTTTGGGAGGCAACCCAAAACCTTTACGAGCTTTAGTTTTATTCTAGAAATAATGGTGTATTAATTTCACAGGAGAAAACTTGGAGAATGAATGAAAAATGTGGATTGGTAATTGATAGTCCCATTCAGCGTGTAACCGAACTATTCCGCGACTTCGATCTAGACCGCTGGCAGACTCAAAATCCAAGCTGCAGTCTGTAACAATCGTCGGCGAGGGCAATCACTTGGTGTAACACTGAATCATTCAGCGGTACAAATTAATATCGCCGAATGAGCAAAAACTAGACAGTTTTTTAATGCCAATAGTTTCAAAAATGGAAAAATGTTCATTTTCCACTTAATTTCTACTGTCAAAAAATCGCACCTAACATGGCCAGACCCAAAGTTACAAGAAGCAACAAGCCAACTCAAAGAAAGAAAAAAGGGATAACAATCAACAATGATGCAACTGCATCCAAAAGCAATGTTGCGAACTTTCCAGTGCGGGCAAAAAAGGCAAAGGCAAGGACAAAATTGTTAAGCTATCAGATGCAAGCTCCAATAACATGGGTCTTTACACCAATGACCCAACAACATACTATTGTGAGAGTATGAGTTCAGATGAAAACAAACTAATAGAGGCACGGAAGAATGATCTATGATCCAAACAACTTAATGACCCATTGCGGATTAGAAATCCTCGATCCACTGCTTAGACTCCTCCAGCTCCAGAACAGGCAATAATACTGTCACCTCCAGTACAAGCCCCCCCTCCCCCACCTAGATCATTGAATAGATTAAAGTTTGATGGACTAAGAACAATCATTGAAGAAAATTGGTTGTCCATAGATGGGGTGATCGATAGGTATCCTGTTATAATGGAGTGCCTGAAATATCACAAATTCAAAGTTTCACAAAACCATGTGGTTCTTATATGCCAAACTGGGTCAGAGAGTTTTGTAATGCATACAATGCATTGGTATCTCAGCGGAAGAAACTAGTCGCGTCTTTCAAAGTAGTTGACTGTGTGGTGGTCCGAGGAAGGAAGGTAGATTCTGACAATGAGGCTATCAACTTAGCCTTGGGTATGTCTAATAAGATTAATGATCACTGTCAACCGAAATGACATAAATCGCCCTTCATTCCAGTACGCGAAGCCTTGAAGGAAGTGGATCAAAAGGCCAGGAAAGGAGAAGTTAGCGAGCTGCCGATCATTTTCGTAAAGCAGTACTGTACCACCCAATGATCCAGAATGCGAGGATGCTAAAGGCAAGACACTGAAGGAGATGAGCTGACCAAAAATTGGATCGTCGAGTTCATCAGCGATGTCAACTAATGTCGCCGAACAATCCTCCGTAGCACAATCTGTGAAAACTATAAATACTATTTAGAATTGTAGTCTTAAGAGATTTTTGGAGAGGAATAATAATTATTATTATTATTAGTTTCACTTTAGAACATACTTTAGTTGATATTTTTCTCTCAAGTTTGGAGAGGGTTTTGTGGAGACTTGAAGAAAGGAGTTCTTCTTCCCCAAGTTGGAAGTGGGTCTTCTCTATTCATTTTCCTTTTCTTTATTCAAGGTATAATTTATTTTACCCAGTTGATTTAATTATCATGTTAGGTATAATTTTTTATTTCTTGATGTGTGGCTAAAAACCCACATTCTTGGGGTGTGATTTAGCAAATATGAGTTGATATTCTTGTTGGGTCTTGCTTACTGATAGGTTAGATGTATTTTAATGGTGATTTCACCTAGTGGTTGTCATTTAATCTAAAGGGTTTGTAGTTTCAAATACAAAGCCACCCATGTGTTGTTGGCTAGCCCCAGAGGGAGGTCGCAAAACCAAAACAACTAGACTGAAGGCCTAAAGAGTGAGTCCACATGAGGTTTAGCCCGAGAGGGTAAGCCCTAGTCCCATATCCTAACACTCAGCTTGAGAGAGTGAGTGGGGTAAGGCGTAGATTGGTCTTCATGTGGCAAATGGGTGTCCTAGAGAAACACATTTGAAACGGGGTATGTTACCCGAGTGGGAACTTATTTCCATTTAATGCTTAACCTAGTCACTATTATTTTGCAAATTTCCTATCGAAAGCATGTACCCAACAATTTATGTCAACTTGTATTGCGGTCACATCCCAAGAACCTTTCCCCATACTTGATTTTCTTGTTTATTTTGCTTTTTTAGTACTTGTTACAAAACCCACTTTGATATTTGACACTTTTGTGTCACCCCCTTTAATTTACAATGTTTTTTATCACAAATGTCTTTAACTACGACTAAAATTTCAACACAATATATGGTAGTTTATCATCCTTAGGGTTCCGAATACACGAAATTCAACCTTTTAAAAGTAAGAAACTACGAACCCTAAGTCAAAACATCAAATTATACCTTTTAACTTGAATTAATCAGTTATAATTAACTACACACTAATATACAATCATACCAAGGGTGTTTCTTGCTTATAATTAAACATTCAAACATGAAATTAACAATTCAAGGTCAACTTCATTGTTGTGATTTCAAATTGAAACTATGAAAATGTTCAAAGTTTGGGAGAAATCAACTTACCTTACAAGTAAACAACAATGGTGAGTGTGTGATCAACTGCAAAGAATCCTAAGTCAGTGTGGACACCGAACCTGAACTGTGAGATCGCTTTAGGGAGAAGTTGGGGTGATTTGGGAGAGCATATGAGGATTAATGGATCTAGGAAAGTTATTGGGGGGGGGGGGGGTGATATGGGAGTGATTATGGGGATTTAGATGGTTGAAAAATGGTTGGGGGAAAGAAATGGACATGGGAAATGTTTAAAATGACAGGGTTTTATTTAAAAGGAGTATAGGTCGGGTCGGCAGAACCCTAATTTTGGACCCACGAGACCCCATCGACGGTTTGTAGGTCAACCTACGGACCATGGGTAGGGTTGGTAGGTCACTCGAACACTTAGAAAATTATGAGGACTAACCTGGGATCTACGAATGCAATTCACGATTCGTGGATTGACCAACGAACCGTTAATGGGGTCCATAGACCACTGCACAACTTTTTTTTTCTACAGATTTTGCCTTCCGCCCATGCACACGTAGCAAGCATTAGGATTTTTTTTTACATTTTTTGGACACTTTTTTAGACACGAACCATATACCATATCTAGCCAACACTAATACCAAAATAAGATACCTATCTAAAGAGTTACAAAACCCCCTATTCTTTATCCTTGTACAAGGCCGAACTTTCATATGCTTTTAGGCAAAACTCATCAAGCTCATTCATGTCATTCACTATTTGACTTGATGTGGCACCCTAATCCAAATTAAACTTCTTTAGCGCCCACATGGTCTTATGCTCTAGCTCTACTGGCAAATGGTATGACTTCCTATATACAAGTTGGTACGAGGACATACCTATTGGAGTATTGAATGCGGTGCGATAGGCCCATAGAGCATCAGCAAGCCTTCTTGAGTAGCTCGATCTGTTGGTGTTCACAGTGTTTGCACGGATTTGCTTTATCTCTCTATTTAACACTTCAACCTGCCCACTAGACTGCAGATGGTAAAGAGTAGCGACATTGTGAGGAACTCCATATTTCTATAGCAATGCCTTGAACAACTTATTACAAAAGTTAGAACCTCCATCGCTAATAATTTCCCCAAGTGTACCAAAATTGGAGAAGATAATCTTTAGGAATACGGTGACACTCTTATCCTCATTGTTTGAAAGTGCAATTACTTCCACCCATTTGGATACATAGTCCACCGCAACAAGAATATATTTCATCCCATGTGAACTTAGAAATGGACCCATGAATTAAGGCCCCAACCATCAAATAACTCTATCACCAATATTAGATTCATAGGTAGCTCTTGCCTATTTGAAATTCCTCATTCCTTTTGACAACGGTCACAAGACTTAGCGAAACCATGAGTATCTTGGTGGATGGTAGGCTAGTAATACCCACACTACAGGATCTTATAAATAGTACGAATACTACTATGATGCCAACCAACAGGTGATGAATGACACGCCTCTAGTATACTCATCGTCTCAACCTCGAGCTCACAGCAACGAATAATCCCATCAGCACAAACACAAAACAAGTAAGGATCACCCCAAAAGAACTTCTTCACATCATGTATAAACTTTTTCCTTTGGTGAAATGACAAATCTGATGGAACCAAATCGCTTTCCAAGTAGTTAGAAAAATTTACGAACTAAGGGATAAGATCAAATGAAGAAACCAATACCTGTTCATCTGGGAATGCATCATTAATTTCCACCCCATCTCCTAACTTGAGCATAACTTCCTTCTTTAATCTAGACAAATGATTAGCAACTTGATTTTTTTGTCCCCTTTCTATCTTTCAACTCAAAATCACACTCTTGTAGCAACAATACCCATCTAATCAACCTCAGTTTTGCATCCTTTTTAGACATCAGATACCTCAATATATAATGGTCAGCATGCTCTATGACCTTAGTACCAAGAAAGTAGGATCAAAATTTCTTGAATACGAAAACCACAACAAAGAGTTCTTGTTCAGTTACCTTATAGTTCTTTTGAGACACATTCAGAGCTTTGTTGGCATAGTAAATTTGATGAAGAATCTTCTCTCACCTCTGTCCCAATACCACACCAAGTACCACTCTACTCGCATCACACACCACTTCAAATGGTTGCCCCCAATCTGGTGAAATAATGATAGGTACAGAAACTAACTTTGCTTTTAACTCTCCAAATTATCTCAGACAAGCATCATCAAAATTACACCCCTTTTCGAGCAGTTTGCACAATGGGTGTGCAATTTTGGAGAAATCCTTGATAAACCTCCAATAAAAGCATGCATGCCCAAGAAAATTTATAACACCTTTAAAAGAGATAGGTGGGGAAGCTTTTCTATTACCTCAACTTTAGCTCTATCAACCTTAATACCTTTCTCACAAATCCGATGACCCAGAACTATCCCCTCTTACATCATAAAGTGGCACTTTTCCCAATTGAGCACAAGATTGCAGTCTTCACACCGTTTCAGTACCTCGGCCAGATGCATTAAACAACCATCAAACGAGTTACCTACCATAGATAAATCATCCATAAATACCTCGCTGGAGCATTACACAACCCAAATGTTATCATTTTGAAGGTGAAAGTCCAATAAGGACAAGTGAAGGTGGTCTTCTCTTCATCTTCCGAAGCTATAGAGATCTGATTGTAGCTCGAATACCTATCAAGAAAACAATACCAACCCTTACCAGCGAGGCCATCCATCGTCTGATCCATGAACGGCATAGGGAAGTGATCCTTTTCTATCCAAGCATTCGAACCTATCAAGTGTGGCAACTAATTCATCATAGTCTTCATTACCATTACTCTCAAAATTCATCATTACCAATGCCAGTGCATCAACACCTAACCTTTCTTCAATAGACACATCAGAACCTCGCTCCATAATATGATTCACCAGTGATACTAACTAGAGATAGCTTTCCTGCTTCATAGACCTACAGATATTGAAAGCACCAGGATCCTCTTTCTTATGCACGAGTGACCTAGTAGCAATAGCACTACAATGTTACAACCTCTCATCATTCTCAAAACTGATGGCCCTCTTTTTGGTCACCAAATCCTTCATAAACTTCGCATACCCAGGCATTTGCTCCAAAGTTTCTATCAACGGAACATTGATGGAAAGTTGTTTCAATATAGTTATGAGCCTGCAATATTTTCCCTCTTTGATTTTCTTCACCAATCTATGTGGGAATGGCAGTGTAGGTCTAGGCATAGTAGCAACTTTTTGGGTCACCTCCGCTTCTTTCTCTGTTTCATGCTGACACTCTCCAGTAACCTCAATCTCATCATCATCTCTTTCTACCACAATTTCAACCATAGAAAGCATATGGGGATCAATGGTCTGTTTACCTCCTTGAGTAGTGACTACCATACAGTGCCCATCATTCGTCGGATTTTGGATGATGTTTCTAGGAAATCTATCAGGCTGACGTGGGTTCACTATATTGGACAATTGATTAAACTGCTACTCAAATTGCTTGATCAAAACTGCATGGACATTAACTTTCTGACCGATTCCAGACAAGTTGTTTCGCATCTCTTTCACATACGCATCAGTCGCATCAAACCTCTTCATCATCTTATACATCATATCCTTAATGTGTGACATACTACCCCCAGCTTCTCTATTGCCAGATTCTTGATTTGCAGGTGGAACATAAGGCCCAACTCTCTCGTTTCTGTTGCCATAGTTGTTCTGGTTGTAGTTGTTATCACAATTATAGTTCCCATCCCGAACATAGTTTCCCTCTAGATTGTAGTTTCCATATTTCTGACCTTGGTTTCGTTTATCTTGGCGCCAGTTATCTAAGTTGGATCCTTGGGAGTTGGATTTGAAATGCCCCATCTGATTATTCACCAAATACACATCCTCCTCATAGTAGTATTCATCAACTGGTGATGGTGGAGTTCTAGTTAGGTAATTTACCACATTCACCTTCTCTTTATTTCCACTCACATACTTCAATAACAACCCAAGCTCTGTCCTATTTGAGCCATCTCATCACAAATGTCATTACTAGATTGATTTGGTATGGTTGAACAACGAATGTGCTTTTCTAGTGCTCTATGCCTTATTATTATAGGAAATCCTCTTTAATTTTCAGCGATCTCCTCAAATGTGCACTCACGAAAGGATCCTCCAGCGATAGTATCTAGCACAACCTTTCCATTGTCATCCTTCCCTCTGTAGAAATATTCCTTCAATAACTCGTCATCTATGAGGTGATTCAGAAAACTTCTGATGAACTGCTCACAGACTCTCAGGCAGTGCCACGAAATTATTCAACTTGTCTTGTGGTTAATCTTCTTGGATAATAGGAAATACTTCGCTGTGAACACTCGATGTAATTGGTCCCATGTATGAATTGAACTATATAAAAGCTCAGCAAACCACACTGCAGCATCACTGATAAATGATAGAGGGAAGACTCTCAACCTTATGACATCCATATCCAACTCCGGTTGCCCCACACAACTCCTACAAACATTTCTCAATTTAGCCTACGCATAGGACTTCTGGCGACTCTGGGCTGTCTTAAGTCTATCTCTAATGAGTTGCACTTTCTCCATAGCATCATGAACTAAATCTGGCCCTATCAAGGCTGGTTCACCTACTTCAAACCAACCAACTGGAGATTTACATCTATGCCCGTACAATGCCCCATAAGGGGCCATCTGCATAATGGAATGCTAACTATTATTGTAAGGGAACTCTATAAGAGAAATGTGACCATCCCAACTACCTTAGAAATTGATCACGCAAGCTCTCAATATGTCCTCTAAGGTCTGAATGGTAAGCTCTCCATTCCCATCTGTCTGTGGATGAAATTTTATGTTGAGATTAACCTGACTACCAAGACCTTTCTGAAATGACTTCCAGAAATGAGAGGTAAATTGAAGACCTCTATCAGAGATGATAGATAAAGGAACCCCATGCAACCTAACTATCTCATTAATTTAAAGCTTGGCATAGTCCTCTGCAAAATGTATAGTCTTAACCGCCAAAAAGCGCGCAGACTTAGTAACTCTATCAACAATCACCCAAATGGATTAATGCTACCTGCTAGTACGAGGTAAACCTGTAATGAAGTCCAAGATGATTGATCATTTCCCACTTCCAAGTAGGAATGTTGATCTCTTGAGTCATACCTCCTGGCTTCTGATGTTCTACCTTGACTTGCTGACAATTAGGGCACTTAGCCATAAAATCCGCTATATCCCTTTACATACCATTCTACAAAAAGACTTCCCGCATGTCGCGGTACATCATAGTGGCACCTGGATGAATAGAATATCTAGAATTATGGGCTTCTGCAAGAATCTATTGTCTCAACTCACCCACCTTAGGAACACATAATCGATCCTGATTACGAAGCACACCCTCTCCCCCTTGGGAGAACACCTCAACTCTCTACTGATGGACTACACCCTTTAATTGAAGCAATTTCGGATCACTATCTTGATTTTCCTTAACCCTTACTACCAATGAAGATTCTGACCTATTCTAAACTGTTACACCACCATCTGATATGCTCATAAGATGAACTCCTAAGAGAGCAAGCCTAAGAACATCCTTTGCTTGTTCCTATCTTTCTTCCTCTACATGTGCCACACTACCCATCGATAGTCTGCTAAGAGCATCTGCTACTACATTGGCCTTACCAAGATGGTAATGTACACTCATATCATAATTTTTGAGGAACTCAAGCCATCGCCTCTGGCGATTATTCAACTTTTTCTCAATGATCACATATTGAAGGCTCTTATGGTTTGTGAACACATCTACGTGAACACCATACAAGTAATGTCTCCATATTTTAAGTGCAAACACCACTGTTGCAAGCTCGAGGTCATGAGTTAGATAGTTCTGCTCATGCACCTTTAGCTGTCTAGAAGTATAAGCTATAACCTTACCTCATTGCATCAACACACAACCTAGGCCCACTCTGCATGTATCATAGTAGATAGCATAACCGTCTGAACCCTCTAGTAGAGTCAAAACATGAGTTGTAGTCAACCTACTTTTCAATTCAACAAAGCTTTTCTCACAATCATCTGACCAATAAACTTGACCTTTTTTTTTGGTCAACTTTGTCAATTGAGAGGCTACGGATGAAAATCCTTCCACAAACCTTCTGTAATAACCCGCTAAACCCAAGAAACTTCTGATATCTGTAGGGGAGGTAGGTCTTGGCCATTGTTTCATTGCTTTTATTTTTTGAGAATCCACTCAAATCCCTTCGCTAGACACAATATAACTAAGGAAAGCAACTGACTTCAACCAAAACTCACATTTGTTGAACTTAGCGATTAACTGGCGATCTTTGATAGTTTGCAGAACAACTCTCAAATAATTCTCATGTTCTTCCTCATTCTAAGAGTAAATAAGGATATCAACAATAAACAATAATGAACAAGTCCAAATACTATTTGAACATTTTGTTCATCAAATCCACGAAAGTTGTAGGAGCATTGGTTAGTCCAAATGACATAACTACAAATTCGTAATTACCATACCGAGTTTTGAGGTTGTCTTCAGAACTTCACTAACTCTAACTCTAAGCTGATGATAACATGATCAAAGGTATATCTTTGAGAAATGACTAGAACCCTGAAGTTGGCAAGTCATCAATCTTGGGAATGGGCTACTGATTATTAATTGTGACTTTGTTCAAATGCCTACAATCAATGGACAATCTGAGAGATCCATCTTTTTTCTTCACGAACAACACTAGTGCACCACATGGGGAAATATTGATTCTGATGAAGCCCTTATCTAGAAGATCTTTCAACTACTCTTTCAATTCCTTAAGCTCCGTTGGAGCCATTCTGTAAGGATGAATAGAAATAGGTTTGGTATCTAGAAGAAGATCAATTTCAAAGTCGATTTCCCTTTCGGGACGAACTCCGGGGAAGATCTTCTGGAAACACTTCTGGGAACTCATTAATTACTGGAACTAACTCAAGAGTTAGGGTTTCGGAGCTTGAATCCTTAACCAGAACAAGAAGATAGAGACAACCCTTAGAGATCACTTTTCTTACCTTAATGTAAGAGATAATTGACCCATTGACGCTAAGCTACTACCCTTCCATTCTAAGATTGGTTCGTCTAGAAACTGAAAACAAATAATCCTAGTTCTATAATCGATTGAGGCATAACAGGAATGTAACCAATCCATGCCTAGAATGATATCGAAATCTACCATTTCTAAATCTACAAGATATACTGAGGTGACTTTCCGAGAGACTGTGAAAGGGCAATTTTTGTATACCCGTCTAGCTATAACTTAGTCACCGACAAGAGTAGAGACTAATAAGGGTTCTTAGAGGGTTTCTGGACTAACATCGAATTTCACCGCTATATAACTAGTTACAAAGGAAATAGTAGCCCCTGGATCTAATAATGCATAAACATCAGGGTCAAAGACTCTTAATGTACCAGTGACTACATCATGAGAATCTTCCTTATCCTGGCAAGCCTGGAGAGCATACAACCTATTTTGGTGCTACCTGCCACAAGTACTAGATTAGTTACCCTGCTGAGTCGGGCGACCTGCTCATGCTGCTGAAGTAGTTGACTGAGCTCTACCATTGTTTCCTCCTTGACCCTATTTAGAAGGGCAATCTTCAACCTATACCCACACTAACTATACCCAAAGCATCATTCCTTTCCTGCAAGACACTCGCTCGAATGGTTCTTACCACACTTTGGACAAGTTGGGTAGGTTCTAGTGCCTGAAATACTACCTTGAGGCTTAGAGCCTGATGCCCTACCTTTCTAATCATTTTAGAGATTGGAGGATGGAACACTAGCTGATGAAGGTGCTGGAGCTGAAGACTTCTACTGAAACTGCGAGCGATTTCCACTACTCGATTTTTGTTAGGAATAGTCGTAGTTTCCTATCCTAGCCTTCTTATTCTCCTTGGCATGTTCACTAAGCTTATCACCCTCAACCTGTTGAGAATGAGTCATGATCCTAGAGATGTTCATATCTTCAAGCATACCTGGAAAGTTGGGTGAACTTGAGTCCTTACTTTTGGGTTGTCAAAAAACCCAGCCTCAGATTCATAAACTCCTAAGCTTTTTCCTCCCTAAACTCTCTTGGTAAAAACCTATCCAGAAAGGTCTTACTAAAGCATTCCCAAGTGATAGAAACTGCATATGTACTACTGTTCTCTTTCCACTGAGTATACCAGATATGAGTTATATCATTATGATGGTAAGATGCCAACTCAACCCTACCATTACCAGTCACTTGCATCACTCCAAAGATTTTCTTAACCACATCAATGAAGTTTTGTGGGTCCTCACCAACTTGTGACCCTAAAAACTTAGGGTGGATTAATCCTTACAAAATCTCGAACCCTAACTGTCACTGATCCACCATTTTTATTAGTAGGAACTAGAACCTACTAATTGTTCTAGTTGTTCTACTCTGAGCCAAAAGCTGAATCACATTCCGAAACTCTACATTAGAAACCTCATGCTCAAGGACTAGAAGAAGTGCATTAGCATTGCGTGCATTAGAATTCCTTGTGTAAGCTCTACAAGGAGGCATGATCTAAAAGTGCATAACGAAGGATTAGCACAAGGAATTAGATCATACCTTACACACGATAAGTGTAACAAAGAAATTGAAGTTTTCCTAAAACACTTCGCAGCCTCCCTTGCATTAGATGTGGTGCACTTCACATCCATGAAAAGGACTCTATTTAGTGCGACTTTTTAGACATCCTAGGACTCTTAAACCTAGTGCTCTCATACCAAGTTTGTCACACCCCGAGGCTACCCCATGGATACAAACACGAGACCTAGGATCATGAGTGACCCCAAGCTAACCTTACTGGCATATCATAAGCATATTAAAGCAACTGAATTAATAAATACTATGCGGAAGATAAATCATGTAAATAATCTAAAATGATGGGGAATACCCATATACTGAATCTCAATATATGAAAATTGTGAGTTTGAATACAAATGAAAAGTCAAAGTCTAACACTATAGTTGTATCTATCTATGTCTGAAATAAGCATTTAATCTGAAAAGAAGTGTTGGGACATGCCCCAACTAAATCTAGCAAAACTGAAACTAAACCTACAAGCAAGAAAGATAATAATATCACTAGTCCTCGAAGAATGAGGACTCACCACTGATACTACCGAATTGAAGATCACTAACTGATCTCGGCGTGATCCGGAAGCTGAGAACCTGAACCTACATCACCAGAAGATATAGCGTAGACTATGTGTCAGTACTTGAAAGGTAATGAGCATGTAGGATAGAATAAAGTTGAATAATAATATAACTAAACAAGCAATAAAGCACTAATATAATCTTAACATGATAAGGATACTTAAAATGATAAAAATGCCGAACTGAATACAATGACAAAGTTTATAACATGCTGAGACTGAATATTGAACTAGACTAGTAAGATGGTCAATGCAATAGACTATGACTAAATTGTAAGGGAGCTACGAATAATCGACATAAACCCCATGAGCTATATGTGGAGTTCGATGTATATGCCCCATCGAGAGGACCCAATATACTCTACCAGAGTATAGAGGCATGCTAGCGTGATTACTAAAATGATGCCCACGGAGGAGACTTACTACCTACGGGGCACGTATTTCTTGGACTTGAGGGTGATTGACCCTAGTTCACTCGGTAGTAAGCTTTTCCCAATTAGAAAGTAAAATAATCAATGTTATTACTGAAATGTTGAAATACTTGATAGCTCAATTACTGACATGCAAATTCTGAGAATGTAACAATTATGACTTATACTATGACATTCGTAAAACTGAAGCATTTATATATATGAATTAACTGGATAATCTGACCTAGCATGCATTATTCATGAACTAATGAATATATACAACTAGGGTTATGGATATCATACGAGAAACTGAGAAATAACATGATAATCTAGTTTGGATCATTAAAGTAAATAATTCATGATAATCTATTAGAGTTCTAGAAACACTAATTCTAGATAATATTAAGGGAATCAAGATTTTGACTAAAATCTAGGGACCCAATGGGTGAAAGGAACCCACTAGTGAAATCCCACATACATGGTGATGAAATTCACAAAGAAATCTTTCGATTTTGAGTGTGGAAATGATGAAACCTTGTTGCGTTCTTGAACTAGGGTTGCTTGACCTCTTCCTCCTCTTATGCTCTAAATTTTCTAAGTGTTGGTGAATGATCTGACTTAGGTAAGTTCTAGTTATGTTTCTAGGCTAAAACTAATAAAAACATTGTAGTCTAGGGTTTAAACGTCGTAGTTTAGGGGTCCAACTCATAAGGAAAACACCAAAAGACCCCTGACTTAAATGTTATCGGAGTCACCAATGGACGGGACCGATGGCCCTTCGATCGACTGATGGTCCATGCTGGTCAACCATCAGTCGTGATTGCGATTTTGAACTAGAGGTATGATCCACATACACGGACCACGATCTATGGGTCTGGCCATGAGTCGAAACTAAGAAATATTTTTAGGGCTGAGTCTGGGGAGGGTTGGAGATGCGAATCACGGACCACCAGTGTCACGCCCTGAGCTACCCCCGAAACGCAGACACGGGACATACGACCACAAGTGATCCCAAGCTAACCCTGCTGGCATGATCATGAGCCTACTAAATATAATCTGAATAATAGAAACTGTGCGGAAGCTATAATCATAAATAAAATGAAAAGATTGGGAACACCCATATACTATAACTGAGATATATGAAAATTGATGAGTTTAATATAAAGAAAATATTAAGTCAATACTAAGCTGAATCAAACTATATCTAAAAATAGCCTCTCACTGACTAGAAATATTGGGACAGGCCCCAGCTAAGTGTGGCAAAACTGAAACTAAAGGACTAAAAATAATGAAAAGAAACTCATGACTGTTGTCCTCAAAGAATGAGGACTCACTAATGATTCTGCTGAACTGGAGATCGGGAACTGATCTACGCATGATCTCGATGATTAGAACTAGAACCTACATCACGAGAAGATGTAGCGTAGAGTATGAGTCAGTACTTAAAAGGTACTGAGCATGCAAGATAGAATACCGCTTAAATAACATATAACTGAACAAAGCAAATAAGTAATGAGATAATCTAAACATGATATAGATAGTGAGATAACTAAATGCAGTGACCAATTTATAACATGCTAAAACTGAATTTTGGATATACTAATAAATGGTCAATACAAAAGAATCTGACTGAACTATGGGAGCTACTAATAACCGATAATAAAATCACATGAGCTTAATGTGGAGTCTGATGTATACGCCCCATCGAGACGACCCAATATACCCGACCAGAGGTATAGACGCATGTTGGCGTGATCACTGAAATGATGCCCACATAGGGGATTTACAACCTACATGGCTAGTAGTTTTGGTACTATTTGGGTACGCTGAACCCTAGTCTAACTCGATATTATGCTACTCCTAATGGATTAAGTAATTAGCACACTATGACTGAATTTCTGTAAGTTACTAGATAGCTCGAACTGAACATGCAAACTGAGAATTCAACAATTAAACTGATATTGATGCATTAATAGCTGAGGCATGTATAACTGAATAACTGAAATATCTGACCTAGCAAGTGTAATTCAAGTACTAAAGAAATACATAGCTACGGTTCTGGAATTCATGCATTAAACTGAATATTAACGTACTAATATGATTTGGATCATTCTAACAACTAAGAACCCAACAATTCTAACATTCAAGAAACCCTAGGTCTAGTCATAATAAGGGAATCAAGAAACTGACTGAAAACTAGGGACCTAATGGGTGAAAGGAACCCACTAGTGAAATCCCACATACCTGGTGATGAATTTCATGGAGAAATTCTTTGATTTCTAGGATGGAACAGAAGAAAACTTTTTGCGTTCTTGAACTAGGATTCTTAACATCTCTTCTCCTCTTACGCTCTAATTTTCTATGTTTTGATTAATGATTTGACTTAGGTAACTTTTAGTTATGTTTCTAGGCTTAAATTGACTAAAACCTCATAATTTAGGGTCTAAACGGCGTAGCTTAAGGGTCCAAAAAATAGGAAAAGACCAAAAGACCCCTAACTTAACTACTGTCTGAGTGATCGACTTACGGGACCTACAGGCCGTAAGTCAATATACGGTCCATAGATTGGGTTCCTAGATCAAATCTGCCCAATAAGGCTTCACTAAAATGAGCATAACTTTTTATTTAGAGGTTGGATTTTAGCAAAGTTGGTGGCATTGGAAAGAGGATTCAATTATCTATCCTATAATATGTCATAGGACACATAATTCTTCTTGTGCTAAGATTTATGACCATTTGAAGTAGACCCGATCAACAATTTTCCTCTAACTCGCTGCTAACCATCACCTACGGTCAGACCTACAGACCATGGATCGAACAACAGTTCATGTTGGTCAGCCGTCATTTGCATCAGAGGCTGGGTAAATGGGGCCTCGATCCATGGACATAGACCACGGACCGTGGTCTGACCTATGGACCGTGGGTGTGTCCGTGGGTCGAGACTTAGCCGATTTTCTGAGCTGGGTTTGGGGAGGGGTTGAGAGTGGTGAACCACGGACCACAAGCACAGGCCGTGGTCTAACCTACGTTTTGTGGATGGCAACCGTGGGTTGCACCTGCAACTTCTCAAAATCTGCATTTTTGGTTTGTTTCGAATATAGGGTGTTACATTATCTCCCTCTTGGGAACATTCGTCCTCGAATGAAGACTAAACTAGCTGAAATGGAGGGATAGGGCTGCAATCCTTACCACTAAACACTGAGAACTATTTCTGACTGAACTGAGTTCCAAGAACATGCAAATACGCTATAAATGCAAGCACAAATTGAAAGAACATGATTCTAAGACTAAATTTACGCATGAATGACTGAAAAATTGAAGAGGAACTATTACCTCAAGCTGGAATGGAATTAGAAGGAAAAAGGTGAGGATACTTGGCTTTCGTGGCCGCTTCTGCTTCCCAAGTTGCTCCCTCTACGGACTGACTCTTCCACCAAACCTTGACAAAAGTGACTTCTTTGTTTCTCAACCTTCTAACTTGATGATCAAGAACCTCAACCGGTAAATCCTCATAAGAAAGGCTATCTTTTACAGCCGTAGTCTCTATTGGCACTACGGATGCTGGATCACCCACACACTTATTCAAAAGTGAAATGTGAAAGACTGGATGCACTACTGCTAAATCTGCTGGCAACTCTAGCTCATAAGCCACTTTACAAATCCTTTTCAAGATCCGATAAGGCCTACATATCCAGGACTGAGCTTCCCTTTCTTGCCAAATCTCATCACCCCCTTCATAGGTGACACTTTCAGGAAAATCCAATCATCAACTTGGAAATCTTGTTCCCTTCTTCTCACATCTGCGTAAGACTTCTGGCAACTCTAGGCTGTCTTAAGTCTATCTCTGATGAGTTGCACTTTCTCCATAGCATAATGGACTGAATCTGGTCCTATCAAGGCTGTTTCACCTACTTCAAACCAACCAACTGGAGATCTACATCTACGCCCATACAATGCCTCATAAGAGGCAATCTAAATGCTGGAATGGTAACTACTGTTGTAGGTTAACTCAATAAGATGAAGGTGATCATCCTAACTACCCTTGCAGTCGATCACACAAGCTCTCAACATGTCCTCTAAGGTCTGAATGGTACACTCTACCTGACCATCCGTATGTGGATGAAATGTTATGCTAAGGTTAACCTGAGTACTAAGACCCTTCTGAAGTGACTTCCAAAAATGAGAGGTTAACTGAGGACCTCTATCTAAGATGATAGACAAAGTAACCCCATGCAACCTCACAATCTCATTAATGTAAAGCTTTGTGTAATCCTCCGTTGAATTTGTAGTCTTGATCGCCAAAAAGCAAGAAGACTTAATAACCGTATCAACAATCACCCAAATAAAGTCATGTTGTCTGCGAGTATGAGATAAACCTTTGATGAAGTCCATGTTGATCATTTCCCACTTCCAAGTATGAATGTCAATCTCTTGAATCATACCTCCTGGTTTGTGATGTTCTACCTTGACTTGCTGGAAATTAGGGGACTTAGCCTCAAAATCTGCTATATCTCTTTTCAAACCATTCCACCAATAGACTTCCCACTGATCGCGGTACATCTTAGTGGCACCTGGATGAATAGATTATCAAGAATTATAGGCTTCTGCAAGAATATGTTGTCTCAATTCGCCCACATTAGGAACACATAATCGACCCTGATAGCGAAGCACACCATCTCCCCCTTGGGAGAATACCTTAACTCTGAGTTGATGGACTGCACCCTTAAGCTCAAGCAAGATTGGATCATTGTCTTGGTTTTCCTTAACCTCTACTACCAAAGAAGATTCTGACCCATTCTGAACTGCAGCACCATTATTTGATATGCTCATAAGGCGAACTCCTAGGCGAGCAAGTCTATGAACATCCCTTGCTAGCTCCTTTCTTTCTTTCTCAACATGTGCTACACTACCCATGGATAATCTCCTAAGAGCATCTTCTACTACATTTACCATACTTGAATGGTAATGCAAGCTCATATAATAATCTTTGAGGAACTCAAACCACCTTCTCTGGCGAAGATTCAACACTTTCTGGGTGAATACCTACTAGAGGAGCTTATGGTCTGTGAACACATCTACATGAACACCATACAAGTAGTGTCTCCAAATCTTGAGTGCAAACACCACTGCTGCAAGCTCGAGGTCATGAGTTGGGTAGTTCTTCTCATGAACCTTAAGTTGTCTAAAAGCATAAGCTATAACCTTACATCGCTGCATCAACACACAACCTAGGCCAACTCTGGATGCATCCCAATAAAATATATAGCCATCTGAACCACCTGGTAGAGTCAAGAGAGGAGCTGTAGTCAACCTAGGTTTTAATTCTGTGAAGCTTCTCTCACAAATATTGACCATCGAAACTTGACCATCTTCTGAGTCAACCTAGTCAATAGTGAGGCTATCGATGAAAATCCTTCCATGAACCATCTCTAATAGCCTCCTAGACCCAAGAAACTTCTGATAACTGTAACACAGGTAGGTCTGGGCCATTGTTTCACTACTTCTATCTTCTGGGAATATACTCGAATTCGTTCACTAGACACAATATGCCCAAGGAAGGTAACTGAATGTAACCAAAACTCGCACTTGTTAAATTTTGCAAATAACTGGTGATCTTTGAGAGTTTGCAGAACAACTCTCAAATTACTTGCATGTTCTTCCTCATTACAAGTGTAAATGAGGTTATCATCAATAAAGACAATAACAAACAAGTCCAAGTACTGCTTAAACACTCTGTTCATCAAATCTATGAAAGCTGCAGGAGCATTGGTTAGTCCAAATAACATGACTACAAATTCAGAATGACCATACCAAGTTTTGAAGGTTGTTTTCAGAACGTAACTATCTTTGACTTTAAGCTGAAGATAACCCGATCTGAGGTCTATCTTTGAGAAATGACTAGCACCGAGAAGTTGGTCAAACAAGTCATCAATCCTGGGGATGGGATACTTATTCTTGATTGTGACCTTGTTCAATTACCTATAGTAAATTCACATTCTGAGAGAACCATTTTTCTTTTTTACGAACAATAATGGTGCACCCCATAGCGAAATACTAGGTCTGATGAAGCCCTTCTCTAGAAGGCCTTTCAACTGCTCCTTCAATTCCTTAAGCTCAGCAAGAGCCATTCTGTAAGGACGAATACAGATAGGCTGGGTATCTAGAAGGAGATCAATTCCAAAGTCGATTTCCCTTTCGGGAGGAACTTTGGGAAGATCATCTGGAAACACTTCTGGAAACTCATTGACTACAGGGACTGACTCAAGTGTTGGGGATTCAGAACTGGAATTCTTAACTCAAACTACATGATAGATATAACCCTTAGAGATCAGCTTTCTAGCCTTAAGGTGAAATGAATCGACCCATAGGTGCTAACCTACTACCCTTCCTTTCTAAGATTGGTTCATCTGGAAACTGAAAACGAACAACCCTAGTTCTACAATTGACTAAGGCATAATAGGAATGTAACCAATCCATGCCTAGAATGGCATAGAAGTCTACCATTGCTAACTCTACAAGATCTATTGAGGTGACTTTCTGGAAGACTGTGACAGGGTAATTTTTGTATACCCGTCTAGCTATAACTGGGTCACCGACTAGAGTAGAGACTGAGAAAGGTTCTGAAAGAGTTTATGGGCTAACACTGAATTGGACAGCTATATAAGGAGTTACAAAAGACAACGTAGCCCCTGGATCTAACAATCCATAAACATCAAGATCAAAGACTCGTAACATACCAATGACTACATCAATATAATCTTCCTGATCTTGATAAGCCTGAAGAGCATAGAGCCTATTTTGGTGTTGTCCGCCACCTGTACTAGAAAAGTTGCTCTGCTGAGTCGGGCGACCTGCTGGTGCTGCTGAAGTTATAGATTGAGGTCTACCATTATTACCTCTTTGACCCTGTCTAAAAGAACAATCCTTCCATCTATTTCTAAACTGACCACACCCAAAGCATTCTTCCTTACCTGCAAGACACTCGCCCGGATGGTTCTTTCCGCACTTAGCGTAAGTTGGGTAGGTTTTGGTACATATAATAATCCCTTGAGACTTAGAGCCTGACGTCCTACCTTTCTAATCATTACGAAACCTGGGGGATGGAACACTAGCTGATAAAGGTGCTGGAGTCGAAGTCTTCTACTGAAACTATGAGCAATTTCAACCACCCGATTTCTGTTAGGAATACTCATAGTTACTTGTTCTTGCTTTCTTAGTCTCTTTAGACTGTCCACTAAGCTTATCACCCTCAACCTACTGAGAATGAATCATGAGCCTAGAGATGTTCATGTCTCCCAACAACATAGTATTCTTGCACTCTGTTTTCACTAAGTCTAACACTCCATATAGAAACGTACTCATCTAATCCCTGGAATCAACAACCATGTGAGGAGCATACCTAGAGATTTGGTTAAACTTGATCCCATACTCTTGGACCGTCATGTTACCCTGCCTTAAGTTCATAAATTCCTGGGCCATTGCTTCACTCCACTCTATGGGAAAAACCTGTCCAGAAAGGTTTCACTGAAACAATCCCAAGTAATAGAAGCTGCATCTGTACCCCTGTTCTCCTTCTACTGATTATACCAAAAATGAGCCACATCCTTAAGTTGGTAAGATGCTAACTCAACCCGATCATTCCCAGTTACTTGCATCACTTCAATGATCTCCTTGACCTCATCAATGAAGTTTTGGAGATCTTCTCCAACTTGCGATCCTAAGAACTCTGGCGGAATCATCCTATCAAAGTTTCGCTCTCTAGCTGTAGCTGACCCAACATTGGCATTTATCAGAACTGTAGCCCGTTGATTGTTCTGATTGGCCACACTCTAAGACAATATCTGAATGGCATTCCTGAACTCTGCATTTGACACTTCTTGATCAGGGACTGGAGGAGCTGCATTTGCGTTCCTGGCATTTGCATTCTTGGCATTAGCTTTACGAGAAGGCATGATCACTGAAACATAGAACGTCAAGTTAGAAGGAAATTAGATCATACCTTATTCACAATAAGAGTTACAAGAAATTGAAGATTTTCCTAAGACACTTTGTAGCCTCTTTTTCATTAGATGTGGTGTGCACTACACATCCATGAAAAGGACTCTACCTAGTGCAGTTACTTAGAAATCCTAGGACACTTAAACCTAGTGCTCTAATACCAAGTTTTTCATTCCCTGAGCTACCCGAGATGTAGACACGGGACCTAAGACCACAAGTGATCCCAAGCTAACTCTGCTGGCATGATCATAAGCATACTAAATATAAACTGAATAACAGAAACTGTGCGGAAGCTATAATCATAAATAAAATGAAAAAATGGGGAATACACATATATTATAACTGCGATATATGAAAACTAATGAGTTTAAAAAAAAGAAGATACTAACTCAATACTAAGTTGAATCTAACTATGTTTAAAAATAGCCTCTCACTGACTAGAAATGTTGGGACAAGCTCCAGGTAAGTCTAGAAAAACTGAAGATAAAGGACTAAAAATACTGAAAAGAAACTCATGACTATTGTCCTCGGAGAATGAGGACTCACCACTGATTCTACTGAACTAGAGATCGAGAACCGATCTAAGCATGATCTGGATGCGAAGAAAGTGAACCTACATTACGAGAAGATGTAGCGCAGAGTATGAGTCAGTACTTGAAAGGTATTGAGCATGCAGGACAGAATACCGCTGAAATAACATATAACTAAACAAAGCAATTAAGGATTGATATAATCTGCACATAATATAGATACTGAATGCTGAGATAACTGAATGCAGTGACCAATTTATAACATGCTGAAACTGAATACTGGATATACTGATAAATGGTAAATGCAATAGAATCTAACTGAACTGTGGGAGCTACTAATAATGGATAATAAAACCATATGAACTAAATGAGGAGTCCGATGCATATGTCTCATCGAGATGACCTAATATACCCTGCCATAGGTATGGAGGCATGCTGACGTGATCACTGAAGTGATGCCCACAGAGGGGACTTACAACCTACATGGCTAGTAGTTCTGCGACTATGGGTACGCTGGACCTTAGTCCAACTCGATATTATGCTACTCCAAATGGATTAATTATTTAACACATTACGACTGAATTTTTGTAAGTTACTGGATAGCTCAAACTGAACATGCAAACTGAGAATACAACAATCAAACTGATATTTATTCATTAATAACTGAGGCATGTATAACTGAATAAATAAAATATTTGACCTAGCAAGTGTAAATCAAGAACTACAGAAATACATAGCTAGGATTTTGGAATTCATGCATTAAACTTCATATTAAAGTACTAATATGATTTGGATCATTCTTACAGCTAAGAACCCAACAATTCTAACATTCAAGAAATCCTAGGTCTAGTTATAATAAGGGATTCAGGAAACTGACTGAAAACTAGGGACCTAATGGGTGAAAGGAACCCACTAGTGAAATCCCACATACGTGGTGATGAATTTCACGAATAAATCCTTTGATTTCTAGTACGGAACAGAAGAAAACTTTTTGCGTTCTTGAACAAAGGTTCTTGACTTCTTTTATGCTCTTACGCTCTAATTTTCTATTTTTTTATTAATGATTTGACTTAGGTAAGTTCTAGTTATGTTTCTAGGCTTAAACTGACTAAAACCTCATAATTTAGGGTCTAAACGACGTAGTTTAGGGGTCCAACGAAATATGTAAAGACCCATGACTTAACTGTTGCCGGAGTGATCGATGGACGGGACCTACGGGCTGTAGGTCAACCTCAAGTCCGTAGATTGGGGTCGTAGATCAAATCTGCCTGACAAGGTCTTCACTATAACAAGCATAACTTTTTATTCGGTGATCGGATTTTAGCAAACTCGATGGCATTGGAAAGAGTATTCAATTATCTATCATATAATATGTGATGGGACACATAATTCTTTTTTGTGCTAAGAGTTATGACCATTTGAAGTAGACCTAATTAACATTTTTCCTCTAACTGGCTGCTGACCCTCGCCTACGGTCAGACCTACGGACCATGGATCGAACAATGGTCCGTGCTGGTTAGCCATCATTTGCATCAGAGGATGGGTAAATGGGGCCTCGATCCACAGACCGTGGTCTGACCTACAGACTGTGGGTCTGTCCGTGGGTCGAGACCTAGCTGATTTTTTGAGCTAGGTTTGGGGAGGGGTTGAGAGTGGTGAACCACAGACCACAAGCATGGGTCGTGGTCTAACCTACAGTCCGTGGATGAAAACTGTGGGTTGCACCTGCAACTTCTCAAAATCTGCATTTTTGGTCTATTTCAAATATGGGGTGTTACAACTAGCACGGGCCGTGGGTCACCCTACGATCCGTGGGTTAGACCTACAACTTCTAGAAATCTAAATTGAGGTTTATTTTTGGATACGGGGTGTTACACTTTGAGTCTTTTCGAGGAGTTTTACAGAATAACTTAATTTGTTTCAAGACTCGAGTAAGTTAGTATGAGAATGAGAAGAGTGTATTTACGAGTCTACATTATTATTGAGATCCTTAAGCCATGTCGTTCATGCCAATAATTCCGCGCGAACTCCATAAATTGAGTATCTTTTAGATGAGTAGTATCTTCGGTTCTTGAGTATTGAGTTCCTAACCCTTTTAAGATCATATTCCTAATTATGGGACTACCATATGTTATACATGAAGGTCCTTGATTTGAGTTGATCATGCCCATAATTTTGCAAGAACCCCATAAGTCGAGCATTCTTGAGATGAGTAGTATTATTGAGTCCTTGAGTTATGGAGTTGTTGATTTCCGAGTATTGAGTTCTATATATGAATATTTAAAACCTTGAATTTGTCATTCAATCAATTATAATTTCTTTTAAGACTTGAGCACTTGAGTATGAGGATGGGGAGAGTTGAGTTTCATATTTTAAAATGAATATATGGGAACTAAATATTCCCAAGAGTAAATGTTCTTATATTTAAAACGAGGGGAAACCTTGATTTCCAAATAAGTTCATGAGCAATTTTGAACACTATCCCTTTTAAGATATTCTTTGAGTAATTATCTCAAATTGAGGAAGATTTATGTTTCTAAACATATGAGCATAAGTATATATTATTCAGAGTAGTATTGAGCACCGATATGGGGGAGAGTTCAAACAACATACAACCCCTATAAACCAAATATGCCAACATGGGTAAATAGTCATACTTTTTAGATGATTCCTTAATGTCTTTTAAGCATAGCTAAGTGGATCCACTTAGTTGAGAATGTCGTATACTCCTGCAAAGTATAGGACAGTTATGGCAATGTGGGCGAGACATTGTATCATCAAGTTGCTCATAGTGATGGTTGTCGGTTAGAGAATCTCAAAAATTGGAGTAATGAGTTTATTATTGTATTTTCATATACAATTAAGTTATTATCAACTGTTTTAAAAGTTTCATGTATATAGCATCTTTTATTTTTGCTTTCATTTTGAGTCGAGTATTTTGAATTTGGGTTGAGTATCTTGAGCTTGAGTTGAGTATGCTGAGTTGAGTTTAGTATGCTGAGTTGAGTTGAAAATCATGAGTTGAGTTGAGTTGAGTTGAGTTGTGTATTCTTGAGTTGAGTTGAGTATTCTTGAGTCGAGTTGAGTATTCTTGAGACATATTGTGTTGAGATGAAGTGAGAATGTCTTCTTTATTATCAGTTTGAGCTTATATTTATGGTGTAGAGTTCCCCTTACATGCTCTTACATTCCATGTACTGATGCCATTTGATCTGCATCGTTTCGTGATGCAGATATAGGTATTAGAGTCATCAACAGGCGCTTCGTTGAGGTCATATGATATTCCAGGCAACTTTGGTGAGCATTCTTATACTCTAGAGGACTTTACCTTTACCTTACAGTTAGTAGTTTTGAGATGTTGTGGGTCTTGTCCAGATATCTTTGTGTAATAGTAAATGCTTCATAGATAGACAGATATGAAGAGTTTTCTATAATTTCTTTATTTGAGTTGTTTTATAAACTCTAAGTATATCTTTTGAGTATTGTTAAGTCTTTTTAAAGTTGAGTATTTGAGTTCTATGAATTTACATTCAGTTTTATGCTTTTGTATGCTTGATTTAGTCTTCCGCTTGTAGTTAGCTAGGATGAGAGTTCGCTTGGGGACCAACAATGGTTCTCAAATGTCGGCCACGTCTAGGGTGTAAACTCGGGTCGTGATAAAAATAACTTGAGAAGATCATTTTGCAAAGAGCCTTTTGGTGAAAACATTCAATAAGTCATGTAAGTGAATTTTTTTTAAAGTTGTAGATGGATATTTAAGAGTCTCAATCGAAGATTGTTCGGTCATATATATTATTAATCATGTATTTAAATATCGTAATTCTAACAATTGTCATGATTAAAAGTCTAAGTGAGAGACTATATGGATTTATACTAGTAGTAATATGATTAGATATAATATTTATTATATAACAATTATTTTATTTAACTTTAGTAAAAATTTAAATACATCATGTATTCATTGATGTATTTTCTTACTTACATAGTAGGAAAAATTACTAGAATATTGAATTTAAGACATTAATTTACACGGTTTAAATCTAGTGTTTTTATTTACAACACTAATAATTTAATTACAAATATGAAAACCTATTAAAAATACATATCTACACGTTTCTATGCCTATTTTATTGTCTTGGTGGGATGATTTAACCGGACTTATAATTTATTTTATTTATTTTTTAAATCACAATCACAATTATATTTAGATATGTTTCTTTATTAAATACTAGAGAAAGTGCCATTCATTTCCCCAATATATTTTGTCAAAATATTTTATTACTCTTTTATTTATTACTTGTTAGGGAATGTGAGAGGTATATATAAACTTAGACATGAAGGGAGTATGAATGTTCTTAAATACAAAAAATTAATCCTTATTATAGTCTTTGCATTTCACAAGGTTTTTGTGTTTTGATTTCTCTTTTCCCTTTTCTTTTGAATTTTTAATTTATTGTCTTCATGTAGGATTACCAGGACACCAAGTTTATTCAAGTCCTTAATTTCCTCAGGTATATTCCAAAATTCAATCACAGCTTCCCCTATTAATTGATATACATGTCCTCACTATATATGATAATGATTTATGCTATGCTTTTTTTTTCATAGTAGGCAGATATACTCATTTTTGTTAGAAGAAATTTTATTTTCTTTTTTAGTGTATGTTAATTCCACGTTCTCCTCTATTGTATTGATCCTATAAGAGCCATCACCCATCATGTAAACTGTATTAGGAAGACGCGTGGCCACCTAACTCTGAAAGGGCTACCTTAGAAAAAGTTACCTATTTGTGGTAGAGTGAAAGATATGTAGTGTGGAACCGTCGAGGCTCTCCCACATTAATAGCTAGATTTTGGGATGTGGAAGAGTGAATTTAGATTCCCAAAATTTTTATATGAAAGTTATTGTCCATATATATTGTCGTGGGAAATGGATAACTTTTGTGTTTAGTTAGGCGCAAATGTTCATCTTCTTTGTATAATAAAATTTAACATGACAATAAAATGTATGGGTTGCTATTTATAAATTGTTAATGTAGAGTTGGTAAAGGGTTTAAACAGGATTCTCGATGCAATTATACTTGTGGCCGAAGGAGATTCAGAAAAATAAATTTTGAGATAAACACTAGAATGTATACCTAAGATTTGAATATATGATTTGAAACATATTTTGAACCCCATTTTTCACTACACTAGTATCTTCCCTTGTGTCAAGGGGATTCAAAACTTTACATATAACTAGGAAGATTAGGTTTGCCTTAATTGCACAATATATTTTTTTAGCGAAGGGGATCTAATTAACAACATTGCCAATACCTAGTTCTGCCACATAATAATAGTGCTAACTACTCACCACCTATTCTAAATGGAATTGTCTTCTATAAAATATATTGCCAAGCTAATTGTTTTCTTCTAAAATTAGGGGTGAGGTAAATTATATTTTAATTCTAACTACTAACTACAATTTCTAAAATTAGGGGTGAAGTAAATTCAAAACATAGCATTAATGGGTGGAACCAAAAATGTGATGTACGTAACATTCTTTAATCCTAGGAATTTGATTTCTAAAGAAATGGTTTTTGAAAGGTAAATATAAGTACAAGAGATTGAGATTTTTTGTGCTTCTACATACTGCCATTTCTGAAAAAAGATTTATTTTTTATCCTTCTTTTATCATAACCTTAAATTTGTACCTATTGAAAGGATTTGAGACCATATTAGAATTGAACTGTTATAGGATCAGTTAAAATGAACCCTTCAAGGCAACAATTCATCTAATTCCACGAGTAATTGTTGGTTTTTAAAAGTTGTGAATGAAAATAAAGAGTTGTCACTTTAATAAAGTGTTTTGACTTTTCTAACGAACTGTGACTTTTATGAAAAGTTGCGAATTTTGTGATCAATTGTGATTTTTATGAAAAGTTGTTACTTTTTCATAAGGTTGTGACTATTCAGAAGGGTTGTGGAATTTTTAAAGGTATGTGACCTTTCCAATAAAGCACAATAAGAACTTGTTCACACTACCCTCTGTTGCATATATATATATATATATATATATATATATATATATATATAGAAGAGTTTTTGTCACGACCCAAGCCTAGGGCCTAGACGTGACCGGCGAATGGGGAACCCGAAGGAACCCCAAACAAGCCTCATAGCGTATCTTACACATCATTGGTCGCGGAAGCAATTAAAATGACCATAAGCGATAAGCATAATCAAGGGGGAAATCGGGACTAAGGGAGCAAGAAGAAAAAAAAAGAAGAAATGATACATAAATATCATAGGTGAATCAAGCTCAAACATAATACACAACTTGTCCAACACCACCTCTAAACATAGGTACTTTAGCGGGGGCCAAGATAAATAATCGGGGCTCACCCTCATAGTCAAAACATAACTAAAAGGAAAAGTCTTATACATAGCAAAAGATCATAAGCAACGTCCCCGGAATGGAGGACTCACCAATAACCTTGATAGAAAATCGTATTAGCCACGCGGAGGACGAGGGTCAAGCGGTGCTCGGTCCCTACATGGTGACATCATGTAGGCATAGAGTATGCGTTAGTACGTTTGAATGTACTAAGTATATGGGATGCAATGCAATGCAACAAGGGATGGACATCATAGGCAAAATGCATAATCGTACCCGATAGATGACATATTAACGAGATGATATGTATAATGATGCTTATATAAAAATCATATTTAGTAGGGCATAGTATATGTGTAGTGAGTGACCATCAATATAGTATTTCCAAGGCCTACCACCCCTTGGAGAGGCGAAAGAGGTACAAACCCCTCAATGTGGTTACCCGGGCCTACCACCCCCGAGCTAGGGACCAAGGTACAAACCCTCGATATGGTTATACGGGCCTACTACCCCGTACTAGGCAACCAAGGTACAAACCCCTCGATATGGTTATACGGGCCTACTACCCCCCGTACTAGGCAACCAAGGTACCAACCCCTTGATACGGTTACCCGGGCCTACAACCCCCCGAGCTAGGCTTGGTCGACTCACACACTATATAGAGAAAATCATATACATGTATCCATTTCATCATCATTTCAATACTTATATAATCATCCGACTCATAGGACATACATTGGACCTTCCATTTCATAAGAATTCTATAAATGACATTTTATCAAACATATGGTGGGCTACTTGTTCATGTAAATAAAATCATGTGTTTCAAGAGTACTAAGTCCGATAAATTTCAAAATCCATGTAAAACAGCCCACCAACAACATACATATATATATATATATATATAACAACCTTCATAATTTGATCATGGAGGCATGAAAACCATAAACATCATATAATCATTCCATTTCATGATAATATACAAAAATAGACCATAATAGGATGTGTAGTAATAATTCCATAATTCAAGAGTTCATAAATGATCATAAGGACCCATAAACTTGAAGTAAAATAGAGGATAAATGGTTGGACTTGTGGAAAGGAAGGTTTCCACAATCAACCCACATACCTCAACTTTGGAGAATTCTTGATGAAGATTGGAATGGAGAATTGCTTGAGATTGAATCCGGAATTAAAGCTTGGGATCCTTGAATTTGGTTGATGATCTTGGTGGAATTTTGGAGAGGGTTTAGAGAGAGTTTTTGGATGTTTGAGAAATGTTTTAGAGACTTGGAATGACTAATGATATAAAGGGAATATCATATGCCCTTTGGAAAAAAAATTGTCCAACACTTAGAAAAATTAATGGGGCGGGTGAACAAAGTGTTTCGGCTTACTGAAATGGTACTTTTCTGCCGGCGAGGGTTTACGAAAATGGTTATAACTCCTTCATCCTAACTCGGAATGAGGCGAAACAAATTGCGTTGGAAAGCTAACTCATAGAGCTTCAATTTTGATAGTTTGAGCTCCTTCTAGTTCCTTGTGTGCTGAGAGATATGCCCTTTTAAAGTTGACCCTCAAAATCGCATTTTTTACGATTTTCGAATTTTGATACGGTTGCTCTAAAATTCGGGTTAGACCCATTTCCTACTCAATTTGACCCCTGAATAAGAATATGAAGTCGAATTTCCGAAATGATGCACGGATTTTGAGATATATGGAAATTACAATTTTAGGTGTTTCCGAAGCACATTTTCGGGCATTTTTGGGGTCGTTTCAGTTTTCATGTAGTGTTAGCTCTTGCCCACGAGCTGATGTGTTGTATATATATAAAAGGGTTTCATTTAGTGCTAGCTCTTGCCCACGAGCTGATGGAAGTGGATCACATACAGAAAGGGAAGGTATACCACCACCATCTGCTCTAGCAAATCCAACTTGCTTGTAGTTATTAGCTTCTCCGTCTAGAAGAGAAGAAAGTTGCTACAAGAGGAAGAGGAAGAACAATAAAAATAGAATTCAAATTAGCAAAAAAAAACCAAGCATACCTGAGGAATGCAGGAGCAGTGTTAGCCTTTTCTGGAAACCATGCTTTGTGATATTTGTTTTAGTGAGTCTGATTTTTGCCGAGACTGTTGTTGTATACTTTGATGTAAACTTATCAATTTGGACTGTGATGGGTACAATTACATTCGATGTGAAGCAACACTAGATGGATACATATGTGGACAAGTTTTCTATATAAAAATAACAAAGTTAAAATAACATGCAATCACTAACAAACAGTAAACAAAATGACCCACTATAAAATGAACTAAATCAAAGTGTAACAAGATTCTGAATAAATAGAGTAAAAACTAAAAAATAATGAGGAAATTAACATAACTGAAACAATATACACATTTTTTAAGAATAAAATATGCCAGTATAACAATAATAAAATTTTAAAACTAGACAAAGTAATAAGACAAAATCAAATAATAGCATTGTCACATATTTGGTAGAAAACTTAAGCACACAGTTAAATAAAAAGAATAAAAGTAGTTCAAATTACCAACTAAAATTATCGAGTCAGTGGTCAATGAAAAATTATTTGAAGGAAAAAAAATTGTGCAAAACCAACCTGCTAACAACAGTAATCAGTCATACGACAACACAACAAGAATGAAATAACATCTGAAATAGAACGAGTAAAATCATGGTACCCAACCTTTATGGAGTTTATTGGAGAAATACCAGAATGAATTGCAAACTTAGCAGCAAAAATAAGATTAAAAAAAGTAAAATAGAGATACAAGAGTCACCAAAGAAGAGGAAACCGAGGCAGTGAGTCGGATATGGTTCACCGATGGTATTTGCGACAAGGTCTAGTTGCTCAGTGTGACGTTGTTGGTTGTTGTACAACAAAGCTATGTTGCAGATTTGATCTTGCCGGACTGCCTATAAAATAAAAAAAAGATACAAAAAAGGGGAAAGAGGAAGGGAGATTGTGGTGGTGTAGGTCTATTTCTGATGGATTTATTGGGGTTTTGGCTGGCATTGGTTGGGATTTTGTGATAGAATTGAGGTGGTTTCAGATTGGCTGTTCTCCGACGTCGTTACTTTGCCAGAGAATACAAAGAGAATTTGAGTTTTGGTGGTTGCCGAGGTTATTTAGGATTGATGGATGAGGGTTTTGATGGACAAGGAGACAAAAGGGAGGAATAGTCTTTAGATGGTGGTGGCTACTTAGTAGAAGATTGTCAAAGACTAAAAAAATGGAGGTGGTTTGGTTGGGGCTTCAAGTGTTATTTTTGCTCGTCGATTTGAAACTTGGTGGTGGTGGTGGCTGAGAGGGAAAAAAAGGAAGAGAAAGCTTTTAGGGTTTTGTCAATTTTTGAAAGTTTACGCCACAAATGAAAATTATTTTACCACCACTATTTTAATGACTAAGCAAGGCTTATATAGAAAACAAACCACTTTGATACAATATCATAGGCTAAAAGCATGGGCTCAAGACCATGGCCCAAAATCATTGGTTAATAAAATACTAGTGTATCAATATATTAGGCTTTGAGAACTTGTGTTGCACACTTTATCCTTATTAATGAGTTGTACGTTGTATCTTTATTGATTATCAGAAAATGCCCCAACAATTCTCTATCCATTTTTATTTTGTTATTTTAAAGTTCATCAAATTTTTATTTTTAACTGACTTGTGATCAAACTATGGTTTTGTTCTCTAAAAGAATGTATTAGAAATGCAAATGTCAAACTTTGAGAAAAGAGGTTTAGATAACTGGTGTTTTTAAAAATTACAAATTTTGATGCACGTACGTTGAACGTGAATATCAAATCAAATATTACAAAATTTAAAAATTAAGTAAAAATTATAAAATGAATGATAAAGTATAATTTCCTATGAATAATGGATGTAAACTTTCTTATGATTACTATTGGAAGTTAGTTACTCTTGAAATCTCTCAGTTACACCTCTTAAATATACTCTCCTCCATCCCTCATAATGCCTCATATAAAATAAATAAATATTAATTTAAAATATAGAAGATATACTAAATTGAATGTTTTAATTGGAGTATTATATTAATTTAATATTCATGTTAGGGAGTGTTCAAATTTCATTGAACTTTGAGATTGTCAACGTCTGTAAATCCAACTTGAGATTTGAAGAAGACAAAAATTGAAATATTAAAATAATCATAGTTTAAAAATGAGAGGATGCCCCTCCATTTATAGTTAACAAAGGATCGTATGAGCATGTGCATATTGTTTCTTTTCATAAAATTCACAACCCTTAGGAAATGTCAAAACTCATCGAAAAAGTCACTACTCTTTCGAAAATGCAAAACCAT
Organism: Solanum commersonii; assembly: GCA_029007595.1. Classification (NCBI taxonomy): domain Eukaryota; kingdom Viridiplantae; phylum Streptophyta; class Magnoliopsida; order Solanales; family Solanaceae; genus Solanum; species Solanum commersonii. Next base: position 1,593,380 of record JAJTWQ010000010.1, on the reverse strand, counting down.
TCAATGTGAAACGATGTCTTCTTTTAATATAATATATTAAATTAAGAATATATATAATATAAAATATAGAAGATATACTAAATTGGGTGTTTTAAGAAGAAGAACAATGAAAAAGTTTTAATAATTTTATTTTAATAAATTTGAGAAAAAAAAGTCACAACACTTTAGAAAAGTCACAACCCTTCATAAAGTCACAACTCATCGGAAAAGTCATTACTCTTTGGAAATGTCACAACCCTTCAGAAAAGTCACAACTCTTCGGAAAAGTCGCAACCCTGTAAAAAGTCACTACACTTAGAAAAGATCACAACTAATCAAAATAGTTATAAGTCTTTGGAAATGTCACAACCCTTTAATGTTAAAATAAGACTGTTTTTTGATATAATATAATATAAGTAAATATAATATAATCTAAAATATAGAAGTATACTAAATTTGTTGTTTTAAGTTGGAGGTTTTATAGTAATTTAACGTATACACTAGGTAGTTCATTCATTTAAGGCAGTAAAGATAAAAAAGATAGATATAGATTCGTCTAATTTTAATTATATGAAATTTTAGAATATAACTAATACTTTTAATTTAAGGATATGTAGAACATATAAAAATGTCTTTTTAACTATCTAGACTTAAAGATGTGCCCCCGAGCCGCAAGAGAAAAAACATTCTAGTTAAACTAAATAAAAATAAATGTACAACAAATAAATTGGAAACAGAGTGCCTATTAAATCTAGTTTGGACTTTTCAAACAAGTTTTTGATCAAATCATTTTTCTTCAATACTTTGAGACTTTGCACAACTTGAACACCAAGTTATAGTTTGTGCAACAAATAATCATTGAACTTCTTGTCAAGTAGAAGTTAATGCAAAAGATATTTATGGCTATGAAAATGAGTGCATGTTAATATCTAGATAGTATTCTCGTTTGGTGTTGAGTATTTATATTCTCCTAGTTGTATCATTTTTTGTTGATAAATCTAGTTTACCCACAAAAAAAATTGTAATTACATAATTGAACAACTCTCACAATCTTCCTTGTTTTAAGAAGAACGATAGAAAACTTATAAACTTTGTAGTTTAAAAATTTGAGTAAACGACTTTATTTTTATACAACAAAGGATAGTTGTCATGACCCAGACCATCGTGATTGGAACCCAGACTAACCCTCCGGTGGGAGAACCATTAATACTAATTAGCTAACCAAAGAACTACACAACTTAATCAAAACTAAGGCATTTAAAGTTACAGAAGTAGGTTTAAATGCCAAAGGAAATATAGAGTTCCTATAAACTGCAAAAATCTAATCAAACAAATGTGAAATGATACCTAGAACCTGAAAGTCAATGTACCAAAACATCTAAAGTTTAACAAGTCTAAGAAACTGGGTACAACCCAATTAAACATAAGAAAATCCTAATATACTAGTCCTAGTCCAAAATAGGGACATAAACGAAAAGAGAACTCATGGCAGCCCGGAAGAACTGGCTCTCCCTTGAATTCAATGACGATCATTGATCTTCTAAACCAGGTCTGTCAGTAGCCGTTTGAAGATGCCATGTACTCAACAAAGAAAGAGCAAGTGCAGTATCAGTACACAACCACAATGTATAGGTAGGATCACATGGCTATCCCACTAAGTGCAACATACCTAAGCCATTACAACATAATAATAACATGCATACACCGAACATATAAAATATCAACATCATTTACGAATAACGTACAATTTCACAACTCTCAAGGTATACAGTTATGTCAGGTCAATGGTCCTCTCATGGAACCCACACCCAAACTATTAGCATACAAGTACATGGTACCCGTTCCAAGTTAGTGTGTTAGATGGTGATACCCTTCCAAATGTTTGTGCCAATATGTGGCAACTGATCTCAGTTAGTTTGTCGGAACGCAACACCCGATCCATTCAACAAGCCACAATCACAATCACAAAGTACATTCTCATAATAATACAATCAAGTCATGATTCATGGCATTCAATTATTCATCAATCCGCATTTATGATTAGTGTGATCAATAATGCAACATTCACATACATACATGTATCATAATGAATAAGAACAAACATATATCACACATCATAAAATAACAACCATCACATACCTCGAATAAAGCTTGAATTCCCTAAGAAACTTGATTCTTCACTTTTTGGATTCTTTCTGCTTGTTCTTGGTCTACAAATAATCAATATAACACGAAAATCAATACACAATGTCTAATTACCTTGATTAAATTCAACACTATCAACCCTAGATCAAACCCATGATCCCAATATCCAAATTAGGGCTTTTCCCAACATCCAAAGGCTCCAAAACCCTTCCCCAACTATAATTACCCACAAAACTAAGTTCTACAAATCGAAAAATGGGTTCGGGGAGTGAAAATATTATCTTTAGCCTCAAGAATGGTGGAAAACTATCAATAAAACACTTAGGGTCATTCCTTATCTCTCAAAGTCGAAAGGTGCAGAATAGAACATTTTTGGGGTTTATTTCCAATTTAATTCGCGACTGGCCCACTAGGGCACCCTCCATCCCGCCACAACGGCCTCGCCCTGGAGAAAATAATCCTTTTACAGCAGGTTGCCCGAAACCAGTGAGTCGATTCAAGAGTTTCAAACCCCCATTTCACAACACACCTTCATCCCATGAGCCTCAAAAACTACCCGTTCACGCTAAGATCATTTTTGAGAGTTCTACTCGCCCGTATTCAATTTCATAGAGTTGCACTTGTTCCTTAACGTCTTAGCTATTTCCTCATGTGATAAAAATCATAATTAGATCACCCAATTGTTACCACATTTCCTTAGACCTTACTAACTATGATTTCGTCCAAATCTTGACTAGGTTGGGAAATTTCAAGTTACTACAAAAAAGTTTTCCAACCCAAATTTTTTCTCGTTGGCTTTTCAATAACGACGGGAACCGGTCGTCATAATAGATTCTAATTTACCTATCACTCACCCCCGAGTGACAAACTTAGGAAAAATAGGCTAAAGAAAGAATGGAGTAGCTTCCCAAATGGATGATGCTTCTCTTATACCTTCACAAACTTAATCTCTTTGGTCCTCAGCTTACGCATATCACAATCAAGAATTGCAATCGGTTCCTCCTCATACTGAAGGTCCTTGTCTAACATAACTGAGTCTGATTTTATAATATCATCCCCATCACCATGATATCTCTTCAGCATGGACACATGAAATATCGGATGAACCCCGATAGATTAGGAGGTAAAGCCAATATATAAGCCAGTGGCCCTACACATTCAACAACCTCAAAGAGACCAATGTATCGCGGACTTAGCTTGGGCTTCTTGCCAATTCTCACCAACCCTTTCATTAGTGATACTTTTAGAATAACATTCTCACCAGTCTGAAATGTCATGTCTCTTACCTTATGGTCTGCGTACTTCTTTTGTAGACTCTGGGCTGCTAAAAGCTTAGCTTAAATACTCTTTACATTATCTTGAGAATCCTTCACTAAATTAACCCCCAAAGGTTTCACATCTCCAACCTAAAACCATCCTACGGGTGATCTACATCCCCTCCCATAAAGTACCTCAAATGGTGCCATATCTATGTTGGAGTAATAATTATTATTATAGAAGAACTCACACAAAGGTAAGAACTTATCTCAATGTCCCCCAAAGTCAATCACACATGCCCTCAATATTTCTTCTAATACTTGAATAGTCCTCTCTGACTGTCCGTCCATCTGTGGATGGAAGGTTGTACTAAAAGTTAGTTTTATGCCTAATTTATCCTGTAATTTCCTCCAAAATTTGGAGGTGAACTGTTTACCACAGTTCGAGATGATAGAGAGGGGCACCCTATCCAACCTCACTATCTCTTTCACATAAACCTTAGCCAATTGTTCAACATTATAATCTATTCTGATCAGAATAAAATGGACTGACTTAGTCAATCTGTCAACCACTACCCAAATAGAATAAAAGTTCCTCAACGTCTTGGGAAGACCAACCACAAAATCTATGGTTATCCTTTCCCACTTCCATTTCAGAATAAGTATTCTCTGAAGTAATTCTGCAGCCTTTGATATTAATACTTTACTTGTTGGCATTTTTGACACTTAGCCACAAACTCTGATATATGTTTCTTCATGCCCATCCACCAATAAATTCATTTAGAATCTCGGTACATCTTGGTCACACCCGGATGAATGGAATATCGTGAACCATGGGATTCTACCAATAATTTCTGAATCAATTCATCAACTCAAGGAACACAAATCATTCCTTTAAAATTGAGCACACCTTCCGCATCAAGAATGGTCTCTTGTGCCTTACCAATCACAGTCTTCTTTCTAAGCTCATTCAAATTTTAATCCTCAAACTGTTTGGCCTTGATCTCCTCAATGAGCGTGGCCTAACCTCAATGCTAGATAACACCCCACTTTTTCTGAGATGCCCAACTACATGAATTCAGACTCCAAGGTCTTGATTTCCTTAGCCAAAGGTCGCTTATTTGCACTCAACTACCCATACTCCCCGCTTTTCAACTTAGTGTGTCTATACTACATTAGCCTTACCCGAATGATATGGATGGTCACATCATAATCCTTTAGTAACTCAATCCACCTTTGCTTTCTTAAATAAAGATTTTTTTGAGTGAAAACATGCTGCAAGCTACGATGATCAGTAAACACTTCACACTTGACACCATAGAGGTAATGCCGCCTCATCTTAAGAGAAAACACTATAGCTGCCAACTCCAAATCATGTGTCGAATAATTCCTCTCATGCACCTTCAACTATCGTAACGTATAAGCTATAACATTCCTATCTTGCACTAATACAACACCCAAATCCGAATGTGAAGCATCATAATAAATAATAAAATCTTTACCTTCCACCGATAGTGTTAGGATAGGTGTTGTGGACAAGAGAATCTTGAGCTTTTGAAAGTTCACTTCACATTTTTTAGTCTATGCAAATGGTACTTTCTTTTTGGTCAAATTTTTCTAGTGAGTGGCAATAGAAGTAAAGATTTTCACAAATCAACGATAGTAGCTAGCGAGCCCCACAAAACTCCTAACTTCAGTCATAGAGCTTGGCCGAACCCAATTATTAACGGCTTCAATCTTTTGGGGATCTACCATTACCTTTTCTTTTGAAACTACATACCCTAAAAAGGCAACCGAAGTCAACTAAAATTAACACTTAGAAAATTTTACATACAACTTTTGTTTCCCAAGAAAACACCAAGAACAATACAAAGACCGTCGGCATGCTCTTCCTCACTTTTCGAGTAAACCAAAATGTCATCAATAAAGACTATAACAAACGAATGAAGAAATTGTTTGAACACCCCATTCATCAAACTCATAAAAGCTGCAAGCACATGAGTCAACCCGAATGACATAACTACAAACTAGTAGTACCCATTGAGGGTTCTAAATGCCGTCTTGGGCACATCCTCAGTCCTAATCTTTAACTGATGGTAACCAGACCTTAGATCAATCTTAGAGAAAACTGATGCACCTTGCAATTATTCAAGAAGATAGTCTATTCAAGGGAATGGGTATTTGTTTTGAATGGTGACCCTATTCAATTACCGGTAATCTATACACATCCTCATACTACCATTCTTTTTCTTAACAAAAAATACAAGAGCACCCACAAGGAAGCACTAGGATGAATGAATCCTTTATCAACAAGCTCCTAGATTTGAGCCTTAATCTCTCTTAATTCTTCCGGATCCATGTGATATGGAGGGATAGAAATAAGGCGAGTACAAGGTTCCAAATCAATGTAGAAATCTATATCTCTATTCGGAGGCATACCAGGAAAATCAATGGGAAACACTTCTCTAAATTATGCCACCACATGGATAAACTCAATAGAGGAAGACTCAACCTAAACATCCCGAATATGAGTGTCATGACCCGGGGTTACCCACTAGGAGCAACATGACGTACTTGACCCCGAAGGGGTCTCATACAAGCCCTTAGCAGAATTATAACATAAATACATAGAATAATTGTAGAAAATTTAAATCTTTTACAATCGAAGTCAAACTCTTTTTCATAAAAGAAAATCATAAGAGTCTAGACCTTGTCTTAATCACCATCTAAAACATAGGAATACAATCTTAGGGACATAGCCCTTTACATCAATAGTCTTGAATATAGAAAGTACAATAGAAACTAGAAACAATAGCATCTTCTCTGTGAACATGAGGGCTCACCAAGCCTAGGGAATAGTCAACCCAAGCTTCTCTTGAAAGAAGAAGTACGTCTCAACGAATGAAACCTACACTCATAGTAAATGTAGAAGAAAAGGGTCAGCACTTAAAGTACTAAGCATGGAAGCATGCATAAAATCATTGCAATATGATAAAAAAAAAAATAAAGAGGACATTTTAGTTAAAAAGTATGTGTTTGTCAAGTTTGGAAATCAACATGCACTTTCACTGGAAAACACAAGTCATAATCACATTTAACTTCAAAACATAGTAAAACCATCACCTTAGAAACTCTAAGGAACACTTATGCAATGTATGGTTGGCATCCCATAATACCAACCATACTGAATACTCCTTTGAAGCTACCTTAGTCATACATATCATCTTTAGACCTCATTATAATCAATAGTCATAAATAAGGAAAATGGTCATGTACCTTACTTGAACATAAGGAAAGCATTCTTAGCAACTATCCGTTCAACATACATGCATACATTCTTGTCTCATCATAGCATAAGGAAAACCATCTCATAACACCATACTAAGTCCACTTGTGCAATGTAAAAGTGAAGTCGCATACCCCCACTCCTACTAAGTAAACTCACCAAGAAGTCATAAGTATAGTTCGTATTATATTCATTATCTTGTCGTATAGGGAAGAATAGCCATAACCGACATACACCATGTGAGCGACATGGAATCTGGTGTCATGTAACCCCACACCGAAAGAAGGTGTCCTACTTGCCAAAGGTAGAACTAACATGTTTAGCTTTTAGATGGATCCACTAGCTAAAGACATATGTGGGCACATAGTTATGGGACATGGAGATCTTCTAGAAACCCAACCTATTGAATTGTTGGAGGAGCTTCCATCTCATGAGAATAATCTAGATGATCCGGCCTATTGTACTGACATGAGGGCCTCTACCTCATTGACCTATCCACTCAGTGCTAAGCATTTTTTCCCAAATTATACATAATTAGTTTTGAATTGCATTTACATGTGTGAAGGAATACTTTTGCCCTTCATTCAATACAACTCATAAAAGCTCATAGATTCATTAAAGTGAGAATGTACTTTCAACCTTAGAATCACATTAACATGTAAGTAAACCTTTCACATTATTGTTCATAGTGTTTCATGAGAATGGTCTTTCAATCAACACAACAACATTATCATCATCCTAGAAAATTCATACATAATCAAGTGTAAGGGTATGGGAAGAATGTCCTTTGAACAAAACCTCAATTTACACAATAGTCATAGGATCTTCACTTTCTAAGTGAATCATAACCTCATGCACAACCTTCATCAACATGTACAAACCCTAGCAACTTACCCCCTCAAGAGTCATGAATCATGTTTCACAACTACACCTAAAAATACTACACTAGGCATGAATAAAACAAGATTCAATAACTAAAATATCTTAGACACAATTCATAGTATTCATCTTGCATCAATACACCCATCACAATTCATGAAATTGGGGTCATGGGATACTTCATGGGTTCATGGGGAGTTTTACTATAAAAATCACCATTAAACATCAATTCATCCATAATATAAGACAATCAACATAATGAAATCGTTTTTAGGAAGAACCCATGGCTAGATTAAAAACCCTAGTTTTATTGAAGAATCTATCAATTTGAAATTACAGTTGAAGGGCTTTATGGAAGGAAACTTTCCATAAATCAAGACTCCCATACCTTAATTGAAGCTATACCCACGAATTGGAGTTGAAAAGATGGATTCTTGAGCCCTATTCTTCAAGTTCTTGAGCTTCTTCAATGGAGGAACTCTAGAGAGTGAAATATTGAAGAGGAGATGGGTCTTCTTTTTTCTTTTGAAAGTGACTTCCTGGAAGGAATTCAAGTCTAAAAAGATTATATACTTATTGGGAAAAGAGTAGAATAATGTGGTTTTAATTTTGGAATAAAACTAGGGACCCTTTTAGTTACAGCCTAGCTCTCCCAATGGACCCCTTGGCTCGCCAAGGGCACTAGGCTACTCACCTAATGGACCCTTAGCTCGCTAAAAGTTATAGAATGCTCCTTAAAAGAGAAATTCATTTGGGCGATAGGGCAGGCCCTTGGGCGATTCGCCAAGGGGGTTGGCGAGCTCCGACCTAGCTCGCCCAAAGTTGCAGCAGCTAGGTCTAGGTTAGGCTGCCCACTAGGCAAGGAGAGGCCATTTGGCTAATCGCCAAGGGTCTTGGGCGATACAACTATCCATCGCCGAATGGACCAAAAGAAAAATTGTTTTCCTTCACTTTTCTTAGGTAGTTTTGGTCCTTTCTTTCTTCTTAGAAGTTTACCCCTTTTCATCTTGGCTTAGTTAAGCCTTAAACATTTACAGAAAGATACTTTAGCACGCATGTCAACCTTCCATTGCTCAACCCAGGCTTCTCTTGAAAGAAGAAGTACATCTTAACGATAAGAACCTACACTCATAGCAAATGTAGAAGAAAAGGGTTAGCACATAAAGTACTAAGTATGGAAACATGCATAACATCCTTGAAATATGATAAAAAGGAAATTATAGATAAAAATTATGCATTTGTCAAGTTTGGAAATCAACATGCACTTTCAATGGAAAACACAAGTCCTAATCACATTTAACATTCAAACATAGTAAAACCGTCACCTTAGCAACTCTAAGGAACACTTGTGCAATGTATGGTTTGCATCCCATAATACCAACCATACTAAGTACTCCTTTGAAGCTACCTTAGTCATACATATCATCTTTAGACCTTATTATAATCCGTAGTTAGAAATAAGTAAAATAGTCATGTACCTTGAACATAAGGAAAGTCATTCATAGCAACAATTTGTTCAACATATGCATACATTCATGTCTCATCATAGCATAAGGAAAACCATCCCATAACACTTTACTAAGTCCACTTGTGAAATGTAAAAGTAAAGTTTCATACCCCCACTCCTACTAAGGAAACTCACCAAGAAGTCATAAGTATAGTTTGTATCATATTCATTATCTAGTCATATAGGGAAGAATAGACATAACCGACATAGACCATGTGAGCAACATGGAATCCGATGTCATGTAACCCCACACCGAAAGCAGGTGTCCTACTAGCCTAAGGTAGAACTAACATGTTTAGCTTTTAGGTGGATCTACTAGCTAAAGACCTATGTAGGCACATAGTTATGGGATAGGGAGATTGCTTCTAGAAACCCGACCTATTGTATTGGTGGAGGAGCTTCCATCTCATGAGAAAAATCTAGATGACCCGGCCTATTGTATTGACGGGAAGGCCTCTACCTCATTGACCATATCCACTCGGTTCTAAGCATTGTTTCCCAAATTATACATAATTAGTCTTGAATTGCATTTACATGTGTGAAGAAATACTTTGCCCTTCATTCAATAGAACTCATAAAATAGCTCATACATTCAATAAAGTGAGAATGTACTTTCAACCTTAGAATCACATTAACATGTGAGTAAACCTTTAACATTATTGTTCATAGTGTTTCATCAGAATGGCCTTTGAATCAACACAACAACAATATCATCATCCTAGAAGAGTCATACATAATCAAGTGTAACGGTATAGGAAGAATGGCCTTTCAACAATACCTCAATTTACACCATAGTCAAAGGATCTTCACTTTCTTAGTGAATCATAAGCTCATACACAACTTTCATCAACATGTACAAACCCTAGAAACTTACACCTTCAAGGTTCATGAATCATGTTTCACAATTACACCTAGAAATACTATACCAGGCATGAAAAACACAAGATTCAATAACTAAATTATCATAGACACTGTAACGACCCTAAAAATGAAATAGGAAGAACTAGAGCCTCACATGTGTATTGAAGTTGGTAACTTGATTAAATAATGTAAATCGGCTTTTTGAGTTTAGTTCAAAGCGATTTGGGGTCCGTAGATGCTGCCAGTTTTTGACATTTTAATTTTTAGTTGGGGCTTTGGGAATTAATTAGTTATTAGACTAAGGGCTTAGGGGGTCGGTTAGGAGTTAATTAAATGACTTATGTAAGGTTTTAAGTCTTTTAACAAGTCATTTACTCTCTTTTCCCAAAATAAAAATCCCAAAGTCTTCCCTCTCTCTATATTTCTCTCTAACTCAAAGAAGAAGATGAAGTGGGAGCTAGGGTTGAGGATTTCATGGTGTTTCTTCTTCAATTTTCATGGGATTCATGAAGGTTAAGGTATGGGAATCCTTTATCCTTTGATTCCTTTTCCATTCAAGGAGCCAAATCAAAGTGTTTTGAAAGCTCTTCAAAAACTCAATAAAGTCCTAATTTCAGTTCTACCATGGGTTCTTGCATTAAATGATTTTTAATGATGATTTATGTTATTATTGATCTTTGTTGATAGTTTTAAGAAAGAAAAGACCATGAACCCATGTCTTTCCAAGTTTCCTAAATTTGGCTTATGAAGTGGGTTGAATGTTTATGATTGAATGATGATGGATAAATGCTTAGGTTGAGTTGAGTAGTTGATTTCTATTATTATCTATGTTTATCTATTGAGAATTGTTTAAGAATTGAGGGATGGTGATTGTGGCTTTAGAAAAGGTTAAGTTGACCTAACTTCATTGTTAATGTAGAATTGATATAAAATTGTGATAGATTGATGTGTGATCCACTTATGGTGGAGGTGTTTACTTATTGAATGTATTATGATTATGGCCTTGAAGGCATTATATGAGGAATTGAAGTGTTGACATGATATCATATATGTGAATGCGATGTAAAGTATTTGAATGATAATCTAATGAAGTAAAGGTAATCATGTTGTGAATATAAATCTGTTCATGGGATCCCAAGGTGAGCTTGAATAAAGTATTATTGTTTTGTGACTGAAAGCATGTTCTCTCTTAACACTTATGAATGAAGATGATGGAATGTGAAGTGCCTTATATTGTTCTATGTCATCTCTTGACTTGGTAGACTTAGGTGCTCTTATTGATAAATGAAAAGCTATGTTGAAAATAAATCGATAGGCTATGGCATTCCTTTCATATGTAAGTGATGAACTCTATTTTTGAGCTGGGTAGTGTTTGGTAATTTATGCATATCTTGTTATCTAGAACTTCGTTTACAATAAATAAATATGATTTAGAAAGCTAACTCGTATACCTACAATTCTTATGTTTATGTAAAACTCTAATTTTTAACTGTTATGGACATGAAATACGGGAAGCAACATAGGGCAAGTTCTGCCCAGATTTCGGAAATTGAAATCATGCATGATCAGTTGTAGTGTTTTGAATATATCTTTTTGTACAAAATATATTTTGCGGTGATTCTTGTTTATTTTCAACCTTTATAGATGTGCCTACATCTTTCATGAAGGTTATAAAGTTTAGTTTTGCCATTTTCCTTTTCAAATCTAACTTGCGACTTGAGGTACCAGGCTGGACAGATTCACTATTTTGGGAGCATAGTTGTATTTGTACATGCTAGGCTTACTTATGATGATGATCCTATTTTACGTCAATATTACTGAGCTAATAGAATTTAAAAAAGTTATTTAATTGTATTTTTAAGGTTGTATGTACTCGTGAACAAGTTGAGGACCTTGAAACGTTGGTTGGTCTACGGTCTGAACTCGCAAAATTGTGTTGGACTGGTTCTTTGCTAAAGCACTAAGTTTATGTATAAACTTGTACTTGCACTCTTTTAACTGCGGATATATTTGAATGTTGATCTTGGTACCTTGGCTACCTCTTGTTACTTTGCATTGTCATGTTAATATCCTTTAAGGCGTTAAAGACGCTCATGTAACTCGCCCACTTGTACGAATTGTTTGATCACCTGACACTCTTGTTGGGGCCTTGTCCTTCTTGTGGCTGTGACTTTGTCACTCTTGGCATGCCTCTTGATTCGGATCACTTGCCATCTTGACTTTGGATTTTTAGTCCGTCTTATGAATGGAAGTTGTCCATTTTAAGTACGAATTAGAAAGCCATTTTTAATATGGTTCTTGGTTTTCTTGATTATCTTGATTATTGGGCTTTGACCCTTCTTGATACTTGCTCGTGCTTGGTGCAACACATGATGTACATATTGGGCGAGCCTTGTTATTGAATCTCTTGGAAATTTGTGCTATGAGCGCTCTTGACACTTGGATCTTTGAATGTAACACTTGATACCCTTAGTGTGAACTCTAGTTACTTGATAGGTTCTACAACGTGTAGGTAGTAGTATGGAATGCTATCTACACATGGCATGAGTAGCCTTTGAAGGTGATAAAGTGAGTTCCCAAGTATATATTACTATAGTGTGAAGTCCCCTAAATGCATGAATGTGTCCTAAATGACTTTAAAGAAGAATGTTAACTTATTGTCTAAATGATTTGTTGAATGAATAGCTTATGTTAATGAAGTGAGTTACTTAGTATGCTACCTTGAAGCATGATGGTTCTTGTCTATAGTAGCCTTGAGGAACACTTAGGTGGGTATGAAAAGGTTGTATGTGCGTCCACTTCATGTCTCACTCAAATGTGTCTTAGGGTAACTTTAGATAAGGGTTCTTGGATGATAAAATGAGTTACATGGTGAAAATGTTGAGTATGTCTATAATATGGTTAATGTCTTATATGTTGGTTATGTTCTATAATATGTCTAATATGTCAATATTCGTGAAGTTTTACTAAAATGGCATAGGGCATGACTTTCAACCAAATGTCCTTTTTAGCATATTTTTACATGGTTTCCATACTTAGTACTTAATTGTACTAACCCCTTTCTTTTCCTTTTGACTAAAGTGTAGGGATTTTTGGAGATGTTGATATTCCATGGTTGATGGATAGGTTTCTAAGGTGTTTGAAGATGAATACTTGGTGAGTCCTCATATATTCGAGGACAATAACCAACATGTTCCTTTATGTCTTGTAGTTTTGCTATAGTTTTGAGTGGGCTTAGTCCCATTGTTGTATTCAAGTATTAGATGGTTTTGAGACATCTTGGATAAAGTCTAGAAAGTCTTCCGCTTGCTTTTTATTTACAAGGTGTTCTTTCGATTGTAAAGGAAACTTTAAATTTCTCCTCAATATTTTTTTATCGTACTTTAATGAATGATCCATGAGGCTTGTATTTGACCTCTTCGAGGTCGAATACACGGGTTACGACTAGAGGGTGCTCTCGGGTCGTGACAGACACAATTCATAGTATTCATCTTGCATCAATACCCCTATCACAATTCATGAAATTGGGGTCATGGGGTAATTCATGGTTTCATGGGGAATTTTACTATAAAAATCACCATTAAACATCAATTCATCCATAATATAAGACAATTAACATAATGAAATCATTTTTAAGAAGAACCCATGGCTAGATTAAAAACCCTAGTTTTATTGAAGAATCTATCAATTTGAAATTAAAGATGAAGGGCTTAATGGGAAAAGAGTAGAATAATGTGGTTTTACTTTTGGAATCAAACTAGGGACCCTTTTAGTTACAAATTAATTTTTTCCCTCCTTCACAACCTAGCTCGCCCAATGGACCCCTTGGCTTGCCAAGGGCACTAGGCGACTCGCCTAATGGACCCTTGGCTCGCCAAAAGTTACAGAATGCTCCTTAAAGGAGACATTCATTTGGGCGATAGGGCAGGCCCTTGGGCGATTCACCAACTGGGTTGGCGAGCCCCGACCTAGCTCTCCCAAATTTGTAGTAGCTAGGTTTAGGGTAGGCTGCCCACTAGGCGAGGAGAGGCCATTTGGCTAATCGCCAAGGCTCTTGGGTGATGCCACTGCCCATCGCCGAATGGACCAAAATAAAAATTGTTTTCCTTCAGTTTTCTTAGGTAGTTTAGTTCCTTGCCTTCTTCTTAGAAGTTTACTTGTTTTCATCCTGGCATAGTTAAGCCTTAAACATTTACAGAAAGATACTTTCGCACACATGTTAACCTCTAAGGTAGCCTACTAGATTCTAGAGTGTTACAATGAGCCAAGTAAGCCAAATAACCATGCCCTACCTATTTCCTAGCCTGAATGGAGGATATGATCTTAGCTTTCTTAGGCTTGTACAATCCTTCGCACTCTAATTTTTTCCTTCCCAAAATTTCTAGAGTCACAGACTTAGTATTACAATTAAGCATCGCATAATAAAGGAACAACCAAGTCATGCCTAAGATTATATCGAAGTCAATCATATCTAAAATCACTAAATCAGCCCAAGTCTGAAAACCCATAAATAAAATAGGACAACCACGATAGACATGAGTGACTATGACAGGCTCTCCAACTAGGGTGGAAACATGGATGGGGGCATCTAGTGCATCACAAATCATAGTAAATTCTGAGGCAAATCGTACGGACACATAAGAATAAGTAGAACCTGGATCAAATAACACATTATCCATCTGGTCACATACAAGAATAGTACATGTGATTACTGCGTCAGAAGCCTCTTCCTCGATATTGCCTGGAAAGGCGTAATACTAAGCCTTGTCATCATGAGGGCGACTTCCTTACCTGGCTACATTGTACCTCTATCTACATTACCATTCCCCCTACCACCACGGCCTCGGTGATTTCCTCCCCAGCCACCTTGTGGATGCCCTCGACCATTATTATCGTTTCCCGCGGGTACCACTACTCTAGTCTACTATTACGTGGAATCCATCATGCGTGGGTAGGGACAATCTCTCCTCATATGCGCAGGTTCTCCACAATTATTGCAAGTATGATCAAAAGATGGTCTGTTGCCCGCCAAAAGTGTTGTTCCCTGGCTATCCTAAATCAAATTCTAAGGTAGAGTTTCGGAGTAATTACTTGTAGAAGAGGGCATAGCATACTGAATTGCTCGGGCTGCAAGTGTTGGCCTCCCTGAACCTCTGGAGTAAGATCCCTGAAAGTTGCCTGAATTTTTTGCTTTCTTAGCCAATGCCTTAGCCTGATCGTCTCGCCTCACTCTCTCCACTTTCTTCACAAAATCTATTACCTCATTATAGCTTTTTCCTACAGAGGTCATATGAACGGTCAATACCTGCATATCAGAATTTAGCCCCTTAACAAATAGATAGATCCTCTCTTCCTCAATAGTCACCAATTTCGTAGCATATCTAGATAAAGCATGGAATTTGGCCTCATAAGTAGCCACATACATATCACCTTGCTTCAAAGCCATGAACTCATCCTTCTTGCGATCTCTCAAAGTCTGAGGCCTATACTTCTCTAAAACAAAGCATGAAACTGGGTCCAAGTAAGTGGGGGTAAAATTGAAGATCAGTATTCCACATCAGCTCTCCACCACTGCTTAGCCTCACCTTGAAGCCGAAAGGTCAGAATCTCTACTCCATGTTGATGGACAATTCCCAACTTATGAAGCCTCTCATAGCAATCTAGGATGAACTCATAAGCGTCCTCACTCTCAAAACCATGGAACACATGCGGTTTCAATTTCAAGAACTTAGTCAACATCTCAAGCTATGAATTCAAAAATTGTATACTTATTGATACGGAATCTAAGATATGAATTTGAAAATTGTAGCAATTACCTAATAATAGCCATAAAAGTTTAAATTTTATGGCTATCTAAAAATTTGTCAAATTACTTAGCCATGAATAATAAGTTGACAAAGCTAAATCCTTGTATTTTCTATAATTGCTAACAATAGTGGCAATAATTATCTAAGTAGCTACAATTTTATTGCTACAGTAAAAATTTGTAGCTAATTATAACTTTTTTTCTACGTAATAAAAATAATTGTAACAATAGTAACTCTTTTGCCATAATAGGTTATTTGAAATAAAATATCGTAGCAAAATAAATAATTTTTCTTCAAGTTATAAAAAGATGTGACAATAGATAAGTGAAATAGCCATAGAATTTTTGCTACCGAAAAATTCCGTAACTAATTACAATTTTTTGCCACAAATTTAAATTTACCGTGGTAATAATAACCTTTTAGCCACAATAACTTATTTGAAGAAATATTTGTAGCTAAATAAATAATTTAGCTTTAAGTTATAAAATATTGTGGCAATAATTAAACTAAATAGCCGTAGATTTTCTTCTATAATAAAATTTCGTAGCTGATAAATATTTTTTCCACGATTTTGAATTTATCATGGTAATAATAACCTTTCAGCCACAAAAAATTATTTGAACAAAAATGTGAGGCTAAATGTTTTTTTCAAGTTGTAAAAGTTATGACATATTAAAAATATAATCATAGATTTCTTGCTATAATAAAATTTTATAGTTAATTATTATGTTTTTCATGATCATGTTGAAACGTGTTTAAGCAATAGTCACCTTTTATCCGTGAGAATTAATATAAAATAAAATATTATAACTTAATAAATATTATGTTTCGAGTAGCACAAAATTGTTGCAATAATTAACTTAATGGTTATAATTATTTGTCATGGAAAAATGATATATCCATGTGTGTAAAATTGAGGTGATACATATTATCTAATACAAGGTGAAATGTAAGCCTTGAGGTGCTTTATCTTCTGTTGAGAATTCATGTTATACGACTCGGGCCTCTTCTATCGAACAATACATTTATCGAGCTAGCTTAATTAAAGATGTTAATCATTCTATCAATTCAATTTAACAAGATCTTAATTTTTCAGTTTTAAGTATAATTTAAATAAATAGAAGCTATACAAAAAATAAATTAATAAATAGAAGTTATGTCTAATTAATTTGATGTAATTGTACTTTTTTCTATATAAAAAAATATGTATAATCAATTTACAAATCATTAAATAATGTCATATTTATTGAAATACGCAATATGAATAATTCTGGAATATGGATGTATAAATGAATTGTTTATTGAATCTATCTATATATAATAGAAGTAAAAGTGTCACATGTCAGCCCCACAAAATTTCTCAATTATTTTGTTTTAAAAAATAAGTTTTTTTTAAAAAAAAAGTAAAAACTAAAAAAATTTATTTTATTTAAATCTAACTATTAAATTTTCTTATATTTTTATTATTTTAACAAGAAGATAGTATGTATAGGGTGATATTATTTATTATTTTAGATAAATTAAATAATGATATAAGATTATTATTTTTAAATTTAACTAATGAACTAAGCTTATATATTGATTTGGCGGCATAAATATTCTATGATAAGACATCAAGATGTTAAATGTTAACATTCTCAAATAAACTTTACAATATTATGTTATAATAAGTTAAAATTTTAAACTATCAATAAATTAATATTTATGATTACATTTATCAATTAAATGTGCAACGCGCGGGAACGTATACAAGTATATTTAATATACAAAGAAGTGATATTGACATTCAATTCTTTTTTAAATTTTTTGTTATTGATAATATTTTTATTTTTTTAATTTCTTATTTTAATCTTAACTTCCTAATACATATAATTTTTGTATTTTCAATTCAATCTATAAAACTACAATCCAAAATTCACATCTCCATTAAATTTCAAATTGGATTAACCAACCAACATGGAAGTATAGTTTCACTATAGTTGAACAATATGACTTGAAATTGAATTCACATGGTTGATATAAAAAAAATGAGTTGAGCTTCTTATTTTATTTTGAAAATGCCATCTTAAAATAATTTTCAAACTTGAATTATATGGTAATTGACACGTCCCATCACAATATTGTTTTGCTTCTCCAATTCTATATAAATAGATTAAATATATTTCCGATTTTGACATTTTTATTTTATTTTAAAATATTCTATATTTAACTTGATGTGCTAATGCATATATTATTTTAAATTCATATAAAATAAAAAGAACATAAAATAATATTAAATACTCAGTATAGTACTATGGGATTTGAAGAGTAAAGAATTAATTGTAAGGGAAATTTTAAAAAATATAATTAATTTTATCTTGATTTCATAAATTGACAAGTAATTTGGGATAAATATTTTTATGAATATGAACAACTAATATGAGTCGATGGTTTATCTACCTCCACGAGATAGTGGTAACGTCTGGGTACACTCTATTCTTCTTAGACCTCACTTAGGAGATGTTACTAAATATGTTATTATTGGACAACTACTATGCGACATAAGAAGTATAAGTTTAAAATTTATTTTGAAAAGGAGAATAGATAACAAAACTAATAAAGGACCAAAGAATATCTATATTTTAGAATAATATTTATTCATATAAATAATTGACCTTTCCCATTAACTTAAAGTAAAGTATATATTTGTTTTTATTGTTGTTAATATTATTAATTATTGTTATTTTCATGAGATAATTTTCTTTGTTATTATGTATAACAATTGTTAATTTTATATAACAATTGTTCTATTTTGTTATATATATAACAAATGTTGTATTTGTTAATTTTAAAAGAAGAAAAAATCATTATACATATAATAATTAGAGATAATAACTATAAAAGTAAAACATAAATATTAACCTAAAATAGCTCTCCCACTGTACCTTCTCCCTCCCTCTTCCTCATTTAGATCCCAAAAATCTTCCCCCAAAAAATAAATATTGCAAAAGATCAAAAGTTTCCCCTAATATTTTAAAACACAATTAACAAAAACCTACATATCCTTTCTCCTCTTCCCATATCCTTCTTGTCCGCCCCTCCCCTCACCCTTTTTTATCCATGTCTTTTGTTCAATTTTTATTTCTAATGTTTTGTTAATTTTTTTTTGTAGGTTTTACCTAGCATTCTCCAAGCAGATGAGATAAGTTTTTACGATATGTGTTTTTTGTTTTTTTTTCCAGTTGTATATCCTAAATTTTCTATTATTTAAAGGGTCAAGAAAAGATTGAACCACAAATAATTTTTCATACACAATTATATTCTATATTTTTGCAAGAGATTGTTTTCATAGCTTGAATCGATGGGTATTATAATGGATTGTATATTTTTATTAATGTAAAATAAATTTGAGATCTATATCTACAGGTTTTTAGAAGTTTAAAAGTTACAGGTTTTCTTACTTCTTTGCTTACTTTGTGTTTTGTTTTTTTTGTTTTTTATTTTCTAAACGTGTTTGCAATTTTTTTGTTCATAAACATATATTTTTTTCTCATTGAAATTCTAAAACATTATTTTTTTAGTGCTAAAATATTTACCATTATTGATAGGCAAATTTATGGAATAAGAGCATATAAATGACAAATTGGGATCAATGTTGATCAAGCTAAGGTGCAATGGAATATTAAAGGAGAGATAGGAGATGACTATGCTACTTTGGACTCAAACAAGATGATGTCTTATCAGAATTGTACATTATGACTATTCTCAAAATTGTAAAATGCAATTGAATGTAACTTGAGAATTATTTTAGAATCTCAAAAATGTAATTAAATTGTTGAGATCTAATTTTAGCTACATTATAATAATTCTTGTGATTAATAATGTTTATGACATTATTCTTCAATTTGTAGCAATGATTTTTGTAGTAATAACTAAATCTGTATGTAATTATCAAAAATAGGGTGATACATTTTCACTTTTCATAGAATAATTTTAAAAATTAGCCACATTTTTTGTATGTCATGGCAAAAGTTTGAATTCTTAGCTTTGTGAAAGAATATTTGTAGCAAATACTTTAATTTTATAGCTACAAATTTTCTAATTTGTAGCTAAATACAAGTATCATTTCCACAAGATTAAAAGTATAAAATAGCCACAAATTTTAAGTTTTTATAGCAATAAATAAAGATATTTGCCACAATAGAATATATTGTCTCTACAATATAAGTATTGTTACGCCCCGAGCTACCCCCGAGACGCGGACACGGGACCTAGGACCACAAGTGATCCCAAGCTAACCCTGCTGGCATGATAATGAGCATACTAAAGATAATAAACTGATGTGGAAGCTAAATCATAAATAAATCTGAAAAGAAGATGGGGAATACCCATATACTATAACTGAGATATATGAAAACTGAGATATATGAAAACTGAGAGTTTAATACAAAAGAATTATCAAACTCAAGTACTAAGCTGAATCTAACTATGTCTGAAATAAGCCTCTAAACTGACTAGAAATGTTGGGACATGCCCCAACTAGATCTAGCAAACCGAAACTAAAGACTAAAAATACCGAAAAGAAACTCATGACTATTGTCCTCGGAGAATGAGGACTCACCACTGATTCTGCTGAACTGAAGATCAGGAATCGATCTAAGCGTGATCTGGATGCTGAGAACCTGAACCTACATCACGAGAAGATGTAGCGCACGTATGCGTCAGTACTTGAAAGGTACTGAGCATGCAGGATAGAGTAAAGCTAAAATAACACATAACTGAACAAAGCATACTGAGCAATGATATAATCTGAACATGATATATACTGAAAATACGGAATACTGAGCTAACTGAATGCAATGACCCAAATTTATAACATGCTGATACTGAATACTGACTGTACTGAAATATGGTCAATGCAATAGAGTCTGACTGAACTGTGGGAGCTACTAATAACCTACATAAAACCACATGAGCTAAATGTGGAGTCCGATGCATACGCCCCATCGAGAGGACCCAATATACCCTGCCAGAGGTATAAAGGCATCCTGGCGTGATCACTAAACTGATGTTGCCCACAGAGGGGACTTACACCTACGTGGCTCGTAGTTCTGGGACTTTATGGGTACGCTGAACCCTAGTCCAACTCGGTATTATGCTACTCCCAATAGATTAAGTAGTTAACTGGTTATGACTGAATTTCTGTAAATACTGGATAGCTCGAAACTGAACATGCAAACTGAGAATGCAACAATTAATCTGATAATGATGCATTCATAAACTGAGGCATGTAAAACTGAGTACTGAAATATCTGTCCTAGCATGTGTAATTCAAGAATTAATGAAATACATAGCTAGGGTTCTGAAATTCATGCGATAAACTGAGCAATAACCTGATAATCTGATTTGGAACATTTAATTAACTAATTCATGATGATCTGCTGTAATTCTAGAAACCCTAGGTCTGTTCATAATCATGGAATCAAGAATCTGACTGAATTCTAGGGACCTAATGGGCGAAAGGAACCCACTAGTGAAATCCCACATACCTGGTGATGAATTCCATGGAGAAATATTTCAATTTCGGGGCTGGAACTGAAGGAACCTTGTTGCGTTCTTGAACTAGGGTTCTTGACCTCTTTTCTCCTCTCTTGCTTCTAATTTTCTAAGTTTGATTAATGATTTTGACTAAGGTAAGTTCTAGTTATGTTTCTAGGATTAAACTGATTAAAACCTCATGATTTAGGGTCTAAACGACGTAGCTAAGGGGTTAAATGAAATAGGAAAAGACCAAAGGACCCCTGAATTAGCTGATGTCGGACTGATCGACGAAATGGACTGATGGGCCGTCATTCAATCGACGGTCCGTCGATTGGGTCCGTCGATCGAGTCTGCTCGACAAGGCTTTACTAAAACGGGCATAACTTTTTACTCGGAGGTCGGATTTTAGCAAACTTAGTGGCGTTGGAAAGATAATTCAATTATCTATCATATCATAGGTAAAGGGACACACAATTCTTTTTGTGCTAAAAGTTATGACCATCTGAAGTTGACCCATCAGAATTTTCAGCTAACTGGCGGTTGATCCCTCATCTACGGTCAGACCTACGGACCGTGGATCGAATGACGGTCCGTGCTGGTTGACCGTAGTTCATGTCAGAGGCTGGGTAAGGAGGTCTTGATCCACGGACCGTGGTCTGATCTACGGACCGTGGGTCTGTCCGTGAGTCGAGACTTAGACAAATTTTCTGAGCTTAGCTGGGGAGGGGTTGCAGTGGTGAACCACGGACCACCAGCACGGGCCGTGGTCTGTCTGTGGATGGCAACCGTAGGTTGCACCTGTAAATTTTTTTTCAAAATCTGTATTTTTTGGTTTGTTTTCGAATACGGGGTGTTACATTATCTCCCCCTTGGGACCATTCGTCCTCGAATGAAGACTAATCTAGCTGAAATGGAGGGAGAGGGCTGCAATCCCTACCACTAAACACTGAGAACTGAATTTCTGACTGAACTGAGTTCCAAGAACATGCAAATACGCTAAAAATGCAAGTACAAACTGAAGGAACATGATTCTAAAATTGAATTTACGCATGAATGACTGAAAGACTAATGAGGAACTATTACCTCAAGCTGGAATGGAATCGGAAGGAAAGAGGTGAGGATACTTGGACTTCATGGCTGCTTCTGCTTCCCAAGTAGCTCCCTCTACTGACTGACTCCTCCATAAAATCTTGACTGAAGCGACTTCTTTATTTCTCAATCTTCTAACCTGACGATCGAGAATCTCAACTGATACATCCTCATAAGAAAAGCTATCTTTTACAGCCACAGTCTCTAATGGCACTATGGATGCTGGATCACCCACACACTTCTTCAAAAGAGAAATGTGAAAGACTGGATGCACTGCTGCTAAATCTGCTGGCAACTCTAACTCATAAGCCACTTTACCAATCCTTTCCAAGATCCGATAAGGGCCTACATATCTGGGACTGAGCTTTCCTTTCTTGCCAAATCTTATCACCCCTTTCATAGGTGACACTTTCAGGAAAACCCAATCATCAACTTGGAACTCTAGTTCCCTTCTTCTCACATCTGCATAAGATTTCTGGCGACTCTGAGTAGTCTTAAGTCTATCTCTAATGAGTTGCACTTTCTCCATCGCATCAAGGACTGAATCTGGTCCTATCAAGGCTGCTTCACCTACTTCAAACCAACCAACTAGAGATCTACATCTACGCCCATACAATGCCTCATAAGGGGCCATCTGAATGCTGGAATGGTAACTATTATTGTAGGCGAACTCGATAAGAGGGAGGTGATCATCCCAACTACCCTTGAAGTCGATCACACAAGCTCTCAACATGTCTTCTAAGGTCTGAATCCAAAAAGCGAGAAGACTTAGTAACCCTATCAACAATCACCCAAATGGAGTCATGCTGTCTGCGAGTACGAGGTAAACCTGTGATGAAGTCCATGTTGATCACTTCCCACTTCCAAGTAGGAATTTCAATCTCTTGAGTCATACCTCTTGGTTTCTGATGTTCTACCTTAACTTGCTGGCAATTGGGGCACTTAGCCACAAAATCTGCTATATCTCTTTTCATACCATTCCACTAGTAGACTTCCCGCAGATCACGGTACATCTTAGTGGCGCCTGGATGAATAGAATATCTAGAATTATGGGCTTCTGCGAGAATATGCTGTCTCAATTCACCCACATCAGGAACACACAATCTACCTTGATAGCGAAGTACACCATCTCCCCTTGGGAGAAAACCTCCACTCTCTGATTGTGGACTGCACCCTTAAGTTCAAGCAAGATTGGATCACTATCTTGCTTTTTCTTAACCTCTACTACCAAAGAAGATTCTGCCCCATTCTGAACTGTTACACCACCATCTGATATGCTCATAAGACAAACTCCTAGGCGAGCAAGTCTGTGAACATCCTTTGCTAGCTCTTTTCTTTCTTCTTCAACATGTGCTACACTACCCATGGATAATCTTCTAAGAGCATCTGCTACTACATTCGCCTTACTCGGATGGTAATGAACACTCATATCATAATCTTTGAGGAACTCAAGCCACCTTCTCTAGTGAAGATTCAACTCTTTCTGGGTGAACACATACTGAAGGCTCTTATGGTCTGTGAACATATCTACGTGAACACCATACAAGTAATGTCTCCAAATCTTAAGTGCAAACACCACTGCTGCTAGCTCGAGGTCATGAGTTGGGTAGTTCTTCTCATGTACCTTAAGTTGTCTAGAAGCATAAGCTATAACCTTATCTCGCTGCATCAACACACAACCTAGGCCGACTCTGGATGCATCACAATAGATCACATAACCATCTGAACCCTCTGGTAGACTCAAGACAGGAGCTGTAGTCAACCTAGTTTTCAATTCTGTGAAACTTTTCTCACAATCATCTGACCATTGGAACTTAACCTTTTTCTAAGTTAGCTTAGTCAATGGAGAGGCTATGGATGAAAATCCTTCCACAAACCGTCTGTAATAACCTGCTAGACCCAAGAAACTTCTGATATCTGTAGCAGAGGTAGGTCTGGGCCATTGTTTCACTGCTTCTATCTTCTGGGAATCTACTCGAATTCCTTCGCTAGACACAATATGCCCAAGGAAAGCAACTGATTGTAACCAAAACTCGCACTTGTTAAATTTTGCAAACAATTGATGATCCTTGAGAGTTTGCAGAACAACTCTCAAATGACTCGCATGTTCTTCCTCATTCCTAGAGTAAATGAGGATATCATTAATAAAGACGATAACAAACAAGTCCAAGTACTGCTTGAACACTCTTTGTGACCTTGTTCAACCGCCTATAGTCAATGCACATTACGAGAGAACCATCTTTCTTCTTTATGAACAACACTTTGCACCCCATGGCGAAATACTAGGTCTGATGAAGCCTTTATCTAGAAGGTCTTTCAACTGGTTTTTCAATTCCTTAAGCTCTGCTGGAGCCATTCTGTAAGGAGGAATAGAAATAGGCTGGGTATCTGGAAGGAGATCAATTCCAAAGTCTACTTCCCTTTCGGGAGGAACTCCGGGAAGATCTTCTAGGAACACTTCTGGAAACTCACTGACTATAGGAACTAACTCAAGAGTTGGGGATTCAGAACTAGAATCCTTAACTCGAACTAGATGATAGAGATAACCCTTAGAGATCATCTTTCTGGCCTTAAGGTAAGAAATGAATCGACCCATAGGCGCTAAACTACTACCCTTCCATTCTAAGATTGGTTCGTTTGGAAACTGAAAAAGAACAATCCTAGTTCTACAATCGACTGAGGCATAACAGGAATGTAACCAATCCATGCCTAGAATGACATCGAAGTCTACCATTTCTAACTCTACAAGATCTGCCGAGGTGACTTTACGAGAGATTATGACAGGGGCAATTTCGTATACCCGTCTAGCTATAAGCGGGTCACCGACTTTGGAGTAGAGACGAGAAGGGTTAAAGAAAGAGTTTCGGGCTAACACTCGAATTGGACCGCTATATAAGGAGTTACAAAAGACAAAGTAGCCCCCGGATCTAACAATGCATAAACATCAAGATCAAAGACTCGTAACGTACCGGTGACTACATCGGAGAATCTTCCCGATCTTGACGAGCCTCCGAAGAGCATAGAGCCCGTTTTGGCGCTGTCCGCCACCAGCACCCGAAGAGTTACCCCGCCGAGTCGGGCGACTGCCGGTGTTGCTTTGAAGATGTAGACCGAGCTCTACCATTATTTCCTCCTTGACCTTGTCTTGAAGGACAATCCTTCAATCTGTGACCGCATCGACCACACCCGAAACATCCTTCCTTACCCGCAAGGCACTCACTGGATGGTTCTTACTACACTTCGGGCAAGTTGGGTAGGTTTTGGTGCCCGAAACACTACCTTGAGACTTAGAGCCCGACGCCCTACCTTTACGATCATTACGAAACCCGGGGGATGGAACACTAGGCGATGAAGGGGCTGGAGTCGAAGACTTCTGCTGAAACTGCGAGCGATTTCCACCACCTGATTTCTGTTGGGAATACTCATAGTTACCTGTTCTTGCTTTCTTAGTCTCCTTAGCTCGTTCCCTAAGCTTATCACCCTCAACTTGCTGAGCATGAGTCATGAGCCTAGAGATGTTCATATCTCCCAATAACATAGCATTCCTACACTCTGTTTTCACTAAGTCTGACACTCCATACAGAAACTTATTCATCTGAGCCCTAAAATCAGCAACCATGTGAGGAGCATACCTGGAGAGTTGGTTAAACTTGAGCCCATACTCTTGGACAGTCATGTTACCCGCCTTAAGTTCATAAATTCCCCGGGCCCTTGCTTCTCTCAACTCTATGGGGAAAAACCTGTCCAGAAGGTTTTATTTGAAACAATCCCAAGTAATAGGAGCGACATCTGTACCCCTGTTCTCCTTCTATGAGTATACCAGATATGAGCCACATCTTTCAGTTGGTAAGATGCTAACTCAACCCGATCATTCCCAGTGACCTGCATTACCTCAAAGATCTTCTTGATCTCATCCAAGAAATCCTAGGGATCTTCACCAGTCTGTGATCCTAAGAACTCAGGCGAATTCATCCTAACAAAGTCACGGACCCTTGCTGCTGCTGATCCACCATTTGCATTCGCAGGAGCTTGAACCCACTGGTTGTTCTGGTTGGCCATACTCTGAGCCAACATCTAAATGGCATTCCTGAATTCAGCATTTGAGGCTTCCTGATCTAGAACTGGAGGAGCTGCATTTGCGTTCCTGGCATTCGCATTCCTGACATAAGCTCTACAAGGAGGCATGATCTGAAACGTAGAACGTCGAGTTAGAATAGAATTAGATCACACCTTACGCACGATAAGAGTATCAAGAAAGTGAAGTTTTTTCCTAAAACACTACATAGCCTCCCTCTCATTAGATGTGGTGCACTTCACACCCATGAAAAGGACTCTACTTAGTGTGGCTTTTCAGACATCCTAGGACTCTTAAACCTAAGGCTCTGATACCAAGTTTGTCACGCCCCGAGCTACCCCCGAGATGCGGACACGGGACCTAGGACCACAAGTGATCCCAAGCTAACCCTGCTGGCATGATCATGAGCATACTAAAGATAATAAACTGATGCGGAAGCTAAATCATAAATAAATCTGAAAAGAAGATGGGGAATACCCATATACTATAACTGAGATATATGAAAACTGAGAGTTTAATACAAAAGAATTATCAAACTCAAGTACTAAGCTGAATCTAACTATGTCTAGATCTAGCAAAACTGAAACTAAAGACTAAAAATACTGAAAAGAAACTCATGACTATTGTCCTCGGAGAATGAGGACTCACCACTGATTCTGTTGAACTGAAGATCGGGAATCGATCTAAGCGTGATCTGGATGCTGAGAACCTGAACCTACATCACGAGAAGATGTAGCGCACGTATGCGTCAGTACTTGAAAGGTACTGAGCATGCAGGATAGAGTAAAGCTGAAATAACATATAACTGAACAAAGCATACTGAGCAATGATATAATCTGAACATGATATAAATACTCAAACTCCCAATAGATTAAGTAGTTAACTGGTTATGACTGAATTTATGTAAATACTGGATAGCTCGAAACTGAACATGTAAACTGAGAATGCAACAATTAATCTGATAATGATGCATTCATAAACTGAGGCATGTAAAACTGAATATTGAAATATCTGTCCTAGTATGTGTAATTCAAGAACTAATGAAATACATAGCTAGGGTTCTGAAATTCATGCGATAAACTGAGCAATAACCTGATAATCTGATTTGGAACATTTAATTAACTAATTCATGATGATCTACTGTAATTCTAGAAACCCTGGGTCTGTTCATAATCATGGAATCAAGAATCTGATTAAACTGATTAAAAACCTCATGATTTAGGGTCTAAACGACGTAGCTAAGGGGTTAAATGAAATAGGAAAAGACCAAAGGACCCCTGAATTAGCTGCTGTCGGACTGATCGACGGAATGGACTGACGGGCCGTCATTCAATCGACGGTCCGTTGATCGAGTCTGCCCGACAGGGCTTTACTAAAACGGGCATAACTTTTTACTCGGAGGTCGGATTTTAGAAAACTCAGTGGAGTTGGAAAGATAATTCAATTATCTATCATATCATAGGTAAAGGGACACACAATTCTTTTTGTGCTAAAAGTTATGACCATCTGAAGTTGACCCATCAGAATTTTCAGCTAACTGGCGGTTGATCCCTCATCTACGGTCAGACCTACGGACCGTGGGTCGAATGACGGTCCATGCTGGTTGACCGTAGTTCATGTCAGAGGCTGGGTAAGGAGGTCTTGATCCACGGACCGTGGTCTGATCTACGGACCGTGGGTCTGTCCGTGAGTCGAGACTTAGACAAATTTTCTGAGCTTGGCTGGGGAGGGGTTGCAGTGGTGAACCACGGACCACCAGCACGGGCCGTGGTCTGTCCGTGGATGGCAACCGTAGGTTGCACCTGCAATTTTTTTTTCAAAATCTATATTTTTTTGTCTGTTTTCGAATACGGGGTGTTACAAGTATATCTTCTGTAGCAAGAACTTTTTACAATTATAACTACAACACAATTTTTTAGTAGCTATAAGTATTAGTCCTTAGCCAGATACCATGTAAAGTCTGTAGCTAAGTTTTAGCCACCCTACATCTTACCGCAGATGCTACGAAAAAATATTTTATGGCTAAAGCGTTTAGCCAGGGAAAATTTCAGATTTAGTCATAATGCATTTTGTAGCTTTAAGTGCATTTTCTTGTAGTGGCAAGACTCTACTAAACTTGTTTTGGTACATCGAGATCAACGAACGTAGGCTCTGATACGAACTTTGTCACAACCTAGACCATTGTGATTGACATCCACACTAACCCTCCAGTGGGAGAACCATTAATACTAATTAGCATACGAAAGAACTACACAACTTAATTAAAACTAAGGCATTTAAAGTTACGGAAGTAGGATTAAAAGCAAAAGGAAAATCGAGTTCCCATAAACTCCAAACATCTAATCAAAAAAATGTGAAATAATATCTACAACCTGAAAGTCAATGTAACAAAACATCTAAAGTTAAACAAGACTAAGAAAATGGATACGACCCAATTAAACATAAGAAAATCCTCATGTACTAGTCTAAGTCTGAAATGGGAACATAAATGAAAAGGGAACTTATGGCATCCCGAAAGAATTGGCTTACCCTTGAATTCGTTGACGATCACTGATCTTCTAAATGAGGTCTGTCAATAGCCACTTGAAGATGCCCTATACTCAACAAAGAAAGAGCAAGTGCAGTATCAGTACACAACAAAAATGTACTAGTAGGATCACACGACTATCCCACTAAGTGCAACATACACAAGCCATTACAGCAAAATAATAACATATATACACCGAACATATACAATATCAACATCCTTTATGAACAAAGTCCAATTTCACAATTATCAAGGCATACAATTATGTCAAGTCAATGGTCTTCTAATGGAACCCACACCTAAACTGTTAACGTATCGGTATGTGGTACCCGTAACAATTTAGTGTGTCAGATCGTGACACCCGTTCTAATGTTTATATTGGTACGTGGCAACCTAGCCCATATAGTGTGTCGGAACGCAACACCTGATCCATTTAACAAGCCACAATCACAATCACAAAGTGCATTCTCATAATTATACAATCAAGTCTTGATTCATGGCATTCAATTATTCATCAATCCTCATTTATGATTAGTGTGATCAATAATGCAACATTCACATACATACATGTATCATAATGAATCAAGAAGAAACATATATCACACAACATGAAATCACAACCATCACCTACCTCGAACAAAGCCTGCATTCCCTGAGATACTTGATTCTTCCCTTTTTGGATTCTTTCCGCTTGTTCTTGCTCTACAAACAATCAATATAACATGGGAATCAATACACAGTGTCTAATTACCCGAATTAAAGTCAACACTATCAACCCTAGATCAAACCCATGATTTGCATATCCAAATTAGGGTTTTTCCCACCATCCAAATAGTTCCAAAACCCTTCCCCAATAATAATTACCCATGGAATTAAGTTCTACGGATCAAAAAATGGATTTGGATAGTGAAAACCTTGCATTTAGCCTCACGAATGATGGAAAACTGTCAAGAAAACACCTGCGTCATTCCTTAGCTCTCAAAGTCGAAAAGTGCAGAATAAAACATTTTTGGGGTTTATTTTACAACTTAATTCGCGACAGCAGCCTCACCCTGGAGGAAATAATACTTCTACAGTAGCTTGCACGAAACGAGTGAGTCAATTTTATAGTTTCAAACCCCTATTTCACAACACACCTTCATCCCATGACACTCAAAAACTACCCGTTCACGCTAAGATCATTTCGAGAGTTCAGCTTGCCCGAATTCAATATCATAAAGTCGAACGGGTTCTTTAACGTCTTATCTATCTTCTTATGTGATCAAAATCATAATTACATTACCCCATACTAATTTAACATTCATGTTAGGGAGTTCATGATTTTATGGTAGTAAGTATAAGTATACATACGTTATCTCAAAGTAAAATAAGATAAACTTATTAAGGTGTTTTTATTCTTTGTTGCGTAGCTTCCATATTTGTTTGTTAAAGATTAGTTTAAAATGCTAAAATTACTTACAAATTTAAGATATCTGTAATTTTCAAATTATTATCTTTATAAATGACTCAGCACAAAAAGGTAAGAGGAAAAACATAATTATCTTTAATAACTAATTCTATGTGCAAATGCTAAACTTATCCTTTGGAAAGAAGATACTGAAATATTGTAATTAAATACTACTACCTCCATCCACTTCTAATTGTCATAGTTTCTTTTTTTTATAGTCAACTATAAAAACTTTGACTAATATTATACAATGTATTTTTTCATCATATTGGTATGCAAAAAATTGCAGTTTATAATACTTTTTATATAGCTTTTGAATATCTAAATTTTTTGTTTAAAATATCAAATATATGTAATCCAATTTAACTTTAAAAATTAGTTAAATTGACTTTCAAAAAACTCAACATGACAAATAAAAGTGAATGGGGGAGTAAACAAGTGCACTATAAGCAATGTTGATAAATCAATGACCAGGTTATCAAAAACCGATTAATATATACATTGATCAGCCATGGACTTAATTATGATACATAACTAAAGAGATAAAAAAATATGAAATTCTCGTTTGGGTGACTCATGTTTAACGTTCATAAATTTGTGTGTTTGGACATATTAGTTGTAAGTATTTAAAGATGGAAATCATGAAATTATGTAACAAAATAGTTGCTAAAAATCTATATGTTGCTTGACAAAATTCATGATGAACTCTCTTAGAAAAAATCTTTGGAGTAGCTTTGTGAGATAATTATTATTTATTATATCTTTGTTATAATATAATATATTGTGGATGTCCACTACACTGAGAAATTACTACATTACTTCCCTCCATTATGAAGATAACATCCACCTTTATGATCATTATTCTTGTAACATTTAACCTCCATAGCCTCCTCCATTATGTCCATGTTTAATGTCATGTTTATGACTAACCTTTTGTATGCCTCTATGTTACACTATAAATAGAAGCATAAGGGTTCATATCATGTCTTATATTCTTGTTGTCTTCGTCTTGATAGTGTTCTTTTGTTCTTAAATTTTACAACACGTTATTAGCATGAATGTTCTACCATTGTAGGACTGAAGCAAAGTAATTAAAGATGGTAAATTAATTGTGTTTATTTCTCTATGGAACAATGTAAATTATGGTGGAATATATTTATATTTTACTTGTGAACAAGGTGAATGATTAATATTATTGTTACTGTACATTTTTTTCACATATGACTATATGTACTTTCTTTTGTATGTGAAACATATTTTATATTTTATTTATGATTATGCTCACTGTTTTGGTTATTACATAACCTATTAATTTATTTTGTTTTATGTGCGAAATATTTTGGGTTCACATGAAAATTGAAAAAGGGATGGTGGTAGTGAGCAATTTTATTTTAGTGTAATTGAAATTATTATTTTCTTAGTGTGGAATTGATTTTTGGATTTATAACAGTAATTCACTGGCTTAATTATTGTGCACCAAACATAATATACTATAATGTTATATGTAAGTCTTTGTTTTAACAATTTTAAGATATTAGTACATACTTTTTTGAGAATATGTATATTGTGTTTCTTTCGTTTTATATTTATTTGTGCATGTTAATCACAAAGTGGCAATATTTTTCTAAGGCTCAATGGTGAGTCCTAATATATTTGCCTTATTATGTCATTCATTAAGGGTAAGACGAAGGATCCAAGTCCTATAGCACAAAGAGGGTAATACATCTGGTGAGAGTCCTGATGCATCATGATAATAAAATATTGGGTTAAGTCCCAACAAATAATGACCTAAAATTCCTTCTTATGATTAAGACATTGGGTTCAAGTCCCCAACATAATATAATGACGATGTAATGATGACTGAGCAAATTGATATGCTCCTGATAAAAGTCATGAAATTTGTCCAATTGATTTGCTCCATTCGCTTATGTGAATGTGGTAGCATGACATCATGTGTTCGAAAATGACAAATGGGTAAATGTATGAATATGAGTGTGTTAAAATGTTAATGTTCAAATGTGATAATTAAAAGGAAGAACATTATGGTTTCTTAAGATGGTCCTTCAAATGTGAAGGTAGTTTTTGGCCATCAAAGTGGTATAAAAGGTTATTGGGTTGGTGCAACCCAATTTGAAAGTTTTATAAATCCTCCATCCAAATAAAGAAATATAAAGTAGTAGTGCATTTAATAGTTTTAAAGTGATGCTGAGGTGGGTCAAGTAAATTTGATAATGTCAAAGTATAACTAATAATAAATTATGGAGCATGTACAAATGGTTATGGTCATTTCT
Source organism: Solanum commersonii (assembly GCA_029007595.1). Classification (NCBI taxonomy): domain Eukaryota; kingdom Viridiplantae; phylum Streptophyta; class Magnoliopsida; order Solanales; family Solanaceae; genus Solanum; species Solanum commersonii. Next base: position 1,560,711 of record JAJTWQ010000010.1, on the reverse strand, counting down.
CGAAGAGAATATGACTTGTGTTAGTATGGATAAAGACATGTTCATATATGGCTAGATAAATTTCACATCTCACCTATACGAGAAGTTTGAGAGATTGAAAATCAATATTTTGACATAAATGATTATTTGGTCATACATTTTAAGTACATCACAAATATTGTGGTATGTGTTAATATGAACTATTAAAGGACGAAAGAAAGAAATAATTCTTTTCTATAAAGGTTTGTGGTCATGATAAAAATAAATGTTGTTGTGTGGCAACACAAATTTGTCATTGATTGTCAAGAAATAAGCCTTGCATGCAATAGTTTTAATCATGACAATAATAATAATATTTTCCTTGAAGGAGATGGCCGCCATAAGAATGGTGTTATGAAATTTGTGGCAGTACATAAAATTAATTGAGAATTCCGGAAGGGCTAACTTGTTATGATCCAGATGAATGAAATTGTTCATAATATTGGGTTGTAATAAGTCTAAAAAAAACCTTCAAGTTTTGGAGGAATTGATTTTTTAAAATTATATTGAGACTATAAATTATGAGAAGATTTAATATCTTCAGATTACTACAATCGAAGTGGGTTATAAATATGTACGTATGAGATTACCCACTCTTTCCTCTTGTTTGTTGTATATAAATATGGTCACGATAATGGAATCAGATGCAAAAGTAAACTAAAATTTTACTAGAATAAATATTAGTTGACATAATTGATTGGTCATTTCGGTTCAAATGTGATGCAAAATAAATTGAGAATTCACGTGACTATATGTTGAAGAAGAAAAATCTTCGAGAATTCTCTTGTGTTGCTTGTTCTCATGATAAAATAATCATTGTGCCAACTTTGGTTGGATTGTATTCCTTAAAATTATTTGGAAAATATGAAAATGTGAATGTGGGCCCGTTCACCTGCCACGTGGATTGCTTACTATTATGATTTAATAGATGCATCTATGGTATGGTCACATGTCCATTTGTATCAACTTACAAATTGGTTTTTGTAAGGTTGTTTGCTCGAATTGTTAAATTAAGAGCACACTTCCAAACTATAAAATTATGTTGATAATGTTGGTTGGTTTAGCCGAATTTGTATGCCTCCAATTATAGCTAGACAATTGGTTATGAGAACAAATCTCCGTGAAATTTGGTATGAGATGAGTTTATTTAACATGTACGCATTAACCCAACAAGGTTCTCCCATCACGAATGGTTCAGGGTTAGGAACCAAATAATTTTCATCAAAAAGTTTGATGTGTGAACATATGATTTTATTGCTCCATCACTCACAAAGATGGATCCTCAAGTGAGGTTGGGGGTAAATGTTAGATTTTCTAACATTAGGGGGAGATATGATTAGCAGGTGAAAATTATGTGTGGGATAAATTATCTAGATCCTCGTTAAAAAAATATGAACTTGAAGTTCAAGATATATTTCATTTGCAAATGTTGCAAATAATTTGTGAGATGTATTTGCTAACCCAATATTTTAATTAATCGCAAATGCTCTAATAAATGGTACTTGAAGGATAAAGTCTATGGTACATTAAAAGCGTGATAGACCAATCGATTTCAAAGGTAAAACTCCTTGAGTAAGTAGAGGAGCAAATTATCAAAATGATCGTGATGATGACTCAAGTGCTTTACAAGAGCACCATGACATAACATTTCATAAAACCTTTGCAAAGGTTCAGGTGCCTAAAAATGATGAATAAAAGAGATCTCGATAAGTTATGTAGTATTGGAATCAATATCAAAATGACCGTCGATGGTATCTTTGGTATAAAGTAGCACTCAATGATATTTTTGGTATAAAGTAGCACTAAATGGTTATGAGGATCTTAAATTCGAATCTTTCATATAGTATGGAGAGATAAATGATTGGCCAAATAAAATGCACTATTCAAGTATATTTTGTTTCACTTAAAAAAGTGATATTTTTTATCTTATAAATCATATATCAAAATATAATGTCAGTGTGGTACAAATGAATCATTGTGCAAAAGTATAATCGTAAGATATAAAGCCCAGTTTGGGCCTCGGGGCATAAAAGATTTTTGCAAAAATTCTGATATTATTAAATTTAGATATATTCTCCAGTGGATGGTGCAATGAGACTTGTTTCAGTTTGGCAATAGATTAAATACTTGAATATGTAAAATGAATGATTATTATTCCTAACTAGACAATGAAGGTTATATGAAAATCCTTGAAGTATGTAAAAGGTCTTAAAGCAATTCCATTGAGTACCCAATGGTTTTGAGACTGCTTAACGAAAAGGAAGAATCTTTTTTATCTCATGAAAATGATTTAAAATTTCATGTATTAGTGCAATTGGTGCACTTACAGATTAGTGGTTATACAAATACTAGAAGATTAATTATTTGATATACGTAACGAAAATTATGTGAAATGATTGTCTTATTATCATTCACGTTATGAAAAGAAACTAACAAAACAAGTGACTCAACACATAGAACATGTGTGATTTTCATTGAGAAGAAAAGACGAGGTTCAATAAAATTGAAATAATCAATCTTCAAGTCAGAAATGATTTGACTATGTAGATACAAAATATTTATTTGATCCGCATAAATCTCGATGACAAATGGACTATTTATTTACATATGGAGGCACACCAATATCTCGTCATTCAAAAAAGCAAACATTAATAACCACTTCTTTAAATCATGTAGAAATAATATTGATCTATGAAGTATGTTGGGAGTGTGTTTGGTAGGAATCATGATCTATCATATTAAGAAAATATGTGCTTTTTTCTGAAAAGGATATTACATCCACTATATACAAAATTAATATATAGCTCAATTGAAGGGAGGATACAATCAAAGGAGATCAAACAAAGAATATTTCTCCTATCTCATTCTCCTATCAGAGTTATTACCTGTAAGGCTGGTAACAGAATTTGTAGGAGTTTGGTAATCATGGTTAACCTTTTAATTCACCATCATATCATTTGCAAACCTCTCTAGTGGCTTGGACTCTAACTGGGCTGAAAGTTGACTCATTTGACATTCAAGTTCCGAGTGAGAGTTTACTTTATTATTCAAGGAATAGAAGTCAGCCTTCATCTCTTTAAGAATTTTGTTGGATCCTTCAACTCTTTTCAGAAAGCGGGATAACAAATAGTCCACCCGAAAGCTTCTAGAACTGTCCCTAGAACTTGGACTATCACCCATGTGCATGTAACACAGATCGTCTTCTCTCCTCAAAATGTTATTTTTGTCAGCCAAATCTTGATTGTGACTTTTCTGTCCATCCTCATTACGTGTCTTCCAACCTTAATTCCTGCTCGACTTAAAAGAGCCCGGGTAAGAACCCTCCTCTAGTCTTGAAACTTTTTGCACCTCTTTGTTTTCGGAAATACTCCCCATGACCTTTTTTTTTAGATTTTCCATTTGGCACATCATCTTGTCCATGTTTTAATCTCTGTCTTGATTTTTATCCACATGCTCTTTTTTCTTACATAATTTCAAAGGAGACACTTGATCTTCTCTAGTGTACCAAGCACGGTTGATTTTTGTTATCTCATCAAGAAGAGTAGATGCTATATCAAACAGTCGTTGCATGATTCCTTCTCAAAGAAGCTGGTCATCCACAACTTTGTTGACTGAGTCGAGGCTCCGGTAGAAGTACTGCAACTACACATTGTTTGGGAGTCTGTGAGTTGGACATTGGAGCAGCACCTTGTGAAACCTCAACCATTTCTCATGAAGTGCTTCCCCATCCACTCACTTAAAGTTCTGAATAAGGTCCCTTAACTTCACCATCTTCGAAGGAGGGAAAAACCATACATAAAATGCCTCGGTGAGCTCCTCCTAAGTAATTTATTCTCTTGGCAACTCGGCCAACAACATCATTGCCTCCCATTAGAGAAAAGGGAAACAACTGAAGTCAGACCAATTCTTGTGTGATATTCTTGAAGGAAAATGTACCACACACATTCACAAAGTTCCAAATGTGGTCATAAGGATCCTTAGTAGCATCACCTCCAAAGAAACCCTTTATTTGCAACAGCTGCAACAAAGTGTTGGTCGCATGAAACACCCACATATTCCAACTGATCTTCATTGACATTGTGCAAATTACTGATGTCATCATTGTGACCAAGTTGGCTAGCATTGCTCCCTTTAACACTCATATCTTCACCTGATTAAAAGAAACCAACAACGAACAAATTACGTCGATTAACCAACAACAAGATTAGGTCATGACTAAACTTCTCTAAAAGATTTCTAAACACCACCCCTCGACAATAGTGCAATTTTTGATAACGTTCAACTACTCTTCATCTGATTCTAAGTGTAGGCGGTTGCTAGCAAGTATAAACCCAACTAAGAGTTAGGGCAAATCCCACAGGGAGTGACAGGGTAAACAATTTGATTAAGAAGTAAAATGGTGATCTAATCATTTGTAGATGTAGACATTTTCGAAACAATAAAATAATTAACAAAGGGTTGATAATTAATGTCAAATGGAGGAATTATAGTGAACAGTTTACTACTACGGACAACGGGGAATAAACAAGTAGAGAGTATTTCTTGGGAGTGATCAATTGAATGCCAATTTCATAAAATGGATGATTATTATTTACTAGAAGTCGTTGAGTCTTAGTGGGTAGGCGAGGCTTTAGTTTCAATAGTCATGTCTTAATCAACTATCACAAATCAAGTGAGTTCTTTTGAACCTCGACAAGCATAGAACTTATGAACAACCCAATACCTCAATCAATCTACGTTTTCAAGCTAGATTGGTAGGATTGAATTTAGACCCACTTTCTCAAGCTAAGTCTATAATAACCCAATCACTACAATCATTAACTAATAGTTTTAACTCTAATACTTCATTCTCAAGCAAGTTTAGAATGCTAAACTAGAGCATTTGCACCTACAATTCATTAATTAAAACGCAACAATTAATTGAACTCACTTCAAATCAACAATAACACCAATAAGCTAATTGAAGCATCCAATCACCTAATCACACCCCAAGAATAGGGATTTTATCCAAACATAATAAAAACCAAGAAATCATTACCAACTATGTTCTCCATCAGATTAGGTAACAATCTACGAGTCTTTAAATGCCAAATTAAAGCTCAAAATAAAAAAAAACCTAAATATATACTCAAAGTGTAACAACAGTGTTTGGAATGCTGAGGAGCTAAAAACCAGAACTGGAAAATGTGGGAACTGCCAAAACTTCTTTTAAAATTGCATTTATACATTCCCAGAATTTCTGCTTCGTAGTCACTCGGTGAAATAAGTCTTGTTTCACCGACCTGCTTGGTGATACGCCGAGTGCCCCTTTTATCAACTTCTTGGTCTGACTTTTTACCCTTTTTTTGCTGTAACTTTAGGAGATCAAGATCGAGATCGCCTACCTAGTCAGTGACGTGCCAAGTGTTCCTCGTCTCGCCATTTTGGTTTGCCTTTTCACCACTTACTCTATTACTTATGATGGGCTAAGTTGGCGTCATGAAACTCTTCGACGACTCGCCGAAATACCCATCAGATCGCTAAGATTCTCTTGTTTATGGGCTGGCTTTCTCGAACTTTAAGCGAGTTCAAAATCTATTCGATGACTCGTTGAGTGGATTTGCCAAGTACCAACATTGTTTTCCTTCAACTTCTTAAGATTTTTCACTCCTTTTTGCCTGGTAATTCCCTTGCATTGCTCTTTCACCTTCATTGTTGCAAGTTATCACTTTAACATCAGTTTAGAGCATTAAATAGGCATTGAGAACACTAAAACTTTGAATATTAAGCCCAATAGTCAAAATCCCCAATTCATAAGTATGTAAGCTTTCATAGTGCTGGGCTTTTACTCCCTCTTGCCAATCATGTAAACTTTTACCCATAAATCCATTCCTGAGGGTTATTATTGAGTTCTTGAGAAGTGCTTGAGTTTAATTGATAATTCAGGTCCTTTAAATCCTTGTTGTGAGGTTCTTGAGAAATAGTTGACTATCTTAATTGAGTTTTGTGTGGGTTTTACTGAAAATATCCTAGATTTGTGAAATTAGACCATAAAACTGAAGTGGGCATGAGTTGAATCGAGTTTGGGAGAGGAATAAATGATCGGGAAAATATACGTGCTCTGGTCAGCATCGTTGAGGCATTTTGAAATTCAGTCCCCAAAAATGTACCCCATCTCCACCTCGCAAAGGGGATACCGACTTCACTGTCCCAAAATTTAGTTTCATGACAAAAAATTAAATCACTCTCCGCGTTGCACCAATTTTCTCCAAGTTGTGTCCTCACTCGTTTCTAATTATCAACTATCCAAACTACGTCTACTTATTGAGAAATCCTATATATCCTAATCATGATCCTTGAATTCATAATTCAAATTCAATGTAGAGTTAAGAGTAAAGTACAGGTAGAGTTTGAGAAAGTCCCTTTAAGTCTTTTCGAGGAGTCTTATACAATTACTTAATTTGTTTGATGACTCGAGTAAGTGAGTATGAGAATGAGAAGAGTGTACTCATGAGTCTATATTATTATTGAGATCCTTGAGCAAAGTCGTTCATGCCCATAAGTCCACACGAACTCCATAAATTGAGTATCTTTAGAGGAGTTGTATCTTCTTGTTCTTGAGTATTGAGTTCCTAACCCTTTTGAGATAATATTCCTAATTATGGCACTACCATATGTTATACATGAAGGTCCTTGAGTAGAGTTGATCATGTCCATAATTCTTCATAAACCCCATAATTTGAGCATTCTTGAGATGAGTAGTATCATTGAGTCCTTGAGATATGGAGTTTTTGATTTCAGATTATTGAGTTCTATATATGGTTATTTAAAATCTTGAATTGAGTCGTTCACATCCATAATTCGATATGAACCCTATTTTGAGAAGTCTTATTCAATCAATTATAATATCTTGTAAGACTTGCGCACATGATTATGAGGATAAGGAGAGTTAAGTTTCATTTTTTAAAATGAATATATGGGAACTAAATATTCCTAAAATTAAATGTTTTTATATTTAAAACGAGGGGAAACCTTGATTTCCAAATAAGTTCATGAGGAGTTTTGAGCACTTTCTCTTTTAAGAGAATCTTTTGAGTAATTATCTCAAATTGAGGAAGAGTTATGTTTTTAAACATATGAGCATGAGTATATATTATTGGGATTAGTATTGAGCACCGATATATGGGAGAGTTCAGAAAATTTACATCCCCCATAAACCAAATATGCCAATATGAGTAAATGGTCAAACTTTTACATGACTCCTTATTGCCTTTTAAGAATAGCTTAGTGGATCCACTTAGTTTGAGGATGTCTTATACACTGGCAAAGTATAGGACAGTTCTCACAGCGTGGGCGAGACGTTGTATCATCACGTTGCTCATAGTGATGGTTGTTGGTTAGAGAATCTCCAAAATAGGAGTAATGGTTTATTATTGTGTTTTCATATACATTTGAGTTATTATCTACTTTTTTAAAAGTTTCATGTTTATAGCATCTTTTATTGTTACTTTCATTTTGAGTCGGGTATTTTGAGTTTGGGTTTAGTATCTTGAGCTTGAGTTGAGTATCGTGAGTTGAGTTTGAGTATCCTGAGTTGAGTTGAAAATCCTAAGTTGAGTTGAGTGTTCTTGAGTTGAGTTTAGTATTCTTGAGTCGAGTTGAGTATTCTTGAGCTGAGTTGAGTATTCTTGAGACATATTAAGTTGAGACGAGGTGAGAATGTCTTCCTTATTATCAGTTTGAGCTTATACTTATGGTGTAGAGTTTCCCTTACATGCTCGTACATTTCACGTACTGACGCCATTTGGCCTGCATCATTTCATGATGCAGATACAGGTATTCAGGGTCATCAACATGTGTTTCATTGAGGTTATATGATATTCTAGTCAGCTTTGGTGAGCCTTCTTATACTCCATAGGAGTTCACCTTTACCTTACAGTTAGTAGTTTTTTGATGTCGTGGGTGTTGTCCAAATATCCTTTTGTAATAGTAGATGCTTCATAGATAGACAGCGATGAGGAGTTTTCTATAATTTCTTTATTTGAGTTCTTTTATAACTTCTAAGTATATCTTTTGAGTATTGTTCAGACTTTTAAAGTTGTGTATTTGAGTTTTATGAATTTACATTCAGTTTTATGCTTTTGTATACTTGAGTTAGTCTTATGCTTGTAGTTAACTAGGATGAGGGTTCGCTTGGGGACCAGCAATGCTTCTCAAGTGCCGGCGACGTCCAGGGTTTAGACTCAGGTCGTGACAAAAATAACTTGAGAAGATCATTTTGCAAAGAGCCAATTGGTGAAAACATTCAATAAGTCATGTAAGTGAATTTTTGTTAAAGGTATAGATGCATAGTTAAGAGTCTCAATTGGAGATTGTTCGGGCATATATATATATTATTAATCATGTATTTAAATATCATAAATCTAACAATTGTTATGATTAAAAGTCTAAGTGGGAGAATGCAGGGATTTATACTAGTAGTAATATGATTAGATATAATATTTATTATATAATAATTATTTTACTTAACTTTAGTAAAAATTTATATACATCATGTATTCATTGATGTATTTGCTTACTTATATTGTAGGAAAAGTTACTAGCATTTTAATTACAAATATGAAAACCTATTAAAAATACATACCTACACGTTTCTATGCCTATTTTATTGGCTTGGTGGGCTGATTTAATGAGACTCATAATTTATTTAATTTGTTTTTTAAATCACAATCACAATTATATTTAGATATGTTCCTTTATTAAATAGTAGAGGAAGTGCCATTCATTTCCCCAATATATTTGTCAAAATATTTTATTAAATATATTCAAAGAATGATATAACAAAATTACTCTTTTATTTATTACTTGTTAAGGAATGTGAGAGGTATATAGCAACTCAGACATGAAGGGAGTATGAATGCTCTTAAATACAAAAAAATAATCCTTATTATAATAGTCTTTGCATTACACAAGGATTTTGGATTTTGATTCGTCTTTTTCCTTTTCTTTTGAAATTTTAATTTAACGCCTTTTACTAGGATTACAAGGACACCAAGTTTATTTAAGTCCTTAAAATCCTCAGGTATATTCCCAAATTCAATCACAGGTTCCCCTATTAATTGATATACATGTCCTCACTCTATATGATAATCATTTATGCTATGTTTTTTTAGAGTAGGCAAATATACTCATTTCTGTTATAAGAATTTTTATTTTCTTTTTTAGTCTATGTTAATTCCACATTCTCCTCTATTGTATCGATGGTATAAGAGCCATCACCCTTCATGTCAACTGTATTAGGAAGACGCATGGCCACCCAACTCAAAAAAGGTACCTCAGAAAAAGCTACCTATAGGACTCTCGGTGCAATTATAGTTGTGGCCGAAGGAGATTCAGAAAATAAATTTTGAGATAAACACTAGAATGTATACCTAAGATTTGAATATATGATCTAAAATAGATTTTGAACCCCATTTGTCACTACACTAGTATCTTCCCTTGTGTCAAGGGGATTCAAAAATTTACATATAACTCGGAAGATTAGGTTTTTCTTAATTGCACAATATATTTTATTTAACAAAGGGGATCGAATTAACAACATTGCCAATACCTAGTTCTGCCACTTAATAATAGTGCTAACTACTAACTACCTATTCTAAATGGAACTGTCTTCTATAAATAGTAGTAAGTTCAATAAAATATATTGCCAAGCTGATTGTCTTCTTCTAAAATTAGGGGTGAAGTAAATTCAATTTAAATTCTAACTGCTAACTACCATTTCTAAAGTTAGGGGTGAAGTAAATTCAAAACATAGCATTAATGGGTGGAAACCAAAAATGTGATGTACGTACCAATTTTTCCTTCTAGGAATTCGATTTCTAAAGAAATAATTTTGAAAGCTAAATATAAGTACATGAGATTTAGTTTTTTTGTGCTTCTATATACTGCCATTTCTAAATTTCTTTTACTTTTTTATCCTTCTTTCATCATAACCTTAAATTTGTACCTACTGAAAGGATTTGAGACCACATTAGGATTGAAGTGTTGTATGATCTATTTAAAAGAACCCTTCAGGCCACAATTCATATAAAGCCATGAGTAATTGTTGGTTTTTAAAACCTGTGAATGAAAAATGAAGAGTTGTCAATTTAATAAAGAGTTTTTCTAACGAGTTGTGACTTTTCTAGAAAGTTGTAAATTTTGTGATGAGTTGTTATTTTTATGAAAAGTTGTTACTTTTTCACAAGGTTGTGAATATTCGGAAGGGTTGTGGAATTTTTAAAGGAATGTGACCTTTTCGATAAGGCACAATAAACACTTATTCACACTACCCTCTATTGTTTTTATATAAAAGGGTTTCCTTTTAGTTTTCAATAACGAATAAGGACTTTCTGAACTTCTTCTTTTTCTACTAAATCTAGTATACTCGATGTACTTTACTATTGTTGATGGTTTGTTGGCACGGCAATTTTTGGTACCAATAAACTGGTGAGTAAAATCATTATATTCTTAGAGGATACATTCCGTTAACCTTGGATACTTGAAGGGAAGAAGTTTCTTAAGGACACTGTGCATTCAGTGGACTCAATTTTCTTCTTTGAGAAAATTATTTTATTTATTATTTCTAATATATTTCAGATTCTATTTTCTTTACGGGATTTATGTTTCTTGTGTTTGAAACTATTCTTTAAAATAAGTATCTTAGTAATATTGGTTGAACAACAGTAATAATTTCACCTCAAAGGTGGCTTGAAACTTTAGGGGTTTATGTCAGGCATGATTCCATTATACACAAACATTCTGCTGCTCAACTTTGATATGTATTTTTTGATTTTCTTTTTCCTTGGGAGGAAAATTCTTTTGTAGGTTATGCTAAAAGGTCATACATTTATCTTCATTTGAAGCATATTTGTCTTGTTTTCATTATGAGTAGACCCAACTTTTGGCTTTTCTCCTTTAACTACTTTTTTCTGTCTCTTATAGTTATATCATATCCAAAAATGGTTTGCTTTCTTATGAGGATTTCTAACGTTTCATTTTTTTTTTGGTTTTAGCCAATTCCAACTAAATGTCAGCCAAGAAGGAGGTTGGGGAGAGTCGTCCACTTGCTGTATCTAATAGGAATGCATCTAGAATCAATGAAACTGGTCTTCAACTTTATATAGTTTCAAAGTAATACTTGGCGAAGGTTTACCATATGCTCATGTAGATTGCACAAATGTTGGTTATAAGTGGGGCTGGTGGGTAGGAAAAAGAGTTACAGGTTTAGGAACATTTAAGGATAGATATTTATATCTTCCAAAGTATTTTGAGGCTTTGAAAGATGGAATGAAAAATGCTTTCGAAGTAAGATATCAATTTCTGAGTATCCTGCTATGGAGATAAATCAATTCTTTGCCTCATTCAGTTGGGTGATTCCTTCGAATCAGTCACTAAACTCAAGAGGTTAGCTTCGACAAGGATCTTTGGTATATAAGATACAGAGATTCATTAGGTTGTTTGCATCAACTTTTTTAAAAAAGCTTACAACATCTTTTTATTGACTATTGACACCCAATTTTGACCGACCTATAACCCTTTTTGAAATGCTATTCGATTAGATATGTATTGTTAAAACAGATTTCAAGTTTAAAATTTTAATCGATTTTGTCTAAAAATTATACATTTTTAGTAGGCTTGAGTTATACAAATTATTGTAATTAGTATTAAATTATCATATTTATCGATGGTTAAATGCAAAATAATTATTTCTTACTCAAATGTTTTTAAAATTTAGATGTGTATAATTTGTATGAAAATATTTTAAATTATGTAGTGCTTTAATTGAATAGCATTTCTTTGATTTTCCTCCAAATCATTTAAATCTTAGCCTATCTTACTCTAATTCCTTGCAATTCTAGCCATATTCTAATTCAATTGTCATTTCAATTATAGCCATATAGTTGATTGCCATTTTAGCCCTTTCTTATCTCATTTTTTCAGATCTCAAATATCTTCCTTTAATCGTAGTCGTCCGTATAAATCAGATCATCCAAGATTAAATCACATGCGTCCATTCAAGTTTAAATTGATGGTCCAGATTTTATCCTCTTATTTCCTTTTTTTAACCTAAAGGACTCCTAAACCTAAAACTCATTTCACTATCTCTTCCTCTCCTCTCTTTAGTGCCGCAACCCCTCCTCTCTACATTTTTCGGCAAAATCGCCACCACCTACTGGTGGCAGCTGTCCCTCTCTCCTTCTCTTCGTTGCTCTCGTGTCTTTTCTCGACGAGGTAGCGAACACCGGTGAGAACAACCAGCAGCTGGCGCTGCTCCATCGCCCTTTCTCTTCTCCAACATCGAGCAGTCGAGAACAACAACTCCAGCCAGCGAACAACAGAGCCAGCAACTCCGTCAATAACAGCGAGCTCCGGCCAGCAGCTCGGTGAAATGGTAGCAGCTGCACGGAGACAGCAGCAGCCGGTGAAGAACCACCACCAAGAGGCAGCGACGCCCTCTCTCTTCTTCTCCCTCCTGTCACTACTTCTCTCTTCGAGAAACGACAGCCAGCAGCCAGGCGAGCCAACGTAGGTAGCATCACCGGTAGGTGACCTCCGATCAGCGAGGATCAGCAACAGCTCTAGCCAGCAGCAACCACCAGCGAGGGAAGTGGCCAACAACAACACCAGTGAGGAAAATAGCGACAATAACGTATTGCTACTCCAATTATTTTGACCGAGAATTGAAAACAAAGGCATTTTGATACAGATCTATCCCAGGTATGAACATTCATTTTAAGCTTTAATCTCTATGTGTATAGGTTGCTTGCTCATTAGTGTTTATCAATGTCCAAAATTCTTGTATATTTAAAACATTGCAATTAGTTAGCATGCCGTTAGTATTTCATTAAATTGTGTTAGAGCTAATTTGTTAATCTCTGTGGTAGAACTAATATGTGACTTTTGTGTTAAAATCAATTTTGCAAAGTCCTCACTGACCTTAGATTAATATATCATGCGTATATTAACAGTTGATTTACCTCCCTCTTTAATTAATAATTGCCCTTAATTAGTAGAAATTGTTGATTTGATAGCAATCTTGTAGGTTTAAAATTGATAAATCGGAGTGATTGTGTTGCTATACGTATGCAGATATTTTGTCAAATCTTACTTGGTCATGACTAAAATTGAGCTGTAAATTATTTTTCTTTACCTTAGATAATCACTTCATCCGGTTTGATTGTATTAGTGGTTGTTTTAATTGATTATTTTCCATAGCTAGAATTTGAATCAGATTCTTACTATGTGGGTTAAGTTTTGCTGATTTGTGCACTCACCTCTTAGGGAAATAAAATAAAAAAAATAAAAAAGTCCTTCCTTCCTTAATAATTGTCTTAAATAAGACTCTTACTTGTCGTATTTTTGGTAAAAATGTTAATTTAATTTATTTCCTTGTTTGTGGACTGATTATCGGTTCTCTCTCTGAACAAGGAATAATAATATTAGTTGATTGATTTTTATTTTATATTTAAATATACTTTCCTTTAAATAATGCCCCCCCCCCCCTCCACTATAAATAGGACCCCTCCCTTCATCACTCAGACACCTCTACATATTGACTTTGCTCATACTCGAATAAAAATATTGCTCCTTACTCTTAAAAGAATTAAGTGTTCCGGTAAAAGCTCCTCTCTACTTTATTTTGCTGTGTCCGGGTCGGTTATTGGATTAAGTGTGGATCTTCATTGTTGATTTCTTTTATTGCATAACTGGTTAGTATCCTTTGTATATGTTTAATTTCTGTTCTGCATCATCTCAGTTATTTTAAGTCCAAAATTGGGTAGTAATAAATAAAGGAAAGCACACAGGTCAGTTCTTTTTTCCTTTCTTGATATGTGTGATGTTATATACGTGATTTCATGTTCGTTGTGTTGTTATATTTACTACTTGATTTACTGTGTGTCCTCTTTGCTTGTATATCTCAAAATAAATGATATTATGCGCCTTTAGCATTTTACTTGTATTTGTATCTTTTGTTATCCTTTAGCAGGTTTGAACGCAAGTTCAAGATTTGAAGAGTCGTCGTAAGAGAGAAAACAACAGACAAACTGTTTTCATAATTTATGTTTTCATCTTTATCATTGTTCTGTAATAATTTGTAAACTCTAACTCTCTATATATGAGACATATTTGGGGAACCGTCTAAGGGGAGGGGATCTACATGCTACGTGTTTACTTTATTGCAACTTAATTGTGTTAGAAAGCATGTATATGGTTGTTGATTGTTTGATAGTTCATATTTAGATAGTTTGCTTTAGATCTAACTAAATTAAAAATAAAATAAAATTACTATTCCCTTTAACCTCTTAAGTTTTGATCCGAATAATTAATCACCTCTTTAAGCATTGTCTAACCATGTTTTTTAAAATCAATAATGTGTTTTATTGACTCAATTTGTTCATTGTAGCTTATATATGTGATGTGCATATCCGTTACTTAATAAAAAATAAATTACATTTGTTCCTTTATGTATATAAAATATATAAGAATTTTATTTTTATATCAATTTATTTCTGCAATTTAGATATCATGCTCATAGGACTTGATTAAATTTTTAGCATGCTAACAGGTATAGGAATTCATGCATATAGGCTTAAACTTTGGTTTCATTTAGAAAGCATACCTATATGTTTGGTTTGAACAATTAGTATTTAGAAATGCATGCCTATAGGATTTAAATATTTCTTAATATGTCAGTAGTCTGTAGAAACCGTGCCTATAGGTTGTGTTCTTTACTTAGAAATCATGTTCATAGGTATTCTGATAATTTTAAAAGCACGCGAATTAATTAGTTCATTCAATCAGTTGTAATGGTCGCTTTATGGGAATAAATCCAAACCACCTAGAAATCATGTTCATAGGAATTAATAATCTTCAGCATGATAAATAACTAAACTAAATTTGCTACATATTCTTTTCCAAGTATTAATTAATCTTCGCATTTTGTAATTAGGTTCTGCCAAATTAAAATTAATTCATAAACTATTTCTAACATGTTTTAAAACTAAAATTTGTTGTATTGTTTTTCTTCTCACTGTTAATATTTTTCCTTTTTGTAACATATCTTGCCACTTAAATAAATCAACTAGTTGCCAGCATGCTATTTAAAATCTACTCTATTTGGGTATTTGTCGTGTGTAATTAATCAACTAGCATGTTAATCACTTAGATAGCATGTCTATAGGTTTCTACTAATTTTTAGCATGTTTTAAAAAATAGAAATAAATCCGTTATGAATATTTTTTGCTCAAAATAAGTAATTTCTGCATCAATGTTAAAATCTGCTGTTTTACTGCATTTGCTACATGTTTGTCATCAGCTACTGATTAATTTTTGCAATAACAATTAAACATGTTACTGTCCTAAATATTTCTGCATATGTGATCACTTTTATGCTCTATCTTAGAATCAATTAATAAACTTTGTTATGTCATTAATTGCTGACCCTTCCAAAATCAGTTGAACCCTAAAATCTGCATTCTATAATTGTTCCCTGCCACCTTTAATATCAATCTAATAAGCTCTTCCGCACTTATAATAGTTTTCTATTCCTTTTAAAATTAATTAATGTTATGTATGCTTGTATGTGTTCACACATTGTATGAGACCTTCACAATTATGTGTGTTTGCTAGCACGATTAATAAAACCTAGAGGCCAACTTGAGACTTTATGTGCTAAATGCTCGTCCAAATTGTTTGACTTGGTGTCTAGGTGGGCCTATTAGGAGTTTATTTCAGTCTAAACCCTTCCTAATATTAATCCAATGCCTCTTGGACCTTAAGCGGAGACGATAGGCACCTTTTAGGACGAAAAACATGCATTGGTCGGGTAGGGGTAGTTTAGGCCCTACGGATATGATGACATCGACTCATGTTTAAAGTGACAAACTTTGGTTTTGTCTGTCCCTACACAGAAGCCTATCAAAAAAATGAAGAAAAGTCGAGTGTTGATCCGTAAAGTCTTTTAGAGTCTCCCTTTCCTTTTGTCCCTTTATTTGTGTGTAATTATAATTGTTTGGGGTAGTTTAAATAATATTTAAAAATTGTTTGCTTATCTACTTGTGCAATTTATGTCTCCTCGCTTATCTCTTTATTAATAGTTTAATATTTATTTGTTATTATGTTATTACTTAGTCTTGCATGCTCAACTAATTAATTAAAATAATTTAAGTGCCCTTAATTGTTTAATATTATGTTATCACCTAATTTTGCATGCTTAATTAATTAAATAAATAAATGAAGTGATCTTATTTGTTTAATGTTATATCACATAGCTAGCATAATTAACTAACTGAATAATAAATGAAATGACCATACATGCTACTTGTAACCCCCACATAAATTGCGTGAGACACGGTTGGGACCCATATTTATGGACCTCGAGGGATGCCTAACACCTACCCCTCTAGGTAATCTGAACCCTTACCCTGATCTCTGGTTCGTTGACCTTAGTTAGATTTAGCTAGGTTAGATAGGTGCCCTAACGTGCCTTAATTCATTAGGTGGCAACTCTTCAATCCTCCAAAGCCCAAAAGAGTTGTTAAGTCATGCACCAAAACCCATTTGGAGAAAAATGGGGCGCGACATTGACCTGATGCAAATTTGTTTTTTCATTTGGATATTGATTTTGACTTAGATATGAAAGAAAGGACTACATCTTCAAGGACGGAAATGCAACCTTTACTATCTAATTATCCTATCAAAGTTATTACTTGTAAGGCTGGTAACAAAATTTGTAGGAGTGTGGTAATCACTGAAGCTAAGTTTAGTAAACCAGAAGAAGACAGTGCTCCTACATTCCTCAAGCATGATTGGGATCCGTGCTTATTTGGATTTTGTCCACATATGTAGGATCATCTAGTGTCGCTTCACATAGAATGTAACTATACCCATCATATTCCAAACTGATAAGCTTACACCGAAGGGTACAACAACACTCTTGGCAAAAACAAGGCCTATTGCAACCGATATCACAAAGCATGGTATCCGGTAAAGGTAACATTACTCCTACATTCCTCAAGTATGATTTGATTTCGTGCTAATTTGAATTCTATTGTTATTGTTCTTCCTCTTCCTTTGGTAGCAACTTTCTTCTCTTCCAGACGGAGAAGATAATAACTACAAAGGAGTTGGATTTTCTAGAAAAGGTGGTGGTGGTATACCTTCCCTTCCTGTTCGTGATACATTTCCATCAACTTCATGGGCCAAAATTAGCACCAAATGGAAAAGCTATGACATTTATGTTGAGGCCTTGTGAAACATTGCCTTGAAACAAAGGTAGTATATATATAAGAAGTTGGTGAATGTTATCATCGCTTCCCACGACTTCCCAAGCCACCAAACCTCAGACCTGGAAACTTTAAGAACGACAACCTCAGTTGGGTGATTCCTTCGAAGCAGTCGCCAAACTCAAGAGGTTAGCTTCGACAAGGATCTTTGGTATATAGGATGAAGAGATTCATTAGGTTGTTTGCAACAATTTTTTTAAAAAGCTTACCACATCCTTTTATTGACCTGAAGCCAAATTTGTTTTTTTCATTTGGATATTGATTTTGACTCAGATATGAAAGAGAGGACTACATCTTCAAGGACAGAAATGCAACATTTACTATCTGATTCTCTTATCAAAGTTATTACCTATAAGGCTAGTAACATAATTTGTAGGAATTTGATAATCAGTGAAGCTGAGTTTGGTAAACAAGAAGCAGAGAGTGCTCCTACATTCCTCAAGCATGATTAGATTTTGTGCTTATTTGGATTTTGTCCACATATGTAGCCATCTAGTGTTTCTTCACATCAAATGTAACTATACCCATCATATTCCAAACTTATAAGCTTACACCAAATGATACAACAACACTCTTGGCAAAAACAAGGCTTACTGTAACTGATATCACAAAGCATGGCCTCCGGTAAAGGTAATACTACTCCTGCATTCCTCAAGTAGGATTTGATTTCGTGCTAATTTAAATTCTTTTGTTATTGTTGTTCCTCTTTCTTTGGTAGCAAATTTCTTCTCTTCCAAAATGAGAAGCTAATAACTATAAAGGAGTTGGATTTGATAGAGAAGGTGGTGGTGGTATACAGGCCCTTCCTGTTCGTGATTCACTTCTATTAGCTTGTGGGCCAGAATTAGCACCAAATGGAAGAACTATGATATATATGTTGAGGCCTTGTGAAACACTACATTAAAACAGAGGTAGTATGTATAGAAGAAGTTGGTGGATGTTATTATCACTTCCCACGACTTCCCGAGTCACCAAACCTCAGACCTAGAAACTTTGAGAACTACAACCTCAAGTAGGAAGAATCATGGTATTGTTCATCCATTAACCTAGAAAAAAATTTGTATTATTCATTTTGTAACACGATTCTACCTACTTGAGGTTGCAATTCTCGAAGTTTCCATGTCCGAGGTTTGGTGGCTTAGTATGTTGTAGGAAGCGATAAATAACATCCACCAACTTCTTATTTACATACCACCTCAATTTTTTAAGGTAGTGTTTCACGAGGCCTCGTCATAAATACCATAAATCTTCCATTTGGTGCTAGCTCTTGCCCACGAGCTGATTGAAGTGGATCACGAATAAGAAGGGAAGGTATACCACCACCACCTGCTCTACCAAATCCAACTTGCTTGTAGTTATTAGCTACTCTGTATGGAAGAGAAGAAAGTTGCTACAAGAGGAAGAGGAAGAACAATAAAAATAGAATTCAAATTAGCACAAAATCCAAGCAAACCTGAGGAATGCAGGAGCAGTGTTAGCCTTTTCTAGAGATTGTGCTTTGTGACATCTGTTTCAATGAGCCTGATTTTTGCTGAGACTGTTGTTGTATCCTTTTATGTAAACTTATCAGTTTGGACTTTGATGGGTACAATTACATTGGATGTGAAGCAACACTAGATGGCTACATATGTGGACAGGTTTCCTATATAAAATTAACAAAGTTAAAGTAACATACAATCACGCTCAAACACTAAACAAAATGGCCCACAATAAAATGCACTAAATCAAAGTGTAACAAGATTCTGAATAAAATAGAGTAAAAATTGAAAAATAACGAGGAAATTAACATAACTGAAACAATATACACATTTTTTTGAGAATAAAGTTTGGCACTATAATAATAATAAAATTTGAAAACTAGACAAAGTAATAAGACAAAATCAAATAATAGCATTGACACTTATTCGGTAGAAAACTTAAGAATACAGTTAAATAAAAAGAATCACAGTAGTTCAAAATACCAAGAAATATTATTAAGTCAGTGGTGAATGACAATATAATCAATGGAAAAAGAAATTGTGCAAAATCAACCTACTAATAACAGTAATCAGTCATACGACAACAGATCAAGAATAAATAACATTTGAAATAGAACGAGTAAAATCAAGGTACCCAACCTTTATGGGGTTTATTGGAGAAACACCTGGCTGAAGTGCAAACTTAGCAGCAAAGATAATATAAGAAAAGTAAAATAGAGATACAAGAGTCACCAATGAAGACGAAACCAAGGCAGTGAGCCGGATATAGTTCACCGATGGTATTTGCGACAGGGTCTAGTTGCTTAGTGTGACGTTGTTTGTTGTTGTACAACAAAGCTATGTTGCAGATTTGATCTTGCCGGAGTGCCTACAAAATAAATAAAAGACACGAAAATGGGGAAAGAGGAAGGAGATTGTGCTAGTATGGGTTGATTGAATAACGATATTAAAGACACTTCATCCAATTCTGAGTGTCAACAGTCGTTAATCAGTATATAACCCAACTAAGTGAGTTGGGGTTGAATCACACAAGGAGCGGTATGTGCTTAAGATTCAATAGGAAAGTACGAATATGATCAAATCAGTCATAGGAATATACATTATTGAATAAAAACATAATTCAAATTAGGAGGTGACACGAATGTCGGATAACAGGGGGATTTTGGTTTTAATTATCAACTACAGTAGCAACAAATAATACGAAATAACAATAATGAGATGGGTTCTTGGAATGTGATTCAATTATAGGATAATATAGACAAACGGATAATTCCAACTTTTAGCAAATAGCTGAATATTAGTGAGTAAGCTAAGCCATAGAGGGAATAAACTTTCTCTCGAACAATTTTCCCCGAATCAAGTTGGTTTCTCTCGAACACCAACAAAGCAAGCAAAATAAGATTAGCCCACACCTTAGTCTATTCACTTTCTCAAGCTGAATATTTGGAACTGAGTTTAGGATTCGCTCTCTCGAGCTGAACCCATGTTAATGCAATACCCACTTACCATCAATCAATAAGCTTGGTTTTAAAACCTCGCTCGAGCAATCCAAAAACATGAAGGTAGAATTGCATTTTGCAACCACAATTCATAAATTAAACCATAATTACTGATTAAACTCACTTCTAAACTACATTTAAACTAAAAATTAGCAATACCCATAAACTAAAATAGCCCATAATAACATAATCACACCCCAAGAATTAGGGTTTTAGCTAGACATTATAAAAAGATATAAATCGTTACCAAATTGTGTTTCTATCAACTGGGTAAGATTAATTTCGTCTTTACAATGGTCGAAATTAAAGAATCTCAACGACCCGCTTCCAATTTTTCAAAAGTGAAAAACTTCAATTTTTCAAAGCTAAGGAAAACTTGTCTCAATACTCAGAGTTCAATATCCTCAAAAATATGATACTTACTAATTTATAAAAGATACTAAACTAAATTTTGAAAAGCTTATTTATAGTCGCCAACAATATGCTGCGAAGGGCCATTGGACGTAGTAAGTTGGGCTCGCTGATCAGCTCGGTAATCCGCCCATTGGTCAATGTCTTCGCCTTTTTGCCTTGGCCTTCAGCATTCTCCAGGTCTGTAACTTTGGGCGATCTAACACTGCATCGCGGAACCACTCTGCGATCTGCCGACTGCTCCTTTCTCTCGCAAACTTGATTTTCTCCTTCAGGAATTGGCACACTGGAACTTTAGGTGGTCAAATAGCCACTCAGTGACTCACCAAATGGACTTGGAGATCACAAGGTTCTCTTTTCTTCCTTCTTTCAGCTCGCTTTGTTACTTTTTGCAAATTAGTATCCTTGCTTTGTTCCTCAATCCAAATACCTTACATAAGTTATTTGCACAAAATAAGCATTTGAGGACACTAAATCTATACAAATAAAATCCTAAATGAGTCTAAATCTCAGATTCATCAATAGCCCCAACTTAAACTTTTGCTCCTCCTCAACTAAAACTCAAGTTCAACAGTTCAAAAATGATGCCTCAAAAAGTGCTACACAAGACTCAATCATGAATGCACACAACAAGACTCAACTTACTAATGCAAGGATCAATTGTTCACTCAAAGGTTCAAGTTGTGACTCACCATTACCAAAGATTCTCAAGTTCACAATACTTACTTCAAATGCAAGTTCAAGCACAACAAAGGTACTCAACTGCCCTCACTTAAAGAATAATTCCATATTCACACACAATGGTTTAACAATTTATAGTTTCGGAATCACATACAACTCTCACACTCACAAAGATGAACACATACATGACTCCACCCATAGGTTTGCCCTTATTTTCCAACCAACACTTGTTTCAACTCACTCAAGAGCAAAAAGGTCTTTTTATGGCTGTAACGGGGCTGAGTGTAAAGATATGGTAATTTAGGCTCAGTGGCTCTATCCTCAGGAAATGTGGTATGAACACCACTTTCTTTCCCTTTTTGTTTTTAACAATTTCATTCATGCTCAAAATTCACCCCATTATTCACTTTCCATGGAATGTCGAAAACCCCATTTGTTTTGCAATTTCCACAACTTTTTCATTCTTTTTTGTTTTTCATCTTCTTTTCTTTCCTTTTTTTTTAAAATATGGAGGGGTTCCATTTTTTTTTCAAAGCAAAGGATCGAAGTGGGGATTTCTTCACACTTCTTGATTTACCTTCTCTTTTCACCACACCCCTAACATAGACATTTGGCCTAAGTTGGCTATTCAAGCAAACCACACTTCATGAGGATTATGGGTGAAGGGATAAAGAAAGATCACAATTACATCAAGTTTCTTCCAAGGAAAGGTTAAGGCTCAAAAGTTGTTCAAGCAAAGTTCACACACTCACAAGGTAGGCCACAAAAGAGGTATAATGTCAAATTGTTTCACTCTTTAAAATTGTTTCCTAAGATCATTTCAAGAGATTGCATCACTTAGTCAATTGGACCAACGGGGCAAATTCTAGGTGTCAACACACAAGGTTCACGGTAAACTCATCACACAAGACATTGGCACTAATATCAAACAAGACTCTACATTTTCTCTAGTGTGCAATGTTCATCACAAGCGCCTCTATTCGATAACTGGCTAGTCACAACGAGATTGAAAAAGTTCACATATTGCCTACGCAACTTCACTTGGACTCATCGTAGTCGTACATTCATTTTTGTTCGATTGAGAGCACTATTCAAGTCATCGGTATTGATCAAGACCGATACTCAAATTTGCACAAGAACAACCACATTCAAACACAATCTAGAGGTGGCATAAAAAATTACAAAAGGGTGAAAAACCATTTACAATTAAAACAAGGAGCCACAAGCTCAAACATCGCAAAACAGTGCCAAAACGCAATTTACATCACAAAACCAATGTATAAATAAAACAATAATCACAAGAGGTAGGTATGGAAATACCTCACCCCATCAAAAATAAAAACCAATTTGTCCTCAAATGCAATAAAAACATCCAAAAACTAAAAAAAATAATAGAGAGGGAGGTAAAGAAAAGTCTTGTCTACATAGTCTCTCCATTTGTCGGGGCATCAGTGCTCGGTGTCACATCAACAATACCAGCTCCATTGGACCAAACCATGGTGGTGTCTCTCAAGGAAGTCAGTCGGGTAGTCTCAAACATTGCCTCCTCAAGGTCGGCCAGATCATCATAAACAACAGCATCTTGCTTTCTAAGCTATTTCTCATCAATCTCTGCCTCTATGCATCTCTGGTGGTAGTACGAGAAATCTCAGATGTAGTTGGAGCACCATCTATCTCGGCTGACTCAAACAAGCAGGTGAAGTCTGTAGACTTGATATAGTCTACATTTTTCCTCAGATTTGCCACCTCAGTTCTCAAAGAACTCACCTTAAAAGACTCCCCTATCGACGCTCACAAGCCACGATACTCGCAGTCAAATCATCAACAAAAGTACGGAGGGGGGTCAGTGCAGCAAGGATGGCACTCTCGATCATTCATGGGACTGTAGCCTCTAATTTGGTAGCCCTCACATCCGCAGAATGGGCTAAGTTCCCCATATTGAAGAGCATGGCCTGAGTGATCTTGGTGGGCTGGGCCGCAGTACAAGTACCAACAGTCTGGGTGGTAGAGGTGGGAGCAGGTGTACCTGAAGGCTCAAGGGATAGAGTAGGAAAAGATGCCTATGAAAGAATTGAATCTAATTCAATCTCTGGGGATGTGTCCATCGGAGTTGCTCTCCTCCTATCTGCCTCCTCCCGAGTGTACTCAACCTTTATACACCAGATATCTGTGGAGGATTTAGGGGTGACCTCAAAATCTCTCATCTCATCATGAGGAACTCCACCACGCCATCACAGCTCAATGAACAAGACCGGGAAGGGAAGGGAAGTCTGGCTCTGCTTGGCCCTCATGGCAATCTCCTGTTCTATGATAAGTCATATACCAATGCTCTTCCTGGATATGATGGATTCGAGACAAGCCGTCTTTGGGTGGCGAAGGATGGACTCGTTCTGTGAGGGCATGATAAAGCTACTGATGAACCCGAACCAGTACCGAGCGGCAATATTCAAATCATTTTTCTCGATGAGTGCTCCTGCCTTGATCCACCTCGGGGTTGTATCATAAATCAATGGTGCAAGCTACCCCTTTAAATCATCCAAAGATTGAGTGTTAGGCAAACCCTCATATGCATGTGTAGAACCCACAGCCCTATAGAATACATTATTAATATGGTCATTTCTACACTCTACTTCTTTCCCTCAGACCGTGACGGACTTCATTGGTCTCAATGCACTGGCTTTCTTCTTTCCATTGGGCACTAGCTCACCGTAGGTAGTGTAGAATTCTCGGACCCAAGTAAAAGTATAGGGGGCTCGGAGCCTAGTGAACTGCTCGAATCGGTGGAACTGGAGGGTGTCCCTCACCGCAGAATATCTACCCACTAAACCCTCTGTGGATAGCAGCTTCCAAAATTAAAATGGTCCTCAACCCATCGGTTTTTTGAGTAGACAAGGAGGAGGAGCCTGTACTGGTGGCACTAGGGCCATGGGTGGTGGTAGAGCTGGCTCTATATCTGCTGGAGAGGAGGATATTGGAGCTCTGGAGGAGTCAAGATTAGACCTAGCATGGATCTCTGCTCACCTAGACTACAGTGGTTGATCATTATCTGTCTCGAAGAACGCAACTCCAGAGTCAAGAAACTCTCCCTCAAAGTCGGAGTTGTGCTCTGAAACCTAAGTCATAGGCTTCTTGCCCTTTCCCATGCCTCCCTTTGGAAGCTCTTTTCTTCCCTTTTTAGGAGGTTTGGGGCCTTCTTCATTCATAATTATGCCCCATGCTCTTTTATAGGGCGTCATATCAAGGTTGGTTCTAGCCATATCTGCAAAAACATCACCAAAAGTTAGTTTCATTTCCAAAATAGTTGCAGACAGACTCGCCGAACTGATCGGTGAGTTGGTGAATCGCTTAGGTGGGCCAGATCAGGCTCGCCGAAATGATTGACTTTAAAAATTTCTTGAAAAACACATGTCGGCGATGGGAAGGGCGTTTCAGCGAATCGCGAACAACATTCGGTGAGCAAGGACCAACCCACCAAAAGTTACAATGTATTTAAGGGGTTAGGGGTGTAGAAAGGGCGATCAAGAAAGACGATCGGTGAGTCGCCGAGTGCACTCGGCAAACTCAGATTTCTCACTGAAAGTTATAGAACCTAAACTCAAATTTAGCATGAAATTAATGGCGATCAAGGGGGATTCGATGAACCATCGAGTGATTTGTCGAGCTTGACCCAGCTAGCCAAATTGCCCAACGTGCCTACTTTCTACCCCAACTTCAAAAATCAACCCCGTAGACCCCGAAAACAAAATCAAAGCATACACAAACTTAATTAGATTGAGACCCATGCTACCCATGCCCCCGTGATACTCAGACTTCTCCCGATTTAGCAAAATTTGTACATTTGACGACTTTATCCCTTAAGAAATACGTCAACCGCTCCATCATTAGGTAAAGTACGTCATTTGGCACAAATGTAGGTTATTTAGACTTCACCTGACTAGACCGAACAACTAATTAGCATAACCCAACAATTTTTTAATCAATTTTAAGCATGAAATTTCAGGAATCAATAATTTATCATTACAAGCAAGACTACAAATTCAAAACAAGAAAACAAGCACACATCAACAGATCAAAAAGGCCCAACACTCATCACTAAGACAAGGACAATTGCAAATGAGAAAAAATTGCTAAATATAAGTTTGGGGTTCGGAAAACTAAACATTGATGTCAAATAAATACTTTGATACGCTAGGCGGAAAAGAATTCCAACTCTGAACACACAATCGATGACTAATGAGCAGTAAAACCACTAAAATATAGAAAGATATAGTGCGGGTGTGAGTTCGGAAAGTTAAAAAAAGGAGGGAATGTGAAAGTGTTTGAAAGTTTAAATCTTTTGGTTTTTAAAACCATCCAGTTCTCACCCATTCGACGACATTAATTTTGCTCGCCGACCCATTCGGTGACACGCCGAGTGAGAACTTACCTCACTGAGTTTTACAGGACCTCCAGTTAATGTGGGGTCCCAAACGGCGGACAAAGTCAAGATCGCCGACCTGGTCGGTGATTCACTGATTTGCTCCTGGGCTCATCGAGTTTTATAGACTCGAATTTCAGAATTACATGAGTCTAACGGTGGTCCAAGTCGGGCTCGCCAACCTCTTTGGCGAGTCACCGATTAGACTTTTAACTCACCAATCACCACTTTTCAAACACACTCCACACTTTAACCTACACAATCAACAAACGATTATTTCCAAAACAAAAGGAAAGCAAATAGAACTTGGGTTGCCTCCCAAGTAACGCCTTAGTTAACGTCACGACCAGACGCAAGTACACTCTAAAACCTCATTCTTGGGGTTGGACATAGTATCACTAGGAAACCCCCTTGTTGTATCGGGTTTAAATGAGACAAGATATGACCCATATGAGTCTCCAACTATTTGATAGAGATGGAATGGGAAGTAACTGTCTCGCTAAGGGCAGACACATCTTTCTTCATCTCTTTGAAAATTTTGTCCGACCCTTAACCTTGTTAAGGACACGAGAAAACATATCCTCCAATTGACCACCCTTAGAATCCTTTTCCTTTTGACATTCATGGGGAGGAATGTACTTGTCCTTCTCCCTATCTTTTTCCTTCCAAGTGGGGTTATGATCCCTCCACTCTCTATCACAATCTCTCAAACCATCATCCCTGTTCCAACCTTGGTTACCATCTTACCTCGGGTAGTTTGCAATGTAACCACCTCCCTGGTTGGCTAGGAAATTCACATCCTCGTTGTAGAATGCTTCAAACTTGGTCTCTTTGGGATTTACACACCCACACCCACAACATTGACACTTCTAGCACTAGCTCCCATGACATTTTTGGACAAAAGGTCAAGTTGGGTAATGATCTTGGCCATGTTTTGGTCCCTCTTTTGGTCTTTGTCAAGCAGCTCCTTGGTCCATTTAAATGTAAGAGGGGAGACCTGATCTTCACGGGTGTACCAAGCCCGATTAATTGTGGTCGTGCCATCCAAAAACTGGGCTAATGTAAGGTTGTTGTATTAAAACTCTCAGAGAAAGTTGGTCAGCTACACCCTTGTTCACCGAATCAAGGCTTCGGTAAAAATATTGCACCAAAAAATTATCGGGTAAATCATGTGTTGGGCATTGTAGTACCAACTTCTTGAATCGTAGCCAAGTCTTATGAATTGGCTCACACTCCAAATGCTTGAAGCTTTGGATGTTGTCCCGAAGTGTCATCATCATCAAAAGAGGGAAAAATCGCACTCGAAATGCGGTGAAAAGCTCTTCCCACAAAGTGATTGAGTCTCGTGGCAATTCAACCAGCCACTTACAAGCTTCTCCCATAAAAAAAAATGGGAACGACCTCAACTTGACCGACTCTTGGGATTTGTTCTTGAAGTAGAACGTCCCAAAGACATCAACAAAGTTTCTAGTATGCTCATGGGGATCCTCATTAGCCAACCCACCAAACAACCCTTTTAACTGTAAGAGCTGCAACATGATACTTGTAATATGGAACACAGTGTTCCCTTCAGCTGAAGGCAAGCGAATGTCACCAACTCCACCCATTTGATGATGGTCATTAACATTATGCTCATTGACATCGTTGAGGTTGCCGATGTCATTTTGGTGGCCCACTTGGCTACCATTGTTTCTGTTCACACTCATACTCTCTGTTTCAAAACACAAACAAGGAAAACAAAAGTCAAAGTAAGTAGATTTGACTATGACTAAAAAGAACAAAATTCAACTTAACCAAAGAATCTTTACCAACACCACTCCCCGATAGTGGCACCATTTTGATTGAATAACGCTATCAAACACACTTCATCCAATTCTAAGTGTCAACAATCGTTAATCAGTATATAACCCAACTAAGTGAGTTGGGCTCGAATCCCATAGAGAGCAGTACATGTTTGAGATTCAATAGGAAAGTACGAATATGATCAAATCAGTCATACGAATAGACATTATCAAATAAAAAAATAATTCAAATTAGGAGGTGATACGAATGTCAGGTAACAGGGAGTTTCAGTTTTAATTATCAACTAAACAGCAACAAATAATATGAGATAACAATAATAAGACGGGTTCTTGGGATGTGATTCATTTATGGGCTCTTATATACAAATGGGTAATTGCAACTCTTAGGAAATAGATGAATATTAGTTAGTGAGCCATAAAGGGAAAAAACATTCTCTCGAACAATTTACCACGAATCACATTGGTTTCTCTCGAACACCAACAAGCAAGAAAAATAAGATCACCCCACACCTTAGCCTATTCACTCTCTCGAGCTGAATATATGGAACTGAGTTTAGAATTCACTCTCTCGAGCTGAACCCATGTCAACCCAATACCCGCTGACCATCAATCAATAAGCTTGGTTTTAAAACCTCTCTTGAGAGTAGGCAAAAAACACGAAGGTAGAATTTCATTTGAAACTACAATTCTTAAATTAAACCATAATTACTGATTAAACTCACCTCTAAATAGCATTTAAACTTACAATTAGCAATACCCATAAGCTAAATCAGCCCATAATCACATAATCACACCCCAAGAATTAATGGTTTACCTACTCATCATAAATATATAAAAATCATTACCAAATTGTGTTTCCATCATCTAGGTAAGATTAATTTCGTCCTTACAAAGGTCCAAATTGAAGAATCTCAACGACCCACTTCCAATTTCTCAAAAGTGAAAAATTTTAATTCTTCAAAGCTAAGGAAAACTTGTCTCAATACTCAGAGTTCAATATCCTCAACAATATGATACTTGCTAATTGATAAAAAAATAGTAAACTAAATGTTGAAAAACGTATTTATAGTCGCCAAAAATATATTGCGAAGGGCCATTCGACGCAGTAAGTCGGGCTCGTAGATCAGCTCGGCGATTCACCCTTTGGTCAATGTCTTCATCATTTTTCCTTTGCTTTCAGCATCCTCCAAGTCTGTAACTTTGGGCGATCGAACACTACATCTGCCGACTGCTCCATTCTCTCGCCAACTTGATTTTCTTCTTCAGGGATTGGCACACTGGAACTTTAGGCGGTCAAATGGCCACTCGACAACTCGCCAAATGGACTTGGCGATCACTAGACTCTCTTTTCTTCCTTCTTTTAGCTCGTTTCATTCCTTTTTGGAAATTATTGTCCTTGCTTTGTTTCTCAATCCAAATATCTGGAAATCAAGGACTTTACATTAGTTATTTGCACAAAATAAGAATTTGAGGACAATAAATATATACAAATAAAGCTCTAAATAAGTCCAAATCTCGGATTCATCATGGCTCTATCTCTGATGGGGTTTGGTTGACTTTGGATGGGGTTTTGTGATAGAATTGAGGTGGTTTCAGATTGGCTATTCTCCGACGTCGTTACTTTGTCAGAGAAGACAAAGATAATTTGAGTTTTGGTAGTTGCTGAGGTTATTTAGGGATTGATGGGTGTGGGTTTTGATGGAAAAGGAGACAAAAGGGAGGAATAGTCTTTAGATGGTGGTGGCTGCTTAGTAGAAGCTTGTCAAAGACTATGAAAATGGAGGTGGTTTGGTTGGGGTTTCTGGTGTTGTTTTGCTTGTGGATTTGAAGCTTGATGGTGGTTGTGGGTGAGAGGGAAAAAAAAGGAAGAGAAAGCTTTTAGGGTTTGGTCAATTTTTGAAACTTTACACCACAAATGAAAATTCTTTTACCACCACTATTTTAATGTATAAGCAAGACTTATATAGAAAACAAACCACTTTTATACAATATAATGGTCTAAACCCATGGGCTCAAGACCATGGCCCAAATTCATTGGTTAATAAAATACTAGTGTATGAATATATTAGTCTCTGGGAACATGTGTTGCACATTTTATCCTTGTTAATGAGTTGCACGTTGTATCTTTATTAATTATCAAAAACAATGTGCCCAACAATTCTCTATCCATTTTTATTTTTTTATTTTAAACTTCATCAAATGATTTTTTATTCTTAACTTACTTGTGATCAGATTATTTTTTGTTCTCTAAAAGGATGTATTAGAAATGCAAATGTCAAACTTTGAGAATAGAGGTTGAAAAAAAAAACATAAAGAGGTTTAGATAAGTGAAGTTTTTAAAAATTACTACTTTTGACGCACGTGCTTTGCACGTGAATATCACATAAAATATTATTAAATTTAAAAATTGAGTAAAAAATTACAAAATGAATGATAAAGTATAACTTCCTATGAATAGTGGATGTAAACTTTCTTATGATTACTACTGAAAGTAAGTTACTCTTAAAATCTCTCCATAACACCTCTTAAATATACTTTCTCGTCCATCCCTCATATTGCATTACTTAGTTATTATTGTCTTTTTTGAGTTCTTACTTTTAATATAATATAATATAAATAAATATTGATAGAAAATATAGAAGATATATTAAATTGAATGTTTTAGTTGGAGTATTATATTAATTTAACATTCATGTTAGGGAGTGTTCAAATTTCATTGAACTTTGAGATTGTCAACGTCTATAAATCAAACTTGAGTTTTGAAGAAGACAAGAATAGAAATATTAAAATAATCTTAGTTTAAAAATGAGAGGAATCGCCTCCATTTATAGTTAACAAATGGTAGTATGAGCATGTGCATATTGTTTCTTATCATAAAAGTCACAACCCTTCGAAAATGTCACTACTCATTGAAAAAGTCAACTCTTTTGAAAATTCATAACCATTCAATGTGAAATGATGTCTTCTTTTAATATAATATATTATAATAAGAATAAATATAATATAAAATATAGAAGAATGTAATGAGCCGAAAGGTCATTTTGTAAATTTTTATAAAATTACTATTTTACCCCTTCTGAATAGCTTCCCCGAGTCATATATGATCAGTTGGTGAAGTTGGTTTGGAAATTTGAGCTATTCGATAACTCTAGATATTTGATTTCTATCGCTTCATTCCACACTCTCTATTATAGTGATGACTTGTGCATAGTTCCTCATGTGAGCAGTTGGTGTATCATGTATGGCTAGGAAGCTAGACCTAGTACTAAAGTTGAAGTGAGCAACTTTTGGAAATAATGTGGGGTCAAATTATGAATGTTTAGCAATTTTATCGAATTGAGTAAGGTATTGACTCGATGATACATTGTGATGCTATTTGAATGATGAGGTCGAACAATTGTTTGAGGGAATTCATGAACGTATGATCTTTTTAGGTTAGTCACCCCAATAGAGGGAATAATACTTGTGTGGTATAGGCAATATCGAGAATGGTTCGACAATTGAGAGTGAAATTATTAAAGGGTTGGCTAGATAATGAACAACGTAACTTGGAAAATACAGTTGGTATAATTGTCATAACATGTATGGATGTAACATCTCGCAATTTGAAATAAATAGGAAGAAGCCTATTTTCGGAAATAATAAAAATCTGGAAATTTGGTTTAGTTAGAATAAGTTGAGTTTTGGCCAACTTCAAACGACCATAACTTCTAGCTCAGGATGAGTTAGAGGTACTTCCAGCTATGTTAGGAAAGCTCTTGGCATGATCTTTCCAATGCCACTTAGTTTCTGTGATTCCAAGTTCGTATGAGTGAGTTATACCCTTTGGAAGTTGAGATGTTAGAATAAGAAAAGTCTAATCCGGATTTTGAAAGGGTAGTTTGGTCTTTTCCTTGCCAAATTATTTTATTTCATTTTTGGTAATTAAGTTAGGGTCTAATCAGAATTAAAACAGTTTACGCTCTTACCAAAATACGTTAGGGCTTGGAGAAAAGAGAAAAGAAGAGGAGAAAGGAGAAGAGAAGCAAGATTCATCAAGATCGTCGAGTTTAGCTTGTGGCTTTCATCGGGGGTGATCCCTACAAGGTATGTGAGAACACATAGAGTTGGGTTAGTTCACCCACGCGCCAAGCAAGTTTAATTCAACGTATTTTCGTCCTAAAAAGATTGAGAATTTGATGTTCTTTCTTGAATATGGGTTCGGATTAATGAGTTTGTTTTTGTTTCCTTGAGTTGTTTGGGTTAGATTTTGTGTATATGATTTGGGTACATGAATCTAAAGTGAATTTGAGAAAAAGAATTGGATTAAAACGATTTAGGATCAGAAAGCGAGATCAAAAGTTCATCAAAATTTTGCCTGAAGGGAGGCTGGCGCGACGCACCCTTGTAGCGCCCGAGGGGCTGGTGTGGCACACGAGAAGTGCACCAGATTTGAGCCCCAGTAAGTTGGGGCTGGCGCGGCTCGCCCGGGATGTGCCCAAATCATCGTTTTTCACCAATTTTTGTCATTTAGCCTATTTAAGTCCTTCTAAAGTGTACTAACACTTTCCATTGATTCTAACTACTCTAACTGCCTTCTAATCTTCTAAAAATCATCGAGAAACATTAATCATAACCTTGAATCCATAAATTCAAATTCAAGGAAAGTCAAGAACCAAGTCTAGGAATTTCTTAGAGTCTTTTCAAGAAGTCTTTTGCAAATGCTTTTAACTTTGTTTTAAGACTTAAAGTTCAAGTTGAGTAAAGAGTAAAAATTAGAGCTTGAAGTTCATTTCTTCAAAAGTATATGGGGACTATGTATTCCCAAAGAGTTTAAAATGTATTTACATTTAAAAAATAAAGGAAACCTTGATTTTCAAAGAGCCTTCGGGCTAGTTTTCAGAAAAGAGTACATGCTTTCACAATAAAGAAAGAGGGGAAACTTTGATTTCCAAGATAGCCTATGAGCTAAGTTTTTAAGTAATTATCTCAAATCACAGAAAGAAGAATGTTTTTCAACATAAAGAGATAGTATCATATTTTAGGAGTAGCATTGAGCACCGATATGGGGACGAGCTTGAATTCAGATAACTCACATCTCCATAAACCATGTAGCCATCATGGGTAGAAAAGGTTCATACTTTTTAGATGAACCCTTTAATGATTTTAGCATAGACTAGTGGATCCACTTAGTGAGTTAGGTCCTATACCCCCGGCAAGGTATAGGATGGTTCTTGGCAACGTGAGGTAAAGTGTTGTATCATCAATATAGCTCTTAAGTGATGGTTGTCGATTAGAGAAACTCCACAATAGTATTTTGTATTTTTATATACATCAGTTTATTTGTATTTTTATATACATCTCAGAGTTATATGTATCTCTGCATACACATAGAGTTAACATCATGTTTTAATTAGTTTTTCTTTATATTGCACTTGTTTTTAAACTGCTTTATATTTAAATAAGTTCAGTTATGTTGAGTTGAGTTGAGCCAGGTAAGTTCTTTAGTTCCTTTCAGATTCTTTTCAAGCTTAAGTTGTGTATAGCATTCCAACTAGCATACTCGTACATTCAATGTACTGATGCCAGTTGGCCTGTATCTTATTATGATGTAGACACAGGTAACTAGGATCAGCATCGAGCGCATCGTTGATCCAGTGAGAACTCCAGAGTCAGTTGGTGAGCCTCATTGCATTCCAGAGGACTCCTTTTTATTGCTTTCAGTTATTTCATTAGTTTATTAAGATGTTGTAGGGTTTGTCCTGACATACATCTCAATTGTTTTAGAGGCTTCATAGACAGTTAGATGTTAGTTTTTTACTCTTTTCACTTTCATTATCTTATGTTGAGACTTAAGTTTGTCCTAATGGCTAGTTGAATGTTTCCTTTATAACATTCTAGTTTATTACATAGACTTGTCTTTGTTGAATTAAGTCTTCTGTTGAGTAAGTAAGCCAGGCAAAAGGGTTATCTTGGGGCCAACAATGATTCTCGAGTGCCAGTCCCGCCTAGGGTGTAGGCTCGGGGCGTGACAATGGATTTCTTAGCAAATAATGAGAATGATGTTATGTCAATTGAGGTCAAAATTTCTATTGCAGTTTTATAGATAGAATGTATATCAAAGAGGGTCATGATACGACTACTACATCGGTAACAATGTTTACTTGGTTAAAGTTATGGAGTGTGTGTTATCGACCTAATCTATGAAAGAATGCATATAGCTTGGGCTAGATACGAAACTGATTTGGTAATATTTTACAGCTATTCGATGGGTAGAAATGTGTAACCTATTTGGATATGATCTTCTTGGTAGGTATGATACGTTCTAGTGGTTGATCTAATTTTTTTTTTGCGGTGTGATACTAGTGGCATATGGAAACTGATACATTGAGTATCAAGTAGGAATACTAACTACTTAAAAGGTTATCAGTTATATCACATACTCGTATAATGAGATTCAATGTTGCATTCACATTTGAGGAACAAACTAGTTTGTTACTGCAGATGCTTTGGGTTAAGATGTGTTTATAAGGAAGATTTTAGTGGTGGATCGTTGATATGGTATTAATGTGTTAAGTTGGTAAGTTTATCTCGAGGGTTATAAATAAGGACCGATGATTTCATCTTAAGGTCCAAGGGAATGAATAGATACCAAAATGACAAGCTTATGGATAAAGGAAGTCCCAAAGAGTTTACTTGTGAGAAGGTAATTGAAGATTTTAGTAAGAAAGTGCATATAATTAAAATTGGGTTAGTCCTTTCATTTTTGTTCGTATAACTGGATTTAAGGTGTCGTATTGATGAAAAGGTTGATTTCATAGTGGTGACAAGAGTTAACTGAGCATGATAGTAATAGGAGTTCGTGATTGATTGTGATTAAGATGCAACTATATAATAAGGATTGTTGGTTAAACAAATTTTGTATTGTAATGAAGACTTGCGAGTATTTAAGGTGGTGGTTTGATACTATTTGGTGAGTAGCTTGATTGCATGGGAAGTTATAGGAGGTGCTGAGACACCACTTGAATAAAATTGAAAAGAGCTAGAGTCATAAATGTGAATAATTAGTGTAATATAGTTTAGTCTTTGGAAAGAGGCGATAGAGAACAAAGATATTTACTTTGAGTGCACGGACAAAAGATGTATCTTCAGATAGCATAAAATTGAGTTCATAGACGTATGGTTTCATCTATTTTTCTCTACATATGATAACAGTGTCACGGGTTCATCATATTGGTTAAAAAACTTATTGGATAAAATTTGAGAAAGGAGTGTACAGACGTTCAGCTCGAGTGTGATAATAAGTTTTTGTTTTTGTGGTTTTGAGTTTGGTAATGAGTACGGTTGAACTTTTAGAGAAAGATATGATAAGGTCGATGGAGAGGGGATCACTGATAAGCTAAGATACGTATGAGCTAATATTGATAGATAATGGGATTGTATTACATGGTTGGGATAGAAAATTCAAGTTTTTCATGATGAGTTTATGTTCGTGGTAGTATGTTTTGTCAAGGTGTGGATTGGTAAGGTAAGAAATGATCGATCGCATTGAATACTGAGCATATGTAAGGACTTGTATTTGTTTTAAGTCATAAAGTGTGTTATTTTGATTTTCAAAGAACCTAAGGAAGGGTTTCATTTAAAGCTTTTATTCAGAGGATAAGGTAAAACTGTCCGGCATTGTTGGCCAAAGAATAAGATTTGTGAGCGAGTCAACAAAAGGAACAAGAGTCTGGTGTATTGAAGGGTTCAAGATATTTAGAATTTGTGTCATGGGAAGAGTTTAAGAAAAGTGAGTAGGTCTATTTCATACCATTGTTGATTTAATATATCTTCTGATTCGTTATCATTAAATATTTTTTCCGATATAATTCTTCTTAATTCAATTATTTTTATATCTTTAAGTATATATAAGATTAAGGTTCCATAGTTTTTTATCATTTTATCATGCAAATATGTAGTCATGTTCGTTGTTATGCAGATTTTATATTTTCAATTATTCCTTCCTATCATATTCATAATTGATTAAATTCATATTAGATCATTATGAACTAGATTATCTTTATCATGTTTTCCTGTCACTACTAGCATCGTACTTTAGCGGATACTTTCTTCTTATCAGCGCCTCGACTTTGTTTGCTCCCCTAACGGCTTCCCTCGCCTACCAGTTTCAACATTAGGATGGCATAGTATAGAAGTTTTCTCCCTGTTTCCAGTGTGCTAATAAACTAGAAATCATGATTCAAATAATTCTAATACATAATAACTAACATAAATTTATTCAATCATATATATGATATTCAGGAATATATGAAATTAGTTCTGCATATTTATTGAACAATATACCTTTGCCTCTTGCTTAGCCATGCTATCTGAAATATCTGACTAGATTTCAAATTTTTTCATTAGTATTTTAAATATTTATCTTAGTTGGGAGAGTTTTTTCTAAAAGAGAGAATTTTTATTTGGGTGTTGCCTGCCTTACAACATTTACAACTGTGTCTATATATAGACATACACACTCTAATACGCTTCTTACATCTGTCCACTACTATTTACTACTATTCATGACTACTATTTACTACTATTCATGAATAGTTCTTATTTTGTCTACCACTGACATGTACATATACACTTGTCATTATTTGTACACTTATTTCTTAAAACTCATACCTACTTTATGACACACACACCAAACTATTATGACTTTTTACATCCTATCTATATACCTATTTGACAACTTTGCCAAATTGTTTGACAACTTTGCCAACTATTTTACATTCTTTTATTTATATAACTTTTTCCGTTCTTATCTTCTCCTTCTTGTTTTCTTCCTCGTTAATTATTCCAGCTGGACATCTGGAATTATATTATCTTCTCCGTTGCACTTTGAACATATATGGTCCGGGTATCTATGACCAATTAGCTTGCAATAACTGGTTAATAATTCTGCTGAAATAAATCCTTCTTTTAATGCTCGTGTCGTAGGTTGTTCTTCTGGCTTTAGTAATGACAAAATTCATCTCTGGACTTCATCCATATCTGCTTTCCTTAGCTCCCTTGAATTGGAATAAATCATTAGTTGATCTCTTGTATAGTAGCTCCATATAGCGTTTCCGTTCAAATAATTATTTGCCAACTCCTGTATGATAGTTGATATATCAATTATCCTTTTGTTGGCATAAAAACTTGGTATCTCATTTTTTTGTATCTCTGGTTGCTGTCCGATATCTTCTGGTATTATCATATCTTTTGTTAGTCCTATCTTCACCACTTGTATCGGAGGTTTAATTTCCTCGTATAATATTTCTGCTGTTGCCGTATAAAATTTTACATAGAATAAATTTCCTTTAGTAACTCTTTTATATGTAATAAATGCTTTATGTAGTTCTGGTATTCCACTTAGTTCCTCTCCATCATATGTATATGCTGTATTTAATAATCCATAGTTATAACATATCCTTAATAGGTTGGCATTAGTTTTTGGTTGTGCAATTAGTTTATTATAACCTTGTAACCTTTGGGTTAAATAATCTTGGCTTGGTTCTTGGGTTGTAGTAGATCTGGGGTTAAGATTTAAAAATGTTTGGATCTTGTATATATTTTCTATATAGGTTCGTGTGATGTAGTTATATGTCTTTTTCTCGTTTTGGTTTTGCAAATTATCTGTGTATGTAGATGTTTGCGGTTCTATGGACATGTGTCTAGGTGTTCTTTGGGTAAATGGTTTTTCGAATAGCTGGTTTAAGTTTGCATTTTTATGTTGTTTATTGCTAACTTGTTTGCTTGTACCTGCAGCTGTATTTAAACAAACATTATGGGTTTTAAGGAGTTTCCCATCGTCTCCTTTTAGCTCTGGGTTTTTTCCGTCTTCCGATCGACGTAGCTCCGCATTTTTATAGTCATGCTGCTGACTAGCTTTAGACTTCAGATTATCTTCATTAGTCTTTAGCTTTTATATCTCTCTGTTCATACTATCTACTTTTGTACAAAGTGTAGTAATAGCTTTGAGTATCTTTTCGATTGTATCTTCTTCCTCAGTCTCAGTCTGAGTAGCTTTGTCGTGATAAGTAATCTGCAATATCATTCTTATCAGTTTTTATCACTTCAATTGTAAATGTAAAATTTAATATATTTAATACTAATCTCCTTATTTCTTTTGTCGTCACCGAGTCTTGTATTTTTCTTGTTAGCCACCATTTTACTTGTGTATTATCTGTTCTTATAATAAATTCGTTATATACAATATATGATTCAAATGATAATAAATATTTATATACCGAATATAATTCTTTCCTATTTATTTCCCACTTTATTTCTGCATTAGTATATGTTCCTGAATAATATCTACAATGATGTTCTATTTTTTCTTCTCCATATCTATATTTTAATACTCCTCCATAACTTTTTTCACTGGCGTCTGATTCTACTATATAAGTAAATTTTTTATTTTCATCCGGAAAATATAGTTTAGGTAGGTTCTTACATAATAATTTTATTTTTTGTATTTGTGTTTGGTCTTTCTTATCAAACTGGTATTCTACATCTTTCTTTAATTTTTGTTGTAATGGTTTTAAATTTTCTGCTAATTTTGGTATGTATTCTCTTACCTGGTTTACTAGTCCTAGAAATGATTGTAATTTCTTTTTCGTATCTAGTTGTTCATTTGAGTTAATTATTTTTTGTACTATATGCGTTTGCATTTTTATTCCATTTTTATCTATTTGTATTCCTAGGAATTCTATTTGGCTTTTCATTTTGTCGGTTTTCTTTTTACTTAGGCTTATACCTGAATATTCTATAATATGTATGAATTTTTCTAATAATCTTATGTGATCATCTTGGATTTTAGAATATAGCAATATATCATCAATATATACTACACAATTTTCTAATTGTTTAAAATAGTTATCCATAAAGTGTTGGTATCTTCGTGGTGCATTTTTATATCCAAATGGTAATTCATTCCATTCGTAAAATCCTTGTGATACAGTGAATGCTGTTAGTTTTTTAGATTCCTCTTCTAGTTTTAAGTGATAAAATCCTGATTTACAATCAAATTTGCTAAAATAATTATATCCTTGTATTTGTCTTATCTTTAGTATTTTATTTGGTATCGGATAATTATATGTTTTAGTTTTTGCATTTAAATTTCTATAATCAATAATCATTCTACTTTTTTATCTTTTTTATTCACTATGTTTATTTACGATAAATGCCGGGCTTGTGTGCTTACTATTACTTTCTTGTATATACCCTTTTTCTAGTAATTCATTTATATGTATCTTAAATTCGGTTAAATCATTAAAGTTATACTTTAATGGTTTTTGGATTATTATACTATTATTATCAATTAGCTCAATTTTTACTTTTGTTTTATGTTTTTCCCATCCTTGTAAAGGATCCTCACTATATAATAATTCTAACTTATCTTAGATTATTTTTACTTTATCTATGGAGAATATAATTAATTCTATTTTAGGGTCTTCTTCTTCTATATTTTCTAATTTTTGTGTAATTTTTTTGCTTTCTTTTATCCATTCTGTTGTTTTTCGTTTTTTATTATTTACTCTTTTTGCTCCTATTTTTTGTTTACACGGTGTTGTGAACCACCAGTGTGTTTTGTTATTATATGTGGGTATAATTTTTCTAAAAATGGCATCCCTAATAGCATATCTTTTGTAGTTAATTCAAAGTTATATATTTCTTCTATAGTTAATATTTTATCTCATATTTGTATTTTTATGTTTTTTGCCTTATATGTAATCATGCTTCCTTCATTATTAAATCCTATTACTACTATCGGTGTTTTTAATTTTTTCCACTTATCTTCTGGTAAACAATTGTATTTACATATATTAGCTTCTGCTCCCGTATCTATCATTGGTGTATAATATCTGTTGTAATATCATTCTATTATTATCTTTGCAAGTATATATTTTCATATTTTTATCATACTAAAGTCCTTTTTATTATTACTTTTTTATTTTCATAATTTATTGTCAACTGTTTTTCTTCTAGATTATATGGTTTTACTTGTTCTAGTCATTTTATTCCTAAAGTGATGTTTTCATCTCCTTGATATATTTTAAACTTTATTATTATTGGTATTCCTCCAATAATTATTTCCTTTTCTGTAGTTTCTGCGGTATATGTTAATACTTTTGGTAGCTCGGGGCATGATTGTTCAGTAGTTATTATTTCATCTTCCGTTACTAATTCTCTTGTAATATAATTTTCTTCTAATCCTGTATTTATTAATATTAAATATTTTCGTTGTTCCATTATTCCAGTTATGTAGTAATGATGTGGTTTTATTTCTTCTTCCATTGATTTTTGTGGGATTTTATCTATTCTTTTTGAGGTACTCATTTTTAATGATATTTGAGGTATCTCATTGTTTATTCTTTTCGATGTACTTACTCTTTCTTTTACTATTTCTAAATCTTCTTCTATATCAATTTCATTATAACTATAATCATTATTATCTATGACTGTAACAATTCTTTCAAAGGGATCTTCTATTTTTATTTTATCTATTTTATTTTTTGCTATTATTTTATGTTTTGTTGTTAGAACATATAAGTTTTTACATCTAGCTGTAAATATTTTACTTCTCGGTGCTAGTTCTATTCCTGACATTTTCCAATATAATACTAATGATTTATCTATATTTCTGTCATTTACTGCTACTGAGTAGTTAGCACTTATTATAAATTTAAATTTTTGGTATATGAGGTTACCTTTTACTGCGCTTATTATACTTTTTTCTATAGGTTGTATGATCTTATCATCTGCTAAGTATATTTCTATGGGTGTATCTATTCCTTCTCTAAAACAAGCTTTTATTAATATTTCCGTCCCTCCTAAATGTACATACTTCATTGGATTTTTAGCCTTAATATCTTGTATTTCTTTATTTATTATTCGCTTGTTTATTATTGGTATTTGAGCCTTTCCTTTGGTGTATTTGCAATCTATGATATGTTCTCTTTGACTTACTACATAATTTTCTTCTTTTCTTCATTTAAACCAGTTTTTTATTGTTGGTATTTCGAATATTTTTGCTACACTCAGATCTAATTCTTTTTCTTTTATTTGTTCAAATATATTATTATCAAATATTATTTTTTGTTCTGCCGATTCTTCATCTTGATATTTTTCTTTAGTTATTGTTTGTATGTCTGCTTCAGTCATTTATATAGTGTTCACTATCTGATTCTGTTAATAAATTATTTTCCATTTTGTCTATTTCATTTTCTGATAATTCATATATGCTATCTTCACTTTCTAATTCATAATCTACGTATTCTATTTGTGTATATTTTTCATTATCTATTATTATTTCTGATATTTGCTTTTTCTTTGGATCTTTAGGTAATTTACAATCTCTAGCTATATGTCATAATTTTCCACAATTATAACAAGTACATTCCGTTAGTTTTCTTCTTGGTCTATATGGCCTTTTAGTTTTGTAGTTTTTTACATAGTATCTTCTTCTCGGTTTTTTATATTTATATTTTGATCTGTATTTTTTATTATATTTCCTTTTATTTTTATAATACCTATCCGTACAACCAAATTGAGGTGCTGTTTTATTTTTGCAACATGTCAAGTTTTTTACTAATATTTTTTCCATTTTTATTTCTTCTTTATGTTTTTCACATAGTTCCATAAACCATCGTTGCAAGAATTTCATTCTAGCTCCTAAGGTATCTGTTAATTCTGCTTCATTCCAACTTTTTATTATTTTTGAACTAAAAGGTTCCGGTAATTTTGTAAAATATAATTTTCTTATTTCTTTGCTTTCTTCTGTGTCATACATTTCTTTATAATAATATTCTCTAAATGCACATGCATATTCATCTATGTAGCACATATTACATATTGCTAGTTTTGTCATTAGATTCTGATTTATGATTTTTTCTTTTTTTTGTTCTTCTACTTCTGTTGTCATACTGCTAAATTCATTTCTTATAGCTACTTCATATTTATATAATATTTCCATAGTTGTAGTAGCTAATTCGCCATTAGATTTTTTATTACTTCTTAGAGTTTTTAAACTTTCATCTGATAAATTTTGTAGCCATAATTTTACTGTTCCTATAAGCGTTCTTTCTATATATCCTGGTGTCTTTGTTATTGCTATTTTGTTATCTATTAATTGTTTTGATATATATCATATCCATAATTAGATTGTTTTATTTATATCTGCTACACAGTCTAAATCTAAAAAATCATGTTGTCCAGCTATTGGTTTAGGTGTTCATTTTTTATTTATTCTTTTATCCCATATAGGTTTTTCTCTATCATATTGTTCATAGTTTTCATTATAATATTTTGGATTAAATTTTTTTGTGTTTTTTACTCCTGATGTGCTAGGTTTCTCATCCATGTCTATGTCACCTGTATTTACTTCTAAATTTTTTGTATTATCTATGTTTGCTAAAAGTTCCGTATATGTTTCGCTTGTTTCCGAATATTGTTCTATATCATTGTCGTTTATTTCATCAACTCTTATTTCGGATAGATTATTTTGGTTATTTTCTTCTTTTTCTTCTAACTCTTCTAATTCATCTTCTAATTGCAATTTTTCTTTAAATTTAATTATCTCATTTGCTAATTTTGGTTTTTGTTCTTTTTCTTTTTGTTTGATTTCATACATTTCTTTTAATATTGCTAGCTCTTTTTCTAGCTCTATTATTTTAGTATTTTTTACTTCTTCTAATTGTTGTACTTCTTTTTTTGCTTGTTGTTTTATTTTTTCAATTTCCGTTTTTCTATCTATTTCTTCATTTTCTTTTGTTATTCTTACCATAGCAGTTAAACTATCTTATAGTTTTACTGTTTCTTTTTCTAACATTAAACTTATATTGTCATCTATTTTCTTATATCTTCTTCCTAGATTAGAAAATATTATTTTTATTTTTAATCCGTCATAATTTTCATATGTTGTTTCATCTATTGCGTATTCTTCCTTATTCATTTATAGATTGTGTTGAAGTTTATATTCTAAGTTATTTATTTGTATTTCTAGATATAAAATGGTCTTTCTTTGTGCTATTATAGATTTGTGACATATTCCTGCAAATATATTACTGTTAAGTCTATTTTGCCTATGTGCTAATTCTTGTCTTTTTGCTATAATTATTTCATTAAGTTTTTTGTCTATATTCGTTATTCTCGTTATTCATTGTAATTTTAAATATTGAATATATTTATATTCTACTTTAGATATATTATCTATTAAGTGATTTAATTTTTCATTATCAGTTTTTGTGATATTAAGTTGTTTATACTCCGGATATAATTTATTTAATTTTCTTCTTATTTTTCTTAACTTTTGGTTTGTAGTTGAAGGATTTATTGATTTTTGCCTATGAATTTAGATATGACTGTGAGATGTGAACTAGTTCGTTACAACTTTACTAAGAAGTTATCATCGACTTTTCTAATGATTGAGTTTTTGGTTGGGTGATAAGAAACTAGGTGTGGAAGATTCTATGTGGTTATGTCGATATAGATTGTTCAAATTATGATAGGTAATTTACGAATACGTAAATGGACCTACAGTTATACATGGTTATTGAGGATTTTGAAGGGATTGAAACTACTATTTTTATGAGACAACATAGACTGTTATGATGTGTTACATAGGCATTTGATGGTGAGTAGAGTTTATGAGCTTATAGTATATAGAATTATTGGAGTGACCAAGGATTTCGTTGAGTTTTGACATGAGGTACATGATGGTATGAATGGTAGTTGAAATGGTATGTGAAAGTTTGCATGAAGTTGACATTGGTTGTGATTCAATTATTTTTCCTCGATGGGAAAGTATTTTTAGATTTGAAATTAGTGCTATCAATCTTGGGTGTGACTCATATTTGTGAAGTAATGCTTAAATGGAAAGAGAGGGAGCCATATTTTGGAATTTTTAAAGGCTACAATATGCTTGCTAAGAAGACTTTAATGCTAGTGACGGATTGAGAGTAAGGTAAAATGGCTGGTGTGGTTATGATTTTTATTGATATTAGGAGTGTTGGCTCCAATGGAGTATTGTGAGAAGTATGTGAGGTTTGATAAATTGAGTGTGCGTAAGATTGTAATGGGGATCATGCTAGTTGATTGTGGGTGTGGCTAAAATATTGAGATATGAAGTCATCTAAATATAATTGTTTGATATGTTCACTATGGAAAGAGTATCATATGTTATCCAACCTTGGTTCTGTACATTTTTAAGTGACCACCTACTTCGTTTCAGACATGGTTTGGAGTATGATTTGTTGCATATGCTCATGTTGGGTGAATCCTTAGTGGTGGATAGGATGTACCGATCCTCTTATGTCCTGTTTATAGGATAGGATCCTTGGGCACACTTGGTCATTTCAATTATGATAGATTTAGTGTTGTTTGGGATAATTGAAGTATACCAATAGTTCTACACGTACAACCTTGCTTATGAGAACTTATATAAGAGCTACTATGAAGAGTTGCAATTGACTAAGAGTGTTGTTAGAGGTTCTGCATTTTGAAGTGTCTCGCTTGATGGATGGTTACTTGATCATTTCCTTCTTTGGGTTAGTTGAGTTGGATTCTCCCTTGATGAGTACTTGATGTCTAGAGATTCAATCCCTATAAATTAAGCTCATGAAAAGATTATGTTGTGAAAAGAAAATCTTGATAAGATTTGTTATAATTAATGCATTATGAGTGTGTGGTGGTTGGTTGAGGTTCACTTTTGATTGTAGCAAGTGTTGTTTCAGTTTTTTTCATAGTTATGTGAGGAAAGATTCGTCATAATGATTGTGTTATGGTCCACTGTATTTCGGTTTAGATTGAATTTATGGGTTAGCCTGTGGTTTGATAATCACTCTTGATTTATAGATCTTTAAAAGTTTTGTTTGAAAGTATAGTTCTTAGCAGCTGATCTTGATGAAATGGTCTTAAGGAGGAGCTCAATTTGAGAGATAAACATTGACTCTGGAAATTATACCTCAGGTTTTTGGTAATGTCAGTTATTCTTAGTTCTTCTTCCTTATGTTCGAGGACGAACATGATTTTTAGTGGTGGATAATGTAATAACTCGAAAGGTCATTTTTGTAAATTTTTATAGAAATCCTATTTTACCCCCTCTCAATAGTTGCCCCGAGTCATTTATGATCAGTTGGTATAGAAATTTGAGTTATTTGATAACTATAGCTACTTAATTGATAGGTATTTATTAAATAATTTCTT
This sequence comes from Solanum commersonii, assembly GCA_029007595.1. Classification (NCBI taxonomy): domain Eukaryota; kingdom Viridiplantae; phylum Streptophyta; class Magnoliopsida; order Solanales; family Solanaceae; genus Solanum; species Solanum commersonii. The sequence goes on along the minus strand of JAJTWQ010000010.1, from coordinate 1,515,882 downwards.
TTAATTTAATTGGTGGTTAATGAGCCAAGTTTATAATTTATTTTGACTTATGTATTAAAAGAAGTTACTAGGATTGTCACTTTTCATACATAATTAATTTAGAAAAGGAAGGGAGGCAGAAACTTACCAAGGGAGATGAACAAGTGAGCAAAAAGAACGCCGGTACTTCATATTTCAGGTAGGCACACCCACCAATGCATATATGTTACATTTGGTTATTTTATTATTATTATATGTTAGAGGTAACAAATTAGTTTTTAAATTTGCTTAAGAACGAATATTCTTATTGGTGGGTGTGTAATGTTGGTGGGTTAATCTATTCAAGGCACTGGTGATGTGGGACTGTGAGCCGCCTGTGAATGGAAAAGGGAGCAAATTGAATTGTTAAAGGGAAAACAAATAGGAATTGGTATACATACGATAAGGATTTTTGACTTGGGGAAATAAAAATGTTTATGGGACATGGATGTAATTAGTGGGTAATAATTATTGTTGACCATTGGGCAGTGACCATGGCTTATCATTGGAGGGTCATATACTTATGCTCGATAAAATAATTAGGTGGATATACTAAATAGTGTATTTTGGCATTAGATGTACAAATCTGCAAATTGGGTTTCTCGAATTTAGGCTAATGTTATAGTAACTTGACGCCAATTTCTATTTATTTATTAATAATATTATTTCCTTTTAAAATTTTCGTATGACTGAATTATTAGAATTTCAGTCTGATATATTAAGATAGGTAATTGAATATTACGTGTATTGTATTATTTGAACATCATTAAGGTACCCTAGGCTTGAAGTTAAAAAATATGAGACTTGATATGTTAATTACATAAAATTTAAGAACATTATTATTGGTTTTGATTAGTTTTTATGGGTCTAGGCTAGACCTGTTGTGATATGGGTGTTATTAGTTTCAAAATTTTATTGTGATTATCTATTTGACTAGATTATATTGATTTGGGAGTCAACCGAAAGAGGAAGACTCAAATTCTGGACTAATTCCTCGATTGATTGAGGCAAATAAATTTCTAAACCCTTGTTAAGTACATAGAGTCGTGTATTTCTTTGTGGTATGTGTTGGGGAGTAATGGGACTTGGTGATGGGTTAACTTGTCGATGTTGAATAATTCTAATGATGAAAAAGGGGTAATAAAAGGCAATGTGATTAATTGTTGGTGTGTGATGTGTTGAGAATGATTTTGGAAGGTTTATTGATTCATTTGTATCACGATTTTGTTGATGTGAATTGTGCAATGTTATGAAAATGGTCATCTCCTCATTATTGTGAACATGTCATTTGCATTGTTTTGATACACGATTATGACAAGTGTTATGTGAATTGAGAAAGAAAAAATAATTAAAGAGGATATACCATTTCGAGGGACGTGTCGCGTGATGCGACAGATACTATATATCGAGGGATGTATCACGCGCCGTGATTGATACTATTAGCGAGGAACGTGATAATAGCAGGGTTAAGGAGATCACAAATAGAGAACTGATTATTAGAATGCGGAAGCACAAAGAAAAGAAACAAAAAAACTAACTAAAGATATGGGATATTCGAACGAAAGATCCACGAATTTCCAAAGATTAGATGTTCTAAGGTCTTGAAAAGATCCAAGTAACAACGTATAGATTTATGAAAGAAATCTAACGCCTTTACTTGAGAAAACGAATCAAAACAATAGATTCGGATCTTGACCGCTTTATGAGTAACTAAAGACAATAATTAGTATGTAGAAACTAATCACCTTCTAAAGAATACCAAAAAGAAACCAAAGATATCACAAGAAGAAGTTACTTTATACCTTAACTATGAAACTAGTAAAGGTTTAAAGATAAATTCTCAAAGAACAAGTCACAAAGGTTCAAAGAACTCTCTCAAATATTGTTAATATCAATCTAAAATTGTCTTTAATGAATAAAAAGGACCCCTATATATAGGAGAAGGGGGAAAAAACGTTCATGACCCTAAAAGACAATTACAAGGAATCCTACTCTAGAAAGGAAATACAGTAACCTAACTAGGAACAAATTTAGTACTTCTAGGAAAGCATTAAATGGTACTTAAGAGACCATAAATAGACTAAGGAAAATATTAATAACCTATATATAAATAAATAAATAAATAAGGTAAATCCCAACTAGGAAAAGAATCTTGACAATCTTGGAAATTTGACTAGTCTTCTCTCAAAACTTGGGCAGAAAGCAACTCTTGTTGTGGCTGATTCTTGGACTCTTCTTGACCTTATTTGCACGAAATTGGGCCTCAAAATTCCTCATCTTGGGCTTGAATTTGGGCCACCAAATAATTGCAGCATTTGGACAATTCTTCTTCCTTGGGCTTGAGCTCTTCTTCCCCAATAAGACACCTCTGGATCAGCGATTGAAGCCCATTGAGCTTACCATTGAACTCCTTGGTTTGAGATCTTGTTATGGACCTCCTTGGAGTTTCTAAAGCTTCATCCTTGTCCTTCAATGGAGTAGTGCTTCCTTGGATGCTATCATTCCCCTCTTCTTGAAGAGAATTCGTCCTCGAATTCAAATCTGCATCAAAATAGGAAAGATCAGAAACATTAAAAGTAGCACTAACTTGGAACTCACCAGGAAGATCAAGTTTATAAGCATTGTCTCCAATCCTTTCAAGGACTTTGTATGACCCACTTCCTCTAGGATCTAGTTTGGTCTTTCTTTTGGAAGGAAATCTTTCCTTTCTCATATGCACCCCAACCAAGTCACCAGGTTTAAAAACAACATATTTTCTGCCTTTATTCCCTCGGAATTCAACTTCCTTATTCTTCTTTTCAATTGCAAGCCTTGTTTGTTCATGAATTTTCTTCATCATATCAGCCTTCTTCTTACCATCAAGATTAGCAAAATCATTAGTAGGCAAAGGCAATAAATCAAGGGGGGTAAAGGGGTTGAATTCATATACAATTCCAAAAGGAGTCTTACCAGTAGAAGAATGGAAGGTCCTATTATAAGCAAATTCTACAATAGGTAAGTAATCTTCCCAAGAAGTCAACTTTCCTTTCAAAACAGCCCTCAACATGTTCCCTAAAGTTCTATTAACCACTTCTGTTTGCCCATCCGTTTGTGGGTGACAAGATGTAGACAATAACAATTTAGTTCCCAACTTTCCCCAAAGAATTCTCCAAAAGTGACTGAAGAACTTGGCATCCCTATCACTAACAATAGTTCTAGGTATTCCATGCAATTTAACCACTTCCTTTACAAACAAGTCAGCCACATGAGATGCATCATTAGTCTTTTTACATGGGATCAAACGAGCCATTTTAGAAAATCTATCCACTACCACAAATATACTATTCTTACCATACTTAGTCCTTGGCATCCCCAATATGAAATCCATAGAAATATCAATCCAAGGGGAATTAGAAACAGGTAAAGGAGTATAAAGACCATGCGGCAATGTTCTAGACTTATCTTATTTACATTCAAGACAATGAGAACACACTTTTTCAACATCCTTTCGCATGCTAGGCCAATAAAAATGTTCAGAAAGTATTTCCAGTGTTTTGGGTACACCAAAATGTCCCATTAGCCCTCCACAATGTGCTTCCCTAACAAATAGTTCACGCAACGAGCAATTAGGAACACATAATTTATTTTCCTTGAATAAGAATTCATCTTGAATATTAAATTTCTCAAAAGGACCTAACTTACATTCAGCAAAAATCTCACCAAAATCAGAATCATTAACATAGAGGAACTTGATTTGGTCAAAACCCAACAACTTTGAAGTAAGAGTAGAGATCAAAACATACCTTCTTGAGAGTGCATCAAAGAACCACATTCTCCTTTCCTCGTTTGTAAGCAATTACATAAGGAAAAGTTTCAATAAACTCTACCCATTTAGCATGCCTACGACTAAGTTTACCTTGGCTCTTCAAGTATTTTAATGACTCATGATCAGTCTTGACCACAAATTCTCGATGTCACAAGTAGTGCTGCCATGTAGCTAACGCCCTTACCAAGGCATATAGCTCCGTATCATAAGTTGAGTAGTTCAATGTTGCTCCACTCAGCTTTTCACTAAAGTAAGCAATTGGCTTGGAGTCTTGCATCAAAACTGCACCTATGCCCTTACCAGAGGCATCACACTCAACTTCAAAAGACATAGAAAAATCAGGCAATTGCAAAAGAGGAGCAGAACACAATTTATCCTTCAGCTAGTTAAATGCATCATCTTTTTCCTTTCCCTATTTAAAAACCTTATCTTTTTTAATAACTTCAGTTAAAGGAGCAGCAATGGTGCTAAAGTCTCGCACAAACCTCCTTTAAAAACTAGAAAGTCCATGAAAACTCCTAACTTCAGTTACGTTATTAGGTTTAGGCCATTCTTTTATTACCTTGATTTTCTCATCATCTACTTCAACTCCCTTAGAACTTACCACAAAACCTAAAAAAACCACACGATCCACACAGAAAGTACGCTTTTTGAGATTAGCAAATAAGCACTGATTTCTATGAACTTCAAAAACTTGTTTTAAGTGCTCTAGGTGTTCATCTAGATTTTGAGAAAAGATCAAGATGTCATCAAAATACACCACAATAAATTTTCCATGGAAATCTTTAAAAACATGATTCATTAGTCTCATAAAATTGCTTGGTGCATTAGTCAAGCCAAAGGGCATAACTAACCACTCATAAAATCCATATTTAGTCTTAAAAGCAGTTTTCCATTCATCTCCAGGATTCATACGAATCTGATGGTAACCACTCTTTAGATCAATTTTAGAAAAGATTTTGGAACCATACAGTTGGTCCAACATGTCATCAAGACGAGGGATAGGATGGCGATACTTTACCGTTATCTTGTTGATAGGTCGACAATCTACGCACATCCTCCATGTTCCATCCTTTTTGGGGACCAATAGGACTGGAACAGAGCATGGGCTCATATTCTCTCGAACAAATCCCTTTTCAAGCAATTCTTCAACTTGCCTTTGTAATTCTTTGGTCTCTTCAGGATTGATCCTATAGGCAGGCCTATTAGGAAGTTGAGACCCAGACATAAAGTCTATTTGGTGCTCAATCCCTCTCAAAGGTGGCAATCCATTTGGAGTGTCATCAGGAAAAACATCTTCAAAATTCTGCAAAAGAGAAGAAACACTATTTGGCAAAGAAGGAGTTAGTTGTTCAAAATTAATCAATACTTCTTTGTAAGTAAGTAGTACTATGGGCAGCCCCTCTCTCCTAGCATTCAAACACTCTTTGGCTTTTATATAAAGACTCTCATTTTTCTTTTCCTTAGCCTCTTTCCTCTCACCAAAACATTTTTTTTTTCTACTCACACCCTCTTTTACCTCTTTACTTAGATCGCTGCCCTCTCTCTCTTTCTCTCGGCCGTCTCTTTTTTTTTCTATCTCTTGGCCTTTTTCTTTTCCCTGAAGCTCACTTTTTACCTCTTCCTTTACTTTTCCCATTGTTTCCCTCAATAGGTTTTGATCTTCAAACACTTGAGAAGAAGATAATGGTGCAAGAGTATACTTCTTTCCATTATGCAGAAGACTACACCTATTCTTTCTCCCATGATGAGTAGTATCCCTATCATACTGCCAAGGTCGGCCAAGTAAAATATGGCATGCTTGCATTGGAACTACATCACAAAGAATTTCATCTTCATACCTACCAACATTGAATGAAATCATGCATTGTTTGTTTACTTTTACTTCTCCACAATCATTCAACCATTGGAGCCTATATAGGGTAGAGCGCTTCATGTATGCAATTCCTAGTTTATCCACCAAGTATAAACTCACCACATTTGCACAACTTCCCCCATCAATAATCATAGAATAAGTCTTTCCTTTTATCCCACACCTAGTATGAAACAAATTTTCTCTCTGCCCTTCCTCAACACTACCCAAATTGATAGTCATAATTCTCCTAACCACCCCAATTATACCATTATTAGGCAGTTCCAAATCATCTTCCTCACTTACACCTTCTCCCTCTTCTTCTTCCCCCTCATTTTTTTCACTCTCATATTCTCCGTTCTCTCTAAGTAGGATGTTTCTTCTACTTGGACATTCATGCATCATATGACCCCTTCCATGACATTTGTGACATTGAATAGAACTTGAAGGTTTAGAAGATTTAGGATTAAAGGTTTTACCTCCCTCCTCAACTTTACCTTTACCTCTATCATCTTGAGGTTTGGAAAGAGCTTTCCCCTCTTGAGTTAAGGAGATCACAAATAGAGAACTGAATATTAGAATGCGGAAGCATAAAGAAAACAAACAAAAAAACTAACTAAAGATATGGGAAATTCGAAGGAAAGATCCACAAATTTCCAAGGATTAGATGTTCTAAGGTCTTGTAAAGATCCAAGTAACAACCTATAGATTTATGAAAGAAATCTAACGCCTTTACTTGAGAAAAAGAATCAAAACAATAGATTCGGATCTTGACCGCTTTATGAGTAACTAAAGAGAATAATTAGTATGTAGAAACTAATCACCTTCTAAAGAATACCAAAAAGAAACCAAAGATATCACAAGAAGAAGTTACTTTATAACTTAAACTATGAAACTAGTAAAGGTTTAAAGATAAATTCTCAAAGAACAAGTCACAAAGGTTCAAAGAACTCTCTCAAATATTATTAATATCAATCTAAATTGTCTTTAATGAACAAAAAGGACCCCTATATATATAGGAGAAGGGGGAAAAACGTCCATGATCCTAAAAGACAATTACGAGGAATCCTACTCTAGAAAGGAAATAAAGTAACCTAACTAGGAACAAATTTAGTACTTGTAGTAAAGCATTTAATGGTACTTAGGAGACCATAAATAGAATAAGGAAAATATTAATAACCTATATATAAATAAATAAATAAGGTAAATCCCAACTAGGAAAGGAATCTTGACAATCTTGGAAAGTTTGACTAGTCTTCACTCAAAACTTGGGCAGAAAGCAACTCTTGTTGTGGCTGATTCTTGGACTCTTCTTCACCTTATTTGCACGAAATTAGGCCTTAAAATTCCTTATCTTGGGCTTGAATTTGGGCCACCAAATAATTGCAGCATTTGGACAATTCCTCTTCCTTGGGCTTGAATTTGGGCCACCAATAAGACACCTTTGGATCAGTGATTGAAGCCCATTGAGCTTATCATTGAACTCCTTGGTTTGAGATCTTGTTATGGACCTCTTTGGAGTTTCTAAAGCTTCATCCTTGTCCTTCAATGGTGTAGTGCTTCCTTGGATGCTATCATTCCCCTCTTCTTGAAGAGAATTCGTCCTCGAATTCAAATCTGCATCAAAATGGGAAAGATCAGAAACATTAAGAGTAGCTCTAACTTGGAACTCACCAGGAAGTTCAAGTTTATAAGCATTGTCTCCAATCCTTTCAAGGACTTTTTATGGCCCACTTCCTCTAGGATCTAGTTTGGTCTTTCTTTTGGAAGGAAATATTTCCTTTCTCATATGCACCCAAACCAAGTCACCAGGTTTAAAAACAACATATTTTCTGCCTTTATTCCTTCGGAATTCAACTTCCTTATTCTTCTTTTCAATTGCAAGCCTTGTTTGTTCATGAATTTTCTTCATCATATCAGCCTTCTTCTTACCATCAAGATTAGCAAAATCATTAGTAGGTAAAGGCAATAAATCAAGGGGGGTAAGGGGGTTGAATCCATATACAACTTTAAAAGGAGTCTTACCAGTAGAAGAATGGAAGGTCCTATTATAAGCAAATTCTACAATAGGTAAGTAATCTTCCCAAGAAGTCAACTTTCCTTTCAAAACAGCCCTAAACATGTTCCCTAAAGTTCTATTAACCACTTCCGTTTGCCCATCCGTTTGTGGGTGACAAGATGTAGACAATAACAATTTAGTTCCCAACTTTCCCCAAATAATTCTCCAAAAGTGACTTAAGAACTTGGCATCCCTATCACTAACAATAGTTTTAGGTATTCCATGCAATTTAACCACTTCCTTTACAAACAAGTCAGCTACATGAGATGCATCATTAGTCTTTTTACATGGGATCTAACGAGCCATTTTAGAAAATCTATCCATTACCACAAATATACTATCCTTACCATACTTAGTCCTTGGCAGCCCCAATATGAAATCCATAGAAATATCAATACAAGGGTAATTAGAAACAGGTAAAGGAGTATAAAGACCATGCGGCAATGTTCTAGACTTAGCCTGTTTACATTCAAGACAATGAGAACACACTTTTTCAAAATCCTTTCACATGCTAGGCCAATAAAAATGTTCAGAAAGTATTTCCAGTGTTTTAGGTACACCAAAATGTCCCATTAGCCCTCCACAATGTGCTTCCCTAACAAATAGTTCACGCAACGAGCTATTAGGAACACATAATTTATTTTCCTTGAATAGGAATTCATCTTGAAGATTAAATTTCTCAAAAGGACCTAACTTATATTCAGCAAAAATCTCACCAAAATCAGAATCATTAGCATAGAGGAACTTGATTTGGTCAAAACCCAACAACTTTGAAGTAAGAGTAGAGATCAAAACATACCTTCTTGAGAGTGCATCAGCAACCACATTCTCCTTTCCTTGTTTGTAAGCAATTACATAAGGAAAAATTTCAATAAACTCTACCCATTTAGCATGCCTACGACTAAGTTTACCTTGGCTCTTCAAGTATTTTAATGACTCATGATCAGTCTTGACCACAAATTCTCGATGTCACAAGTAGTGCTGCCATGTAGCTAACGCCCTTACCAAGGCATATAGCTCCGTATCATAAGTTGAGTAGTTCAATGTTGCTCCACTCAGCTTTTCACTAAAGTAAGCAATTGGCTTGGAGTTTTGCATCAAAACTGCACCTATGCCCTTACCAGAGGCATCATACTCAACTTCAAAAGACATAGAAAAATCAAAAGCAACCGCAAAAGAGGAGCAAAACACAATTTATCCTTCAGCAAGTTAAATGCATCATCTTGTTCCTTTCCCCATTTAAAAACCTTATCTTTTTTAATAACTTCAGTTAAAGGAGCAGCAATGGTGCTAAAGTCTCGCACAAACCTCCTATAAAAACTAGCATGTCCATGAAAAATCCTAACTTTAGTTACACTATTAGGTTTAGGCCATTCTTTAATTGGCTTGATTTTCTCATCATCTACTTCAACTCCCTTAGAACTTACCACAAAACCTAAAAAAACCACACGATCCACACAGAAAGTACACTTTTTGAGATTAGCAAATAAGCACTGATTTCTAAGAACTTCAAAAACTTGTTTTAAGTGCTCTAGGTGTTCATCTAGATTTTGAGAAAAGATCAAGATGTCATCAAAATACACCACAATAAATTTTCCATGGAAATCTTTAAGAACATGATTCATTAGAGAATTGAATATTAGAATGCGGAAGCACAAACACTACAAAAAAAAATGTGTTTAGCGACAAACAAAATCAGTCGCTAAATAGCTTATTCCGTCGCTATTTTGGTTTAGCGACGGAATAGCGACAAAATATTGTTCGTCTCTATATTGCGCGTAGCTAACCATTTAGTGACGAAAAAATTGAATCCGTCACAAACTGAGTGACGGATTTGCGACGAAAGTTATCCATTGGCAAGATTAGCAACGGAACAATCTGTCACTATTTTTGTAATTTATATCATTGTTCTTGTAACTTATTTTGTCGTCTCAACATATTGGTGACCAAATTATTGTCGCTAATTTCATCACCAATTTCTTTAGCGACAAAAAAATTTGTTGTGTATTTTAAATTTTATCCCTCATTTTATATATTATTTCATTGTTTAATCATATAGGGCGACCAAATATTTTGTTGCTAATTTCATCTCCATTCATTTAGCGACGAAAATAATTTGTCACAAATCTATCAATATATTTTTATTTGTGTAATTAAATACACATTTCAACACATATTATATAATCATAAAATTAACTTAATTCGTAGAAATTAATATTCTACAAGATCCAAAATACATAGCTAAGTGCAAATTATATTACCAAGTTCAAAATATCCCTAATGATAAATTTCAAGCAAAATATATAGCTGAAAGCATTTGCAACAAAATCTAGCCAACAAAAACTAACTAAGAGAGACTAGAGAGCCACAATCATTCCTCAAAAAGTGATGCTCGATCCTCATCGATATTTTTTGCAATTGGAGCAGGAATTACAGGTGCAATAGTTGATGGATGGTTGGTAGCTGAGTCTGCTTGAGATGAGGCTGGAGAAATCAAACCACGTACCTGCTCTACAAATATAGGAAGCAAGTGATTAGTTAGCGAAGGAATCATTCGCACCACTAACTCATCCATATTTTCTGTCGGTGTTGTTTGAGCATTTGGACATGGTACTGAGCAAGAAGCATCAGATCCAGAAGAGACACGGAAATTTGGTCCATAAAATACTTTTGCTTGAGCTCCAAGACCATATATCCTTCTTTTCTTTTCCCCTCCCGCTGCTTGATAATATGCTTTCCATGGATCAACTTCAGATTGAGTTTGTGTTTGGTTACGTAATATTTCTTGATATTTTTCCCCGCAAAAGAGTGAAAATTAGTGAAATTATTTATTTATAACAACAATAGACACATACAGACTCAACTAACAACAATGAGTTCTCATTTGTTTAAAAAATTATGCAGTTAAAAAAGGTCTAAGAATAAAAACAGACAAACTGCGCAAAACAAAGTTCACATGACTAAATTTTGAACAAAACCAACATCAACTATCGAAAGCAGAATTCCAGATCTACACCAAATATTGAAATATGAAAAAATTGCACTTGAGAAACAACTATTTAAGCTACAACGCCTACTTCTACCGATCCTAATATCTTTGTCAGGCTTAAGTGTCTAGAGAAGGAGAACACAACTCATAAAAAGCACTGACTGAAATGTATCGAAAGCAGAATTCCAGATTAACACTCATCCTCATGTTGATCTCGTGAACAATAATCTAGGAGAGGAGAGGGTCAGAAAACATAAATCTTTCTTTCCTAATTTGCTAGGTTGCGGAAAGGAAAATGTCTTTTTTTTCCTAGTTGCTGCAGTCAAGATCCCAATCCATAATTTTACTTGTGATATTCCAAAACCACAGATAATGCCTTTCACCTAGTAAACTTCAGTAGGTTTCCTATTGTCTAACCATAAGTCCCAACCTTTGGAAACAACAGTATATTGGCAGTGTTGGTCTGGGAATTAATTTTTCATGTGTTGAGAAGTGGAGACCCATTACTGAAGAAGGTCTGTATGTTGCAGGAAGACTTACATGTGTCTTCTGTTATGGTCGACACTAGAAATAGGCCACGATTGGTGGAGTCACCAGATTGTGTGGCTGGCTCAGTCCAGGATTGGATTGGAAGGTGGAAAGAGAGATTTCTATTGAAGGAGAAGCTTTGATTGCAAAGTCTGCTTCTAGTTAATTGACATCTGAAAAAACTGCACTTGAGAAACAACTACAACGCCTACTTCTACTGATCCTGATATCTTTGTCAAACTTAAGTGTCTAGAGAAGGAGAACACAACTCTCAAAATTGAACTGAAAATAAAGATTATAGAAAGGGATTTGAGCACTCAAACAACATAAAATGCCAGCAAGGACCAGTTGGAAAGCATAAAAACATAAATGAGCTTAGTAAAAGAGCCCAGGAAGCTAAGGTTCAAATGATGAACTGAAAATAAAACAGATAGTTCTTTCTCTCAACCTATCTTGTGTTGTTTGTCATTTTTCTATAGACGCATCAATGTGAATAAAAAAGAAGAAAATTAATAATGGTATGTGAACTTTGTCATTAGCAGGAGGATTTAGCAGTGGCTACTGACAGGCTTTCAGAATGGCAGAAAACAATTGCATCCCTTGGGAAACAACTACAATGTCTAGCTACTCTGATCAATTGTGTTCCAATCAAAATCAAAATAAAAAATAACAGAAGCTAGAACGAAAATAAAGGGAAAGCACCTGCAACTTATTCCAATCAAAATCAATACCGACAATAGCAATGAAGCTCGAAAAGGGGAATGATTGCTAGATCGAGATAAAGCATTTTATCTGGATTTGTTTAAAATAAACACAACAACAATATAAAATTAAGAAATCGAGTTCACAAGAAATCTCCATTCCCTTTTGAAGAGATGTCACCAAAAGGGGCAAGAACCTTTAGATTTTTCAACCTCTTAGCAGATCATAAAAGCTTCATGCCAATAATCATAAGGGAATGGAGAAAACCAAGTCATCCAATGTTAACCATTCTCCTAAACTATTTGAGAAGTAAGAAGATATATAGGCATTACTAGGATCATTAACTCATGTATTATCAACAGTAAGAAGAGATATAATGAGCAGTGGACCAAGATTGAAAAGAACATAACAATTGAAACTAATAACACCAGCCACAAATGAAGAGATTAGAAAGCACCTTGGGATCAACAATAAGAATATTGAACTTACATGCACGATTTGAGCTCGTTCACCAACAAAGGATTTTCCATCATGACCATGTGTATGGACATGCAAATGTATCTCACTTGGTGTTGGATCGCGACCATTTTTAATAGCCTATACAAGAAAAAAAATTTAAAGTACATGAAAATATAAAAACATGGTATAGTGTAATTCGAGACCATATCTGTTAGTTCATAACAAAGTAAGGTTAGCTAGGAGACACATCCATATCAGCACTACATTGACATTAACAAATGTTTTTCCTTGTTCACAAAATTCTAGAAAATCCTTAGAGAAAAAACTTGAATGCTAACTCAATTGCAAATAGTCACTGTGACACAAGTAAATGAAGGGTGCATGAAAATATACTTACAAGTCTCTTACGATGCTCTCCAATGGTAATAGAGCCTCCCGTGTGAGTTCCTTTGGCAACTGCATCCTGACCGCCACAACGATTTCTTGAATTTATTTTTGACTTTTCAATAACCTCAGGTTTCTTCCAAATACTCATCCAACTTTCCCATATTTCTTCTGAAATATATTTTGGCCGTTTTCCTTCTTTTTTTTAAGCCATAAATGAAATCACTGTACCTTCTCGCTGCCTTCCTTCGCCATTGTATCTTCACTTCACTATCAATGGATGGATCCCAATAGAATTCCTTCTGAAATAGTTTTATAAATAACAACATCAGTATCCAAACTATAAAACGATGAACCTTTTTAATTAAAATGCTGAAATATTATACCTCGAATTCCCTAGATAAAAATCTTTTGTTTCTTGTGGGACACTTTTCCAATTAGTTCCCTTGGGATCAAGCTCACTCTTGAAAGACTCACATATTCGGTTAGAGCAAGTACTTGAAGGTTCCAACCTGAAAAAAATTGAAGATATTATATGAACTCTTTGATATAGAAATTCACAGTATATTAATAATAATAGTGCAAAAACACACTAACCCGGCAGCAGAAAGAAAAACAAGCGTCCGCTGTTCAGGGTTACTATTGCTCTCACCTTCACCTATTGTGTTGTTTTGACTAGATGTAGATTCACCTGTTACGTTTCTCTGATCAGTAGATGCACCCTCACCTATTGCATTGCTCCTATTAGGTATTACAGGGGCTGGTTCAAGATGAACTGATGGGGTACTACATTGATATGATGTTTGAACTGGAGGCGAAATAGTAGGAACTAAAGTCTGAACTTGAATGATATTATTTGGTCCACTAGAAGAACTAATACCACCTTGTTGAGAACTAGTTATGGGAATAGGAACAGTAGGCATATTAACTCGACTTGTGCTACCTCGACCTCTAATTGACATCTTGTTTGCACGACTTGTGTTACCTCGACCTCTGCCTCGTGTCATATCTACAAAAAAAACAAAGTTAATCATATTTATCAAATCTGAGTTAAAGAATTTCTCTCTTTTAAGAAATATTCAGATTTTTTCACACATGTCATGGACCAAACTAAACTTGAGAATGTCCAGAAGTAGGAAAAACAGAAGTCTGAGAATGCCTTCCAACTATATAAACAACTATCTTATTTCTTGAGTTTACCTGCTCATGCTAAAAATGAGGTACATTTAGAAAAATTTCAACCAAAGTTGAAGCATGTCATACACAAAAAGATACTAATAGCTTTAAGAAATTAGAGCTGCAAAGCACACAAAAGATACAACAATCAGTAAGCACTGTTTTTCCACAAGAAACAAATAGCATCCAAAACATACTACTATAAACAAACGTCATTAAAGACATTGTAGCACATTACTATCAATACACTAGTTTGTATCTATTTCTTCTTCGAACTCCTCATCATCCTCTTCAGATTCATTCTCAGTTTCATACTCGTCTTCTATAAATTCTTCATCTAATTCATGATGCTCGAAACAATCCATAATCAATTGGTTCATCCATTTCAATAGCCTCCCCATTTGGATCATGCGAAGTATAGTTTCATCAACAATAATATTCATATCTATCTCATGAACTTCAACTTCTTCAACTTGAAATGGAAGATTTGGTTCGGTATTTTGATTACTCCTCATCAGGTAATTCAATGACATCTCGAGGGTTGACTTTTAATACAGCTAACCAATCATCCTTGTCCTTCTTTGTGCTAGGATAAGATATATAACACACTTGAGTTGCTTGCATCGCAAGAATAAAAGGTTCATATTTTTTAAATTGGCGATGATGATTAACATCAACCAATTTATATTGATTATGCACCTTAACACCAATATTTAATGCCGAATCAAACCATTCACACTTGAATAACATAACTTGCTTTAAAGGTGCTCTACGGTATTCCACTTGTATAATTTCTTGAATCCTTCCATAGTAATCACCCGTATTTGGATCAGAGATACAAACTCCACTATTCATTATTGATCTTGCACTACCACGATGTACTGTGTGAAATTTGTATCCATTAACAAAACACACTGGATAAGAATACACACTTATTAATGGTCCATGAGCAAGACTACGCAAGTATTCATTTTCAATATGGTTGGATCGAACCTATTTAAAAAAAAATGATAAGATTTAGTCTAATTCACAAGACAATTCGACACATTATATTTTAAATGATAGTGATGATTTAATTAGGCTTACATATTCCTTGAACCATACAGAAAAATATGTTTTGAGACTCTCATCTATTTGATCTTGAGAGAGATTCGGAAACTTTTCTTGCAAACGTTGCACATACATGCTTCATTGCAGCAAAATAAGTCAAAAATAAATTCATAATATATGGACAAATTTATTATATGAAAGAAGTATAACCTTTAAAATTTTACCTCACAAACGGCTCAACCTCTTGACAATTTAGAAGAATATAAGTTTGGGCAGCCTTAATTTCCTCAAGAAACAAATCTCTCTTTTTGGCTTCACCCGATAACCTTCCTGGATGGGTGAATATTGATAAATTTTCTTCATCATCTTTCATAACACCACCATCATCATTACGGGACACATTATGATGACGTGACATAACATGAGGTTCAAAATAATGAGAAAAGAATTGTGTTGATTCGGCCATCAAGTATGCTTCACAAATAGAACCCTCAACACTAGCTTTATTGCCTATCATATTTTTAAGAGTTCGAAGGTACCTATATATGTAAGAAATTAAACTATCATATTGAACTAGCATATTGACACTATATAACTACATAAATATTTTATATTTACCTCTCAAAAGGATACATCCATCTATATTGTACAGGTCCAGCAATTCTTGCTTCATATGGAAGGTGCACGGGTAAATGTTCCATTGAGTTAAGGAATCCAGGAGGGAATATTCGTTCTAACTTACACAAAATTTGTGGGATGTGTACCTCTAATCTCTGTAAGTCCACCTTTCGAAGAACAGTTGAAGTTAGATCTTTAAAAAATAAACTCAACTCTGTAAGTGCTTGCCACACATTACTAGGAAGTAGCTCACGAAAGGAAATTGGCAATAGTCGTTGCATGAACACATGACAATCATGACTTTTCATCCCAAATAACTTAAATTTGTCTGTGTCAAGGCATCGACTCATATTTGAAACATACCCATCTGGAAACTTCACACCTTCCAACCAATCAAACAAGACCTTTTTTTCATTCTTGTCTATTGTATATACAGCCTTGGGATAGCTTCCATTGGGATTTCTTGCTAACTCTGGCCGATTGCAGTATTTTGCAACATCCTGACGTGCTTTGGGATTGTCTTTGGTTTTGCCATCAACATTAAGAACTGTATTAAATACATTATCAAAGACATTCTTCTCAATATGCATGACATCAAGATTATACCGTATCATATTAGAACTCCAATAAGGCAAATCCCAAAAGATGCTTCGTTTTTTCCAACCACAGGACTTACATAATCTCTTATTAACTTCTTCAGCATCTAACTCAATTACCTTCCTTATCCCCAACTCACAGATTTGATTAAGAATTTCTTGTCCCGTTCTAACAGGTGGCGCTGATCTTGTAACAGTATGACCTTTAAGAAAGTTTTTACGATCTTTCCTAAATGGATGGTTTTGATCAAGAAACATCCTATGACTATCAAACCAAGTTGTTTTCCCACCATAATGTAATCTGAAGGATTGTGCTTCCTCCATACAATAAGGGCATGCTAAATTGCCACTAGTACTCCATCCTGATAACATAGAATATGCTGGAAAGTCATTGATAGTCCACATCAAAGCTGCTCTTAATTGAAAATTTTGCTTTTTTGAGATGTCAAATGCTTCTACACCTGTCTCCCACAACAAAGTCAATTCTTTTATTAGAGGTTGTAGATAAACATCAATTTTTTGCTTAGGATTGTGTGGCCCTGGAACAATGATAGTTAAGAACATATAAGCTTCTTTCATACACATTCCCGGAGGTAAATTGTATGGAGTAACAATCACTGGCCAAGAAGAGTATTTTCTTCCCGATTGAGCAAATGGTTGAAAACCATCAGTACATAACCCTAACCTCACATTCCTTGGTTCATTAGCAAAAAAAGAATGAGTTTCATTAAAGTGCTTCCAAGCCTCAGAGTCTGATGGATGATGCATTACCCCATCTTCTTGTATATGCTCATGATGCCATCTCATGTCGGCAGCTGTAGCATGAGACGTATATAATCTTCGCAATCTAGGAATAAGAGGAAAATAATACATTCTCTTGTAAGGAACCAATTTTCTCTTACGAGAACCAACTTGGCGTTTATACCTCTCATAGCCACAAATCTTACAAGATGTTAGATCCTTATCATCATCCCAATACAACATACATCCTGAATTACAACAATCAATCTTTTCAACAGGTAAACCCAAGCTACGCACTAGCTTCTTGGTCTGATAATAATTATCCAACACATGATTATCTTCAGGTAAAGCCTCTTTAAATAGTTGCATTATTTGATTATAACCCCTCTGTGACAAAGTGTTCTCCATTTTGATATTTAACATCCTAGAAACTAATGCGAGTTGAGAGAGGGAAGAACCAGGATACAATTCTCTATCAGCTGATTGTAGCAAATCATAAAACCTTTGTGAATCAGGATTAGGTTCCTCTTCCATTGAAAGATCAGGAACTTCCTCCATTGAAGGTTCATAATGATAAGATGACTCAGGTTCGATATTTCTATAACATTGCGAAGATGAACCCTGGCCAAAATTTGATCCAGCCGCATCCAAAACCATTTGGCGATATGGATTATCTCCCAATCCAGGTTGAGTACCACCTGGTAAATCACTAGACATCTCACTGATCACTTCTTTTTCCCCTTGATACTTCCAAACAAAATAGTTCTCAACAAATCCAAAACGAAAAAGGTGCAGTTTAACAGTTTCAATATCCATGTAATTAATGTTGTGACATTTTTTACATGGACATCTAACTTCATCACCACTCATGTGATTTCTGTGAGAACATGCAAACTTGAGAAAGTCATTGACACCAGTTATAAAACTAGAATTAATAGCCCCTCGACCATCCAACCTCTCGTACATCCAACTACGTTTTAGATTATTCATACTCCTATTTAATGTTAAAATAAACAAGACAATTAGAGTTATCCAAAAAATTAGAAATAAAGCAATAACATAATAGTTTAGCAAAAACAATTGAAACCACAAAAAAAAAATGACAAGCAAAAGTGTCAACAAAGATTTAAAACTTTAATAGAACACAAAACATGTTAGAACGCAACACCAATTCGTTATATAAACCATTTAATCAACAGGTTCTGAAGGAATAAAAGGTTGTAGTTATACATAACCTATTATGCTTTTGCTTGTAATCAAAGAGGAAGAGATTTTTTCGACTCATACAATTTTGGTGATAGAGATTTTCATTTAAATGTTTGATTTTTATATAAAGAAATAATACAACAAAATGAACAAAAGGCAAGCAAGTTAGTTTATATATAGTCGTGATTCTTAAGATTTTCTTCAATAACTTGTTAACAACTTTAACCCAAACCCACATTAAAAACAATTTTTACTGTATTAAGCCATAATTCTTAAACTTGCAACGTTGGACAATTCAACCAATAACTCAAGTAAAAGGTAATGAAAGGAAACGACAATCAAATGAAGAAGAGGAACACAAAATCATAAACGACATCTTGGTTGAGTTCAAATACAATACATATAAATTATTGTCAAAAGAAATACATATGAATAGAAAAGTAATATGAACAGAAAAGCATATAGAATAGAGATACAATGAAATATAAAAAAAAATAGACTTACTTGTGAGTTTAAAGACTTTACCTAAACAAATCTTCAAAGACTTTACCTTAAATTTCTTTGAGATTCAGCCAAATCTGTAAATAAAATATCAAATATGTGAAGAAAATTGAAAATGTAGAAAAACAATACCTTTTGATTTACAAAGAAATATGAGGTTTCGGAGTTAAAATTACCTTTTGATAAACCAGCAACGATGAAGCAGCGTCCAAGAAGTAGCGACAAATTTTCAGCAACAATGAAGTAGCCTCAAAGCAGCAGCGAAAAGTTTTCAACAATGATGCAGCAACACTTGATTTCAAGCAATGATGAAGCAACTTCCAAGCAACAACACCTGACGTCTAGCAACGATGAATCAATCATGTTGTCGATACAAGAAAAAAACATGGGTATTCACTTTTAGAGATTGAATCATAGAAAACATCAAAATCATTGTTACAAACAGAAAATAGAGCATACGAGAGAATGAATCAAAATGTTACAAACAGAAGAAAAAAAAAGAATATAGCAATATATATTCAAGAAAAATCTTATATTATCCTTACAATGTTGTCCCGAATTCATATGTAATCATTATTACTTCCTCTTGTGTTGTCTCTGATAGCTATAGTTGTAAGAGAAAGATTTTAAAAGAATAAGAATCATCATTGACTAGAGAGGAGGGGTTAAGCTCTATAAGTAAAACTAAAGACAATGAAATAAATCTTACTTAGGAATATATACAAATCAAGCAGAAAGCAAATCCCAGAAAGAGTGAGCGAGTGAATACGTAACTCAAATCTTCACAAAAGCAGTACATAAGAAATCAGAAACAACGGTTCCAAAATCTTTTTGCTACACTATCACTTGAATTCTTACATTACAAACAAAATAGAGCTTACTGCTAAATTGTTGTTCTACAGGTAAAATAGAAACAGAATAGAACTGAAATAGAGAGAAAACTTACCTAAATTTGTGAAATTTTGATCTTTCACTTCATCAAACTCAACTTCTTCCAAAATCTACCAACTTTCACTTCACAGAGAGTTTTCTTATTGAGTGGGTGGGTGGGTCAGCGAGTGGGTGGGGAGCGATGGGAGGTTCCTCTGTGTGAGAGATGTTTCTCACTCTCACACACTAAATTTTTTCCATTTTCACGGTGAGTGGGAAATGAGGGATGAGAGGTTTTGTCTGTGAGAGATGAGAGGTAAGTTTTTGTCTGTGAAAATGAGGGAAAAGTGTTAAGTTGAGAGGGAAATATTGGAGCCCTAAAAAATTTGGGTAAAATATAGTGACGGTTTTAGCGACGGATATGCATTTTGTCGCTAAAATATTTCTATATAATTTAAAAGAAATTAGCCAACGACCAAAATTTTTTTAGCAAGAAATAAAATAACACTAGTGACAAATATTTTCGTCGTTAAATTTGTCGCTAACAAATTATCAATTTTGTCATCCGCCATGCATCGCTGTTTTCGTAGGCAAATTAAGGCGCCAAATTTTACCGACACATTTCAATTTTTTGTCGCTAATCCGTATCTATTGAAGATCCCAATATTTCCTTTGATATTTTAGCAACCAAATTAGTTTTCCGTAGCTAATCCGTCGTTAGTTAGTGATAGAATATTGTTTGTCGCTGAAATCCGTCGCTAAATGTAATTTTTTTTGTAGTGAAAGAAATGAAACAAAAAAACTAACTAAAGATATGAGAAATTCGAAGGAAAGATCCATGAATTTCCAAGGATTAGATGTTCTAAGATCTTGAAAAGATCCAAGTAACAACGTATAGATTTATGAAAGAAATCTAATGCCTTTACTTGAGAAAACGAATCAAAACAATAGATTCGGATCTTGACCGCTTTATGAGTAACTAAAGACAATAATTAGTATGTAGAAACTAATCACCTTCTAAAGAATACCAAAAAGAAACCAAAGATATCACAAGAAGAAGTTACTTTATACCTAAAACTATGAAACTAGTAAAGGTTTAAAGATAAATTCTCAAAGAACAAGTCACAAAGGTTTAAAGAACTCTCTCAAATATTATTAATATCAATCTAAATTGTCTTTAACGAATAAAAAGGGACCCCTATATATAGGAGAAGGGGGAAAAACGTCCAAGACCCTAAACAGACAATTACAAGGAATCCTACTCTAGAAAGGAAATAAAGTAACCTAACTAGGAACAAATTTAGTACTTCTAGGAAAGCATTAAATGGTACTTAGGAGACCATAAATAGACTATTAATAACCTATATATAAATAAAGAAATAAGGTAAATCCCAACTAGGAAAAGAATCTTGACAATCTTGGAAAGTTTGACTAGTCTTCTCTCAAAACTTGGGCAGAAAGCAACTCTTGTTGTGGCTGATTCTTGGACTCTTCTTGACCTTATTTGCACGAAATTGGGCCTTAAAATTCCTCATCTTGGGCTTGAATTTGGGCCACCAAATAATTGTAGCATTTGGACAATTCCTCTTCCTTGGGCTTGAGCTCTTCTTCCCCAATAAGACACATTTGAATCAACGATTGAAGCCCATTGAGCTTATCATTGAACTCCTTGGATTGAGATTTTGTTATGGGCCTCCTTGGAGTTTCTAAAGCTTCATCCTTGTCATTCAATGGAGTAGAGCTTCCTTGGATGCTATCATTCCCCTCTTCTTGAAGTGAATTCATCCTCGAATTCAAATCTGCATAAAAATGGGAAAGATCAGAAACATTAAAAGTAGCACTAACTTGGAACTCACCAGGAAGATCAAGTTTATAAGCATTGTCTCCAATCCTTCCTAGGACTTTGTATGGCCCACTTCCTCTAGGATCTAGTTTGGTCTTTCTTTTGGAAGGAAATCTTTCCTTTCTCATATGCACCCAAACCAAGTCACCAGGTTCAAAAACAACATATTTTCTACCCTTATTCCTTCGCAATCCAACTTCCTTATTCTTCTTTTCAATTGCAAGCCTTGTTTGTTCATGAATTTTCTTCATCATATCAGCCTTCTTCTTGCAATCAAGATTAGCAAAATCATAAGTAGGCAAAGGCAATAAATCAAGGGGGGTAAGGGGGTTGAATCCATATACAACTTCAACTCCCTTAGAACTGACCACAAAACCTAAGAAAATCACACGATCCACACAGAAAATACACTTTTTGAGATTAGCAAATAAGCACTGGTTTCTAAAAACTTCAAAAACTTGTTTTGAGTGCTCTAGGTGTTCATCCAGATTTTGAGAAAAGATCAAGATGTCATCAAAATACACCACAATAAATGTTACATGGAAATCTTTAAAAACATGATTCATTAGTCTCATAAAAGTGTTTGGTGCATTAGTCAAGCCAAAGGGCATAACTAACGACTCATAAAGTCCATATTTGGTCTTAGAAGTAGTTTTTCATTCATCTCCAAGATTCATACAAATCTGATGGTAACCACTCTTTAGATCAATTTTACAAAAGATTTTGGAACCACACAGTTGGTCTAACATGTCATCAAGACAAGGGATAGGATGGCGATACTTTACCATTATCTTATTGATGGCTCGACAATCTGCACACATCCTCCATGTTCCATCCTTTTTGGGGACCAATAGGACTAGAACAGAGCATGGGCTCATACTCTCTCGAACAAATCCCTTTTCAAGCAATTCTTCAACTTGCCTTTGTAATTCTTTGGTCTCTTCAGGATTGCTCATATAGGCAGGCCTATTAGGAGGTTGAGACCCAGGCATAAAGTCTATTTGGTGCCCAATCCTTCTCAAAGGTGGCAATCCCTTTGGAGTGTCATCAGAAAAAACATCTTCAAAATTCTGCAAAAAAGAGAAGAAACATTATTTGGCAAAGAAGAAGTTAGTTGTTCAAAATTAATCAATACTTCTTTGTAAGTAAGTAGTATTATGGGCAGCCCCTCTCTCCTAGCATTCAAACACTCTTTGGCTTTTATATAAAGGCTCTCATTTTTCTTTTCCTTAGCCTCTTTCCTCTCACCAAAACATTTTATTTTTTTTACTCACACCCTCTTTTACCTCTTTACTTAGATCGCTGCCCTCTCTCTCTTTCTCTCGGCCATCTCTCTTTTTTTCTATCTCTTGGCCTTTTTCTTTTCCCTCGAGCTAACTTTTTACCACTCTTTGTTTTCCCATTGTTTCCCTCAATCGTTTTTTATCTTCAAACACTTGAGAAGGAGATAATGGTGCAAGAGTATACTTCTTACCATTATGCAGAAGACTATACCTATTCTTTCCCTCATGATGAGTAGTATCCCTATCATACTGCCAAGGTCGGCCAAGAAAAACATGGCATGCTTGCATTGGAACTACATCACAAAGAATTTCATCTTCATACCTACCAACATTGAATGAAATCATGCATTGTTTGTTTACTTTTACTTCTCCACGCTCATTCAACCAGTGGAGCCTGTATGGGGTAGAGCGCTTCATGCATGCAATTCCTAATTTATCCACCAAGTATGAACTCACCAAATTTGCACAACTTCCCCCATCAATAATCATAGAATAAGTCTTCCTTTTTATCCCACACCTAGTATGAAACAAATTCTCTCTCTGCCCTTCATCAACACTATCCAAATTGATAGTCATAATTCTCCTAACCACCCCAATTATACCATCATTAGGTAGTTCCAAATCATCTTCCTCAGTTACACCTTCTCCCACTTCTTCTTCCCTCTCACTTTTTTCACTCTCATATTCTCCATTCTCTCTAAGTAGGATGTTTCTTCTACTTGGACATTCATGCATCATATGCCCCCTTCCATGACATTTGTGACATTGAATAGAACTTGAAGGTTTAGAAGATTTAGGATTAAAGGTTTTACCTCCCTCCTCAACTTTACCTTTACCTATATCATCTTGAGGTTTGGAAGGAGCTTTCCCCTTTTGAGTTGACCATGGCTTCTTAGAGATACTGTTTGGTCAATTTCTCCATGAGTTATTTTGCCGCATTTTCTCAATTTGTTTTTCAACTTTTATAGACAAATCAACTAACTCATCTAAAGTTACATATTGTTGTATCTCTACTACATTAGCTATTTCTGTAATTAAACCATTTAAAAATCTAGCTATTGTAGCCTCTTCTTCCTCTATGCAGTTAGCTTGGATCATAGCCATATCCATGCTTTTGAAGTACTCATTCAACGACATGGAGCCTTGCTTCAAGTGTTGAAGGCGAGATTGTAGATCTCTTTGGAAGTAAGATGGAATAAATCGCTTCCTCATTACCCTCTTCATCTCTACCCACGTAGCAATAGGTGGTAGCTCCTCTTGCAATCTGTCCATAGCAAGCTTTTTCCACCAAGAAGCAGCATATTCAGAAAACTCAACAACAGCAAGTTTAACTTTCTTACCATCAGAGTAGTTATGGCAATCAAAGATGGCTTCAACTCGTCTCTCCCAATCAAGGTACAAGTCTGGATCCCTTGTCCCCTTGAAATATGGCATCTTCATCTTTATACTATCTATATTATCATCTTTTACTCTACCTCTTTGTCCCCTCCTATCTCTTCTTTCTAAATTAAATTCAACATCAAAATCATCATTATCATATTCAGGATTTACAAAAGGGATATGGGGTACATTCCTTCTAACTTGGGGTCTAACATTATTTTGGGGTATAACATCATTCTCCCTCCTAATTGCAGCTATGGTGTCATTCAGCTCGATAATCATATCCCTCATCTCTTGAAATTGAAGGGTTTATCTCTCAAATTGCTGGTGCATAGGTTGAAGGGTGAAGTCGTTCTTTTCTTTGACCTCGGCTTCTAAACGAGCCCTTTCCTTATCACCACCTGAATTAGACATGTAAAAAAAATGATCAAGTATCACAGTTTTAATATGGCTTTTACCCTCTTTTAAACACACCCACACTTGCCTTTTTCCACTCAAAATAACCTTTGAACGAGAATACTTTGTAGATTTATAATTAAACCAAAATGTGTATCAAGTTCATTGTAATAAAGTGTGGAATCTTGGGGTACAAAAAGAAAGTAAAGAACTAGTCCTAGAACAAGTAGGATTTAGTTGAAACAAAACACGAATAAAAAGGAACTTATTTTAGAATTATAAGAACAAGAAAAAAAAATTCCTCTTATTTCTAAAGATCTAGACTCCCCTCTTCTTGCTACCTTCCTGCTTGGAAACAAATTAATGCAAAACTTGGAGAGAAAGTAATAAGATTTCTTGAATAGCAAGTAATAAGCTTTCTTGGGTACCAAGTAATCAAATTTCTTGGAGGACAAGTAATCAGGTTTTTTAGAGAGCAAGTTATAACTTTTTTTTTTGTTCACACTACAGTAAATTAATTTTTTATTTATATTTTTTTTCACGATACTGTTCACGCTACATTTTTTTTTTTGCTCTAATATAAGAAGAAATCCCAAGATTTATCAAGAATAAAATCTTGATAAAACCGCTCTGATACCACTTGATAACAGCAGGGTTTAGGAGATCACAAATAGAGAATTGAATATTAGAATGCGGAAGCACAAAGAAAAGAAACAAAAAAACTAACTAAAGATATGGGAAATTCGAAGGAAAGATCCACAAATTTCCAAGGATTAGATGTTCTAAGGTTTTGAAAAGATCCAAGTAACAACGTATAGATTTATGAAAGAAATCTAATGCCTTTACTTGAGAAAACGAATCAAAACAATAGATTCGGATCTTGACCGCTTTATGAGTAACTAAAGAGAATAATTAGTATGTAAAAACTAATCACCTTCTAAAGAATACCAAAAAGAAACCAAAGATATCACAAGAAGAAGTTACTTTATACCTTAAACTATGAAACAAGTAATGGTTTAAAGATAAATTCTCAAAGAACGAGTCACAAAGGTTCAAAGAACTCTCTCAAATATTATTAATATCAATCTAAATTGTCTTTAATGAATAAAAAGGGACCCCTATATATAGGAGAAGGGGGAAAAACGTCCGAGACCCTAAACAGACAATTACAAGGAATCCTACTCTAGAAAGGAAATAAAGTAACCTAACTAGGAATAAATTTAGTATTTCTAGGAAAGCATTAAATGGTACTTAGGAGACCATAAATAGACTATTAATAACATATATATAAATAAATAAATAAGGTAAATCCCAACTAGGAAAAGAATCTTGACAATCTTGGAAAGTTTGACTAGTCTTCTCTCAAAACTTGGGCCGAAAGCAACTCTTGTTCTGGCTGATTCTTGGACTCTGCTTCACTTGATAACAGCAAGGTTAAAGGAGATCACAAATAGAGAATTGAAAATTAGAATGCGGAAGCACAAAGAAAAGAAACAAAAAAAAACTAACTAAAGATATGAGAAATTCGAAGGAAAGATCCACGAATTTCCAAGGATTAGATGTTCTAAGGTCTTGAAAAGATCCAAGTAACAACGTATAGATTTATGGAAGAAATCTAACGTCTTTACTTGAGAAAACGAATCAAAACAATAGATTCGGATCTTGACCGGTTTTTCTCAATTTGTTTTTCAACTTTTACAGACAAATCAACTAACTCATCTAAAGTTGCATATTGTTGTATCTCTACTACATTAGCTATTTTTGTATTTAAACCATTTAAAAATCTAGGTATTGTAGCCTTTTCTTCCTCCATGCAGTTAGCTTGGATCATAGCTATATCTATGCTTTGGAAGTACTCATCCACCGACATGGAGCCTTGCTTCAAGTGTTGAAGGCGAGACTGTAGATCTCTTTGGAAGTATGATGGAATAAATCGCTCCCTCATTACCCTCTTCATCTCTGCCCACGTAGCAATAGGTGGTAGCTCCTCTTGCAATCTGTCCCTAGCAAGCTTTTTCCACCAAGAAGCAAGATAATCAGAAAACTCAACAACAGCAAGTTTAACTTTCTTACCCTCAGAGTAGTTATGGCAATCAAAGATGGCTTTAACTCGTCCCTCCCAATCAAGGTACAAGTCTGGATCCCTTGTCCCCTTGAAAGATGGCATCTTCATCTTTATACTATTTATATTATCTTCTACTCTACCTCTTTGTCCCCTCCTATCTCTTCTTTCTAGATTAAATTCAACATCAAAATCATCATTATCATATTCAGGATTTACAAAAGGGATATGGGGTACATTACTTCTAACTTGGGGTCTAACATTATTTTGGGGTACAACATCATTCTCCCTCCTAATTGCAGCTATGGTGTCATTCAGCTCGATAATCATATCCCTCATCTCTTGAAATTGAAGGTTCCATCTCTCAAATTGCTGGTGCATAGCTTAAAGGGTGAAGTCGTTCCTTCCTTTGACCTCGGCTTCTAAACGAGCCCTTTCCTCATCACCACCTGAATTAGACATCTAAAAAAAATGATCAAGTATCACAGTTTTAATATGGCTTTTACCCTCTTTTAAACACACCCACACTTGCCTTTTTCCACTCAAAATAACCTTTGAACAAGAATACTTTGTAGATTTATAATTAAACCAAAACGTGTATCAAGTTCGTAGTAATAAAGTATGGAATCTTGGGGTACAAAAAGAAAGTAAAGAACTAGTCCTAGAACAAGTAGGATTTAGTTGAAACAAAACATGAATAAAAAGGAACTTATTTTAGAATTATAAGAACAAGAAAAAAAAATTCCTCTTATTCTTAAAGATCTAGAATCCCCTCTTCTTGCTACCTTCTTGCTTGGAAACAAATTAATGCAAAACTTGGAGAGAAAGTAATAAGATTTCTTGAATAGCAAGTAATAAGCTTTCTTGGGTACCAAGTAATCAAATTTCTTGGAGGACAAGTAATCAGGTTTCTTAGAGAGCAAGTTATAACTTTTTTTTTGTTCACACTACAGTAGTTTTTTTTTTCACGCTACAGTATTTTTTTTTCACGCTACTGTTCACGCTTTAGTTTTTTTTTTTTCTGCTCTAATATAAGAAGAAATCCCAAGATTTATCAAGAACAGAATCTTGATAAAACCGCTTTGATACCACTTGATAACAGCAAGGTTAAGGAGATCACAAATAGAGAACTGAATATTAGAATGCGGAAGCACAAAGAAAAGAAACAAAAAAACTAACTAAAGATATGGGAAATTCGAAGGAAAGATCCACGAATTTCCAAGGATTAGATGTTCTAAGGTCTTGAAAAGATCCAAGTAACAACGTATAGATATATGGAAGAAATCTAACGCCTTTACTTGAGAAAACGAATCAAAATAATAGATTCGAATCTTGACCGCTTTATGAGTAACTAAAGAGAATAATTAGTATGTAGAAACTAATCACCTTCTAAAGAATACCAAAAAGAAACCAAAGATATCACAAGAAGAAGTTACTTTATACCTTAACTATGAAACTAGTAAAGGTTTAAAGATAAATTCTCAAAGAACAAGTCACAAAGGTTCAAAGAACTCTCTCAAATATTATTAATATCAATCTAAAATTGTCTTTAATGAATAAAAAGGACCCCTATATATAGGTTAAGGGGGAAAAATGTCCAAGACCCTAAAAGACAATTACAAGGAATCCTACTCTAGAAAGGAAATAAAGTAACCTAACTAGGAACAAATTTAGTACTTCTAGGAAAGCATTAAATGGTACTTAGGAGACCATAAATAGACTAAGGAAAATATTAATAACCTATATATAAATAAATAAATAAGGTAAATTCCAACTACGAAAAGAATCTTGACAATCGTGGAAAGTTTGACTAGTCTTCTCTCAAAACTTGGGTAGAAAGTAACTCTTATTGTGGCTGATTCTTGAACTCTTCTTGACCTTATTTGCACGAAATTGGGCCTTAAAATTCCTCATCTTGGGCTTGAATTTGGGCCACCAAATAATTGTAGCATTTGGACAATTCCTCTTCCTTGGGCTTAAGCTCTTATTCCCCAATAAGACACCTTTGGATCAGCGATTGAAGCCCATTGAGATTATCATTGAACTCCTTGGTTTGAGATCTTGTTATGGGCCTCCTTGGAGTTTCTAAAGCTTCATCCTTGTCCTTTAATGGAGTAGTGCTTCCTTGGATGCTATCAGAACGTGTCGCGCGCCGCGAGGGATGCATGGACAGAATGTCCCCCAAGGGTCCCAGACTTAGAGACAGCGGGTGTATATCATTAGGTCAGACACACATCATTATACTTGACATTGTATTTCATTGCATTGCACATCTTTATCATTGATGAACTTGATCTTGTGTGTTATTGATCTTGTGAGTGCCTTTCTTTGGAAGTTCTGATTGATGAATAGTTAGTTTATTGTTGAAGATATATAATTGTTAAATTGTTGTTGTTGAGCTGTGTGCTATATAAATTGTGAACTATTAGGTTGGGCGGGCTTTTATGTAGGTTGGAGTTGTGGAGGTTCGGTTGGGGTGTAAGGAGTATCTGTATTCTATTCCCTTAGCTTGTGTTTAGAAGTTACTTGCTCAGTACCATGTGGTTTGGTACTCACCTCTTGCTTCTACAATTTTTTGTAGGTTACTAGCCCGGACCTTTGTGATACTTTCTCTTCTCATTGTCTGAGGCTTTTTGTGGAGATTTGTGAGGTAGTTGCTTGTCATTTCAGTGGACCTTCTTTCTCTTTAATTATGATCTTGTTCTATTCTAGAAACAGTGTCATTTGATACTTGTATTTTCTTTCAATTTTGTTATAACACATTAGAGGCTTTTACACGTGACAACCAGGTTTGGGGTATTTTTAAGTTGATTATCAATTTCTGCATTTTATCGTAAAGGCTGAGTTTTGGCTGACTTGTCTCGGTGGGATAAGACGAGTGTCATCACGTTCATTTTTTGGATTGTGACAAAGATATACTAAATTTGGTGTTTTAAGAAGAAGAACAATGAAAAACTTTTAATAATTGTAGTTTAATAATTTGAGAAAAAAAAGTCACAACAATTTAGAAAAGTTACAACCCTTCAAAATGTCACAACTCATCGGAAAAGTCATTACTTGAAACGACCCCAAAAATGCCCGAAAATGTGCTTCGAAAACACCTAAAATTGTAATTTCCATATATCTCAAAATCCATGCATCATTTCAGAAATTCGACTTCATATTCTTATTCAGGGGGTCAAATTGAGTGGGAAATGGGTCTAACCCGAATTTTAGAGCAAATGTATCAAAATTCGAAAATCGCAAAAAATGCGATTTTGAGGGTCAACTTTAAAGGGGCATATCTCTTAACACACAAGGAACTGGAAGGATCTCAAACTATCAAAATTGAAGCTCTATGAGTTAGCTTTCCAACGCAATTTGTTTCACCTCATTCCGAGTTAGGATGAAGGAGTTATGACCGTTTTCGTAAAACCTGTCTCGGCAGAATTGCAATTTCCAGTAACCGAAAACACTGTTCACCCGCCTCATTTTTTTTTCTAAGTGTTGGGACGTTTTTTTATAAAAAGGGGACATATCCATACTTAGTCATTTAACTTCAAAACATCCAAGAACACTCTCTAAGCCCTCCAAAAATTCCACCAAGATCATCCACCAAATTCAAGAATCCCAAGCTTTAATTCCGGATTCAAGATTCAATCTCAAGCAATTCTCCATTCCAATCTTCATCAAGAATTCTCCAAAGTTGAGGTATGTGGGTTGATTGTGGAAACCTTCCTTTCCACAAGCCCAACCATTTATCCTCTATTTTACTTCAAGTTTATGGGTCCTTATGATCATTTATGAACTCTTGAATTATGGAATCACTACTACACACCCTATTAAGGTCTATCTTGCATATTTTCATGAAATGGTATTATTATGTGATGTTTATGGTTTTCATGCCTCCATGATCAAATTATGAAGGTTGTTATATATGTATATATATATGTATGTTGTTGGTGGGCTGTTTTATATGGATTTTGAAATTGGTTGGACTTAGTACTCTTGAAACACATGATTTTATTTACATGAACAAGTAGCCCACCATATGTTTGATAAAATGTCATTTATAGAATTCTTATGAAATGGAAGGTCCAATGTACGTCCTATGAGTCGGATGATTATATAAGTATTGAAATGATGATGAAATGGGTACATGTATATGATTTTCTCTATATAGTGTGTGAGTCGACCAAGCCTAGCTCGGGGGGTTGTAGGCTCGGGTAACCGTATCAAGGGGTTGGTACCTTGGTTGCCTAGTACGGGGGGTAGTAGGCCCGTATAACCGTATCGAGGGGTTTGTACCTTGATTGCCTAGTACGGGGGGTAGTAGGCCCGTATAACCATATCGAGGGGTTTGTACCTTGGTCCCTAGCTCGGGGGTGGTAGGCCCGGGTAACCACATTGAGGGGTTTGTACCTCTTTCGCCTCTCCAAGGGGGTGGTAGGCCTTGGAAATGCTATATTGATGGTCACTCACTACACATATACTATGCCCTACTAAATATGATTTTTATATAAGCATCATTATACATATCATCTCATTAATATGTTATCTATCGGGTACAATTATGCATTTTGCCTATGATGTCCATTCATTGTTGCATTGCATTGCATCCCATATACTTAGTACATTCAAACGTACTAATGCATACTCTATGCCTACATGATGTCACCATGTAGGGACCGGAGCACCGTCTGACCATCCTCCTCCACGTGGCTAATTCGATTTCCTATCAAGGTTATTGGTGAGTCCTCCATTCCGGGGACGTTGCTCATGATCTTTTGCTATGTATAAGACCTTTTTTTATTTTTAGTTATGTTTTGACTATGAGGGTGAGCCCGGTAGTTTGTCTCGGCCCCCGCTAAGTATCCATGTTTAGAGGTGGTGTTGGACAAGTTGTGTATTATGCTTGAGCTTGACTCATCTATGGTATTTATGTATCATTCCTTTTTTTTTCTTGCTCCCTTAGTCCCGATTTCCCCTTGATTATGCTTATTGCTTATGGTCATTTTAATTGCTTCCGCGACCAAGGATGTGTAATGATATGCTATGAGGCTTGTTTGGGGTTCCCCATTCGCCGGTCACGTCTAAGCCCTAGGCTTGGGTCGTGACATTACTCTTTGGAAAAGTCACAATCCTTTGGTAAAGTCTCAACTCTTCAGAAAATTCACAACCCTGTAAAAAGTCACAACACTTCGAAAAGGTTACAACTAATCAGAATAGTTATATGTCTTTGGAAATGTCATAACCCTTTAATGTGTAAAGAAGACTTTTTTTTTATATCATATAATCTAATATAAGTAAATATAATATAATCTAAAATATAGAAGTATACTAAATTGGTTGTTTTAAGTTGGAGGTTTTACAATGATTTAACATTTACGCTAAGTAGTTCATTCTTTTAAGGCAGTAAGATAAAAAAGATATAGATTCGTCTAATTTTAATATTGTATGAAATTTTAGAATATAAATAAGAGTTTTAATTTAAGGATATGTAGAACAAATAAAAATGTCTTTTGACTTTCTTGTCTTAAAGATGTGCCCCCGAGACGCAAGGAAAAGAACATTCTAATTAAACTGAATAAAAATATAAGTACAACAAATAAATTGGAAACAGAGGAGTACCTATTAAATATAGTTTGGACTCTTCAAACAAGTTTTTGATCAAATCCATTTTCTTCAATACTTCGAGACATTGCACAACTTGAACACCAAGTTATAGTTTGTGCACCAAATAATCATTGGACTTCTTGTAAAGTAGAAGTTAATGCAAAAGATATTTATGGCTATTAAAATGTGTGCCTATTAATATCTATATAGTCTTCTTGTTTGATGTTGAATATTTATATTATACTTGTTGAATCATTTTTTGTTGATATATCTAGTTTACCCAAAAAAAAATTTGTAATTGGATTATTGAACAACTCTCACAATCTTCCTTATTTTAAGAAGAATGATATAAAACTTACAAAATTTATATTTTAAAAATTTGAGTAAACGTCTCTATTTATATACAACAAAGGATAGTATGAAAAGGTGTTTGTCATGCCTTATTAGACTACCCTTAAGAAAAATCACAACTTTTCGGAAATGTCATAATGCATCAAAAAGTCACAACCCTTCAAAAAAGTTACTATCCATCAATGTGAAAAGGTGTCATCCTTTAATATAATATAGAAGAAATAAATAAATTAATAAATTAATATAGAATATATAAATATTTATACACACTAAATTGAGTGTTTTAAATTTGGGGTGTTATATTAATTTAACATTCAAGTTAGGGAGTTCATGCTTTTATGGTAGTAAGTATAAGTATATATACATCATCTCAACGTAAAATATGATAAACTTATTAAGGTGTTTTTATTCTTTGTTGTGTAGCTTGCTTTTTCATTTGTTAAAGATTATTTTAAAGTGCTAAAATTACTTACAAATTTATGATATCTGTAATTTTCAAATTATTATCTTTATAAATAAACTCAGCACGAAGAGGTAAGAGGAAAAACATAATTGTCTTTAATAACTAATTCTATGTGCAGATGCTAAACTTATCCTTTGGAAAGAAGATAGTGATATATTGTGAATTAAATACTACTACCTCCATCCAATTCTAATTGTCATAGTTTCCTTTTTTTAGAGTCAAACTATAAAAACATTGATCAACATTATACAATATATTTTTTCATCATATTGGTATGCAAAAAAATGTAGTTCATAGTACTTTTCATATAGTTTTTGAATATCTAAAATTTTAAAATATCAAATATATGTAATTCAATTTAACTTTAAAAATTAGTTAAATTGACTTTCAAAAAGCACAACATGACAAATAAAAGTTAACGGGGGAGTAAACAAGTGCACTATAAGCAATGCTGATAAATCAATGACCAGGTTATCAAAGACCGATTAATATATACATTGATCATCCATGAACTTAATTATGATACATATATAAAGAGATAAAAAGATATGAAATTGTCATTTGGGTGACCCATGTTTAACATTCATAAATTTGTGTGTTTGGACATATTAGTTTTAAGTACTTAAAGATAGAAATCATGAAATTATGTAACAAAATATTTGCTGAAAATCTATCTGTTGTAGGGGTGTGCATCGGTCGGTTAGGTTCGGTTTTATGTGTTATTGGTTCGGTTTATCGGTTTTCTGTTTGTAAATACGTCAAACCGATAACCAAACCAATAACATATTTCTTATTGATTTTTGGTCTTCTCGGTGTATTGTACTTACTGGTTCAGTTTTCAGTTTAACCAATAAGAAAAAATTCATATATATTATATACACGATAAGAAAAATTTCATACAAACCATATGATTTTTCCAGCATTTGGCATGAAAGAAATAATCATAAAAGTAACAATCATTTTTGCAAGTTTAGACACTAGACACATTCAAAGGAAAAAGTGTGAAAGTAGCAATCGTTTAACCATTAACAAAAAGTGTGAAAGTAACAATCGTTTAACCATTAACAATAAGACTAGTAAATTTAGTATAGTCTTATTGGATTATCGGTTTAACCATTAACAAAAATCATAAACCCAAAAACCGAACCAATAACCCAATAAAAAATTTTGCAAAACCGTTTAAAAACCGTTAGCCCAATAACCCAATATCAATAAACCAATAGTGTTTTTTTCGGGTCAATTTATTGGTTAAATCAGTTTTTGCACACCCCTAATTTGTTGCTTGATAAAATTAATGATAAACTCTCTTAGAAAAAATCTTTTGAGTAGCTTTGTGATATAATTATTGTTTATTATATCTTTGTTATAAAATAAAATATTGTGGATGTTCACTACAATAAGAATTTACTACAGTACATCCCTCCATTATGAAGATAACATCCACCTTTATGATCATTATTCTTGTAACCCTTCACCTCCATAACCTCCTCCATTATATTCATGTTTAATGTCATGTTTATGACTAACCTTTTGTATACCTCTATGTTACATTATAAATAGAGGCATAAGGGTTCATATTGTATAGACTTGAAAATTTGGTCATGAACACTTGAAAGAAAGAAAGTTATCTTATATTATTCCTCTTGTCTTATATAATTCTTGTTTTCATCTTTATATAGTTCTTTTGTTATTAAGTTTTACAACACGTTATCAACACGAATATTCTACAATTGCAGGATTGAAGCAAAGTAAATAAAACAAGGTAAATTAATTGTGTTTATTTTTCTCTCGGGAACAAAGTAAATTATTGTGGAATATATTTATATTTTACTTGTGAACAAGGTGAATGTTACTGTACATTTTTTTCACCTATGATTATATATACTTTCTTTCCTATGTGAAACATATTTTATATTCTATTTATGATTATGCTCACTGTTTTGGTTATTACATAAGCTTTTGATTTATTTTGTTTAGTGTGTGAAATATTTTGGTTTCACTTGGAAATTGAAAAAGGGGTGGTGGTAGTGAGAAAGTTTATTTTAGTGTAATTGAAATTATTATTTTCTTAGTGTGTGATGAGTCTAAGATTTGGACTCATTTTGGGCTTTATTTATATAGATTTAGTGCCCTCAAATGCTTATTTTGTGTTGATAACTGATGTAAAATCCTTGATTTCCAGGTATTTGGATTGAGGAACAGAGCAAGGACACTAATTTCCAAAAAGGAACGAAGCGAATTGAAAGAATGAAGAAAAGAGAGCCTGGTGATCGTCGAGTGACCATTTGACCTCCTAAACTTCCAGTGTGCCAAGCTCTGAAGGACAAAATCAAGTTGGCGAGAGAAAGGAGCAGTCGGTGGATCGCCAAGTGGTTTCGCGATACAGTGTTAGATTGCCTAAAGTTACAGACCTGGAGGATGCTGAAGGCCATGGCAAAAAGGTGAGGACATTGACCAAAGGGCTGATTGGCGAGCTTATCGGCAAGCCCGACTTTTTGCTCTGAATGGCCCTTCGCAACATATTTTTGGTGACTATAAATACATTTTTGAATATTTAGTTTAGAAGCTTTTATCAATTAGCAAGTATCATATTTTTATGATATCAAATTCTAAGTATTGAGACAAATTTTTCCTAGGCTTTGAAGAATTGAAGTTTTCACTTTTGAGAAATTGGAAGTGGGTCTTTGAGATTCTTCAATTTGGACCATTGTAAGGACGAAATTAATCTTACCTAGTTGATGGAAACACACATTGGTAACGATTTTTTATCTCTTTATGATGTCTAACAAAAACCACAATTCTTGGGGTGTGATTATTTGATTATGGGCTAATTTAGTTTATGGGTATTGGTAATTGTTAGTCTAAATGTTGTTTAGAAGTGAGTTTAATCAGTAATTGTGGTTTAATTTAAGAATTGTAGTTGGAAATGCAATTCTACCTTTGTGTTTTTAGCTTGCTTAAGAGAGAGGTTTTAAAACCAAGATTATTGATTGATGGTCAGTGGGTATTGGGTTGATATGGGTTGGGCTCGAGAGAGTGAACCCTAAACTCAGTTCCACATATTCTACTCGAGAGAGTGAATAGACTAAGGTGTAGACTGGTCTTATTTTGCTTGCATGTTGGTGTTCGAGAGAAACAAACTTGGTTCGGGGGAAATTGTTTGAGAGAAAGTTTATTCCCTCTATGGCTTAGTTTACTCACTAATATTCAGCTATTTTCTAACAGTTGCAACTACCCGTTTGTCTATATTAGCCTATAATCGAATCACATCCCAAGAACCTGTCTCATTATTGTATTTCATTTTGTTTGGTGCTGTTGTAGTTGATAGTTTTAAACCAAAACCCTTTGTTATTTGACATTCGTGTCATCCCTGATTTGAATTATGTTTTTATTCGATAATGTCTATCCCTATGACTAATTTTATCATGTTCACACTTTAATATTGAATCTTGAACATGTACTGCTCCCTGTGGAATTTAACCCCAACTCATTTAGTTGGGTTATATACTGATTAACGACCGTTGACGCTTAGAGTTGGATGAAGTGTCTTTGAAACATTAAAATCAAAATGGCCCCGTTGTCGGGGAGTGGTGGTGGTTAAGATTTTTTGGTTAACTAAAATTTTATTCTTTTCATTCATAATCGAATCTACTTACTTTTAGTTTTGGATTGTGTGTTGCTGTTTGAACATAGAAAATGAGTGTGAACAGAAGCAATGGTAGCAAAGTGGGCCACCAAGATGACATTGGCAACCTCAACGATGTGAATGA
Organism: Solanum commersonii; assembly: GCA_029007595.1. Lineage (NCBI taxonomy): Eukaryota > Viridiplantae > Streptophyta > Magnoliopsida > Solanales > Solanaceae > Solanum > Solanum commersonii. The sequence goes on along the minus strand of JAJTWQ010000010.1, from coordinate 1,479,185 downwards.
GCCTAATGTTAATGACCCTCATCTAAAGGGTAGAATTGGTACCATTTGATTGCCTCTAGCTGAAGGGAATGTTGTGTTCCATATTACAAGTACTATGTTGCAGCCCTTGCAATTGAAAGGGTTGTTCGGTGGGCTGGATCATGAGGATCCCCATGAGTATATTCGAAACTTTTTTGATGTTTGCAAGCCATTCTCCTTCAAGAACATATCCCAAGAGTCGGTCTGATTGAGGTTGTTCCCATTTTCTTTAATGGGAGAGGCATGTAAGTGGTTTGCTGAATTGCCATAATACTCAATCACTTTGTGGAAAGAGCACCACATTTCAAGTGTGATTTTTCCCTCCTTCGAAGATGATGACACTTCGGGACAAAATCCAATGCTTCAAGCGTTGGGAGGGTGAGCCAATTCATGAGACATGGCTACGATTCAAAAAGTTGGTGCTGCAATGCCCAACTAACGGTTTGCCCGGCAACCTTTTGCTACAATATTTTTATCGAAGCCTTGATTCAGTGAACAAGGGTGTAGCTGACCAACTTTCTCTGAGAGGTTTGATGCAACAACCTTACATTATAGCAGCCCAACTTTTGGATGGCATGACCAAAATTAATCAGGCTTGGTACACCTACGAAGATCAGGTCTTCCCTCTCACATTTAAATTGACTAAGGAGTGGCTTGAGAAAGATTAGGAGAGGGACCAAAACATGGCAAAGATCATGACCCAACTTGATATTTTGTCCAAAAATGTCATGGGAGTGGGTGCTAGGAGTGTCAATGTTGTGGATGTTGGGTATGTTAATCCTGATGAGGCCAAGTTTGAAGCGTTGTACAACAAATAAGTGAACTTCCTAGCCAATCAAGGAGGTGGTTATCGTTCAAACTACCCGAGGCAAGGTGGTAACCAAGGTTTGAATTGGATAAAGGCTGGAAAGATGGTGATAGAGAGTGGAGGGATCGTAACCCCACTTGGAAGGAAAGGGATGAGGAGAAGGACATGTACATTCCTCCCCACGAGCGTCAAAAGCCAAAAGAATTCTAAGGGTTGCCGATTTGAGGATATGTTGTCTCGTATTCTCAACGAGGTTGAGGGGCCCGACAAAATTTTGAAAGAAATGAAGGAAGATGTGTCAAGCCTTAGCCAAATTGTTACTTCTCACTATGTCTCTATCAAACATTTGGAGATCCATATGGGTCAGATCTCATCTTATTTTAACCCGAGACAACAAGGGGGATTGCCTAGTGACACTATGGCCAACCCCAAGAATGAGGTTTAAGTGAGGACTTGCGTCATGCCACGGCGTTAATTAAGGCGCTGCTTGGGAGGCAACCTAAGTTTCATTTTCTTTATTTTTTTTTTGAAAAAATCATTTGTTGATTGTGCACGTTAAAGTGTGGAATGTGGACCTTCGTGTGGACCCCCAAGAGCAAATCGACGTGTCGCCAAACAAGTCAGCGATCACGACTTTATCCGTCGTGTGGACCCCCACATTAACTAAAAGTCCATTAAAACTCGGTGAAGTAAGTGCCCACTAGGCGTGTCACCAAGTGGGTTGGCAAGCAAAACTGATGTCGCCGAATGGGCGAGAACTGGACGGTTATAATAGCCAAAGGTTTAAAATTTCAAACTTTTTCACATTGCCTCACTTTTTAACTTCCCAAATTCACACCCCACTATATTTCCTATATTTTCGTGTTTTACCGATTCCTAGTCGTCAATCTTGTGTTCAATGTTGGATATCTTTGCCGCCTAACATTTCAACTTATTTATTTGGCATTAAAGGTTTGTTTTCTGAACCTAAACTTTTAATTAGCAATTTTTACTCATTTGCAATTGATTTTATCTTAGTGATGTGTGTTGGGCCTCTCTGATATGTAATTGTATGCTTTTGTGCCTGTGTTAATTTGAATATCAAGCCTAAATCACATAAGTTGTTGAATGTATGTATTTCGTGCCTTAAAATTAATCTAAATTGTTGGGTTGTGCTAATTTCTTATTGGGTCTAGTTGGGTGAGGTCTAAGTAGCCCGCATTTGTGCCAAATGACATGATTTTCCCAAGGATGGAGTAGTGGACGTCATTCTTAAGGGCTAAAGTTGTCAAATGGCCAAATTTAGCTAAACCATGAGAAGTCTAGTATCCCGGGGGCATGGGTAGCATGGGTCTTAGTCTAATTAAGTGTGTGTATGCTTTGATTTTGGGAGTTGGGGTTGAAAGTAGACACGTTAGGCAGTTTGGTGAGCTGGATCGAGCTCGCCGAACCACTCTGCGGTTTGCCAAATCTCCCTTGATCGCCTTTAATTTCATGCTAAAATTGAGTTTGGGTTCTGTAACTTACGGCGAGATGCATGAGTTTGTCGAGTGCACTTGGCGACTCGTCGATCGTCTTTCTTGATCGCCCTTTCTGTGCCCCTAACCCCTAAAATACACTGTAACTTTTGGCGAACTAGTCCTTACTCGTCAAATGCTGTCAACGATTCACTGTAAAGGCTCTTCCATTGCCGACATGCCAATTTTTCTGAGAAATTTTGAGCTAATTCTTTGAGTGAGCTTGACCTGGCTCGACAAAGCGATTCAGTGACTCACTGATCGATTCAACGAGTCTGTCTGCAACTTTGTTTGAACTATTTCTTACTTTTTATGATGTATTTGCAGATAAGGATTGACAAAAAATGGCTGGTAGAGACATGTCACCCCGCAAGAGAGACAAAGGTATTACAATCAATGAGGATGCAGCTGCATCCAGGGCAAAGGTTACTAAACTGCCCACCACAAGTGGGAAAGGAAAGGGAAAAGGCAAGGTTCCTGCTCCTGTATCATCGGAGGCCAGCTACGACAGTGACAGAGTTTATGCCACTCACCTCACCAATTCTAAGAATGACGGCCAAATGAAGTTGCATAGGCAATATGTGAACTTTTTGCATCTCGTTGTGACTAGCCGGTCACCGAATTGAGTCTCTTGTAATGAACATTGCACACTAGTGAAAGTGTGAAGTCTTGTTTGATATTGGTGCTAATTCCTTGTGTGATGAGCTTACCGTAAACCATGTGTGATGACACCAAGAATTTACCCCATTGGTCCATTTGACTAAGTGATGCAAGTTTTTGAAATGATCTTAGGCAATAATTTTAAAGAGTGAAACAATTTGACTCTTTACCACTTTTGTGGCCAATCTTGTGAGTGTGTGAACTTTGCTTGAACACCCTTTAAGCCTTATCCTTTTCTTGGAAGAAACTTGAGCAAATATGACCTTTCTTTATCCTTTCAACCATAATCCTCATGAATTTTGGTTTGTTTGAATAGCCAACTTAGGCCAAAAGCCTAAGTTTGGGGGTGTGGTGAAAAGAAAAGGTATATCAAGAAGTGTGAAGAAATCCCAATTTACCTATGCTATTGAAAAAAACAATGGAACCTCTCCAAACAATAAAAGATAGAGAGAAAAAGAAAAGAAAGAAAAAGTTGTGAAATAAAGTTGAGAAAGTTGCAAAAGAAATAGGGTGTCCGGTATTCCATGAAAAATGAATAATAAGGTGAATTTTGAGCATGATGAAAAAAAGGATGGAAAGTGTTGTTCATACCACATTTCATGAGGATAGCAGCCGTGGAGCTTAAATGACTATACATTTACAGTCAGCCCCGTTAAAGGCCTTGAAAAGACCTTTTTGATCGTGAGTGAGCTGAAGTGAGTGTTGATTGGGAAGTAAGGGCAAACCGATGGATGAAGTCATGCATTGTGTTCATCTTTGTGAGTGTGAGAGTTGTATGTGATTCTGGAGTTTTAAATTGTGAAGAATAGTGTGAATTTGGAATCATTCTTTGGTAATGGTAAACCATAACTTGATTTGATCCTTTCATGATTAAGTTGAGTCTTGTTATGTGAATTCATGATTAAGTCTGGTATTGCACTGTTTGAGACATCCTTTTTGAACCGCTAAACTTGAGCTTTACTTCAGGACAAGCAAAACTTTAAGTTGGGGGTGTTGATGAGTCCAAGAGTTTTACTCATTTAGGGTTATATTTGTATAGATTTAGTGTCCTCAAATGCTTATTTTCTGCCAATAACTGATGTAAAATCCTTGATTTTCCAGGTATTTGGAATGAGGAACAAAGCGAGGACACTAATTTACAAAAAGAAATGAAGCGAGCTAAAAGAAGAAAGAAAAGAGAGTCGGGTGATCACCAAGTCCATTTAGGGAGTCGCCAAGTGGCCATTTGACCGCCTAATGTTCCAGTGTTCCAAGCCCTGTAACTTTGGGCAATCGAACACTACATAAAGCCAAGGCAAAAAGGTGAGGACATTAACCAGAGGGCAGATCGCCGAGCTGATTGGCGAGCTCGACTTACTGCGCCGAATGGCCCTTTGCAACATATTTTTGGAGACTATAAATACATTTTTGAACATTTAGTTTAGAAGCTTTTATCAATTAGCAAGTATCATATTTTCATGATATCGAATTTTGAGTATTGAGACATGTTTTTCCTAGGTTTGAAGAACTGAAGTTTTTCACTTTTGAGAAATTGGAAGTGGGTCTTTGAGATTCTTCAATTTGGACCATCGTAAGGACGAAATTAATCTTACCCAGTTGATGAAAACGCAATTTGGTAATGATTTTTATCTTTTTATGATGTCAAGAAAAAATCCCAATTCTTGGGGTGTGATGATGTAATTATGGACTGATTTAGTTTATGGATATTGGTAATTGTTAATCTAAATGTTGTTTAGAAGTGAGTTTAAAGAGCAATTGTCGTTTAATTTAAGAATTGTAGTTGAAAATGCAATTCTACCTTTGTGTTTTTGGCTTGCTCGAGAGAGAGGTTTTAAAACCAAGATTATTGATCGATGGTTAGTGGGTATTTGGTTGATATGGGTTCAGCTCAAGAGAGTGAACCCTAAACTCAGTTCCACATATTCTGCTCGAGAGAGTGAATGGACTAAGGTGTAGGCTGGACTTATTTTGCTTGCTTATTGGTGTTTGAGAGAAACCAACTTGATTCGGGGTAAATTGTTCGAGAGAAAGTTTATTCCCTCTATATCTTAGCTTACTTGCTAATATTCAACAATTTTCTAACAGTTGCAATTATCCGTTTGTCTATATTATCTTATAATCGAATCACATTCCAAGAACCGGTCTCATTACTGTATTTCATTTTGTTTGTTGTTGTTGTAGTTGATAGTTTTAAACCAAAACCCCTTTGTTATTCGACATTTGTATCATCCCCTGATTTGAATTATGTTTTTATTCGATAATGTTTATTCCTACGACTTATTTAAACATGTGCACACTTTGCTATTGAATCTTGAACCCATACCACTCTCTATGTGATTCAACCACAACTCATTTAGTTGGGTTATATACTGATTAACAATAGTTGATGCTTAGAATTGGATGAAGTGTCTTCGAAATGTTAAAATCAGTGTGCAATTGATATTTTTATTTATAATGGTAATTCACTAACTTAATTATTGTGCACCAAACACAATATAATATAATGTTATATGTAACTCTTTGTTTTGACAAGTTTAAGATATTAGTACATATATTGTTGAGAATATTTTTATTGTGCTTCTTTTGTTTTATATTTATTTGTGCATGTTAATCACAAAGTGACAATATTTTTCTACGGCTCAATGGTGATTCCTATTATATTTGGCTTATTATGTCATTTATTGAGGGTAAGGATTCAAGTCCTATTGCACCAAGAGGGTAATACATCGGGTGAGAATCCTGATGCATCATGATAATAAACTGTTGGGTTGAGTCCCGACAAATAGTGATCTAAAATGTCTTCTTATGATTAAGACGTTGGGTTCAAGTCCTAACATAAAACAATCACGACGTAATGATGACTGGGCAAATTGATATGCTCTTGATAAAAGTCATGAAATTTGTCCAATTGTTTGCTCCATTCACTTATCTGAATGTGGTAACATGACATAATGTGTTTGAAAATGACAAGTAGTTAAATGCATGAATATGAGTGTGGTAAAATGTTAATGTTCAGTTGTGGTAATTAAAAGGAAGAACATAATGGGTTCTTAAGATGGTCCTTCAAATGTGAAGGTAATTTTTGTCCATCAAAGTGGTATGAAAGGTTATTGGGGACATTGGGTTGGTGTAACCCAATTTGAAGGTTTTGTAAATCCTCCATCCAAATAAAGAAATACAAAGTGGTAGTGCATGTATTACTTTTAAAGTGGTGTTGAGGTGGGTCAAATAAATTTGATAATGTCAAAGTACGACTAATAATAACTTATGGAGCATGTACAAATGATTATGGTCATTTCTCGAAAAGCATATGACTTGTGTTAGCATGAATAAAGACATGTTCATGTATGGTTGGATAACTTTCATATCTCACCTATACGAGAGGTTAAAGAGATTGAAAATAAATATTTTGACATAAATGATTATTTGGTCATACATTTTTAGTTCATAACACATATCGTGGTATGAGTTATTATGAACTATCGGAGGACGAAAGAAAGAAATAATTCTTTTCTATAAAGGTTGTAGTCATGATCAAAATGAATGTTGTTTTGTGGCAACACAAATTTGTCACTGGTCTTCATGAAATAAGCCTTGTATGCACTAATTTTAATCATGACAATAATAAAAAATTTATCCTTGAAGGAGATGGTCTCCATAAGAATGATGTTATGAAATTTGTGGCAGTACACAAAATTAATTGAGAATTTCGGAAGGGCTAACATGTTACAATCAAGAGGAATGAAATTGTTCATAATATTGGGTTGTAATAAGTCTCAAAAAAGAACTTTTAAGTTATGGAGGAATTGATTTTTTAAAATTATATTGAGACTATAAGTTATGAGAAGATTTAATATCTTCACATTAATACTACTGAAGTGGGTTATAAATATTTACGTATGAGATTACCCACTTTTTCCTCTTGTTTGTTGTATATAAATATAGACATGATAATAGAATCACATGAAAAAGTAAACTAAAAGTTTACTAAATATCAGTTGACATAATTGGTTTGTCATTCCGGTTCAAATGTGATGCAAAACAATTTGAGAATTCACGTGACTATATGTTGAAGAAATAAAAAAAATCTTCAAGAATTCTCTTGTGTTGCTTGTTCTCATGATAAAATAATCATTGTGCCAGCTTTTGTTGGATTGTATTCCCTAAAATTATTTAGACAATATGAAAAGGTGAATATAGGCCCGTTCACCTGCCATGAAGTGGATCGCTTAATATTATGATTTAATAGATGCATCTATGGTACGGTCACATGTGTATTTGTATCAACTTACGAATTGGATTCTATAAGTTTGTTTGCTCAAATTATTAAATTAAGAGCACGGTTCCAAACTATAAAATTATGTTCATAATGTTGGTTGGTTTAGCCGAAATTGTATGCCTCCAATTATAGCTAGACCATTGGTTATGAGAACAAATCTCCATGAAATGTCGTATGAGATGAGTTTATTTAACATGTATGCATAAACCCAACAAGGTTCTCCCATCACAAATGGTTCAAGGTCAAGAACCAAATAATTTCCATAAAAAAAGTTTGATGTGTGCTCATATGATTTTATTGCTCCATCACGCACAAAGATGGATCCTCAAGTGAGGTTGGGGGTATATGTTATACTTTCTAACAATAGGGGTAGATATGATTAGCAACTGAAAATTATGTGTGGGATAAATTCTTTAGATCCTCGGTAAAAAATTTTGAACTTGATGTTCAAGAGACATTTCATTTGCAAATGTTGCAAATAATTTGCGAGATGTATTTGCTGACACAATATTTTAATTAAGCCGCAAATGCTCTAATAAATGGTCCTTAAAGGACAAAGTCGATGGTACGTTAAAAGTGTGATAGACCAATCGATTCCAAAATATAAAACTCCTTGAGTAAGGAGAAGAGAAAATTATCATGATAATGTGGAAACTGCTTTACAAGAGCACCATGACATAATATTTCATAAAACCTTGGCAAAGGTTCATGTACATGAAAATGATGAAAAAAAGTGATCTCGATAAGTTATGTCTATTGCAATCAATATCAAAATGACCGTCGATGGTATCTTTGGTAGCACTCAATGCTATAAATGGTTACGAGGATCTTAAATTCGAATCTATCATATAATATGGAGAGATAAATGATTAGCCCAATAAAATGCACTATTCAAGTATATTTTGTTTCACTTAGAAAAGTGATGCTTTTTTATCTTATAGTTCATATATCAAAATATAATGTCAGTGTGGTACAAATGAATTATTGTGCAAAAGTATACCCGTAAGATATAATGTGTTTGTGACTCGGGGCATAAAAGATTTTCGCAAAAATCCTAACATTATTAAATGGAGATATATTCTCCAGTGGTGGATGCAATGAAACTTATTTCAGTCTGGCAATAGATTAAATACTTGAATATGTATAATGAATGATTATTATGTCTAACAAGACGATGAAGATTATATGGAAATAATAGAAGGATTTAAAAGGTCTTAAAGAAATTCCATTGAGTACCCAATGGTTTTTAGACTTCTTAACAAAAAGAAAGAATCTTTTTGATCTCATGAAAATGATTTAAAATTTCATGTATTAGTGCAATTGGTACACTTACAAATTGATGGTTATAAAAATGCTAGAAGATTAATTATTTGATATACATAATGAAAATTATGTGAAATGAATGTTATATTATCATTCACGTTATTACAAGAAACTAACAAAACAAGTGAATCAACACATAGAACATGTGTGATTTTCATTGAGAAGAAAAGACTAGCTTTAATATAATTTAAATGATCAATCTTTGAGTTAGAAAATATTTTATTACGTAGATACAAAATATTTATTTGATCCACATAAATCTCGATCACAGATGAACTATTTATTTACATATGGAGGCACAACAATATCTCAGTATTCAAAAAATCAAACATTAGTAACCACTACTTGAAATCATACAGAAATAATATTGATCTATGAAGTAAGTTGGGAGTGTGTTTGGTAGGAATCATGATTTACCCTATTAAGAAAATATATGTTTTTTTTCTAAAAAGGATATTGCACCTACCATATACGAAAATAATATATAGCTCAATTGAAGGGAGGATACAATTAAGGGAGATCGGACAAAACATATTTCTCCTAACTGATTCTCCAATCAGAGTTATTACATGTAAGGCTGGTAACAAAATTTGTAGGAGTTTGGTAATCACTGAAGCTGAGTTTGGTAAACCAAAAGCAGACAGTGCTCCTACATTCCTAAAGCATGATTGGATTTCGTGCTTATTCGGATTTTGTCCATGTATGTAGCCATCTAGTGTTGCTTCACATCGAATGTAACTATACCCATCATATTCCAAACTGATAAACTTATAACAAAGGATACAATAACAATGTTGGCAAAAACAAGGCTCACTCTAGCATAGATCACAAAGCATGGTCTCCGATAAAGGTAACACTGCTTCTGCATTCCTCAGGTATGATTGGATTTCGTGCTAATTTGAATTTTGTTTTTATTGTTCTTCCTATTCCTCGTGTTGAAACTTTCTCCTCTTCTAGACGGAGAAGCTACTAACTATAAGGGAGTTGGAATTGCTAGAGAAGGTGGTGGTGGTATACCTGCCCTTCCTATTTGTGATCCACTTCCATCTGCTCATGGGCCAGAATTAGCACCAAATGGAAGAGCTATAATATTCATGTTGAGGCCCTGTGAAACACTACCTTAAAATAGACGTAGTATGTATATAAGAAGTTGGTTGATGTTATATCGGTTCGCATGACTTCCAGAGCCACCAAACCTCAGACACGGAAACTTTGAGAACTACAACCTCAAGTAGGAACAATCATGGTAATGTTTATTACTTAACCTAGAAATAGATTTGTATTATTCATTTTGTAACACGATTCTACCTACTTGAGGTTACAATTCTCAAAGTTTCCATGTCTGAGGTTTGGTAGGTTAGAACGCTGTGGGAAGCGATAAAATACATCCACCAGCTTTTCATTTACAAACCACCTCGGTTTTTTAAGGTAGTGTTTCACGATGCCTCGTCATAAATACCATAAATATTCCATTTGCTGCTAGCTCTTGTCCACGAGCTGATGAAAGTGGATCACGAACTGGAAGGGCTGGTATACCACCATCACCTGCTTTAGAAAATCCAACTCCCTTATAATTATTAGCTTCTTCGTCTAGAAGAGAAGAAAGTTTCTACAAGAGAAAGAGGAAGAAGAATAAAAATAGAATTCAAATTAGCACAAAATCAATGTATACTTGAGGAATGCAGGATCAGTGTTAGCCTTTTCGGGAAACCATGCTTTGTGATATCTATTTCAGTGAGCCTGATTTTTGCCGAGACTATTGTTGTATCCTTTGATGTAAACTTATCAGTTTGGACTATGATGGGTACAATTACATTCGATGTGAAGCAACACTAGATGGCTACATATGTAGACACGTTTCCCATATAAAATTAACAAAGTTAAAATAACATGCAATCACTAACAAACAGTAAACAAAATGACCCACGATAAAATGCACTAAATCAAAGTATAACAAGATTCTAAATAAAATAGAGCAAAAACTGAATTTCCTCATTATTTTTCAGTTTTAGGTGGTAGTGTAGTAGGTGAGTAATTTATTTTAAAGATTTTATTATAAATTTTTGGTGCTGAATTCATGGTAAAATGTAATAATATTTATTGTAATATTCTTCTGATAGTTGTTTTAATCTGAATATTTCTTTAATATTATTTATGATATATTCTAGGTATAACATATCTTGGGTTTCTTGGTACATGTATAAATTTTCTTCCATTAATTGTTCTAATAGTTTTATATCTTCCATAGATTCTGTCCAATATCGTAAATATTCATAGTTCATTTTAATCTGAATTTATTTCTAAATCGTACCATTCTATTTTTTCGTTGTCTAAATTATGTAGGTCTATTTCATACCATTGTTGGTTTAATTTATCTTCTAATTCGTTATCATTAAATAATTTTTCCCATATAATTCTTCTTAATTCAATTATTTTTATATCTTTAAGGCTATATAAGATTAAGGTTTCATAGTTTTTTATCATTTTATCATGCAAGTATGTAGTCATGTTCTTTATCATGCAGGTTTTTTATTTCAAATTATTCCTTCCTATCATATTCATAATTGCTTAAATTCATATTAGATCATTATGAACTAGATTATCTTTATCATGTTTTCCTGTCACTACTAGCATCGTACTTTAGCGGATACTTCCTTCTTATCAGCACCTCAACTTTGTTTACTTCCCTAAACGGCTTCCTTGCCTACCGGTTTCAACATTATGATGGCATAGTATAGAAGTTTTCTCCCTGTTTTTAGTGTGCTAATAAACTAGAAATCATGATTCAAATAATTCTAATACATAATAACTAACATAAATTTATTCAATCATATATATGATATTCAGGAATATATGAAATTACTTCTGCATATTTATTGAACAATATACCTTTGCCTCTTGCTTAGCCATGCTATCTGAAATATCTGATTGGATTTCAGATTTGTCCATTATCTTTTAAGTATTTTTATATCTTAGTGGAGAGAGTGTTTTCAAGAAAGTTTTTATTACGTTAGGCATTGCCTGCCTTTCATTTACATATATCCTCCCTTATATAGAGGAGAATTCTTCCTTACTACACTACTTACAATAATGACACATACCTACTACTTATGACACACCATACACTTGTCCACTTAATAAATTACACCCCCTACCATTTCTTACACATACCCATCCTTATTATGACACACATTATGACACACTACTATTCACACCATACTTTATTGACTATTTTACAAGACAAATAATTTTACTCTCTTATCTCATCTTCTTATTTTGTCCGCATCTTATCTTTATCATCTTATCTTCTTATCCTCTGCTTCCGTCTTTATCTCTTTATTCCAGCTGGACGTCTGGGATTATATTATCTTCTCCGTTACATTTTGAACATATATGGTCAGGGTATTTGTGACCAATTAGCTTGCAATATCTGGTTAATAATTCTGCCAAAATAAATCCTTCTTTTAGTGCTCGTGTCATAGGTCATCCTTCTAGCATAAGTAGTGATAAAATCCATCTTTGGACTTCATCTATATCTGATTTCCTTAGATCCCTTGAATTGGAATAAATCATTAGCTGGTCTCTTGCATAGTAGCTCCATAAAGCGTTTTCGTTTAAATAATTGTTAGCTAACTCCTAGATGATAGTTGATATACCGATTATTCTCTTATTGGCGTAAAAACTAGGTATCTCAATTTTTTGTATCTCTGACTGTTGTTCGATATCTTCTGGTATTATCATATCTTTTGTCAAACCTATCTTTACAACTTGTATTGGAGGTTTTATTTCCTCGTATAATATCTCTGTTGTTGCCGTATAAATTTTTACATAGAATAGATTTTCCTTAGTAACTCTATTATATGTAATAAATGCTTTATGTAGTTTCAGTATCCACTTAGTTCCTCTCCATCATATGTATATACTGTATTTAATAGTCCATAGCTATAACATGTCCTTACTAAGTTGGCGTTAGTTTTTGGTTGTGCAATCAGTTTATTATAACCTTGTAATTTTTGGGTTAAATAATCCTGGTTGGGTTCTTGGGTTGTAGTAGATCTGGGGTTAAGATTTAAAAATGTTTGGATTTTGTATATATTTTCTATGTAGGTTCGCGTAATATGGTTATATGTTCTTTTGTCATGGTGTATGCGGATGTGTATGCTATCCGCATACGTAGAAGTTTGTGGTTCTATAGTCAATATACTTTTTGGTGTTAGCCTTGGGGTAAATGGTTTTTCGAATAACTGGTTTAACTTTGAGTTCTTATGATTTTCACTAACTCGTTGGTTTGTTCCTGCAGCTGTATTTAAACAAACATTATGGGTTTTAAGGAGTTTCCCATCGTCTCTTTTTAGCTTTGGATTTTTTCCGTCTTTCGATTGACGTAGCTCTGCATTTTTATAGTCATGCTGCTGACCAGCTTTAGACTTCAGATTATCTTCATTAGTCTTTAGCTTTTGTATCTCGTTGTCCATACTATCCACTTTTGTACAAAGTGTAGTAATGACTTTGAGTATCTTTTCAATTGTATCTTCTACCTCAGTCTCAGTCTGAGTAGTTTTGTCTTGATAAGTAATCTGCAATAACATTCTTATTAGTTTTTATTACTTCAATTCTAAATGTTAAATTTAATATATTTAATATCAATCTCCTTATTTCTTTTGTTGTTACCGAATCTTGTATTTTTCTTGTTAGCCACCATTTTACTTGTGTATTATATGTTCTTATAATAAATTTGTTATATACAATATATGGTTCAAATGATAATAAACACTTATATACTGAATTTAATTATTTTCTATTTATTTCCCATTTTATTTCAGTATTATTAAATGTTCCTGAATAATACCTGCAATGATGTTCTATCGTAGTGTCATCATAACTGTATTTTAATATTCCTCCATAACTTTTTTCACTCGCATCTGATTCTATTATATAAGTAAATTTTTTGTTTTCATCTGGAAAGTATAGTTTAGGTAAGTTTTTACATAATAATTTTACTTTTTCTATTTGTATTTGGTCTTTTTTATCAAACTGATATTCTATATCTTTCTTTAATTTTTGTTGTAATAGTTTTAAATTCTCTGCTAATTTTGGTATGTATTCTCTTACTTGATTTACTAGTCCTAAGAATGATTGTAATTTCTTTTTTTGTGTCTAGTTGTTCATTTGAGTTAATTATTTTTGTACTATATGTGTTTGCATTTTTATTCCATTTTTATCAATTTGTATTCCTAAGAATTCTATTTGATTTTTCATTATATCTGCTTTCTTTTTACTTAGACTTATACCTGAATATTCTATGATGTGTATAAATTTTTCTAATAATCTTATATGTTCATCTTGTGTTTTGGAATATAATAATATATCGTCAATGTACACTACACAATTTTCTATTTGTTTAAAGTAATTGTCCATAAAGTGTTGATATCTACCTGGTGCGTTTTTATATCCAAATGGTAATACCTTTCATTCATAAAATCCTTGTGGTACAGTGAATGTTGTTAGTTTTTGAGATTCTTCTTCTAGTTTTAAGTGATAAAATCCTGATTTACAATCAAATTTACTAAAATAATTATATCCTTGTATTTGTCTTATTTTTAGTATTTTATTTGGTATTGGATAATTATATGTTTTAGTTTTTGCATTTAAGTTTCTATAATCAATAACCATTCTACTTTTTCCTCTTTTTTGTTCACTATGCTTATTTATGATAAATGCCGGGTTTGTATGCTTACTGTTACTTTCTTGTATATACCCTTTTTCTAGTAATTCATTTATATGTATCTTAAATTCGGTTAAATCATTAAAATTGTATTTTAATGGTTTTTGGGTTATTATACTATTATTATCAATTAGTTCAATTTTTACTTTTGTTTTATGTTTCTCCCATCCTTGTAAAGGATCTTCACTATATAATAATTCTAACTTATCTTGGATTATTTTTACTTTATCTATAGAGAATATTATTAATTCTATTTTAGGGTCTTCTTCTTTTATATTTTCTAATTTTTGTGTAATATTTTCGCTCCCTTTTATCCATTCTGTTGTTTTTCGTTTTTTATTATTTACTCTTTTTGCTCCTATTTTTTGTTTACACGGTGTTGTGAACCACCAGTGTGTTTTTGTTATTATATGTGTGTATAATTTTTCTAAAAATGGCATTCCTAATAACATATCTTTTGTAGTTAGTTCAAAGTTATATATTTCCTCTATAGTTAATATCTTTTCCCATATTTGTATTTTTATATTTTTTGCCTTATATGTGATCATGTTTCCTTCATTATTAAATCCTGTTACTACTATTGGTGTTTTTAATTTTTTCCACTTATCTTCTGGTAAACAATTATATTTACATATATTAGCTTCTGCTCCTGTAGCTATCATTGGTGTATAATATCTGTTGTAATATCCTTCTATTATTATCTTTGCAAGTATATATATATTTTCATATTTTTATCATACTAAAGTCCTTTTTATTATTACTTTTTTATTTTCATAATTTATTATTAAATGTTTGTCTTCTAGATTATATGGTTTTACTTGTTCTAGCCATTTTATTCCTAAAGTGATGTTTTCATCTCCTTGATATATTTTAAACTTTATTATTATTGGTATTCCTCCAATAATTATTTCCTTTTCCGTAGTTTCTGCGGTATATGTTAATACTTTTGGTAGTTCGGGGCACGATTGTTCAGTAGTTATTATTTCATCTTCCGTTACTAATTCTCTTGTAATATAATTTTCTTCTAATCCTGTATTTATTAATATTAAATATTTTCGTTGTTCCATTATTCCTGTTATGTAGTAATAATGTGGTTTTATTTCTTCTTCCATTGATTTTTGTGGGATTTTATCTATTCTTTTTGAGGTACTCATTTTTTATTATATTTGGGGTATCTCATTGTTTATTCTTTTCGATGTACTTAGTCTTTCCTTTACTTTTTCTAAATCTTCTTCTATATCAATTTCATTATAACTATAATCATTATTATCTATGACTGTAACTATTCTTTCAAAGGGATCTTTTATTTTTATTTTATCTATTTTATTTTTTGCTGTTATTTTGTGTTTTGTTGTTAGAACATATAAATTTTTACATCTAGCTGTAAATATTTTACTTCCCGGGGCTAGTTCTATTCCTGACATTTTCCAATATAATACTAATGATTTATCTATATTTCTGTCATTTACTTCTACTGAGTAGTTAGCACTTATTATAAATTTAAATTTTTGGTATATGAGGTTACCTTTTACTGCACTTATTATATTTTTTTCTAAAGGTTGTATGATCCTACCATCTGCTAAGTATATTTCTATGAGTGTATCTATTCCTTCTCTAAAACATGCTTTTATTAATATTTCCGTTCCTCCTAAATGTACATATTTAATTGAATTTTTAGCCTTAATATCTTGTATTTCTTTATTTATTATTCGCTTATTTATTATTGGTATTTTAGCTTTTCCTTTGGTGTATTTGCAATCTATGATATGTTCTCTTTGACTTACTACATAATATTCTTCTTTTTGTCGTTTAAACCAGTTTCTTATTGTTGGTATTTCGAATATTTTTGCTACACTTAGATCTAATTCTTTTCCTTTTATTTGTTCAAATATATTATTATCAAATATTAGTTTTTGTTCAGCCGATTCTTCATCTTGATATTTTTCTTTAGTTATTGTTTGTATATCTGCTTCAGTCATTTATATAGTGTTCACTATCTGATTCTGTTAATGAATTATTTTCCATTTCGTCTATTTTATTTTCTGATAATTCATATATGCTATCTTCACTTTCTAATTCATAATCTACATATTCTATTTGCGTATATTTTTCTTTGTCTATTATTATTTCTGATATTTTTTTTTCTTTGGATTTTTAGGTAATTTACAATCTCTAGATATATGTCCTAATTTTCCACAATTATAACAAGTGCATTCCGTTAGTTTTCTTTTTGGTCTATATGGTCTTTTGGTTTTGTAGTTTTTTACATAGTATCTTCTTCTCGGTCTTTTATATTTATATTTTGATCTGTATTTTTTATTATATTTCTTTCTATTTTTATAATATCTATCTGTACAACCAAATTGAGGTGTTATTTTATTTTTGCAACATGCCAAGTTTTTTACTAATATTTTTTTCATTTTTATTTCTTCTTTATGTTTTTCACATAGTTCCATAAACCATCGTTGCAAGAATTTCATTCTAGCTCCTAAGGTATCTGTTAATTCTGCTTCATTCCAACTTTTTATTATTTTTGAACTAAAAGGTTCCGGTAGTTTTGTAAAATATAATTTTCTTATTTCTTTGCTTTCTTCTGTGTTATATGCTCCTTTATAATAGTATTCTCTAAATGCACATGTATATTCATCTATGTAACACATATTGCATATTGCTAGTTTTGTCATTAAATTCCGATTTATGATTTTTTCTTTATTTTGTTCTTCTACTTCTGTTGTCATACTACTAAATTCATTTCTTATAGCTACTTCGTATTTATATAATATTTCCATAGTTGTAGTAGCTAATTCGCCATTAGATTTTTTATTACTTCTTAAAGTTTTTAAACTTTCATCTGATAAATTTTGTACCCATAATTTTACTGTTCCTATAAGCGTTCTTTCTATATATCCTGGTGTCTCTGCTATTGTTATTTTGTTATCTATTAATTATTTTGATATATATCCTATCCATAATTGGATTGTTTTATTTATATCTGCTACACAGTCTAAATCTAAAAAATTATGTTGTTCAGCTATTGGTTTAGGTGTCCATTTTTTATTTAATCTTTTATCCCATATAGGTTTTTCTCTATCATATTGTTCATAGTTTTCATTATAATACTTTGGAATAAATTTTTTTGGTTTTTTACTCCTGATGTACTAGGTTTTTCGTCTATGTCTATGTCACCTGTATTTACTTCTAAATTCTTTGTATTATCTATGTTTGCTAAAGGTTCCGTATATGTTTTGCTTGTTTTCGAATGTTGTTCTAGATCATCGTCATTTATTTCATCAACTCTTATTTCAGGTAGATTATCTTGGTTATTTTCTTCTAATTCATCTTCTAGTTGCAATTTATCTTTAATTTCAATGCAGTTTTATTTCAGTGTAATTGAAATTTATATTTTTTTAGTGTGCAATTGATTTTTTGATTTATAACGGTAATTCACTAGCTTAATTATTGTGCACCAAACATAATATTTTATAATGTTATATGTAACTCTTTGTTTGACAAGTTTAGGATATTAGTACATACTTTGTTGAGAATATTTTTATTGTGTTTCATTTGTTCTACATTTATTTGTGCATGTTAATCACAAAGTGGAAATATTTTTTTAAGGCTCAATGGTGAGTCGTATTATATTTGGCTTATTATGTCATTGATTGAGGGTAAGACGAAGGATTCAAGTCCTATCGCACGAAGAGGGTAATACATCAGGAGAGAATCCTGGTGCATCATGATAATAAAGTATTGGGTCGGATCCCAACAAATAATGACCTAAAATGTCTTATTATGATTAAGATGTTGGGTTAAAGTCCCAACATAATATAATGAATATGTAATAATGATTGAGCAAATTGATATGTTCTTGATAAAAGTCATGAAATTTGTCATACTGATTTGCTCCATTCGCTTATGTAAATGTTGTAGAAGGACATAATCTGTCTAAAAATGACTAGTTAAATGTATGAATATGAGTGCGGTAAAATGTTAATATTCAATTGTCGTAATTAAAAGGAAGAACATTATGTGTTCTTAAGATGGTCCTTCAAATGTGAAGCTATTTGTTGGCCATCAATGTGGTATGAAAGGTTATTGGGCACATTGGGTTGGTACAACCCAATTTGAAAGTTTCGTAAATCCTCCATCCAAATAAAGAAATACAAAGTGATAATGCATTTAGTACTTTTAATGTGATATTGAGGTGGGTCAAATAAATTTGATAATGTCTAAGTATGACTAATAATAACTTATGGAGCATGTACAAATTCTTATGGTCATTTCTTTAAGAGAATATGACTTCTATTAGTATGGGTAAAGATATGTTCATTTATGGTTGGATAAATGTCACATCTCACCTATACGAGAGGTTAGAGAGATTGAAAAGAAATATTTTGACATAAATGATTATTTGGTCATATATTTTGAGAACATCACATATATTGTGGTATGTGTTATTCTGAACTATTGGAGGACAAAACAAAGAAATAATTCTTTTCTATAAAGGTTGTGGTCATGATCAAAATAAATGTTGTTGCGTAACAACACAAAATTATCACTAGTTGCCAAGAAATAAGTATTGCATGCAATACGTTTAACCATGACAATAATAATAATTTTCTCCTTGAAGGAGATAGTCGCCATAAGAATGGTGTTATGAAATTTGTGGCAGTACACAAAATTAATTGAGAATTCCAGAAGGGCTAACTTGTTATGATCGAGAGGAATGAAATTGTTCATAGGGTTGTAATAAGTCTCAAAAGAATCTTTTAAGTTTTGGAGGAATTGATTTTTTAAATTATATTGAGACTATAAATTATGGAAAGATTTAATATCTTCATATTACTACAACCGAAGTGGGTTATAAATACTTACGTATGAGATTACCCACTTTTTCCTCTTGTTTCTTGTATATAAATATGAGCATGATAATGAAATCACCTGCAAAAGTAAAATTTAAGTTTACTAGAATAAATATCAGTTGGCATAACCGGTTCAAATGTGATGCAAAAAATATTTGAAATTCATGTGACTATATGTTGAAGAAATAAAAAAAATATGCAAGAATTCTCTTGTGTTGCTTGTTCTCATGATAAAATAATGTCACAACCCAATTTCCGAGGTCATGATGGCGCCTACTATATGACCCACCAGTAGGCAAGCCGGCCCATATCCCGAAAGTCGAAGTAATGGGATGTTAGGGTGGAAAACCAACCAATCAACCTAAAATAGTAATAAATAAACAAGAACATGTAATGAATGGGCGGAAGCGACTAGACATATATACAAAAAATGAATCCCTCCCAAAACCTGGAAGTCACAAGTACAGAGCTGCTAACAAAAAGTACAAGTCCCAAAAGTGGACTACAGAAACAAGCTGTCTCAAAAGGCAAAAGGCAAGCAAAAGTAGTACAGAAGGAGATAGGCAAATCCAGGACGTTGTGTGCTCACCCTCGCCTCCGATCACGATCGCAGCTGGCACGAATCAACGTCGATAGCTAGTACTTGTACCTGCATCACGAAAATAGATGCAAAGTGTAGTATGAGTACCAAAACAACAGGTACCCAGTAGGCATCATAGGCCGATTGAGCAAGATAAGCAAAAGTAAACTGAAATGCGAATAAAGGGTCACAATCAAGGACAAAAGAGTAGTAAATGTGGGTATGCACACGAGCGTACAGGCAACAAAGACAAGAAATCTAACTAACTCCGCCGAACACCCATAAACCCGATGAGTATGCTCGTGCACAATAAAAGAAACCACCTGCACGGACCCCCATAAGCCCGGCAGATGCACTAGCAGTTGAAGTAAAAGAATGGAGCTAGAAGGTCTATCACAATATTACCAATTTCTGGACTTTAACCGAACCATTTCCAATTATATTCTGAGATCTCACTACGTCCCAGACTTTAACTGGAACATCTCCAACCTCCAAAACCTCAACCTACAGATGAGAGTAATGACAGACTAAAGTGAAGCTTCAGTAAGGAATTGGGAATGCGCCACGTGCAAGCTGGACCACGAACTCGAACCGGGTACTGTAGCCAAAATCAGATCACAGGGAGGATGGACCACGGACTCGAATCGGGTACTATAGCTAAGCCTGAACATAAGTAACCTGGACCACGGACTCTAACCGATTGCTGTACCTAAGAATCAATATCCAGCCATACGTCGCGGGAAATATCACCAAACCATTTATCATAAATAATCATTTCAGTCCGACCCTCATATACCCCAAATCGCCGAGAAAGTATCCAAAAGTGAGTAAGCTAGACCACGGACTTTAATCGGGATCTGTAGCCGATAGAAAAGAAGGGCATTATGAATACAAGTTCATAAACTGAGTTACCGCCTAGCTAAGGCTAAGACTATCAGAGTCAAGTCTGCTATATCAGTCTACAAGGAGCTAATTGTCTGAAACGACGTCGGAAAAAGTTCTACTGCCAACGGCATCCGAAACCTCGCAAGTCTATGGCAAAACTAGTCTACGCCTAGACTAAGGCCAAACATACTTCAAATCATTATTATAATATACAACACAAGGTATGGATGTTCAATAATATCAAGAGTCATGTTTTCACAGTCCAACAATTTCCCAAAATAAGGTCTAAGGCATGAATTATAGAAATTTAGCATGCTCGACACCCAAACCCCTTCATACTCAAGAAAATCAATAAACAATTGCCTAAACATGCTCAATCTCACAAGGGGAAAACCATAACCTACTTGAAAGCCGATCACGCGTGCTCCAACTCACGGTACCAGAGTTTTTCCCCTCCGAACGGTCTCCAAATGCTTCCACATTATCAAAAGGTTAATTACCTCGTCAATATGAATATGTTGACACTAAAATTATATTTTTTGGAGACGGACCCAAAATTGGGTCTAAAACGGGATTGTGGGACCCACAATTGGAATCCCGAAAATGAATCCGTAAAAACATCCCAAATACCTTACTAAATTAATACCCCAAAATTTAGCACAAATAGATGCCTAAAACATAGCAAATCAGCCCCAACAATTAAAATCATCATTAAGTCCTAACTTAAGACTTGGCATCCCCTTGATCATCAAATCTTGGGAAAATGAGACCCTTCCAACCCAAACAAATTATACCACGATGATCCTTGCAAAAAACTCTACAAGTTAGCCTCAAGAATGACTAAAAATGGACATAAGATGATCAAGATCTAACCTTTCAAAGCTCAACAAAAATTCATTCTGTAAATCACTCTAGCAGTAGCTAAATTCGATTCCTTACCTCAAACGAAGACTCCCCTCACATTTCTGAATCACCTAATTTGAGCTTAAAATGGAGGAGATATCTATGTTTGAAGATGAGGAAAAAAAATGGACGAAAATCGTCTTTAAATCTGGAAATTTCCAGATTTCAACACGCTGCCATGTGGTGTCGCGTCGTTCAGCCACGTGGCATCACGTAGCTCTGCCATGTCACTACCACGTTAGAATTCAACAACTCTTCAAACTAAAATTTTGATGTTTCGAACTCGTTCGGAGCCGTAAAAACACAAACCAAATATGGAATCTGATTGGAAATGATATTTCAAACTCAACGGTAAAGTTGAAATTTCCATATGAGATCGCTTTGATGAAAAGTGGGTCCCACACCCAGTATCGTTTTGAGCCAGATTCCAGAACGGGCATCTAAAGCCTCGAGAAGTGAACAAAGGGTCGTTCTAGACCAAAATCGATCTTTCGAAGCTAACCAAGCTATCAGAATTTTCATCTGAGCACATTTTCCAGGAAAGTTGACCAAAGTCAACTATAGCCAAATTTCAAGGGCAAAAATGTCAAATGGCCCTAAACTCGTATCGATTGCCCCGATACTCGTGTTGACCATACTACTAGCCTAATTTGGCCATTCTGAATTTGATGGAATTGTTAGAATTTTATTCTGAGGTCGTTTACCTGAATTTATGATAGAAGTCAACTTTTCAAGTTATAAAATCTCCAAAATAGGGAAACGGGCCTAAAACCCAAACGAACGACCAGGCAACTGAACAGTCAGTGCCAGCAAGTCATAAATGACTTGGGGTCGCTACAGGAATGCTCTAAACGATGGAATGAATGCTTTAAATTTAAAAATGACCTGGAGGGTCATTACAATATCCACTACTAAAAGAACTTTTGTCCGCAAAAGTAAGAATCAAGAAGTACCTGAAGGCTCAAATAGGCCATGAAACTGCGCTCGCATCTCATGCTCGGTCTCCCAGGTAGCCTCCTCAACTGGACGATGTCTCCAATGGACCTTAACCACAAGAATGGCTCTGGAATGCAACCGTCTGACATCTCTGGCCAAAATAGCAATTGGCTCCTCAATGTATCTCAAACTGTCATCCAAGTCAACTGCATCATACAGAATCACATGGGACTCATCAGGAACATACCGGCGCAACATCGAAAGATGAAACACTGGGTGAATAGATGAAAGGGTCGAGGGCAAAGCTAACTCATATGCAACCTCCCCAACTGTCCTCAATATCTCAAAAGGACCTATATACCTGGGTCTAAGCTTGCCCCGCCTCCCAAATCTCATTACACCCTTTATGGGCGACACACGAAGGAGTACTCTATCACCAACAACAAATTTCAATGGTCGACGCCTATGGTCTGCATAACTCTGATGTCTACTCTGGGCTGTCCTGAGCCTATCTTGAATCACCCTCACATGATCTAAAGCCTCTCGCATCAAGTCTGTACCATGCGGCCTGGGCTCCGTAGACTCAAACCAACCAACTGGAGAGCGACAACGCCTACCATATAAGGCCTCGAATGGGGCCATCTGAATACTTGAGTAGTAGCTGTTGTTGTACGCAAACTCTACCAAAGGCAAATACTGGTCCCACTGACCCCCAAAATCCATAACACAAGCCTACAACATGTCCTCAAGAACTTGAATCGTGCGCTCCGACTGACCATCAGTCTGCGGGTGGAAAGTTGTGCTAAGGTCAACATGGGTACCCAAGTCATCCTGGAAGGTCCTCCAGAAGCTAGATGTGAACTGTGGACCCTGGTCTGAGATGATGGAAATAGGCACACCATGAAGACGAACCACCTCTCGAATGTAGATACAGGCTAACCTCTCACCACTGTAGGAAGTATGGATAGGAATGAAGTGTGCTGACTTGGTCAATCGATCCACGATGACCCAAATACTATCAAGACCATGGGAAGTGTGGGGTAATCCTACAACGAAGTCTATGGTGATCCTCTCCCATTTCCACTCAGGAATGGGTAATCTTTGAAGCTCGCCACCAGGCCTCAAATGCTCGGCCTTAACCTGCTGACAACTCAAGCAACGCGATATATAATCTGCAATATCTCTCCTCATGCCCTTCCACCAGTAGTGTTGTCTCAAGTCCCGATACATCTTAGCTGTGCCCGGATGAATAGAATATTTGGAGTCATGGGCCTCGGTAAGAATCATCTGAATCAAACCCCCAACTCTTGGAACACAAAGTCGATCACCAAATCTTAAAACCCCATCTAAATCTAAGGTAGCCAGGCCAGTGTTACCTCCCAAAACTTGATTTTGAAGTGCCACTAAGTCCTCATCCTCAGACTGACGGCTCTGAATCCGATCCAGCAGAGATGACTGAGCATCCACATAAGCTAGTACACACCGAGAATCAGAGATATCAAGCCGTATCATACGGTTAGCTAAGGACTGGATGTCCAAAGCTAATGGTCGCTCCATAGTAGAAAGAAAGGCTAGACTACCCATACTCACCGCCTTCCGATTCAAGGCGTCCGCTGCTACATTCACCTTGCCCGGATGATAGAGGATAGAGAGGTCATAGTCCTTCAGGAGCTCAATCCAACGGCGCTGCCTCGAATTAAGATCCCTCTGGCTGATAATGTACTGAAGGCTCCTGTGATTAGTATAGATCTCGCATCGAACTCCATACAGGTAATGCCTCCAAATCTTAAGCGAAAAACCTACCGCCGCCAACTCTAAATCATGAGTGGGGTAGTTGCGCTCGTGTGGGTTAAGCTGTCTCGACGCATAAGCAATAACGCGGCCCTGCTGCATCAGTACACAACCCAAACCAATGCCGGATGCGTCACAATAAACAGTAAACCCCTCGCCCTTAACTGGAAGAGTCAATATAGGAGCGGTGGTAAGCAACTCCTTAAGCCTCAGAAAGCTCTTCTCACACTCCTCCGACCACACAAACGGAACATCCTAGCGAGTTAACCGAGTCAAAGGCGCTGCTATAGTAGAAAATCCCTCAACAAAATGCCTGTAGTAGCCTACCAATCTGACGAAGCTACGAATCTCAGTCACAGAGGTGGCCCTGGACCAATCACAAGTGGCCTCAATCTTAGCGGGATCTACCATAATGCCATCCTTAGACACCACGTGCCCCAAGAATGCTACGGACTCAAGCCAAAACTCGTACTTTGAGAACTTGGCATAAAGTCGCTGGCCTCTCAAAGTCTAGAGCACTATCCTTAAATGCTACTCATGCTCCTCCCGGCTCCGCGAGTATACTAGAATGTCATCTATGAAGACTATGACAAACGAATCCAAGTACGGCCAGAACAACCTAGTCATCAAGTCCATGCACGTGGCAGGGGTGTTAGTCAACCCAAAAGACATCACTAGGAACTTATAGTGGCCGTAACGAGTCCTAAATGCAGTTTTAGGGACGTCCGCTGCCCTAATCCTTAACTGGTGGTAGCCGAATCTCAAATCAATCTTAGAAAATACCACGGCACCCTGAAGCTGGTCAAATAGATCATCAATCCTAGGCATGGGGTAACGGTTCTTCACCGTCACCTTGTTCAACTGCCTGTAGTCGATGCACAATTGCATAGTACCATCCTTCTTCTTCATGAAGAGGACTGGGGCACCCAAAGGCGATACACTAGGCCGAATGAATCCCTTATCTAAGAGATCCTAAATTTGAACATTGAGCTCCTTAAGCTCTACGGGGGCCATACGGTACGAGGGTATAGAAATGGGCTTAGTGCCCGGCTCTACTTCAATAGGAAAGTCAATGTCACGATCAGGAGGGAGACCAGGCAGATCGACAGGAAACACATCTGTAAACTCTCTAACAATAGGTACTGAATCAACAGTACGACCCTCCCTACTAACATCCCTAACATATGCTAAATAAGTCAAACACCCGCTAGCCACCAACCTCTGGGACCGAACAAAAGATATCACCCCAACTGGCGTGCGACTACAAGAGTCCTGCCACACCACTGGTGGAATACCAGGCATGGCTAAAGTAACGGTCTTGGTATAACAATTCAAGATCGCACGGTGGGGGGATAACCAATCCATACCCAAAATCAAATCAAAATCCACCATGTCAAGCAAAATGAGATCAACCCTAGTGTATCGCCTCTGAATAGTCACCACACAGGATCTAAATACCTGATCCACTACTAAAGAATCACCTACCGGAGTCGAAAGATGCAATGGGTCAACTAATAGCTCTGGGTTCATACTCAATCGAGGAGCACAGTAAACAAATATATAAGAATAAGTAGAGCCTGGATCAAACAAGGTGGATGGGAGTTGATGGCATAATAACACTGTACCTGTGATCATATCGTCTAAGGTCTCAATATTTGCTCTAGCTAGAGCTACATAAAAGTGGCCCTGGACTCCCCTACCTTGTGCATCAGCTCTGCCCCCTGACCTGCCTCCTCGGGGATCACCCCATATACCCTGGTGACCACCCTTGTGGTCCTGTCCCTGGCCTTCGCCTCTAGTTGGAGGTGCTGGCGCTGGCACATGTCTAACTGCCTGTGTGATACGCTCAAATTACACCTCCCTACAAAAGTATAAGCGATCGTTATCAAGTAAAGAACATAACTTGTAGGTTGGGGTCGATCCCACGAGGAAAATGATTTAGACTTTACTTTAACCAACAATTATATCCAATTAGTCAAATTACTTCCAGAAACAGGTAATTAAAGGGGGGTTTTGGTTGTATGAAATAAATAGTAAGAATTTAATAAGTAATCAGTAATCAAAACTCAATTTTGGTTGTTATCAAGATGAGAGAAATAACTAGGGTATACATGTTCCCCACAAGCTCAGAACGCAGTAATTCTAGTAACAACAATCCTTTCCTAGTTTACTATATGCAAAGTGATAAGTTAGGTATCTCTAAATCCTTGATCCGACATCTAGAGAATTTCACCCCGCACCTTGGTCCAGCTACGTGTGTATAATTTACTAACCCTTACCTTTACCTCATATTAGACATCATAATCGATGTTTGACTTTGTTATTACTTCGCACCAATCGACACTAGCCTATTAGATAGTATCACACTAAATCTATGTTGATAATTCTTTTCGCGTTGATTACCTCCTTGGTCCGGCAAGTACCAACAAGGCGAGTTCTAACGTTGACCACCGTTAAAAAGACTTTTAAACGAAAGAATTATCAATGCATGCAAAACACTATTCAAGAATTGCTTATTTACTATTCATACTTTGTTAATCGCTCATGGTTCCCACAACCCTAGTTGTGGATTTAGTTACCTATATTAGCAAGAACCCAATTCATAGTTTTAGATGAAAAAATCATGAACTTACATAAAGAGAATAATAAATCCAAATATTCAACTTGAATTGCAAAGCCAAAATCTTCAAAACGAACTTAGAAAATCAATAATTGCTAGAGTTGCAACTTAATCTCCAAAGTCACAAAGTAAAACTAGAATAATAATGTCTAACCCCCAAAAACGAGGTTTACATGCCCTATTTATAGAAAAACAAATCCTAAATAAAAAGGGAAACAAATTAAGGAAAGTTTGTTCAGGCACGCGTCTTCGTTCCACGAGACTGACTTATGGACTGTCGATGGATCTACGGTCCATAAGTCCCTTCCGTCAGCCAGTACTTAGAAAATATTTTATCTTCCAAAAATCAGCTTCTCTGAAGCAAATGACGGACCTGCAGTATGGACCGTAGATTAATTTACGATCCGTCAATCCCCTCCGTAGCTCCGCACTTAGCATATTCAAAAATCAGGTACTGGAACCCTCGCAGTCTCATTCTACGGATCGATTAGTACGGTCTGTAGATTAATCTACAGACCGTCAATGTCCACCGTGGTTCCACACTTGGTTAGATTTCCCTGATTTGTCATCCATACCTTGCCTGCTGATTTACGATCATAACCTACGGACTGTCAATAGACCTACGGTCCATAGATCACCTCCGTGAATGCCCTTTTCCTGCATTTTTCTTAACTGTCTCCGTACTTCTGAGCCTGAACATCTTTCCTGCAAAAATACAATAAAACACATAAAAACCAATACAAAAAGGCCTTAGACACACACAACTTATAAGTAAACTGTATTAAAAATATCGTAAACTCATGGTATATCACTGTGGAGCGGGTAAGGCTAACCTGCGATGGGGACAGTCGCTAGCCCAATGATCTAACTCCCCACACTCATAGCACCCCTGGGACTATCGACTGAGAGCTGGAGGTCAGCTACCCCGGCCAGAAGAACCCATTTGTGAACCACCTCGGCCCTGACTCGAATCGACACTAAAACCAATATGGCGGTGCTGATCACCCTCTGATGTCTGGAGAGAGGCCTGGAAGGGGCGACTAGACTAACCCGACTGAAATCTTTGCTGAGATCTATCATAAGACTCTCGGGGTCTGAAACGGCACCTATCATGACTATCCTTCTGTCTAGCTCTCTTGCCGCTGCCTCCTTGGGCCTCGCGATGGAGCTGCTCAATAGTGCGGGCATGGTCCACTACATCCAGAAATGAGCGGCCCACTGAGACTAAAGACTGAGTCTCAATTCGCAATTGTAGTCTCAAATCCCGAACAAAACAACGAACTCTCTCCTCCTCAGTAGGTAATATCATGGCGGAATGCCTGGAGAGCTCATGGAATCGGGCCTCATACTCTGATACTGTCATCGAGCCCTACTCTAACCGAGAAAACTGATCTCTGAGCTGATCTCTGATGCTCCTGGGAATAAATCGAGCCAAGAAGGCCTCTGAAAACTCAGTCCATATGACCGGTGGAGACCCAACTGGCCTGGTCTCTAAGTATGTACGCCACCACTGCCTGGCGGGACCGTCTAGCTAGTAAGCGGTGAAGTCTGCTCCTCTCGACTCCACTAGACCCAAAGTTTGTAGCCACTCACGACAAGTAAGTAGAAACTCGTGGTCATCCTCACCCACAGCCCTAGAAAACCTTGGCGGTGATAGTCTAAGGAACACCCTGAGCATCTTCTACTCTCGAAGTCGCATAACGCCCTCCAAATCATCAGGCTGAACAACCGATGCCATTGGCTGCTGAACAATTGGTGCCACTGACTGTTGAACAACCGGTACCACTGACTGTTGAACAACCGGTACCACTGGTACAGGCTGGCCCTGCGGTACTGGAGCGGCTGGAGCTGGGGCTTGCTGCATACCCCAATGGCAGCTAGTATCTGGACGAGCATCGCCTGTATACCTCGAGCTACCACAGGATCGGGCGGTGGTTGGGCTGGTTCTGGGCCCATCGATTGCTGCTGTGCTGGAGCTGCTGGTGGCTCTATCACCAGCTCTGGAGTTTGCTCTCGATCCTGGCCTGGTGCTATAGCTCTGGCATGACCTCGAGGTCGGCCTCTACCCCTAGCTGGGGCCCTACCACGCGTGCGAGCCATCCCCGTAAAAGAGTGGAACAAGTAAGATTTTTAGAAACCAATAAGACATACAATGCACGACAGTGATACAAAAGAGACACGTTCCTAAAGATATCATGTAGCCTCCCGAAGATAAGTAACGGACGTCTCCACACCGATCTGTAGGACTCTAATAGACGTTAGCTCTGTACAAGCGAGATTGACGAACCTGGGGCTCTGATACCAATGTGTCACGACCCAATTTCTCAGGTCATGATGGCGCCTACTATATGACCCACCAGTAGGCAAGCCAGCCCATATCCCGAACCTCAAAGTAATGGGATGTTAGGGTGGAAAACCAACCAATCAACCTAAAATAGTAATAAATATAACAAGAACATGTATTGAACGGGCAGAAGCGACTAGACATATATACACAAAATGAATCTCCCCCAAAACCTGGAAGTCACAAGTACAGAGCTGCTAACAAAAAGTACAAGTCCCAAAAGTGGACAACAGAAACAAGCTGTCTCAAAAGGCAAAAGACAAGCAAAAGTAAGTACAGAAGGAGATGGGCAAATCCAGGACACTGTGTGCTCACCCTTGCCTCCGATCACGACCGCACGGTGGTACGAATCAACATCGGTAGCTAGTACTCAGACCTGCATCATGAAAATAGATGCAGAGTGTAGTATGAGTACCAAAACAACAGGTACCTAGTAGGCATCATAGGATGACTGAGCAAGATAAGTAAAAGTGAACTGAAATGCGAATAAAGGGTCACAATCATGGACAAAAGAGTAGTAAATGTGGGTATGTACACTAGCGTACAAGCAAAAAAGACAAGAAATCTAATAAACTCCGCCGGGCTCCCATAAACCCGACGGGTATGCTTGTGCACAATAAAAGAAACCACCTGGACGGACCCCCATAAGCCCGACAGATGCACTGGCAGTTGAAGTAAAATAATGGAGCTAGAAGGTCTATCACAATATTACCAATTTCTGGACTTTAACCGAACCATTTCCAAATATACTCCAAGATCTCACTACGTCCCGAACTTTAACCAGAACATCTCCAACCTCCAAAACCTCAACCTATAGATGAGAGTAATCAAAGACTAAACTGAAGCTTCAGTAAGGAATTGGGAATGCACCACGTGCAAGCTGGACCACAGACTCAAATCGGGTACTGTAGCTAATAAGTCAACCTATATGGGCTGGACCACGGATTCAAACCGGGTGCTGTAGCCAAAGGTCGGGCACGAGTGGGCTGGGCCACGGACTCAAACTGGGTACTATAGCTAAGCCTGGACATAAGTAAGCTGGACTATGAACTCTAACCGGGTGTTGTAGCTAAGAATCAATATCCAACCATACGTCGCGGGAAATATCACCAAACCATTTACCATAAATAATCATTTTAGTCTTACCCTCATATACCCCAAATCGCCGAAGAAGTATCCAAAAGTGAGTAAGCTAGACCACGGACTTTAACCAGGTATCTCTAGCCGATAGAAAAGCAGGGCATTATGGATACAAGTTCATAAGCTAAGTTACCGCCTAGCTAATGCTCAAACTATCAAACTCAAGTCTGCTATATCAGTCTACAAGGAGCTAACCATCCAAAACGACGTCGAAAAAAGTTCTACGGCTCAACGACATCCAAAACCTCACAAGTCTATGGCAACACTAGTCTAAGCCTAGACTAAGGCCAAACATACTTCAAATCATTATTATAATATACACCACAAGGTATGAATGTTCAATAATATCAAGAGTCATGCTTTCACAGTCCAACAATTTCCCGAAATAAGGTCTAAGGCATGAATTATAGAAATTTAGTATGCTCGACACCCAAACCCCTTCATACTCAAGAAAATCAATAAAACCATTGCCTAAACATGCTCAACCTTACGAGGGGAAAACCATAGCCTACTTGAAAGCCGATCACGCGTGCTCCAACTCATGGTACCAGAGCTTTTCCCCTCCGAACGGTCTCCAAATGCTTCCACACTATCAAAAGGTTAATTACCTCGTCAATACGAATATATTAACACTAAAATTATATTTTTTGGAGACGGGTCCAAAATTGGGTCTAAAACGGGATTGTGGGACCCACAATTGGAATCCCGAAAATGAATCTGTGAAAACATCTCACATACCTTACTAAAATAATACCCCAAAATTTAGCACAAATAGATGGCTAAAACATAGCAAATCAGCCCCAACAATTAAAATCATCATTAAGTCCTAACTTAAGACTTGGCAGCCCCTTGATAATCAAATCCTGGAAAAACGAGACCCTTCCAACCCAAACAAATCATACCATGGTGATCCTTGCAAAAAACTCTACAAGTTAGCCTCAAGAATGACTAAAAACGGATCTAAAATGATGAAGATCTAACTTTTCAAAGCTCAACAAAAATTCATTCCGAAAATCACTCTAGCTGTAGCTAAATTCGATTCCTTACCTCGAAGGAAGGCTCCCTTCATGTTTCTGAGATCACCACTAGATTCTCCACAAAATTCTATTGAAATTAGCCTTTTGAATCACCTAATTTGAGCTTAAAATGGAGGAGATATCTATATTTGAAGATGAGGAAAAAAAATGGACGAAAATCGTCCTTAAATCTGGAAATTTCAAGATTTCAACACGCTGCCACGTGGCATCACGTGGTTCTGCCACGTCACCATCGCGTTAGAATTCAACAACTCTTCAAACTAAAATTTTGATGTTCCGGACTCGTTCGGAGTCGGAAAAACACAAATCATATATGAAATCTGATTGGAAATGATATTTTGGACTCAACGGTAAAGTCAGAATTCCCATTGGAGATTGCTTCGATGAAAAGTGGGTCCCACACCCAGTATCGTTTTGCGCCAGATTCAACAACGGGCATCTAAAGCCTCGGGAAGTGAACAAAGGATCGTTCTAGACCAAAATTGATATTTCGAAGCTAACCAAGCTGTCAAAATTTTCATCTGAGCACGTTTTCCAGGAAGGTTGACCAAAGTCAACTATAGCCAAATTTCAAGGGTAAAAATGTTAAATGGCCTTAAACTTGTACCGATTGCCTCGATACTCATGTTGACCATGCTACTAGCCTAATTTGGCCATTTCAGAGTTTATGGAATCGTTAAAATATTATTCTGAGGTCATTTACCTGAATTTATGACCGAAGTCAACTTTTCAAGTTATAAAATCTCCAAAATAGGGAAATGGGCCTAAAACCCAAACGAACGACCAGGCAATCGAACAGTCAGTGCCAGCAAGTCATAAAAGACTTGGGATCGCTACAGGAACGCTCTAAACGATGGAATGAACGCTTTAAATTTAAAAATGACCTGGAGGGTCATTACAAATAATCATTGTGCCAGCTTTGGTTAGACTGTATTTCCTAAAATTATTTGGAAAATATGAAAAAGTGAACATGGGCTCGTTCACCTACCACATTGATCACTTACTATTGTGATTTAATAGATGCATCTATGGTATGATCACATGTGCATTTGTATCAGCTTACGAATTGGTTTCTGTAAGTTTTTTTTCTCGAATTGATCAATTAAGAGCACAATTCCAAACTATAAAATTATGTTGATAATGTTGGTTGGTTTAGCATAAATTGTGTGTCTCCAATTATAGCTAGACCATTGTTTATGAGAACAAATCTCCCAAATTAAATTTTTTATGAGATGAGTTTATTTAACATGTACTCATCAAGCCAACAAGGTTCTCCCATCACAATTTGTTCAGGGTTAGGAACCAAATATGGTTGGGGGTAAATGTTTGATTTTCTAACAATAGGGGGAGATATGATTAGTAGCTAAAAATTATGTGTGAGGTAAATTATCTAGATCCTCGTTAAATAAATATGAACTTGAAGTTCAAGAGATAATTCATTTGGAAATATTGCAAATAATTTGCTAGATGTATTTGCTGACCCAATATTTTCATTAAGCAGCAATTGCTCTAATAAAAGGTCCTTGAAGGACAAAGTATATGGTACGTTAAAAGAGTGATAGACCAATTGATTCCAAATGTAGAACTCCTTGAGTAAGGAGAGGAGAAAATTATCAAAATGATCATGCTAATGAGGCAAGTTCATTAAAAGAGCACCATGACATAACATTTCATAAAACCTTGGCAATGGTGCAGGTGCCTGAAAATGATGAAAAAGAGAGATCTCGATAAGTTATGTTGTATTGAAATCGATATCAAAATGGCTGTCCATGGTATCTTTGATATGAAGTAGCACTCAATGTTATAAATGGTTACATTGATCTTAAAGTCGAATATGCCATATAGTATGGAGAGATAAATGATTGACCAAATAAAATGCACTATTCAAGTATAGTTTTGTTTCACTTAGAAAAGTGATGTTTTTGATCATATAGTTCATAGATCAAAATATAATGTTAGTGTGGTACAAATGAATCATTGTGCAAAAGTATAACCGTATGATATAAATTGCAGTTTGTGTCTCAGGGCATAAAATTGTTTTCCAAAAATCCTGACATTATTAAATGAAGATATATTCTCCAGTGGTGGATGTAATAGACTTGTTTCAGTCTGGCAATTGATTAAATACTTGAATATGTATAATGAATGATTATTATGTCTAACTAGACGATGAAGGCTATATGAAAATTCTTCAAGAATTTAAAAGGTCTTAAAGCAATTCCATTGAGTACCCAATGATTTTGAGACTTCTTAACACAGAGAAATAATCTTTTTTATCTCATGAAAATGATTTAAAATGTCATGTATTAGTGCAATTGGGGCACTTACAGATTGTTGGTTATACAAATGCTAGAAAATTAATTATTTGATTTACATAACAAAAGGTATGTGAAATGATTGTCATAATATCATTCACGTTATGACAAGAAACTAACAAAACAAATGACTCAATACATAGAACATGCGTGATTTTTGTTGAGAAGAAAGACGAGCTTCAATAAAATTGAAATGATCAATCTCCGAGTCAGAAATGATTTGATCATGTAAATACAAAATGTTTATTTGATTCGCATAAAGCTCGATTGCAAATGGACTATATTTTTACATATGGAGGCACAACAATATCTCGGCATTCAAAGAATCAAACATTGCTAACCACTTCTTCAAAACATGCATAAATAATATTGATCTATGAAGCAAGTTGGGAGTGTGTTTAGTAGGAATCATGATCTATCATATTCAGAAAATATGTGTTTTTAAAACAAAAGGATATTCCAGCCACCATATACGTAAAAAATATAAAGCTCAATTGAAGGGGATACAATCAAAGGATATAGGACAAAGAGTTTTTCACCAAAGTATTTTTCACACACTATTTTCAACAAAATGGTGAGATAGACATTCAAAGACCCATTCAAGTGATAATCTTGTAAACTTATTCACTAAGGATTGCCAACATCAATATTTGAGAAGTTGTGATATAAGATTGGAATGCCTCGTCTCTGAGATATCAAGTAATGTTTTTATCAAGGGGAGAAACATACGCATTGTACACTTTTCCTTAACTATGGTTTTATCCCAATTGGATTTTTCTTGTAATGTTTTTAATGATGCAACATTCAAAGCGTATTTAAAGATATGTGTACTACTATTTCTTCACTAGGATTTTTTCCCACAGGGTTGTTTCCTCGTAAAGTTTTAATGAGGCATATTATCTATGGACATCCAAGAGGGAGTGTTATAAAATAATATATTGTGGATGCCCACTGCACTAAAAAGTTACTACATTACTTCCCTCCATTATGAAGAAAACCTTCACCTTTATGATCATTATTCTTGTAACATTTCACCTCCATAACCTCCTCCATTATATTCATGTTTAATTTCATTTTTATGACTAACCTTCTGTATGCCTCTATGTTACACTATAAATAGAGGCATAAGGGTTCATATTGTATAGACTTGAAGATTTGTTGAACCCTTGAAAGAAAGAAAGTTATCTTATATTGTTCCTCTTGTCTTATATTCTTCTTGTCTTCATCTTTTTATTGTTCTTTTGTTCTTAAGTTTTACAACAATCTTTGTTTAACTTAAAATTGTATATTAAATTTTAAATATAATTGCTTCGGTGTCTTACATATTTATGGTAATATGCACAACATTAAGTAAAAAATAAAGTAAGAAAAAATTGACATTAGCAAGTATGAAAGGTGTGATTTATTAGTAAACTAAGATAAGAAATGGATTGAAAATATCAAACATGAATAGAGAATAATCTTGTTTTACTCATATGAATAATTATCTTTGAGAAATTGATACAACCAAGGCAAAAATGAGTGTTAGTCAGAATTTGGAATATTGCTCTCAATAGGTGTATTTCATGTATAGCTGCCATCATGCCCTTTTTTCTTGTATATGTATAATCTCATAACTTATAAGAAAAATTATTCCTACAAGCAATTTTTAAAATGGAGAAGAAAAGAGAGTCTGAGAGATTGTCAATCATATATATTTATCATTATATAGAGTTTAAAACAACTTTTCATGTGACTTATTATCAATAACAAAATAAATAAGCGGATACAAATTCTTCTGCAATGACTAGGAAGGTCATTTTTGGGAAACTTTCATAAAAGTTTTGTTTACCCCTCCTAGTAGTGTCACGACCCAGGTGTATCCCCCAGATGTAACATGGCGTAAAAGACCACAAAGGCCTCATACAAGCCACTTAGCTTTCATAATCAAGATACTACAAATCGATGAGATTTAAAACATTATTTCAACATAACCAATGTTTTTAATTGCAAAGCAGAAGTCTAAACATTTATCTCAAAAAGCATCTAATAAATTAGAATCTCGGGACGTAACCCATACATCAATGTTCAAAACTCAAATGAAAAGAACATAAGAAAAGTAGTGGCCAAATCCTAAGATGAATGAGGACTCACCAATCTTCAACTCTTCATCTACTATAGATCCAAGCCACGGGAATGAGAATTTGGAAAGTTGGACCCTACATTTGGATAAGAAATGTAGGAAAGAGTATAGGTTAGTACAAGAATGTACTAAATATGATAGCATGCATAAACATCACATAAGAGTTACACAACATAAGTCTTAAAGCATAATCAATGCACATTATAGATCATCTCTACATGTAAGGAATACTTCTTGAAGCAACCTTAATTCATCCTTAGTCAAAACTTAGGTAACCGCCTCTAGTCTTATTCATCAAGGCAAACTCAAGCAACAATCCAAACTAATCACCTATCATACCATATCATAGCTTATATCTT
The DNA here is from genome assembly GCA_029007595.1 of Solanum commersonii. Classification (NCBI taxonomy): domain Eukaryota; kingdom Viridiplantae; phylum Streptophyta; class Magnoliopsida; order Solanales; family Solanaceae; genus Solanum; species Solanum commersonii. Next base: position 1,442,982 of record JAJTWQ010000010.1, on the reverse strand, counting down.
GTCTTACTATAAAAGATAATGGGCAATCACCTCTTGTCCTTCTAACTTTGGGATAATGGGTAGTCGTCTCTTGTGATGCTTACTTTAGGATCACGGGTAGTCGCCTCTTGTCTTTCTTACTTTAGGATCATGGGTAGTCACCTCTTGTCCAACTTGCAATATACGAATGTGGGTAATTGCCTCTTGTCAAACTCATTTAGAGGTCATGGGTAATCGCATCTAGCCTCATCATTTCATAGTCCCTTAGATTTATTTTAGGTGAGAGATCCTTTCAACTTAGAATCATTCAATGTGAGAAATCCTTTCACATTCATACATAAAAAATCATGTGGGAAAATCCATTCCACAATAATCACATCTATAATCAACAATTAATTACACAGGCTTCACTCTCAAAGCAATTCTTATAAAAAATCAACACATATGTTTCAATTTCAAAACAATTCATATTGTATCTTATTTATCCCATAATAACACACATAAATCCACAAGTTCATTTTCATAGAATAAAATCCATTTTTAATCATTTTCATCTTAGAGACATGGGTTAAGCATGGGTACATGAAATTTCACCGTAAAAGCATAGAATCCTTTCAATTCATGCATAATAAATCATAATTCTATCAATTAAGTGAACATTAACGAGAACCCAAAACTTAGAAAAAAACCCTAACTTAAATTGGGGAATATTTACTTTTGAATTGGGAGAACTTAGGAGCTCCATGGTTGCAAGAATTCTATGGATGAAAAACTATCATACCTTGCTATCAAAGACTAAAAGCTATGGGATAATGGAGACTTGATCTTGAACCCTAGCTTCAACCCTTCTTCTCCTTCTTCGTGCTTCTAGAGAGAGAAATATCTTGGAGAGGAAGAACTTTGGTCTTCTTTTAGAATTTTAGGATAATGACTTGAATGGGTTGGATTTAGGGTTAAAATTACTTATATTAGGGTCATGGGCATGTGTAAAATGACATAGTGTTCTTTTAATGAAATCTAGAAAAGACCCAACTTCCCTCAAACTGGCAACTGACTTAACCGCCACACGCCACCCCCTATGAGCCATGAAGGACTTTACGACCCATTATGGCAATCGTGGTCCTTGACCAGTGTCTTGGAAAACTTAACCCAAACTCCGCCTTCCTTTATGACCCACTCCACAAGCCATCAAGTGGCTCGTGTAAAGGGTCATTCTTGAGGTAAGAACTGCATCCCTCATCATGGGCTTCACCACGCATTGTGGTGCCCACCACGAGCTGTCTAGGTGCTTCTGCGAGGGGAGCCTTGTTTCGTTCAAACTCTGAGCCACCAGGGGCTACACCACACCTCGTGGTTCCCTTCACGACTCGTTTGAGCCTTCATGAATGTAACATTGCGCAATTTGAAGTAGCTAGGAAGAAGCTAAGAACTGGAAATAGTCCCTTTTGGAAATAATGGAAATCTGGAAATTTGTTTAAGTTAGGAAAAAGTTGAGTTTTGGCCAACTTCAATCGGCCATAACTTCTAGCTCAAGATGAGTTAGAGGTGCTACCAGATATGGTAGTGAATATATTGGAATGATCTTTCCAACGCCACTGAGTTTAGACAATTCTGAGTTCGTATGAGTGAGTTATGTCCTTTGGAAATTGGGTTGTTGGATTAAGGAAAGTCTAAATTCGAATTTTAAAAGGGTAATTTAGTCTTTTCCTTATGTAATTATTCTAATTCATTTTAGGATTTTAATTGGGGTAAATTTAGCTTATAGTCAGTTTTAGAAAAGTGAATTTCACGCTAGGGCTTGGAGAAAGGAGAAAAGAGGAGAAAGGAGAGAAAGAAGTGAGATTCGTCAAGATCGTCGAGTTTAGCTTCTGGATTTCATCGGGGGTGATCCCTACAAGGTATGTGAGTTCACATAGTGTTGGGTTAATTCACCCACGCGCCAACCATGATTAAATTCAGCAAATTTAAGTTCTTGAAAGCTTAGAAAATTGAATTCTTGATGGGTTTGTTGAAGTTCTATTAAATTATTGATTTGTTGAAATTGTTTAGAAGTTGTTTGATTCGAATATTTGATTTTAGGTTTGATTTTGAGTAGAATTTGATATACTTTGAACATTTAATTGATTCTAAGTGTTTGAGGAAAGAGCCCATGGAGTTTAGAGCTCGAAACGAACAAGAAATTTCATTGGTCAAAATCTGGACATTCCTCCGTGTCGCGGACCCACTCCCCAGAACAGAGAAAAATCATTTCACGTCGTGGAGTAGTGATGGACCATTCTGCCTTAAAAGTTGTTTTTGAAACCAAAAATTAAATATGTCTCCGCATCGCGGACCCACCCTCAAATATTGATTTTTGGTCTGTTTTCATGTTTAGCCATCTAAAATCATTCCTAAACACCATGAGATCTTTCCAATCACAATCCTTGAATCCATATTTCAATTTAAGGACCAGTTAAAAGTCAAGTCGAGAGCACTTAGGATCAAAGTCAAGAGAAGTTCTTAGAGTCTTCCAAAAGTCTTTTCCAAATATTTTAACTTTGTTTTAAAACTTAAAGTTCAAGTTGAGTAAAGAGTAAATATTAAAGCTTGAAGTTCATTTCTTCAAAACTATATGGGGACTATGTATTCTCAAAGAGTTTAAAATGGTTTCACATTTAAACAAGAAAGGAAACCTTGATTTCCAAAGAGCCTTTGGGCTAGTTTTCAGAAAAGAGTAATTTCTTTCTAAATGAAGCAAGAGGGGAAACTTTGATTTACAAGATAGCCTTTAAGCTATGTTTTTGAGCACTAATCTCAAATCACAGTAGAAGTATGTTTTTAAACATAAGAGCTAATATTATATTATTTTTGGGATTAGTATTGAACACCGAAATGGGGGAGAGTTCAAACAATTTACAGCCCCTACAAACCATGTAGCCATGGGTAGAAAAGGGTCATACTTCTTAGATGATTCCTTTAGTGCTTTTTAGCATAGACTAGTGGATCCACTTAGTTGTTCAGGTTCTATACCCTCGGCAAGGTATAGGATGGCCATGGCAGCGTGAGGCAAAATGATGTATCATCACAATAGCTCTTACATGATGGTTGTCGGTTAGAGAAACTCCCACATAATTAATTGTATTCTTATATACACAGTTTATTGTATTTTTACATACATTTTCAGAGTTATAGTGTATCTTTGCATACACATAGAGTTGACATCATGTTTTAAACAACTTTTCTTTATATTGCACTTGTTTTAAACTGCTTTATATTGAATTGCGTTCAGTTATGTTGAGTTGAACCAGGTAAGTTCTTCAGATTCCTTTCAAGCCTATGTTGTGTTTTGCATTCCAACTCGCATATTCGTACATTCAATGAATGGATGCCAGTTGGCCTGCATCTTACTATGATGCAGACACAGGTAACTAGGATCGACATCCAGCGCATCGTTGATCTAATGAGCAATTCAACGTCTGTTGGTGAGCCTCCTTGCATTCTAGAGGACTCCTTTACTTTGCTTGTAGTATTTGTTTCATTGTTAGGATGATCGAGGGTCTTTTCCCGACATCCCTCTTTCTTTTAGAGGCTTCATAGATAGTTAGACAGTTAGTAGTTCAGTTGTCTTTACATTATCATTTCATATATTAAGACTTGAGTTGCCATTTGGCCAAGTTAAATGTTTGACTTTTAAGCATTCTCAGTATTTTATTATTCAAGTGAGTACAGTGCTATTGATTATTATAAATATGCATAGAGTCTTCTACTGAGTAAGTAAGCCATGCCAAGGGCTTGCTTGGGGCCATGTTCTCGAGTGCCAGCCACGTCAGGGGTGTAGGCTCAGGGTATGACAGTGAAGGGTGCCCAGGCTCACTACTTGGCTTGTGACTTATCACTTCATCCTATGCTTAGTCTACAAGATTCTAAGGTGTTACATTATCTCCCCCTGGGGAATGTACTTCCACATATGGGATTCTAGACATCCCACGAAAGAAAAAGACTCCAAATTAGCAACCCGTCATGCATGCAATCAAATAAATGCACATATCCGATGAGCAAATATCAACTCCAAGCTAATCTCTGAGGAGGAAACATCAACTCCAAGCTAAAGAATGCTCATATCATCATATCATGTAGTCTATATGCACATACACATGTAGCGATCAAGTTGACTCATTTTCTTAAAACTTAAGCTTTTCATGAACATGCATATTAAGGAAATCTTGGGAATATCTAAAACACATGACACCAAAAGAGTAAACCATGAGTAACTCAATACCTCAAGCTAGAATAGGAGTAGAAAGAAAAATATGAGGATATCGAGACATCATATCAGACTCCTCCAGAATACTTTCACGGAAGCAACTTCCTTGTTTCTCAACTTCTTGACTTGCCGGTCTAAAATCTCAACTGGAACTTCTTCATAAGAAATATTCTCCTTAACTCCTATACCTTCTAAGGGAACTATAGATGTCGGATCTCCAACACATTTATTTAACACAGAGACATGGAAAACTGGATGCACCGATACAAACTTATTAGGCAATTCATGTTCATGAGAAACCTTATCGACATGTTTAAAATTTGATATGGGCCTACAAACAGGGACTAAGCTTCTCTTTCTTACCAAATCTCATTACACCCTTTATATGTGAAATTTTCAAGTTAACCTAATTATGAACACCAAGCTCAAGATCTCTTCTTTTAAAATCGGCATATCAGTTTTGTAGACTTTGAGCCGTTTTCAACCCTTCTCTAAGAAGTCAAACATTCTCCATAGCCTCATGTACATTTGGGACCTAGTAGGGAAACTTCACCCATCTCAAACGAACATATAGGAGATCTACACCTCATACCGTACAATGCCTCAAATTGAGCCATACCAATACTTGACTGATAACTATTGTTATAGGTGAACTAAATCAAAGGCAAATAATCATCCCAATTACCCTTGAAGTCAATCACATAAGCTCTCAACATATCTTCCAATGTTTGGAAAGTACAGTCCACTTGCCCATCGGATTGGGGAATAAAGGCCATATTAAGCTTAACACGAGTACCAATGCCCTTTTGGAAAGATTTACAAAATTGCTAAGTGAATTGGGTACCTCGATTGGAGATAATGGAAAAGGGAACTACATGAAACCTTACCATTTCCCTTAAATACAACTTGGCATAGTCTTTCGCTGTATAAGAAATCTTGACATGAATGAAATAAGCCAATTTCGTCAATCGATCTACTATAACCAAAATTGAATTGTATTGTCGACAGGTACTTGGCAAACCAACTATGAAGGCTATATTCAGCTCTTTCCATTTCCAAGTAGGAATACTAATATCTTGGGACAAACCTCTCATTTTCTAATGCTCATTCTTCATCCCATTCCACCAATAGATCTCTCACAAATCACGGTACATCTTTTTGGCTCCCGGGTGAATGGAATACCGAGAACTATAGGCTTCTTACAAGCTATGTCCCTTAAGTCATCAACATTAGGAACACACAAACAACCTATATATCTAAGTACACCATCTCCCCCTTTGGAGAAAGACTCTATTGATTTTCTAAGCACCGCTTCTTTCAATTCAACGAAGGTCAGATGAAGACATTGGTTAGATTTCATATCCACCACAAAAGATGATTCTAAACATTATGAAGCATAACATAACCCTTGGTAGAGTCTACTAACTGAAATCCCAACTGGACCAATTGATGAACATCTCGAACCAACTCTTTTCTATCATCCTCAATATGAGTAACACTACCCATAGATAACCGACTAAGAGCATCTGCCACCACATTCTCCTTACCAGGGTGATAGAGAACACTCATATCATAATCTTTCAATAATTCGAGCAATTTTCTTTGGCAAAAATTTAGATTCGTTTGGTTAAACAAATATCTAAAACTCTTGTGGTCGGTAAAAACATCAACATAAACACCATACAAATAATGCCTCCAAATCATTAAGGCAAAAACAACTGGCACTAGTTTGAGGTTATGGGTAGAATAATTCTTCTCATGAATTTTAATTTGCCTTGAAGAATAGTCAATTACTTTCTTATTTTTCATAAGCACACATCTTAACCCAATTATTGAGGCATCATAATAAACCACAAAACAATCCATCCCTTTCGATAAAGTCAACACCAGAGCGGAAGTAAGTCTATCCTTCAACTCTGGAAAACTCTTCTCACAAGCTTAAGAACATATGAACTTAGCTTTATTTTAAGTCAATGCTGTCAACGGAGAGGCAATCGTAGAAAACCCCTCAACAAACCTTCTATAACATTTAGCCAAACCCAAGAAACTCCTAATATCTGAAAGGGATACAGGTCTAGGCCACCTCTTAACCACATCCTCCTTATTATAATTAACCTTAATACCCTTACTTGAAACAATGTGATCTACAAAAGCCATATACATTAGCCAAAACTCACATTTCCTAAACTTTGCAAAGAGTTTTTGATCCCTAAGGATTTGCAACAAAATCCTCAAATGATTGATGTGATCATCCACACTCCTTGAATAAATTATCATTGATGAACACAATCACAAACATGTCAAGGTATTGTCTAAACACCTTATTAATCAAATCCATAAAAGGGGCTGGAGCATTAGTAAAACCAAAAGACTTCACCGAGAACTCAAAATGTCTATATCAGTTTCTAAAAGTCATTTTCAAAATATCTTCTTCCTTCACCCTCAATTGGTGATAACCCGATCGGAGGTCAATCTTAGAAAAGTAACTCGCTCTTTGGAGTTGGTCAAATAAATCATCTATTCTAGGAAGAGGATAATTATTCTTACCTATAACTTATTCAACTGTCGGTAGTTTCTAAACATTCAGAGAGAACCATCTTTCTTTCTAACAAGCAAAATTGGAGCACACCATGGGGATATACTTGGTTAGATGAGACCCTTATCCAACAAGTCTTTCAATTTCTCTTTCAATTTCTCTTTCAATTCCGTAAGTTCTGTCAAAGCCATTTGGTAAGGAGGAATAGAAATAGGTTGTGTATTTGGGAGAAGATTAATACAAAAGTCTATTTCCTTTTCGAGAGGAATACCACGTAGATTATGTGGGAATACTTTCAGAAACTCATCCACAACAGGGAAAGACCCAAGAGTAGCGGTTTGGAATATACATCCTACACCCTAACTAGATGGTATATGAGACCCTTAGAAATCATCTTTCTACCTTTAAGACAATAGACAAATTGACCCTTAGGCATATAATTTCCCCTTTTTCACTCTAGAAGGGCTCAGTTGGAAAGTAAAACATGACTACACGAGTTCTACAATCAATAGAAGTATCACATGAGTGCAACCAATCCGTAGCAAGGATAACATCAAAATCTAGCATATCAAGATCTACCAAATCAACAAGAGTAACTCTATGGGACAAGGAAATGTGACATCTTCTATAGACCCTCTTAGTGACAATAGAATCACCAATAGGAATAGAGACAAAATAGTGATCTAACAACGTATCTGGGATAACATCAAATCGCATAGCCACATATGGCGTTACAAAAGACAAGGTAGCACTGGGATAATGTAAAACATAGACATCTAGTTGCAAGACATTCAACATACCGATGACCACATTGGGATAACCCTCTTGTTCACCACGAGTCTGAAGTGCACAAAACATATTTTGCTTAGGAGTATTTGGACCCGAACCACTTGGACCGGATGAAGGCTATGGTTGAGCTTGATGATGATTATATTTTTCATTCTTAGCAACGGAGGGACAATCTCTTATCTTGTGATCCATCTTACCATAATAAAAACAAGAATTGGAACCCTCTAGACATTTTCCCTCGTTCTTCCTTCCACACTTAGTACATGTAAGGATTAGAGACCCACTACCATTTCCTCCTTGAGGTTTAGGGTTTGACATCCTCTCTTTGCTGAATCTTGGAGGAGCATTATAAGAACCTCGCCCAAAAAACCTTTGTCAAAACCTTGAACAACCACATCCACCGGACCTAGAGTATGAATAGTTACCATCCTCGGTTCTTTCCGTCTTTAGTTCCGTAGACTTATCCTTAAGTTTTTCATTCACAATTTGTTGAACATGAATAATGAGGTGAGAGATGTCCATGTCATGGACAAGCATAGTGGTACTACATGCTTTCATAACAAATTAAGAAACTCCCGCAACGAACTTGCTCATTCTTAACGTAGAGACTACAGCTATAGAGGGAGCATACCTCGACAATTGTGTGAATCTCAAAGCATATTCTATTACACTCATGTTCCCTTGTCGGAAGTTGATAAACTTAAGCACCTTTTCTTCTGTCATTTTAATAGGAAAAAACCTATCAAGGAGAGCATATATGAACTTTTCCTAATCTAGAGGGCCCGCATCTTCCATCCTTCCTTCCTTCCATTGGTTAACACAAATTCGAGCAACACCCTTAAGTTGATACATGGACAATTCCGCCTTTTCCGCTGTTGTCACTCCTATAATATCCAAATCCTTGTAAACTTCATCAATGAACTCTTGAGGATATTCCTCAACCTTAGAACCCTAGAATTCCGAACGATTCATCCTAACGAAATCCCTCACTATAGATGCCACAGTACCTAAAATTTGGGTTTACGGCGACCATAACTTCTCTATTTGTTAGGTCGTCACAGCTTGAGTCAATACTTGGAAAGCACTCCTAAATTTTGCATTAGTCACTTGCTCGGCCAATGGGTCAACTAGAGCTTGGGGAGGTTAGGGAGGAGCTTCCTGATTCGCATTCTCTCCCTTATTCCTTCAAGAAAAAGCACTCCTACCCACGGGGATGAGAATCGGGAACGCCAGACCCTATATTTTGATAAGAAATGTAGGCAAGAGTATGAGTTAGTGGAACAATGTACTAAATATGATAGCATGCATAAACATCACATAAGAGTTAAACAACATAAGTCATAAAGCATAATCAGAAGGAGTTCTTCTTGAAGTAACCTTAATTCATCCTTAGTGAGGACTTGGGTAACCGCATCTAGTCTTACTTATCATGGAAGGCAAACTCAAACAACAATCCAAAATCATCACCTATTATAACATACCAAAACTAATCTTTTAAGGGCCAGGGGAGTCGCCTCTTGCCTTACTATAAAGGATCATGGGTAATCGCCTCTTGTCCTTCTTACTTTGGGATTATGGGTAGTCATCTCTTGTCCTTCTTACTTTAGGATCATGGTTAGTCTCCTATTGTCCTTTTTACTTTAGGATCATGGGTAGTCACCCCTTGTCCAACTTGCATTATAGTCTCCTTTTGTCTAACTCATTTATAGGTCATGGGTAATCGCCTCTAGCCTCATCATTTTCATAGTCCCTTAACTTAGATTCATTTTAGGTGAGAGATCATTTCAACCTAGAATCATTCAATGTGAGAAAATCTTTCACATTCATACCTAAAAAATCATATGGGAAAATTCCTTCCACAACAATCACATCTATAATCAACAATTAATTACATATGCTTCACTCTTAAAGTAATTCTTATCATAAATCATCGCATATTCTTCAATCTCAAAGCAATTCCTAATGTATCTTATTTATCCTACAAGAATACACATAAATCCTTAAATTCTCCTTTCATAGAATACAACCCATTTTTAATCAATTTCTTCTTAGAAACATGGGTTAAGCATGGGAACATGGAATTTCACCATAAAAGAAGAAAATCCTCTCAATTCATGCATAATCAATCATAATTCTATTAATTAAATCAATATTCATGACAACCCGCAACTTTAAAGAAAACCCTAACTCAAATTATGGAATTTCTACTTTTCAATTGGGAAAACTTATGAGATCCATGGATGAAAAGCTATCATACCTTTCTATCAAAGACCAAAATCTATGGGAGAATGGAGACTTGATCTTGAGGCCTAGCTTCTACCCTTCTTTTTCTTCAAGTTTCTAGAGAGAATTTTTTTTTGGAGAGGAAGAACTTTGGTCTTCTTTTAGAATTTTAGGAGAATGACTTGAATGGGTTGGATTTGGGGTTAAAATCACTTATATAGGAGTCCTGGGCATGGATAAAACAGCATAGTATTGTTTTAAAGAAATCTGGAAAAGGCCCAACTTCCCTCAAACTATGAGCTAACTTAACCCCCACAAGCCACCCCTCACGAAATGTCAAGGACTTCACGGCCCATTGTGGCATCCGTGGTCCTTCACCAGTCGCTTTGCAAACTCACCCCAAATTCCCCCTTCCGTCATAACCCAATCCACGAGCCATCAAGTGGCTCATGTGGAGGGTCATTCTTAAGATAAGCACTGCCTCCCTCTTCACGGGCTTCTCCATGTGCCGTGGCACGAACTACGAGTCATTTAGGTGCTGGTGGGAGGGGAGCCTTCTTTGGCTTAACACTATGAGCCATCACAGGCTACACCATGCCTCGTGGTTCCCTTCATGACTCGTATGGGCCTTCATGAAGGGTGCTCATGCTCAATACTTGGCTTATGACTTCTCTGTTAGTCGCTTTCTTAGTCTATAAGATTTTGAGGTGTTATAGATAGTTTCCCCGATTATGTTTTTGTCTGTTTGTGAAGTTGGTTTGGGAATTAATGAACTAATTATAACTAATGTTGTTTAATTGACATGTATTTATTGAATACTTATTTATTTAATTGGTGGTTAATTGACCAAGCCCATATTCTATTTAATACCGTATATCAATCGACCCATGTATTGAAATGATTTGGTAGGGTTTAATAGTTTTAGATCATATAATAAAGGAGAAAAAAAGAAATTCGGAGGTCGAAACCAACTACCGCAGATTAAACAAATTTTCCTAACGTTTTCAAATTTCTTTTATCAATTGTCAATGATAATAACATTATAAAATAGCAAAAGGGATAACTAGTAATGAATATTTAATTTGGGTAACTGTTGTAAGAGCGTAATGTATGTGTGTATGACTGGGAATTGAAACAGAATTTAGAAAGAGGATATTGCTGGAAAACTCTTTTGTATTGATTGACGCAATTATTGGATGATGATGATTGAGATTAATAAATTGGAATATAGGGTATATCGATATGAGGTTCTGAAACAATTGGTTCTCGTGCTTTTTGTTCATAACTTGATTTCATTGTTTTATTATTATTATTGTTATTCTCGTGATTTTTGTTCATAACTTTATTTCGTTGTTTTATTATTATTATTATTAGTAGTAGTAGTAGTAGATGATATTATGATTCAAGTTTTGATATATATTGGTATATCTAATCAAATATTAGGTGTATGATATTATATGAATACCATTAAATGATGATATTGGAGGGATAAAGAGTTAACCCTTGGCTTGAAATATGGAAAATATGAGAGTTGACATGTTCATGGACATCAAGATTAGGAACCTCATTACAGATTTGAGTGAGTTTTTATGTGTCTAGGATAGACATATAGTAATATGAGTGTTATAAGTTTTGAAATAGTATTGTGATTATTTATTTGAATAGATTGCATGTATTTGGAAGCCCAATGAAAGGGGAAAACTCAAGTCCCAGAGTGATTGTTCGACTATTTGAGGCAAGTGGATTTCATAACTGTCACGCCCCGAGGCTACCCCCTTGATGTAAACACGGGACCTAGGATCATGAGTGACCCCAAGCTAACCCTGAGCTAGCATATCATAAGCATACTACAATTTATAGAATTAAGAGATACTATGCAGAAGTTTAAATCTTACGATAAACTGAATTATGGGTAAAACCCAATAATAGTCTGAATATACGTATACTGAACAAGATTTAATGATACTAAACATTCACTCCATGCTAAAGTTGAATCTAAAACTATGTCTGATATAAGCCTCTAACTGACAAGAGATGCTAGGACAATTTCCCAGCTAACTCTAGCAAAACCTGAAACTAAATGAAAACCTAAAATAGAAAAATGTCTATTGTCCTCAAAGAATGAGGAGTCACCACTGATATTGCTGAATATTGATCGAGAACCAATCTACACGTGATTTGAATGATGAGGACCTGAACCGACATCACAAAAACATGTAGCGCAGAGTATGCGTCAGTACTTGAAAGGTACTGAGCATGCATGATAGAGTAAAGCTGAACAAACATATAACTGAAAGAAGCATACTGAAGAATGATATAATCTAAACATGATGAAAATACTAAAAATATACTAAATATGAACTAAACTATATGCAATGACCAAGTACATTACATGCTGAATTGAATACTGAAATATATCTGAAAACATGGTCAAATGCACTAGAGTCTGACTATGGGAGCTACTAATAATCGACATAAAACCACGTGAGCTTAACATGGAGTTCGATGTATACTCCCCATTGAGAGGACCTTATATACCTTGCCTGGGGTATAGAGGCATGACTGGCATGATCACTAAAATATGATGCCACATGTGGGACTTATAAACCTGTGGGGGAATGTAGTTTTGAGACTATGAGAGTGACTGGCCCTAGTCGAACTAGGTGTTAAGCCTTCTCCCAAATGGAAAATGTGTCAATACAATATAACTGAAACACACTAGAAAACTCAATATTTTTATATGCTAACTGAAAATGCAACACTAACGTACTAATAATGAAACATTTGAAAACTGAGGCATGTATATTTGTTTATCTGTCCTAACTAGTGTGATTCATGAACTAAACGAATCTACGCAACTAAGGTTTTGAGTTTCACGTAGGAAGCTAAGCAACAGTGTTACGAAGACATGAAAATCTGATTAGGAAAACTACAATAGGTAAATCATAACATTTATCTGAAGTTCTAGAAATCTTAGGTCTAAGCAATATATAGGGAATCAAGATTCTGATTAAATTCTAGGGACCTAGTTGATGAAAGGAATCCACCAGTGAAATCCCACATACATGGTGATGAAATTCACAGAGAAATCTTTCGATTTCAAGGCAAAACTGACAAAAACTTGCTGTGTTCTTGGAGAGGGTTTGGTCGACTGATTTCTCGTCTTTTCGTTCAAATTGGATGAATTTTGGAGAATAAATCGCTTAGGGTAAGTTCTGATTTAGTTACTAGGTTAAAACGGATTAAAACACCATAGTTTGGGGATTAAATGACGTAGTTTAAGTGTCTAATGTGTAGGGGAAAAGACCAACGACCCTTGACTTAAAAGCTATCGGGGCTAACGATAGGCCTGACTGACAGTTCGTTGGTCCGTCATTTGGCATTAAAAGATGGGAATTGGGGGTCTGAACCACAGACCTAGACCAGGGACCATGGTTTGACCTATAGTTCGTAGGTCTTGGAACTGAGCTACTAAGCTTCCATTTTAAGACTGGTTCGCTTGGAAATTGAAAATGAATGATCCTAGTTCTACAATCAACCGAGGCATAATAGGAATGTAACCAATCCATGCCAAGAATGATATCAAAGTTCACCATTTCTAACTCGCCAAGATATGGTAAGGTGACTTTCTAAGAGACTGTGACAGGGTAATTTTTGTATACCCATCTAGCTATAACTGGGTCACACACTGGAGTAGAGACTAAGCAAGGTTCTGAAAGAGTTTCTGGGCTAACACTGAAGTTTACTTCTATATATGGAGTTACAAAGGAAAGAGTAGCCCCTGGATCTAACAGAGCATAAACATCTAAGTGAAACACTTGTAACGTACTAGTGACTACATTAGGAGAATCTTTCTGGTCCTGGCAAGCCTGGAGAACATACAACCTACTATGGCATTGACCACCACTTGTACCAAATGAAGCACCCTGCTGAGTGGGGCGACCTGCTGGTGCTACTGGAGCTGTAGACTGAGCCCTACTATTGATACCTCATTGTCCCTATTTAGAAGAAAGGCAATCTCTCAGCCTATGACTAGTCTAACCACAAGCAAAACATTTTTCTTTGCCTGCAAGACGCTCGACAGAATAGTTTTTACCACACTTTGGACAAGTTGGGTAGGTCATGCTACCTGAAACAATCTCCTGAGACATAGAGCCTGATGCCCTACCTTTATGATCTTATCAAAACCTGGAAGATGGAGCACTAGCTGATGAAGGTACTAGAGCTGAAGACCTTTACTGAAGCTGCGAGCAATTTCCACCACCCTATTTCTACTGAGAGTACTCATAGTTCCCTGTTCTAGACTTTTTGTTATCCTTAGCTAGTTCTATGAACTTATCTCCCTCAACCTGATAAGCATTAGTCATGATCCTAGAGATACTCATATCCTCGTACAACATAGCATTTATGTACTTTATCCTCACCAAACACCCCAAATAGGAACTTACTCATTTGTGCCCTGGGATTGGCAACCATATGGGGACCATACCTGGAGAGTTGGGTAAACTTAAGTCCGTACTCTTGGACCGACATAGAACCTTGATTGAAATTCATGAACTCTTGAGCTTTAGCCTTTATCAACTCTCTTGGAAAGAACCTGTCCAAAAAAGCTTTGGAAAAGCACTTGATACGTCAAAACTTACACTTCAAATAAGAAGTGTAAATAAATAAGGTTTCACTGTCGCGTTTATTCGAATGTTGTTATTATCTACTAAACAAATAACAATGGAAAGTAAATTGGGTTTGGTGGAAATATTATAATTACCAAACTTGTAGAAGATATCTATATTCGCGACAAACAGACTATTTCATTGTAAGGTTGATTCAATTAATTAAGAGAAACCAGGATTGTGTTCACCATAACATTAGTTCAAGTGTTCTTCCGTAATTGAGCATCAGACATATCAATGTTTACAAAATTATTGCGAGTTAAATTTATCTGACACTACTCAGCCAAATCAGATAATTATCACTCATTTTCTTTTGACCCTAGAGTGTTACTAACATTGACCCTTGGTGAAAATGATATGGTGTTAAAGATCTTTTCTCTGGAACTCAAGCTTTAACTCCAATTGGATAATTTAGTTCAGTATTTTTCCTAACTAGTGTTTTTCTCTCGAACAAATACTAGATATAGGCTCATCTAATATATGCACTCACTAGATGACAATGACATCGAAAGATAAAAACTACAGAATGTAAAAATAAAATGCCCTTTACTAGTTTTATAGAATCGTAACTAGAATTTCGTCAGGCCTTTTCACGACCACTACCACGACCCATCAAGAGCTTCACGGTCTGTGAAACCCTCCGTAGTCTTGCCTTGGAGCTTCCCAAAAGTGGATCTTCAAACTTGGTCACAGTAAAATGCACTGCAAGAGCAACCATGATCCGTAGTGAGGGCCACGGCCCGAGAAGTCCCCCGCGATCTTTACTTGGGTTTCAACCTTCCTTCAGCTTTTCTTGCTTTCACACTAGTTCAGCTTCACGACACGTACCAAGGTCTGTGGTTAGGACTACATCCCATAGAACCCTTTGTGGTCTTCACTTGGTTAATCCTGCTCTTCATCTTCTCAAGGCCCAGCACTCCCTCACTTTCATGAGTTGAACCACGGAATGTATTGAAGCTAACGGTCCGTGAAGTTGACCGTGAACTTCACTTGGTCAACATCAGTCTGCTTCTTTTTCTACTTGTCTATAAACCCAGATTCTGTCTACACATTTAACAAACCTATCAAATAATCCAAAATTTCCTTTAATACCAGTATTAGTTCATAGTTATTAAGAGTCAAATGTGCCACGATTTCGCGGCACATCAACACCCTCAACTTAGAATCATTACTTGTCCTCAAGTGATGAGAAAATAAATACAATCAGCCCTCAATTCATTTCCAGATTTATGACACTACGCAGAAACTATTTCAACTATAATTTGTATCCCAAACATCTGAATCTAACATGTATGGATCAATAAATGACATCTCATTACTCACAGTCAATCATGCTTATACCCGCAAATTATCAGCTCACACAATCTACTTTCAAATGCAACCACTGTGTCCTCACACCAAAGAACTCTCTTGCTCATAATGGTAGGGACTGAATACTACACACGCTCTCAATGAACTTCTATCACTAACAACAAACTACCATAGGCTTGCCCTTGCTTTCTACACTTTATCTTTCAAATACCCGGAATAGGATCACTGTAGGTCTTTATTGGCTTGTAACATAGGATTGGCGCTAGGGAATGGATAATTGGTTTCGTGAGTGACTAATCCCTTGGTATTCCAAAGTTTCGTTTTCACATACTCTTTTCTGAGTGATTCCTTCTTTTTCCTTATTTCAGCCCGACCCAGTAGCTATTGTTTTCTTTTTTTATTCTTTACTCCTTTTTTTAATATGCAATTTTCATATGTACTTAGCTCACTAGTTGAACCTTCCTTTTCCCCTTTTATTTATGTTCGGATTGCAATCACCTTCAACTTAGGCTTTTGGCCTGAGTTGTGATATCGTACCTTCGGAGAACCAAGGATATGATATATTTTGGGTCAGAACAAAGACTGATTTAAGGCTCAAATTGGGTTCAAGTGATAAGCTTTTCATTTGGTTCTTTTATTTTTGGCTTGTTACTGGTTTAACAAAAACAACCTACATACACTTCAAATAAGAAGTGTAAACGGTCGATATCAATTTACAGAACTTGACTAGAGCTGAGGTCGATCCCATAAAAAATTTCTTTACGGATAAGGTGTCACAGTCGTGTTTATTCAAAAGTTGTTATTATCTCCTAAACAAATCACAATGGAAAGTAAATTGGGTTTGGTGGAAATGTTATAATTACCAAACTTGCAGTGAAAATCTAGATTCGCGACTAACATACTATTTCGTTGTAAGGTTGATTCATTTAATTAAGAGAAACCAAGATTGTGTTCACCATAACATTAGTTCAAGTTTTCTTCCGTAATTGAGCATCAGGCATATCAATGTTTACAAAATCATTGCGAGTTAAATTTATCTGACACTACTCAGCCAAATCAAATAATTATCACTCATTTTCTCTTGACCCTAGAGTGTTACTAACATTGACCCTCGGTTAAAATGATATGGTGTTAAATATCTTTTCTCTCCAACTGAAGCTTTAACTCCAATTGGATAATTTAGTTTAGCGTTTTTCCTAACTAGTATTTTTCTCTCAAACAAATACCCGATTCAGGCTCATCTAATGCATGCACTCACTAGATGACAATGATATCGAAATCTAAAAACTACAGAATGTAAAAATAAACTGTCTTTTACTAGTTTTATAGAATCGTAACTAGAACTTCTTCATGGATCCCACAACCCCAGTCGTGGTATTTGGCTACTCATGGTTTCACGTAAGCAATTAGTAATTACGGATAAAAACATATTGAGAAAGACTTACGAAAGTAATTAGCAGATCAAAAATCACTTTGATAATCTAATAGTTTGAATTGGAATTTCAAACTGATAGCAATAATCAAAAATCCAAAAATTGAAATATAAAAGTAGTGTTGTGTTATTCATCGTGAAACGTAGGATAATGAATACTCCTTTCAAAACTAACCTAAAGTAATTCAAAATAGAATGTTTAAATGAGTCCTAATCCAATTAGCACAGAGTTGTCGGGCCTTTTCACGGCCACTACCATGACTCATCAAAACCTTAACGGTCCGTGAAACCCTCCGTAGTCTTACCTTTGAGCTTCCCAAAAGTGGGTCTTCAAACTTGGTCACTGGAAAATGCACCATGAGAGCTACCACGGTCCATAGTGAGGGCCACGGCCCGTAATGTCGCCCGCGGTCTTCACTTGGGTTTCAACCCTCCTTCAACTTTTCTTGCTTTCACACTGGTTCAACTTCACGGCATGTACCACGGTTCGTGGTGAGGACTACATCCCGTAGAACCCTTTGTGGTCCTCCCTTGGTTAATCCTGCTCTTCATCTTCTAAAGGCCCAACACTCCCTCACTTTCACGAGCTGAACCACGGAATGTAATGAAGTTAACGGTCCGTGAAGTTGACCGTGAACTTCACTAGGTCAATATCAGTCTGCTTCTTTTACTACTTGTCGATAAAACCCAGATTATGTCTACACATTTAATAAACCCATCAAATAATCCAAAATTTCACTTAATTCTAGTATTAGTTCATAGTTATTAAGCATCAAATGTGCCACGATTTAGCGGCACATCAACACCTTCAACATAGAATCATTTCTGGTCCTCAAGTGATGAGAAAAACAAATATAATCAGCCCTTAATTCATTTCCATATTTATGACACTACACAGAAACTATTTCAACTACAATTTGTATCCCAAACCTCTCAATCTAACATGTATGGATCAATAAATGACATCTCATTACTCACAGTCAATCATGCTTATACCTGTAAATTATCAGCTCACACAATCTACTTTCAAATGCAACCACTGTGTCCTCACACCAAAGAAGTCTCTCGCTCATAATGGTAGGGATTGAATACTACGTTCACGCTCTCAATGAACTTCTAACACTAACAACAAACTACCATAGGCTCGCCCTTGCTTTCTACACTTTATCTTTCAAACACCCGGAATAGGATCACTGTAGGACTTTATTGGCTTGTAACATAGGCTCGGCGCTAGGGAGTAGATAATTGGTTTCGTGAGTGACTAATACCTTGGTTTTCCAAAGTTTCATTTTCACACTCTTTTTTGAGTGACTCCTTCTTTTTCTTTATTTCAGCCCGACCCAGTGGCTATTGTTTTCTTTTTCTGTTCTTTACTCTTTTCTTTAACATGAAATTTTTATACGCACTTAGCTCACTGGTTGAACCTTCCTTTTCCCTTTTTCTTTCCGTTCGAATTGCAATCACCTTCAACTTAGGCTTTTGGCCTGATTTGTGATATCATACCTTCGGAGAACCAAGGATATAATATATTTTGGGTAAGAACAAAGACTGATTTAAGGCTCAAATTGGGTTCAAGTGATAAGCTTTTCATTTGGTTCTTTTATTTTTGACTTTTTAATGGTTTAACTAAAACGGCCTACTTACACTTGAAATAAGAACTGTAAACGGTTGATGTCAATTTTAGAACTTAACTAGAGTTGAGGTCGATCCCACAAAAAATTTCTATACAGATAAAGTTTCACAGCCGCCTTTATTCGAATGTTGTTATTATCCCCTAAACAAATAACAACGGAAAGTAAATTGGGTTTGGTGGAAATGTTATAATTACTGAACTTGCAGTCAAAATCTAGATTCGCGACTAATAGACTATTTTGTTGTAAGGTTGATTCAGTTAATTAGGAGAAACTAGGATTGTGTTCACCATAACATTAGTTCAAGTGTTCTTCTGTAATTGAGCATCAGGCATATCAATGTTTACAAAATCATTGCGAGCTAAATTTATCTGACACTACTCAGCCAAATCAAACAATTACCACTCATTTTCTCTTGACCCTAGAGTGTTACCAACATTCACCTGCGGTTAAAATGATATGGTGTTATAGATCTTTTCTCTTGAACTCAAGCTTGAACTCCAATTAGATAATTTAGTTCAGCCTTTTTCCTAACTAGTATTTTTCTCTAGAACAAAAACCAGATATAGGCTCATCTAATATATGCACTCACTAGATGAAAATGATATCGCAAGCTAAAAACTACAGGATGTAAACACAGACTACCCTTAACTTATTTTACAGAATCGTAACTAGAACTTCATCATGGATCCCATAACCCCAGATGTGGTATTTAGCTACTCTTGCTTTAACGTAAACAATCAGTAATTAGAGATGAAAACATATTGAGAAAGACTTATGAAAGTAATTAGCAAATCAACAATCGCTTTGGTAATCTAATAGTCTGAATCCAAATTTCCAACTGATAGCAATGATGAAAAATCAAAAAATCAAAAAATCAAAAGTTAAAAGTAATGTTGTGTTCTTCGTCGTGAAATGTAAGATACTGAATAATCCTTTTAAAATTGACCTAAAGTAATTTAAAATAGAATGTTTAAAATGAGTCTTCATCTAATTAGGACTGAGTTTTCGGGCCTTTTCACGGCCACTACCATGACCCGTCAAGGGCTTCACGGTCCGTGGAGTCCTCCGTGGTCTTGCGTTGGAGCTTCCCGAAAGTCGGTCTTCAAACTTGGTCACTGGAAAATGAACCATGAGAGTTACCACGGTCCGTAGTGAGGGCCATGGCCAGTCAAGTCGTCCGTGGTCTTCACTTGGGTTTCAACCTTCTTTCAACTCTTTCTTGCTTTCACACTAGTTCAGCTTCACGGCACGTACCACGGTCCATGGTGAGGTCTACGACTCGTAGAACCTTTTGTGGTCTTCACTTGGTTAATCCTGCTCTTCATCTTCTCAAGGCCCAGCACTTCCTCACTTTCACGAGCTCAACCACAGACCGTAATGAAGTTAAAAGTCCGTGAAGTTGGTCGTGAACTTCGCTTGATTAACATCAGTTCTTCTTCTTTTTCTACTTTTTTGTATAACCCAAATTCTACCTACTACAATTTATAAATCCATCAAATAATCTAAAATTTCACTTAATTCCAGTATTAGTTCATAATTATTAATCATCAAATGTGCCATGATTTCGCGGCACATCAACACTCTCAACCTAAAACCATTAGTTGTTCTCAAGTGATGAGAAAAACAAATACAATCAACCCTCAACTCATTTCTAGATTTATGACAATATGCGGCAACTATATCAAGTACAATTTGTAACCCCAACCTCTGAATCTAACATGTAACGATCAATACATGACATCTCATTAATCACAGTCAATCATGCTTATACCATTAAATTATCAGCTCACACAATCTACTTTCAAATAAAACCATTGTGCCGTCACACCAAAGAAGTCCCTCTCTCATAATGGTAGGGATTGAGTATTACGCTCACGCTCTCAATGAACTTTTAACACTAACAACAAACTACCATAGGCTTGCCCTTGATTTCTACTCTTTATCTTTCAAACACCTGAAATAGGATCACTGTAGGACTTTATTGGCTTGTAACATAGGCTCGTGGCTAGGGATGGATATTTGGTTTCGTGAGTGACTAATCCCTTGGTTTTCCAAAGTTTCATTTTCACATACTCTTTTCTGAGTGATTCCCTCTTTTTCTTTATTTCATCCCGACCCAGTAGCTATTATTTTATTTTTCTTTTTCTTTTTCTTTTTTTATATATGCAATTTTGATATGCATTTAAGTCACTGGTTGAACCCTCTCTTTACCTTTTTCTTTCTGTTTGGATTGCAATCACCCTCAACTTAGGCTTTTGGCTTGAGTTGTGATATCGTACCTTCGGAAAACCAAGGATATGATATAAGTTGTGTAAGAACAAAGACTGATTTAAGGCTCAAATTGGGTTCAAGTGATAAGCTTTTCATTTGATTCTTTTATTTTTGGCTTTTTACTGATTTAACAAAAATGGCCTATTGATCCTTTCCATCCGGTTATTCTCACATTCAAGCAAGACTACTTAGGCAAGTTCTAGTTTCTGCTCCTAATGCTAGACTTCAATCAAAACTTACACACACACTACATAAGATTGCATTTTTTTTAGTTTCTTGGCTCACCAATTAATTGGTTAGATTAGCCATGTTCAACATATCAGTATCTAAGATGTCATCTAAAGATCATAACAGGCAAACTTAGATTCAGGTCCAGAATTTTCACTGATTAGTTGATGCACAACTCAACACACAAAATACCCAACACAGTAATACACAAAGACAACCTCAATTTTTCTAACAGCTATGGCAGGTTTCTCACCACCCCCTCCCAAAATAAAAAGGACTTTGCCCTCAAAGTCGATACATAATAATAAAACATAGGCTATGAAGAGGGGTCATACTTATGACGCTCTAGGTGCTGGTCGTCAGATCAGCATTGGCACTCTTATCAATGGGTGCACTCTCAGAACTCGAGACTTGATCAATTTGGTTTTCACTAGTCGGAGCAGGTGCTCCACTACCAGAAGCCCCAATTAATGCTACATCTCGTTGTTGTTGCTCCCGTGCTTCCTTTTCTAGACCTGCCTTCTTTGATACTCAACGAGCTTTCTTTTCCTGTCGCCTTTCCTCTTTGGCTAAGTCATCAAATGTCTTCTCATCAGATTCTCAAACTTTTTTCTTTCTCATACCAGATTTACTCTTAGGGGGATTCCCCCAAAACTCATCAAGTGACTGTGTAGATGGTTCCTAAGTGAGAATCTGCATCAATGACTCTATCATGACCGTAGTGGGCACCTACACTGGCTTTTCAATCAGCTTAGCAATCTGAGTACGCATCTCGGCTAATTGGACTTTGAACTCTTCAGTATCTACTGAATCGACAGCCTTGAATCGATCCTGAACAAGGTTCTCCAAACCATCCATTTTGTCCTTTAAGACTGGTAGCTCTTTCCTCATCTCATCTTTGATCCCATTTTTTGCAGCTAACAATTTTGTCTCTATTAATTGAGGCATCATATCAATAATCTGATCGACTAGGGTCCTGGTTTTGTGCTAATTTGCAACCAATTTCTCAAGAAAGAGCATAGGGATAGTGAAAACGGTACCTGGAGCCTGGGAGGCTGAAGCTGGAGGTGGTGGCGCATCTGAGGAGGAAGGGTGTGATGACTCTCCTTGTGTTGGGCCTCTATCTGCAGATGGGATGTCTATTGGTACGTGAGGGACAACAACTATTGTACTTACAGCTGCAGATTTCCCACCAAAGAGATGGTTCACAACATCTTTGATTTTGGAGACTTGATTGAGTCTGAATGAATCACACCATCTGTTAACCAACCTGTTTAGGGGAATATCTGCTTGTCTACACAATTTCCTTATCAGATAGGGAAACAAAAGTGCGACTCTCTTATTTAGCACCTTGTCTCTCATCTCGGTCACTATAATTTGTCCCGCATTCACCGGGTAACCAACCATAAGACATGCCACCAACGAGGCCAGGGATGGGGACAAAGTGTTATCATTAGCTATCGATCGCAATTGTTCCGAAACAACAGCCCACCAAACCCTCGCTAGAAAAGACAGTGAAGCTTCAGTAATGAGTGTTGGAGTTGTGGTAACCCAAACTTCATTTTCCCCATCTATTGCAATCTACTTCGCAATCCAACGTAAAACCCTCTTGAGAGAGTCCTGTTCTTCCATTTTGGCATCACTGGTCACCTCATGATGTTTGCCCTCAAAAAGACAAACTAAAGATGGTGCAAAGTATTCTGGGCCATGTAGCACTCTGTTAATCGAAGCCTAAAAAATGTGTATTGATTTGCCCTGAACTATGATTGAGTTGACTGGACCCTAGGTAATAGCTATGTCTTTCTACCCACGTTTCATGTTCTCCGTATCAGCAGCAAAATTCATCAAGGTAGCTACATAAGAGGAATAAAATTCTCTGGTCAAGTGAGTAGATTACTCTCCAAGTGCATTTTCCATCCAGTCGAACTGATGAAGCTGAAATATCCAATTAATGTCCAAAAATGCCTTGATATCAGCTACCACCTCTATTGTACAAACCACATTCATATCATTGGGTTGCTTCATTGACGTGCAAATATTGAACTTTACCTCATCCTTGTTAAGTTTGAACTTCAGCTCACCTCTCTCAACATCTACCAAGGCTATCCCTAATGCTAAAAATGGTGTTCCCAAAATGATGGGGATCTTAAAGTCCATCTCGCGATCCAAGATCACGAAGTTAGCCAGAAAAATGAAGGTGTCCACCTTCACAAGTACGTCACATAGGACTACCATAGGCCACTTAACTGACCTATCAGCCATCATCAACGTCATTGTTGTGGGTCTTGGAACTCCCGATCCCAGTTTCTTGTAGATGGCTAGTGGCATCAAGTTGATGTTGGCTCCTAGAGCACGCAATGTTTTTGCAAAACTGATTGACCCGATGGTGCATGGAATAGTGAATGCACCTTTGTCTTCTTTTTCTGAACCAAAGATCTGGTAGCAATGGCGCTGCAATGGTGAACGTCATTACTAAAATCAATACTTACAACTCTTTTCTTTGTAACCAAGTCCTTCATGAACTTGGCATATCCTGGCATCTTCTCCAGAGCTTCCACCAGCGAAATATTTACTGAAAGCTGCTTCAACATGGTGATGAATTTTGTAAACTTCCTATCTTCAGCTTTCTTTCTAAGCCTTTGAGGGAAATGAGGTGGTAGTCTAGGAATCTACTATAAAGGCAGGTTTTCCTTGACCTCCTTCTCTTTTCCTCTCGCAGGTTGTGATTTATGCTGAACCTCCTCCAAGTCATCTACCTTTACAGTTTCATCCTTATCTCTTCTAGCTTACTCCAAGATCTGTTCATGTTTGGTACTTGTAGACATAAGGTCAGCAAGAACTTTACCACTCTTGGTGGCGACGGCCATGCAGTGGTCGTCCTTCTTGGTATTCTGAATGGTGTCACTTGGTAGTGATCCATTCTTCCTCTAATTCGGTGAGGCTGAGAGTTGCCCCAACTACTGATCAATTTTTTTAATGGAGGTGGTGTTACAGTCCACCAACTGACTCATGCTTTAGAAATCACCTCTCATTTCTTTAACCCTGTATCAGGTGATTTAATCTTCTGGAGTACTTTAGCTATAATATATTCCATCTTAGGATCTGCTGGAACTACCACCTGCCCGGTCTCTAATGCATCGGGGAATATAAACACCACTGTAATCATTCCTATACCCATCTCTGTTTTGCCAGTTTCCCTGATCTCTATTTAATGGCCTATCATACTGACCCTCCCTAGCATAGTTCCGACCCGCATTTCCAAAATTGTAACCCTAATTTTTAGAGTTATAATTCTGGAAACCCCTTTGGTTCCCCGAGTAGTTAGCTTCCTCATCAAGGTCAAGATCCTGATCCTCATACCTATTTTGCTATCACACAGCATTCACCTTTTCAGACTTGGCGACAATGTGATTTGTGAGTAGATCTATTTGAGTCCTCTTATGTGCCATGTATTTGTCCCTTTCTTTTTCTCTCTTTTTATTTTCAGCTGAAAGCTCAAATGTATACCTAAGGTCTCTTACCTCTGCATCTCTAGTGTACTGTGTTGTATTGTTCTTTGAGACCTCATTCAATAGATGCATGCTCTCTGCAAATGACTTCCTCATAAATGAGCCTCCACACACTGCATCAACAATAGGTTTAGTAACATAATTCAAAGACCTATAAAAGGCCTGTTTAAGATTCCTTTTTGTAAGATCATGGTTGGTGCATTTCGTCAGCTTTTGGCTGAACCTCCACCAAGTATCATGCATTGCCTCTCCTGGTAGTTGCTTGTGTGTACTAATCTCGTTCTTCATCCGCGACTCTTTTGATTCTGGGAAGAATCGTTCCAGGAAAGCTTCTTTTAACTCATTCCAAGTTTGGATAGAGTCATCTGGCATCTCATTCAACCAGTAAGTTGCCTTTCCAGTAAGAGACAATGGAAACAGGCTCAACCTCATTGATGTTTGGTTGACCCCAGGAATCTCTTGTGACTTACAGATTGCCACAAAATTCATCAATTGTTGATTTGCATCATCATCAGCTGCACCTCTAAACATACCTTTCAGGTTCAGTAATTGGATCATGATGCTAGTGATTGTGAACTTAACACCTGGGGGTAGTGCAGGTAACACTATGGCTCCAGTGGCTCCAACTCCATCCAAGTCAGCATCATCTTCTTTATACATCATTTGAGTTAAATGTTGAGCTCTACCCCTTAGGGCTATTGGTTGGCGTTAGGGATGGACTACTCCTTCCACCCCTCTGTTCTTATCTACTACCCTAGGTTGATTGATTCCAGCATTTTTCTGGACACCTGGCCTAGGTTGATTGATTCCTGCAGTTTGATGTACATTCCTTGCAGCATCAATCTCAGCTTCTAGCCCCAGCCTGTGTCTCTGAGCCTCTATTTCTTGTGCATTAACCATCTTTGGAAGAGTTCTCTGAACTTCATGGTCGTAAAAAAGCAATGGGGATCCTTTGTTTCTAGTGTTGGGCATGCACAATCTGACTATCCTGAAAAAGACACAAAAAAAAATGTAAAATAAGGAAATATAACTACAATTGAATAAAAGATAGTAAAACACTTCTTAATTGAAATTCCCTGACAGTGGGTGTCACGACCCGATTTATCAAGTCATGATGGCACCTATTATAACCCACCAGTAGGTAAGCCAACCCGTAACCCGGAACAACAAGTAATGGGTCTGAGGGTAGAAATCAAACAAAAGTAGGAAAATAACAATATAAACAGGCGGAACCAACCCAAAACATATATACAAATAAAGATCCCTCCTAGAACCTGGAAGTCACCAGTACAGAGCTACTACAAAATAAGTACAAGTCCCAACGCTGGACAACAGAGACTGGACTGTCTCGAAAGGAAAGAGGCAAGTCTATATATACAGATCGAGACTGAAATAGTACAAAACGCTGTGTGCTCACCCCCGTCTCCGGATAAGTCTACTCCAAGATCGATCAACGTTGGCTACTAGTGCTCGGACCTGCATCACAAAATAGATGCAGAGCGTAATATGAGTACCAAAACAACAGGTACCCAGTAGGCATCATAGGCCGACTGAACAAGATAAGCAAAAGTGAACTGAAATGCAAATAAAGGGTCACATCAGGTGCAAAGAGTAGTAAATGGGGGTATGTACACGAGCGTACAGGCAACAAAGACAAGTAATCTAACTAACTCCGTCGGGCTCCCATAAACCCAATGGGTACGCTCGTGCACAATAAAAGAAACCACCTGCACGGACCCCCATAAGCCCGGCAGATGCATCGGCAGATAAAGTAAAATAATAGGGCTAGAAGGTCTATCACAATATTACCAATTTTCGGACTTTTAACTAAACCATTCCCAATCATATTCCAGGATCTCATTACGTCCCAGACTTTAATCGGAATCTCTCCAACCTCCAAAACCTCAACCTACAAATAAGAATAATCAAGACTAACTGAAGCTTTAGTGAGGAATTGGGAATACACCACGTGCAAGCTGGACCACGGACTCGAACCGGATACTATAGCTAATGAGTCAACCTATATGGACTGGACCACGAACTCGAACCGGGTGCTGTAGCCAAAGGTCGGGCACGGGTGGGCTAGACCACGGACTCTAACCGGGTACTGTAGCCAAAACCAGATCACAGGTAAGCTGGACCACGAACTCAAACCGGGTGCTGTAGCTAAGCCTGGACATAAGTAAGCTGGACCACGCGTGCTCCAACTCACGGTACCGGATCTTTTCCCCTCCGAACGGTCTCCGAACACTTCCCCACTAACAAAAGGTTAATCACCTTGTCATTACGAATATATTGACACTAAAATTGTATTTTTCGGAGACGGACCCAAAATCGGGTCTAAAACGGGATTGTGGGGCCCACAATTGGAATCTCGAAATTGAATCCGTGGAAACGTCCCAAATACCTTACTAAACTAATACCCCAAAATTTTAGCACAAACAGATGCCTAAAACACAGCAAATCAGCCACAATAATTAAAATTGGCAGCCCCTTGATCACCAATTTCTGGAAAAATGAGACCCTTTCAACCCAAACAGATTATACCACGACGATCCTTGCGAAAAACTCTACAAGTTAGCCTCAAGAATGACTCAAAACGGACCTAAGATGATCAATATCTCACATTTCAAAATTCAACAACAATTCAATCCGGAAATCATCCTAGCAGTGGCTAAATTCGATTCCTTACCTCAAACGAAGCCTCCCCTCGCGTTTATGAGATCACCGCTAGATTCCCCACGAAATTATCTTGAAGTTAGCCTCTTGAAGCACCTAATTTGGACTCAAAATGAAGGAGAAATCTGATGTTGAAGTTGAGGGAAAAAATTGGACGAACTCGTCCTAAAATCAGCCGCTGCCACGTGGCGTCGCGTGGTTCTGCCATGTCACCGCCGCGTCAAAATTCTACAACCCTTTAAACTTAAATTTCGATGTTCCGGACTCGTTCGAAATCGGAAAAATACAAACCATATATGGAATCTAATTGGAAACGATATTTCAGACTCAACGGTGAAGGCAGAATTTCCATTTGGAGATTGCTTCGATGAAAAGTGGGTCCCACACCCAGTATCGTTTGAGCCAGATTCCACAACTTCCATCTAAAGCCTCGGGAAGTGAACAAAGGGTCGTTTTAGACCAAAATCGATCTTCCGAAGCTAACCTAGCTGTCAGAATTTTCATCTGAGCACGACTCCCAAGAAGGTTGACCAAAGTCAACTTTTCAAGTTATAAAAATCTCTAAAACAAGGAAACGGGCCTAAAACCCAAACGAACGACCGGGCGACAAGGTGCCAGCAAGTCATAAATGACTTGGGGTCGCTACAGGAATGCTCTATACGAGGGAAAGAATTCTTTAATTTAAAAATGACCTGAAGGGTCATTACAGTGGGGCCAAAATTTGATATGTCCAAACTTACACTTCAAATAAGAAGTGTAAATGGTCGATGTGAATTTACAGAACTCAACTAGAGTTGAGGTCGATCCCACAGAGAATTTCTTTACAGATAAGGTTTAACTGTTGCGTTTATTCGAATGTTGTTATTATCTCCTAAACAAATAACAAAGGAAAGTACATTGGGTTTGGTGGAAATGTTATAATTACCAAACTTGCAGTAAAAATCTAGATTCGTGACTAACAAACTATTTCGTAGTAAGGTTGATTCACTTAATTAAGAGAAACCAGGATTATGTTCACCATAACATTACTTCAAGCGTTCTTCCATAATTGAGCATCAGGAAACTCAATGTTTACAAAATCATTGCGAGTTAAATTTATCTGACACTTCTCAACCAAATTAGATAATTATCACTCATTTTCTCTCGACCCTAGAGTGTTACTAACATTGATCCTCGCTTAAAATGATGTGCTGTTAAAGATCTTTTCTCTCAAACTCAAGCTTTAACTCTGATAGGATAATTTAGTTTAGCCTTTTTCCTAACTGGTATTTTTCTCTCGAACAGATACCAGATACAGACTCATCTAATACGTGCACTCACTGGATGACAATGATATCGAAAGCTAAGAACTACAGAATGTAAACATAGACTTCCTTTTACTCATTTTACGAAATCGTAACTAGAACTTCACCATAGATCCCACGACCCTAGTCGTGGTATTTAGCTACTCATGCTTTCACATAAACAATCACTAATTAGGGATGAAAACATATTGAGAAAGACTTACCAAAGTAATTAGCAAATCGACAATCACTGTGATAATATTATAGTCTGAATTCGAATTTCCAACTTATAGAAATAACCAAAAATCCAAAAATCAAAAGCTAAGAGTAATGTTGTGTTCTTCGTCGTGAAATGTAAGATAATGAATAATCCTTTTAAAATTACCTAATGTAATTCAAAATAGAATGTTTAAAATGAGTCCTAATCGAATTAGGACTGAGTTGGTGGGACTTTTCATGGCCACTACCATGACCCGTCAAGGGCTTCACGATCCGTGAAGCCCTCTGTGGTCTTGCCTTGGAGATTCCTAAATATCGGTCTTCAAACTTGGTCACTGGAAAATGCACCACAAGAGCTACCCCGGTCCGTAGTGAGGACCATGGCTCGTGAAGTCACCCATGGTCTTCAATTGTGTTTCAACCTCCTTTCAACTCTTTCTTACTTTCACACTGTTTAAGCTTCATGGCAGGTACCACGATCTGTGGTGAGGAATACGACCCGTACAATCCTTCGTGGTCTTCACTTGGTTAATCATGCTATTCATCTTCTCAAGGCCCAGCACTGCCTCACTTTCACGAACTCAACCATGGACTATAATGAAGTTAACGGTCCGTGAAGTTGGTTGTGAACTTCACTTGGTCAACATCAGTTCTACTTCTTTTTCTACTTTTCTATACACCCAGATTTTGCCTACACATTTAACAAACCCATGAAATAATCCAAAATTAAACTTAATTCCAATATTAGTTCATAGTTATTAAGCATCAAATGTGCCACAATTTCGCGGCACATCAACACTCCGAAGTCACATGAGCTGCATTCTCACCCCTATTTTCCTTCCACTGCATGAACTATATGTGAGCCACATCTTTAAGCTGAAAGGACGCCAACTCTACCCTATGATTTCTAGTCACTTGTATCATACCAAAGATTTTTTTTACCTCATCAATGAAGTTTTGAGGGTCTTCACCAACTTGCGACCCTAGAAACTCATGCGGATTCATCCAAACAAAATCACTAAGCCTAGTTGCCGCTGATCCACCACTAGTATTTGCAGGAACTAGAACCTGCTGATTGTTTAGATAGGCTACACTCTGAGCCAAAAGTTGGATAGCATTCCGAAACGTTGCATTCAAGACCTCATGGTCTAGGACTGGAGGAACAACGTCAGCGTTACGGGTATTAGCATTCCTTGTGTAAGTTCTACAAGGAGGAATGATCTGAAACGTCGATTTAGAAAGGAGATCATATCCACTCACGATAATAATAACAAAAAGTGAAGTTTTTTATAAAACACTTTGTAGCCTCCCCTCATAGGTGTGGCACACTTCACACTCATGAAAGGGACTCTACTTAGTGTAGCTTTTCAAACATCCTAGGACTCATAAACCTAATGGTTTGATAAAAAGTTAATTTTGTCATGCCCCGCAACTACACCCTTAACGTAAACACAGGACCTAGGATCACCTGTGACCACAAGCTAACGTGAGCTAGCATATCATAAGCACACTACAATTTATAGAATTAAAAGATACTATGAAGAAGCTTAAATCATAAGATAAAATGAATTATGGGGAATACCCAATAATAGTCTGAATATACAAGTACTGACCAACAGTTAATGATACTAAACATTCACTCCAAGCTAAAGCTAAATCTAAAACTATGTATGAGATAAGCCTTTAACTGACTAGAGATGTTGGTACATTCCCCAGCTAATTCTAGCAAAAACTTAAACTAAATTAGAAAACATGTCTATTGTCCTAAAAGAATGAGGACTCACCACTGATACTGCTGAATACGGATCGGGAATCGATCTACACGTGATCTGAATGTTGAGGACCTAAACATACATCACGAAAAGATATAGCGCAGAGTATGCGTCAATACTTGAAAGGTACTGCTCATGTAGGATAGAATGAAACTAAACAAACATATAACTGAAAGAAGCATACTGAACAATGATATAATCTAAACATGATGAAGATACTGAAATATACTGAATATGAACTAAATTGAATGCAATGACCAAGTACATAACATCTACTGAATACTGAAATATATCTGAAAACCTGGTCAAATGCACTAGATTCTGACTGCGGGAGATACTAATAACCGACACAAAACCACGTGAGTGAAACGTGGAGTCTGATGTATACGCCCTATGAGAGGACCCAATATACCTTGCTAGGGGTATAGAGGCATGACTGGCATGATCACTTGTAACACCAGAGAATTTTTTTAATAGAGACCCGAACCATCCTTCATTTATAGTAGGATTTCTACCAAGGAAGTTAGAATTTCTTGAGTGTTGGGGTCACTAGATGTAGCACCTTGACTTCCAAGAAGAACTAAAGGGACATACCTATGGGGGTCTTGTATGCAGTGCGATATGCCCATAGAGGATCATCAAGCTTCCTTGACCAATCTGTTCTATTAGCATTCACAGTCTTCACCAATATCTGTTTGATCTCTCTGTTGGATACTTCAACTTAATCGCTAATCTGTGGATGGTAAGGAGTGGCTACATGGTCACGGACACCATATTTCTCAAGTAGTGCCTTGAACAACTTATTACAAAAGTGAGAACCTCCATCGCTAATAATAGCCCTCGGTGTACTAAATTTGGAGAAGATATTCTTTTTTAAGAATGCGGTGACACTTTTACCTTCATTGTTGTAGAGCGCAACTGCTTCCACCCACTACGATACATAATCAACCACAACAAGAATATACTTCATCTCATATGAACTCACAAATGGACCTATAAAATCAATGTCCCATACATCAAACAACTCTATCACCAATATAGGATTCATTGGGAGCTCTTGCCTCTTTGAAATCCCTCTTTCTCTTTGGCAACGATCACAAGACTTGGCAAAATCATGAGCATCTTGGTGGATGGTAGGCCAGTAGTACCCACATTGCAAAATCTTATGTGCAATCCGAATAAAATAATGATGCCCACCAACGGTTGATGAATGGCATGCTTCAAGTACACTCACCATCTCAATCTCGGGCACATAGAGACGAATAATCCCATCAGCACAACTACGATACAAGTAAGGTTCATCCCAAAAAAATCTCTTCACATCATGCATAAACTTTTTCATTTGGTGAAAAGACAAATCGGGGGGCACAATATCGCTTGCCAAATAATTAGCAAAGTCTGCGAACCAAGGAATCATATCATGAGAAGCAGCCAATACCTGTTCATCTGGAAAAGTATCACTAATTTCAGCCCTATCTCCAAGCTTTAGCATAGCCTCTTCCTCTAATCTGGACAAGTGATCGGCAACTTGATTTTCGGTCCACTTTCTATCTTTTACTAGAAAATCAAACTCTTGCAGCAACAATACCCATCTAATCAATCTTAGTTTTGCATCCTTTTTCGCCATAAAATACCTCAATGCAGAATGGTCAGTATACACTATGACCTTAGTACCAAGCAAGTAGGATCGAAATTTCTCGAATGAAAAAACCACCGCAAGAAGTTCTTGTTCAGTCATAGTATAATTCTTCTGGGCCACATTTAGAGCTTTGCTAGCATATTAAATAGGGTGAAGAATTTTCTCTCTCCTTTGTCCCAATACTACACCATACGCCAATCCACTCGCATCGTACATTACCTCAAACGGTTGTCCCCAATCCGGTGAAATAATGATTGGTGTTGTAACTAACTTCTCCTTCAACTCTCCAAATGCTCTAAGACAATCATCATCAAAATAGAACTTACACTCCTTCTCGAGTAGTTTGCACAATGGATGTACAATTTTGGAGAAATCTTTGATGAATCTTCTATAAAAACCTGCATGCCCAAGAAAACTTCTAACACCTTTTACAGAAATAGGTGGTGGAAGCTTTTCTATTACCTCAAATTTATCTCTATCAACCTTAATACCTTTCTTTGAAATTCGATGACCCAACATTATACCTTCTTTAACCATGAAATGACATTTCTCCAAATTCAGCACCAAGTTGCAGTCTTCACACCTTTTAAGCACCTCGGCCAGATGATCTAAACAACGATCAAAAGAATCACTTACAACTGAAAAATCATCCACGAATACTTTAATAGTGTCCTCCACCATATTAGAAAATATCAACATCATACAGCGCTGGAAGGTTGCTGGAGCATTGCACAAGCTGAATGGCATTCGTTTGAAAGCAAAAGTCCCATATGGGCAAGTGAAGGTGGTCTTCTCTTGGTCTTCTGGAGCTATAGAAATTTGATTGTAGCCCGAATACCCATCAAGAAAACAATACCAACCCTTTCCTGCAAGTCTATCCAACATCTGGTCCATGAATGGCATAGGAAAGTGGTCCTTTTCAGTCCATGCATTCAACTTCCGATAATCCATACAAACTCTCCGTCCAGTAACGGACCTCATTGGAACAAGCTCATTTCTTTCATTTGGAAGCACAGTTATACCACCCTTTTTAGGCACACACTGCACATGACATACCCAACTACTATCTGCAATGGGATAAACAACTCCCGCATCCAGCCACTTGATGATCTCCTTTTTAACTACCTCTTGCATAGGTGGATTTAATCTTCTCTGGTGCTTGATACTGGGCTTATGATCTAGCATGAGTTGGATTTTGTAAGAGCAAATATCGGGAGGAATCCCAATAATATCCGCAATAGTCCACCAAATAGCTCGCTTGAACCTTTTTAACACAGTCACCAAGCACTTTACTTATCTTGCATTCAAATCTTCCGCAATAATGACCGGCAAAGTATTCTCTTTGCCCAAGTATGCATACCTCAAATGCGGTGGTAGAGCCTTAAACTCCAATTTCGGTGCCTCCACAATAGATGGTCTTGCAGGTGGGGACTCGCGATTTTTCATGTCTAACTCATACTTCTTTGGTTTAGACCGATATTCACACCTATCGAGTGCGGCTACCCACTCCTCATACTCTCTAATACCCTCACTATCAAAATTCATCATAATTGCTGCTAGTGCCTCAACATCTAGTCGCTCTTCAATTTGCAATTCTGTCCCACTCTATACTCTGTAAGTTATATGAGATACTGTTTGGAGCTTACTATTCTGCTTCATGGATCTACAGATATTGAAAGTTGGTTCATTATTGTTCAATCTAAACTTCATCTGTCCCTTTTCCATATCAACCAACGCACGCCCTGTGGCAAGAAATGGTCTCCAAAGGATGATGGGAACCTCAACATCAACCTCATAGTCAAGAATCACAAAATCTACCGAAAAAATGAAAGACTCCACTTTCACTAGCACATCATGGAGTACACCAATGGGCCTCTTCACAGTTCGATCGGCCATTAGTAACCGCATTCCAATAGGCTTTGGGTCCCCTAGACCCAACTTCTTGTAAATAGACAAGGGCATAAGGTTGATGCTAGCACCAAGATCACACAATGCCTTAGCAAACTGTAACAACCCTATAGTACATGGGATCGTGAAAGCACCAGGGTCTTCCATCTTCTGCACCAGAGATCTTATAGTAATAGCGCTACAATGCTGCAATCTATCATCATCTTCAAAACTTACAGACCTTTTCTTTGTCACCATATCTTTCATAAACTTTGCATACCCAGGCATTTGCTCCAAGGCTTCTATCAAAGGAACATTGATAGAAAGCTACTTGAACATAGTAATAAACCTGCAATATTTACCATCTTCAGTCTTCTTCACTAACCTCTGTGGAAAAGCTGGTGGAGGTCTAGGTATGGGGACCACTTTCTAAGATATCTCCGTTTCTTGCTCTATCGCAGTCTTAGACTCTTCTCTAACTTCCACCACGTCATCTTCTTTTATAATCTCAGCATCCACCACAGACGGCATAGGTGGATCTATGGTTTGCTTACCCCCTCGAGTAGTAATTGCCATACAATGACCATCATTCTTTGGATTCTGGATGGTGTTGCTAGGAAGAGTGCCAGGTTGACGTGGGTTCACTGTAGTAGACAACTGAGTCATCTGCTGCTCTAGATGCTTTATTGACACTACATGGGCATCAACCTTTTGACCAATACCAGAAAATTCATTTCTCATCTCCTTCACATGCTCATCAGTTGCATCAAACCTTCTCATCATCTTCTGCATAATATCTTCAATACGCGCCATATTGCCTCCAGCTTCCCTAGCACCAGATTCCCGATTATGAGAGGGAACATATGGTCCAACCCGATTATTTCTGTGGCCATAGTTGTTCCTGTTGTAGTTGTTTTCGTAATTGAAGTTCCCAACCCGGACATAGTGAACCTTTCGGTTGTAATTTCCATAGTTTCTACCTTGGTTCCCTTGACCTTAGCACCAATTTTCCGTGTTGGATCCTTGGGAATTTGGTTGAAAACCCCCCGTCTGATCATTTACAGCATAAGCATCCTTTTCATAGTAACACTCTTCAACTGGTGGTGGAGTTCTAGTTAAGTAGTTCACAACATTTACCTTCTCTGCTCCTCCGCTCACATGCTTCAATACCAACCCCAACTCGGTCATCATCTGGGCCATCTCCTCATGAATGTCATCTGCAGAATTGATATTTGTATTATGAACGGCAAATGTGTTTCTCCCAGTATCTGACCTCCTAGTGCTCCATGCTTTATTGTTGCGAGAGATTCTCTCTAGTTTTTCCACAATATGCGCATATGTACAATCACCATACGAACCTCCAGCAATAGTGTCAAGTACTGCTTTATTGTTATCATCCTGTCCTGATAGAAATATTCCTTCAGCGACTCATCATCAATACGGTGATTTGGAACACTTCTTACGAATGCAGTGAATCTGTCCCAAGAGCTACTCACAGACTCTTCAGGTAATGCTATAAAATTATTGACCCTATCTTTGTGATTTAGCTTCTTGGACACTGGATAGTACTTCGCGCAGAACACCTTTGCCAGTTGGTCCCATGTAAATATTGAGTTATAAGAAAGCTCAGTGAACCATACTGCAACATTGCCTGTTAGTGACAAAGGGAACACTCATAATCCAATGACATCATATCCAAGTCTCGTCTACCTATACAACTTTTGCAAACCACCCTTAGCTTAGCTAAGTGAGCATGTGGATCCTCCGATAGCGATCCTGAGAATAAGCCTCTTATTGTAAGCATATGTATCAAGCTACTAGTCACCATAAATGTGTGCCCTGGAGGTAAAGGGGGTAGGACAATAGGTCCATTAGAGTCTGCTATATTCATGTTTCCCCGATAGTTGTCATGTTGTTGTGCGCCTAGTGGATCTTGCACCCTCAACGCATCTCCCAATTGATTTTCAGCTGGAACCTGGTTGTCCCCACCAACTACCCTCTGTTGTTGTAACTCAACTGCATCATCTAGATTTCCTCCGATAGTATCAATTGGATCTCTTGGATTGTTCATTCTTCGCAAAGTGCGGTTCAGCTCTAAATCGTAAGGAGTAAGTAGTTCACCCTGGCTCCGTGTACTTGGCATACACTAGAATCCAAACCTGAGAGAGACAAAAACAAAGAGAAAAGGTAAAATTAGGAAATATTTGACTAACGTTCAATAATGTAGTTAAAATAAATCTAAAAGCCAAATTCCCTGGCAGCAGCGCCAAAATTTGATACGCTCAAATTACACTTCCTTAAAGAAGCATAAGCGATCGTTATCAAGTAAAGAACCCAACTTGTAGGTTGAGGTCGATCCCACGAGAAAAGTGGTTTAGACTTTACTTTAACCAACAATTATATTCAATTAGTCAAATTACTTCCAAAAACAAGTAATAGAAAGGGGGGTTTTGTGAAACAAATTGTAAGAATTTAATAGGTAATCAGTGAATAAAAGTCACTTTTGGTTGTTATCAAGATGAGAGGATTAACTAGGGTATAAATGTTCCCCACAAGCTCAGAACGCAGTAATCCTAGTAATAACAATCGTTTCATAGTATATCACATGCAAAGTGGTAAGTTATGTATCTCTAAATCCTTGGTCCGACATCTAGAGAATTTCACCCCGCACATTGGTCCGGCTACGTGTGTATAATTTACTAACCCTTACCTATACCTCATATTAGCCATCATAATCAATGTTTGGCTTAGTTATTACTTTGCACCAATCGACACTAGACTATTAGATAGTATCACACTAAATCTATGTTGATAATTCTTTTCTCGTTAATTACCTCCTTGGTCCGGAAAGTAGTAACGAGGCAAGTTCTAACGTTGGTCACCATTAAAAAGACTTCTAAATGAAAGAATTATCAATGCATGCAAAACACTATTCGAGAATTGCTTATTTACTATTCATACTTTGTTAATCGCTCATGGTTCACACAACCCTAGTTGTGGATTTAGTTACCTATATTAGCAAGAACACAATTCATAGTTTTAGATGAAGAAATCATGAACTTATGTAAAGAGAATAATAAACCAAGAAATTCAACTTGAATTGCAAAGCCAAAATCTTCAAAACGAACTTAAGAAATCAATAATTGCTAGGTTTTCGAGTTAATCTCCCAAATCACAAAGTAAAACTAGAATAATAATGTCTAACCCCTCAAAACGAGGTTTGCATGCCCTATTTATAGAAAACAAATCCTAAATTAAAAGGGAAACAAATTAAGGAAAGTTTGTTCAAGTACGCGTCTTCATTCCACGAGACTAACTTACGGATCTCGATGTATCTATGGTCCGTAAGTCCCTTCCGTCAGCCAGGACTTAGAAAATATTTTAGCTTCCAAAAATCAATTTCTGTGAAGCAAACGACGGACATGCAGTACGGACCGTAGATCGATTTACGGTCCGTCAATCCCCTCTGTAGCTCTACACTTAGAATTTTCAAAAATCAGGAACTGGAACCCTCACAGTATCAATCTACAGATCAGCAATAGGTTTCGTAGATCAATCTACGGATCGTCAATGGACACCGTGGTTCCACACTTGGTTAGATTTCCCTGATTTATCTTTCATACCTTGCCCGCTGATCTACGGTCATAACCTACGAACCGCCAATGGACTTATGGTCCGTAGATCACCTCCGTGACTGCCCCTTTTCTGCATTTCTTTCAGCTGTCTCTATACTTCCGCACCTAAATATCTTTCTTGCAAAATATGATAAAAACACATTAAAACCAATACAAAAAGTCCCTAAACACACACAACTTGTAAGAGAAATGTATTAGAAATACTGTAAACTCACGGTATATCAAGGTCTTTTTAGTAATGGAGTTGTTAGAGTACTAAGCTTGAATGCGGTGTTGTTAACCATTAGGTGGTCCTTGATAGTGGTGTTTTTAACATTAGGTGGTTCTTGATATAAGTCCAATGTGGTAGGATATAGTAATAGTGTTGGGATGAGATTCCCTATAGAGAGGTATAGAACCCAAACTTAAGGATTTGGGTTAAGCTTGAATATAGTAAGAGCATACCATTATACACAGACCTTAGTAAGAGTAACCCTATTCCATACCCAGTCCAGTCATCATTCGAGGACGAATGATCCCAAGGGAAAGATATTGTAACACCCCAGAAATTTTTTGAACTGTGACTCGAATCATCCTTCGTTTATAGTAGGATTCTTACCGACGAATTTAAAATTTCTTCAGTGTTAAGGTCACTAGATGTAGCGCCTTGAGTTCTGTGAAGAACTAAAGAAAGTTCATTCAAGTTATTCCTATGTTCCTTTAAGTATTGGGTCAACTTCAAATAACCATAACCCTTAATACATGATTGTTTAGGTGGACTACAAGATATCTAATGAAAGGTCTTTGAAATATCTTTCCAACACAAACAAGTTTTCTAAGTTTCGAGGTCGGATGAGTGAGATATGCCCTTTTGAAGTCAAGTTGTCTAGTTATGGAAAGTTACTCGAAAATAGTAAGGGGTATTTTGGTCTTTTCCTTACCCAATCAGATTTAATTCATTTCTAGTAAGGTTTAGTTTTATTTTGGTCTAATCCTAATAGGTTCAGTTTTATAATCCTAATATACACCTAGGGTTTTAGTTGAGAGTTCAAGAAGATAACAGAAGAGAAAAAAGGAGAAAAGAGGAAAGGATTAAGGTTTTCGTCAAGATTCTTGAGTTCTGTTGCGGATTTTTGCCATAGGTTTGATCCCTAAGAGGTATGTAAGCTTCCGTAGTGTTGGGCTCATTCACCCACATGCCAATCATATTAATTTCACTGTTAAATTCGTTCTAGAAAGTTGAAGGTTTGATGTTCTTGAATTGTGTTCTTTAAATTGGCTTTATTTTCTTCAGTTAAGATGAAATTGAGTAGTTCTTGAGGAAATCGTGTCAATTTTAGATTTTTTTAAAATTATTTTCTTGTGTACATGTATTGGGTATATGAATCTAAAGAGAAATTGAGAAAAAATGATCGAATTTAGGCGAATCGGGGTTAGAAAAATGAAGAAGGAAATAGTCGGGCAGAAACTGGGTACTAGGTCCACGACGTGGACCTGTTCCGCAAAAGCAAAACATTTCTCTCCATATCATGGAGAGGTCACGGACTTCTCTTCTTCAAAATTTATTTCACGACCAAATATTAAAATGCATCTTTGTGTTGCAGACTTACCTTCAGACAATGATTTCTTGATCGTTCCTCATGTTTAACTATCTAAAACACTTTTAATCATCATGATATCTTTCCTATCACAAATCATATCCTTGAATTCATAATTCAAATTCAAGGTATTACTGAGAGTTAAGTCTTGAGAGTTATTCTGAACATTTTGAGAAAGTCCCTTTGAGTCTTTTGAAGAGTCTTCTACAATTTCTAATAACTTCCTTCAAGACTCGAGCAAGTGAGAATGAGAGTGAGAAGAATTTATTCATGAGTCTACTTTGTCAGCACGAGATCCTTCTATCATGAACCATAACTCTTGAATTTATAATTCACATTCAAGAAAGAGTTATGAGTTGAGTTCAACAAAGCTTTTGAGTTCAATTGTGAATCATTTGAGATCAACTATTGGTTTGAGCTAAGTTTTGAGAAAGTAAGTATGAGAATGAGAAGAGTCGTATACATGAGTCTCATATTGTTATGGAGACCCTCGAGTCGAGTCGTTCATCCTTATAATTTCGCATGAACTCCATAAGTTGAGCATCCTTGAGAGGAGTAGTACCTTCAAGTTCTAAGTCTTGAGTATTGAGTTCCTAACATATTTGAGATTATATTCCTAATCATGAGACAATTACAGGTTATCCATGAAGTCCTTAAGTTGAGTAGTTCATGCCCATAACTCTGCATGAACCCTATAAGTCGAGCAATCTTGAGATGACAAGTATATCTGAGTCCTTGAGTTGAGTGGTTCATGCTCATAATTCTGCATGAACCCTCTAAGTTAAGCATTCTTGAAATGAGTAATATCATGGAATTTCTTTAGTTCCAAGCATTTAGTTCTATCTATGGTTATTAAAAACCTTGAATTGAGTCATTCACCTCCATAATTCGGCATGAACCCTATTTTAAGAAGTCTTATACAAATGCTTTAAACTTGTTTTAAGACTTGAGTTTTGAGTTAAGTAAAGAGTAAAGAGTGATGTTCTTTTCTTCAAAAGAGTATATGGGGACTATGTATTCCCGAAGAGTAAATGTTTTCACATTTAAACAAGAGAGAAAACACCAATTTCGAATAGAGCCTTTGAGCTAGTTTTTCAGTGAAGAGTAAATGCTTTCATATTTAGCAAGAGAGGAAACATTGATTTCCTAGAAAGCCTTAGGCTAGTTTTTGAGCAATCATCTCAAATCACAGAAAGAGTTATGTTTTTAAACGTATGAGCTAGTTATATTTTTGGGAGTAGTATTGAGCACCGATATGGGAAAGATTTTAGAGAACTCATATCCCCCATAAACCATGTAGCGAACGTGGGTAGAAAAGGGTCATACATTTTAGATGTTTTCTTGCTGCTTTTTAGCATATACTAGTGGATCCACTTAGTAGTTAGTTTATATACCCCTGGCAAGGTATAGGACGGCCCTGGCAGTGTGAGGCAAAACGTTGTATCATTACATTACTCATAAGTGATGGTTGTCAATTAGAGAAACTCCCACAGAGATATGGTGTATTCTTATATACATAGAGTTTATTTTGTATTTCCATATACAAACATAGTTTATATTGTATCCTTGCATACAAACTGAGTATATTATATTCTTAAATACATTGAATTTGCTTTCTATTGTTTTAAAAGCTTCCCATATATTGCATCTCGCACTTTTGCTTTATATTGAGTCAAGTATCCAAAGTTGAGTATCCAGAATTGTGTATCAAGAGTTTGAGTACCAAGAGTCGAATATCTTATTATTGAGCTGAGCCTTATTTCGCTGAGTTGAATATCTTATTGTTGAGTTGAGCCTTATTTCACTAGTTGAATATCTTATCTTTGAGTTTAGTATGTTATTTCACTGAGTTGAATATATTATTGAGTTGAGTATCTTGTTTCCAAGTTGAGTTAGTTGAGTAAGTTGAGAAGAGATAAGTATGTTTCCTTTTTATCAAGTTCAAGCTTATGTTATGCTTTAGAATTCCCCTTACATGCTCGTACATTCCATGTACTGAGCCATTTGGTGTGTATCGTTTCCTGATGCAGATAAAGGTATTCAGGATGTGGTCTAATCATCCATTGGAATATAAATTATTGAAAAAGACATAAATCAAATGTAATGGGGTGACACGAATGTCATATAGGGGTTTTGGTTTTCAATTACCAACTACAAAACAGTCAGAAACACTTTGAAATAACTATAAGGAGAGGAATTATCAGGATGTGATCGATTATAGGAAAATTTTGATATATGGGTAACTAAAACTACCAAAAAACAACTACAAATCAGTGAATAGGCTAGACTATAAGGAAGATAGATTTATCTCGAACAACTATCTCGAATCAGGTGATTTCTTTTGTACATCAACAACCTATCAATGAACAACAACCGACACCTTAATTCATCCACTTTCTCAAGCTAGATGGGTAGGATTGGATTTAGGATTCACTCTCTCGAGCTAACCTCAGCTCAGCCCAATACCTACAAATAATTAATCAATAATCTTAGCTCTAAAACCTCTCTCTCAAGCAACCCAAGAACACAAAATTAGAACTGCATTTGCAACTACAATTAATAAATTAAACTATAATTAATGATGAAACCCACTTCAATATAGCATTTAAACTAGTAATTAACAATAACCATAAACTAATTCAATCCATAATCACATGATCACACCCCAAGAATTGGGGTTTTAGCCAAACATCATAAAAGAGTAAAAATAATTACCGAATTGATTAGCCATCAACTAGGTAAGAGTAATTTAGTCTTTACAATGATTCAATTTGCACGATATTCGAAACACACTTCCAGAATCTCCAAATTGAATTTCTAAAATTCTTCAAAACTATGAAAAACTACAAAGAAAAGTGTTCTAAACTAATTCAGTCTAAGTTAGCCTTTGCTAGTATCAGTCAGCCCATAAAATAATTATTCAAAATCTAATTTATAGTCGCCAAAAATAAGACACAAAGGGCCGTTTGGAGAACAAAGTCGGGCTCGGTTCAGTGAACCGCCCATTCATCTCTTCCATCACCTTTTTCCCTTGGCACTTAGCATTCTCAAGTTCTATAACTTTGGGTGATCTCTCTTTCCATCGTGGAATGGCTTGGCGATTCGCCGACTTCCCTTTTTTGTCGCCGACTTGGTTTCTTCCCTCTAGGCTGGCACACTGGAAACTTTAGGTGGTCAAGCTAGCCACTCGGCGATTCGTCAAGTTCTCTTGGCAATCAGCAGGCTTGCCTTTCTTCATTTCTTCATTTCTTTAGTTTGTTTTGTTCCTTTTTGCCAGTTAGTGTCCTTGCTTTGTTCCTCAATTTATATACCTGAAAATCAAGGTTTTAACATCAGTTTATGGCACAAATTAAGCATTTGAGGACACTAAATCTATATTAAAAAAATCCCCAAATGGGTCCAAATCTCGGACTCATCAACACCCCCAACTTAAACTTTTGCTTGTCCTCAAGTAAAACTCAAGATCATCAGTTAAAAAAGGGATGTCTAAAATAGTGCTGCATACGACTCAACATGAATGCACACAACAAGACTCAACTTACTCATGCGATGATCAATTATGCAATCAAAGATTCAAATTGTGACTCACCTTTATCAAAGATGCTCAAGTTCACAATACTTGGTTCAAATGCAAGTTCAAGCTCAACAAAGGTACTCAGATTCCCTCACAACAAAGATGATTCCCTATTCACACAAAGTTCTTCAACAATTTATAGTTCCGAAATCACATACGACTCTCACACTCACAAAGCTGAACACATTCACGACTTCACT
This sequence comes from Solanum commersonii, assembly GCA_029007595.1. Taxonomy (NCBI): domain Eukaryota; kingdom Viridiplantae; phylum Streptophyta; class Magnoliopsida; order Solanales; family Solanaceae; genus Solanum; species Solanum commersonii. The sequence continues at coordinate 1,399,692 of JAJTWQ010000010.1, read as the reverse complement.
CATAGGTTTGCCTTTATTTTCCAATCAACATTTGTTTCAGTTCACTCAATATCACAAAGGTATTTTCAAGACTTGTAACGGGGCTGAGTGTAAATGTATGGTCATTTAGGCTCAGTGGTTGCTATTTTCATGAAGTGTGGTCTGAACATCACTCTCTTCCTTTTCTTTAACATTTTGATCATGGTCATTATAGAAATGTAATTCTTTACCGAAACTTGAGTTTTACACCATTTTTAGTGCTTAAGTATTTCTTTTATATTTAAATTAGATATTTCAATTGTTATTTTATTTAGTCAAGTTTATTTTAAAAGGATTTGAAAACAACAAAAATATAATCACATTTTTTTGGTAAGTGCTATTTTTTTTCAATTGTTTTAAAAAAAGAAGAAATACAAAACTTACATATTTTATTTTTATTTAGTTTAATAAATAAGTAATATTTTTTTATAATTATAATTAGCTGCTTAATTTTTTATGGGTTTAAAAATATTTAAATTATATTATATTATATTATTAATTAAATAAATAATGATATAAACTAACCATTCTACCCACTACACCCCAATACACGTAACCTCACCCCACTTCCCCTTCCAATCATCCCCACTCACTCACATTTCACTCACCACACACGACATACAACCAACACACACATGCACTACTATATTAATACTACTACTAGTACACACAACAGACATCAAAAACATATATGCACAGACAGACGACCAAAAGAAAAAATCAGCAAAAAACGGAAAAAAAACACACACACACACACAAGCACAAAACCAAGGAAAAAGAGCAATCCAGAAGACAATTTGCACACACAAAAAAGGTTGAGTCGAGGTTCACTTTCGTGGTTTCAAGTTCATGGTTCCTTATTAGGATTGTTTCCTTTTCTTGAATTGAATTTTCACAAGAGGTACAATTTAATTTTTATCATATATTTTGATTTTTATGATTATATACTTGATTCCAATGTTATGAAATTTGCTCAAATTTTACGTGTGTTTAACTTTAACACTATAATATTGAAATGTATTTGAACAAATTTATATTGTTAAATTTATAGTAAAATGTGGTATATCATATAGTTTGTTTTTGCTTGGTTAGGATCCAATATTTTTCCTTTATTCGTTGTACCTTGTTATGCTAAGATAGTACTCATGAATTACTATGAATTAAATTGTTTAATTAATATAGATGTATGATGTTTGTGTGTGCATAATTTTTAAAATAGATTAAGTAAATCATCATTCATTAGAAAAATACATTTCTTGATACAATTTATGTTATGTCATCTAAAGCATTTAAGGCTCTTGGTATTCTATATGAATTGGTTCAAGTGCTAGTTTCAAAAAATATAAAAAAAAAATTATATTTTTTCTGAAAAATGGGGACTTTGAGATGCTGTATTATTTTGAGGTTACAAATTATTATGTTTAGATGGTTGTAACATAATTATAGGCAATATTAAGAGTTGTCAAATATTTAAAAAAGTACATACATAATTAAGTTTTGTCTCAATTAAGAATGTGGTTACACATCTTTTTTGAGATACTAACAAGAAATTTAAGGATGTGATAACGCACCTTTGCCATATTATTTTAATAATTAACTTTCTTTAGTTAAACTAAAGAAGCCTGAAGAAAAAGACCTTTAGATATAATGTACTTGAGATAAGAAAACAGTTATGCTTCTAAGCTATTGTATGTCAAAATCGAGAATGCAGTTATGCATCTGGTTTATGATTTAAATATTCAACAATAAAAAAATGCGAGAAAATCATGGCCTATAAAAATATATCCTAAAAATAGTTAAAATAAGTATAAGTCAATAAAAGCGACTATGCTAGAACCACGGGACTCGAGGGATACCTAATACCTTCTCCTCGGTCAACATAATTCCTTACTTGAATTTCGTTCGCAGACCAAAATATAGAGTCCTTTCCTTTTGGTTAGGGATTAAACAGAAAGGTGACTTGGAACACCATACTCGATTCCAAGTGGAGACTCTGAAACAAATAAATAAAATAATCCCTATTCAATATCATCACTTAAAATGGAAAAACCCTTCACCACGGTGCGAAAAGGGGTGTTACATCTCTGTTGACTCTGCTGGAGACTAACCAGAATTGAAGCTTTGTTACATTGACTTTTACTTTATTTTATTATTATATTTTGGATATGTTATGTATGATGGCCTAATGAGCTACTTACTTCTCATTTATCGCTTTTATACTGTTGAATTATATTAAATTGTCTTCATTTGCACAACCATTCTAAGTCTCAGAAAACACTTCACATATAGTCACATGAATGCAACTATGCATCCTACTTTCTATTGTGATAAAGCTGGAATGTCTTGACACCCAATGAATGAATTTTAGTCACATGTTTTAGGCGGGGTTGGATCAGTAATGAAGTCGGAATGATGCTGCTACCGATAAGTTGCCCCTCCCTTGCTCTAGTTGTCCACTTGAGTAAGATAGTCTAGACACATGTCTCCTTTAGGTCATGGTTACCACTAGTAGGCACCGCTCATTTGCATAATTTATATTTGACTTAGTAACTTGAAATACGAATTGAATCCGTCTAGGACTAGTATTCATCTCTGACTTGACCCCTTAGATCTTTTTATGAGCTACATGAAAAATGTACTTGTTTAGAAAGTATTTAGTAATAATGCATTTGTCAAATAAAGTTTTAATATCTTAAAGTTTTTAACTGTACAAACTGAACGAACTACGCACACCTGATTCTCTTCTCAATGAGATACGTAGGCAACTCTCTTTCGGTTCGGTGATCTTTATTCAAAAATATTTTAAAAATCTTCATCAAAAATTAAAAAAAAAAGTTGTAGTCTTTATTCAACAATTTTTATTTTCTTTCTTCTTACAATTTTTTTCTTTTAATAATGTTGGAACTTTTCGAATTTGTCACTCAAGTGAAAAGTCAAAAAATATATTTATTTTTTATTTCATTTTTGCATGAACTTCAATATCAAAAATAGATTGTTTCTTAATTTTATTTTAGTAAATCAACAAGACAAAAGATTTTATCTTAAAAGTTCAAAAATAAAATTATGCAAATATCTTAACGATTTTTATCAAGCATGTTATGTACGCAATCCAAATGAAATTGATCAATGCATCATTTTTTTTTAAAAAAATGTAATCAAATAATAATAAAAAATAAATATAGTTGAGCTAGGTAGGATTAAACATTAGACTCTCTAAACTAATTCTTTAAATAAAAAGACTTGTGTATGCATGACGTGCAACATGTAGTTATAACTGAAGAAGGTCTAACCCTAACAAACTTTATTATCCATGTGCACAGTTAACTTAAGGTGGAAGGTTTGTGGTTAAGCTGGCATCCCATCCTTACAATACAAGATCAAAAGGGAAAAAGAAAATGACCCACAAAGATGGAAATGAGTCAGACAATGACGAGGTCCGAAATCAGATATCTTCACAAGAAACAGTATCAATAGAAGAGATAAAGGTATTAAGAGAGCAAATGGCAGAGATGTATGAAACTTGGATGAGTGGACAAGCTCCACCATCTTCAATCTGTGACTAGCTACATACAAATATATCACCCCTATCAAAGTGTCGACAAATGATCTAATTTATCCACCTGGATTCAGCCCCTATGCTAACATATCCAACGTTGCTGGAACTTCTACGGTGCGCCCTTTGAATACACCTATGATGAGTAATCCACTCTTCATGACAACTATGCCAACTAAGAGCATTCCACGGCTAACAATAATGCCCAAATCAAACAATGATCCCTCATCCCAAGCTCTTCATGATCATGGCTACATCCCTAAAGAGGCTCTTAAAATTTCAGGCTCTTACCCTCACACTCTTCAGTATATAAAGTTGTTAAGAATGAGGAACATTAAGAAATGGCTAGGAAAATGAAGAGTTTGAAACAGAGTGCAAAAGATATGCAAGAATTGGGATGTCACAAAAGTGTCTCATTCAATGATTTATGCATGTTTCCCCACGTTCATCTACCCATAGATTTTAAAACTCTAATGTTTGAGAAATATGATGGACATGGAGATCCTGTAGCTCATTTAAAGAGATATTGTAATCAATTGATAGGGGCTGGAAGTAAAGAATAATTGCTCATGGCCTATTTTGGGGAAAGTTTGATGGGAATTACCTCATAATGGTTTATAGATCAAGATACTTCTAACTGGCATACATGGGATGATTTGGCTCGATGTTTTGTTCAACAATTTCAATATAACATTGACATAGTTCCAGATCATACTTCACTTGCCAACATGAGGAAAAAGACTACTGAAAATTTTCATGAATATGCTATTAGGTGGAGGGAGCAATCTGCTAGGGTTAAGCCGCCAAAGAAAGAGTCTGAAATGATTGATGTTTTCCTCCAAGTGCAAGAACTAGACTACTTTCATTATTTACCTTCCATTATTGGAAAAACATTCACCGAAGTTATTATGATTGGTGAAATGGTGGAAAATGGCATCAAGTCTAGAAAAATTGTAAGTCAACCTGCCTTGAAAGGCACAACCCAGGTGATTAAAAATGGATCAGGAAATCTTGGGGGAAAGAGGATATAGCGAATGTTGTGTCAGACACACAAAAAAGTCTAAAGGGTCCACTTTATCAATATGCACCACCTCAATTCCATCACTATCTCCCTATGCAAGACACACAATATTCTGTTGTTCCACCTCAATATGTGGTCTATAATGCGCAACAATATGCATACCCATTAAGCTATCCTCAGTGGCGAGCACCAACATATCAAAATGTTCACCTTTCTTCTCAAAAATTTCGAGCACCTTATAATCTCCGTCCGAGTCATGGATTTGAAGGAGGTCAAAGGCCTAGAAATAATTTCACACCAATTGAAGAGTCTTATACAAGCTTATTTAATAAGTTGAAACATTTGAAGATGATAGAGTCGATTCCTCAAAATTATGTGGATCCACATGCAATAGGTTTCAATTCTACCGCACGATGTGCATACTATTCTGATGCTCCAGGGCACAGTATTGAAGATTGTCAAAAAAAAATTAAAAAGAGTAGAAGTGATGATTCAAACAAAGATGATTTTGGTTCAAAATGATGACCCTCCCAAATGTTACTAAGAATCCTCTACCGACGCATTGTGATGTACACTTTATCGATATGATATGTGATGACAAAGAATATGACAATTCTGAAGAAAAGACAATTGAAATTGGTGGAGCTTTTACGAAGTCTAACGTGCAAAGCAGTGGCTAAGAAATCCAGTTTAGTGATTGGGAGACACTCTTCTTTTTTCTAAAAAGAGTGGATAGTTTATTTTGTCATCAATTTTTCTATGCAATTCCTTTTATTTTATTTTAGTAAGTCAGACCTTTCTATCATTTCTCTTATGTGTTTGCTTGTTAAGTCTTGTCGTAGTTTAGGTTATTATAGAATTGTAACCTAAAATTTAGTTTGTTGTTTTGTCACTAACTCTTTATATCTTTATATAATACTTGTCCTGTGTCACTTTGATCCGTTCTATTTGGCTTTTCATATATGCATCTCTTTTCAATTCAATTTTTGTGACAAGATATGCAAGAGAATTTGGTAAAATCTTGAGATTATATCTAGCCATGGAATGAATACATCAAAGAGGTCAAAAAGAAAAAAAATACATTGGAGGAATTGAATAAAAGACTTAAACACCTTGATACATCCTTTAGTGGCGAAAATGCTTAAAAGAATAAATTTCATTTAAATTGACATATGTCATTTGTTATCAAGAAGGTATTACTCAAATGGAGATTTCAAGCTGACAAATGTGGAACAAAAATGATATACATATCCATGAATACATACGTTGCAAAGAGATAATATATGATTTTCACATCTTAAAGGGCATGCTGGTATTTGACATTTGTAATAATTGATATGACGAGGCATTTCATTCTACTATCCGATCACCGTGTAATCATTTCCTACCCCTTTTGAGCCTTAATTTTATTTTCTTTCATACCCATCTTTTGGAATCAAAATACAGTCGAAAAACAAATAAAAAGTCACAGATTAAAAAAACAAATAGAAGTCACAAAAAAAAGCGTCAAGAAAATATGTGAATAATAAAGGTTGAAATAAATTCAATAACAATAAAATAACAAACTTCCTAAATTACGTTTGACTTGATTCTTGCTTTAACAAGATACGTAGACTTCCTTATTTTGAGGTTCGGTCCAACCAAGAAAAAAAATCTAGAAAGTCCTAATCACAAAACTGGGGAAAATAATAATAATAATAATAATTATTATTATTATTATTATTTTCTTTTCTTTTATTTTATTTTTGCAAAAAAGAGTCGATTCCAAAATTTGTAAGTCTTAACCCTGTTACGCAGTATCTTTGAGCTTTCATGCCAATCCTTTCTTTGTAACCTTATCCAAAAGCCACATTACAATCCAAATAAAGACCTTTTGATCAATTTTTAACAATAACAAGTCAAGCAAGCTTTCAGTGTTGATTATATAAGAAAACATGTCATGCCACTCGGATAAGGAGGTTAAAATGAGAGAATCTTATCGATGAAAATTCTCGAAATCTCTATATGAGATCATTTGAGTTGAGAGAAAGTAAAAAAATGAGATAGTCTTATTGGTGAAAACCCTCGGGGCACAGTACGACGATAGTGAGTGAGAGATAATAAAAAAGAGAGACTTGCCTGTGAAAACCTTTCGAGGCACCACAAGTCAAGTGTTAGTCATAAATCTAGTGCAAAAGTTGAATTATAGAAGTCTGACTTCAAAGTTGAAAGTTTGACAAAGATGAAGTTTAGATTAATTGAACAAACCATGCCATTTAATCCAAAATGCATGTTGTGATCATTAGAATTGACCACCACTATCAATGGAGTCCATTTATTTTTATTTTTATTTTTTCTCAAAAAGGATCAAATATTATTTTTTCTTATTTTGTGTCGCTCAATTCGATCTTGAGATGGTCTTCATTAAGCAAGCAGAAAATGATTTCAAAATTGCAATCATCTCTTCAATTAAACAAAACAAAGTTTGGTTAGCCCATCAATTGTGACATGATTCAAGAAATAGTTATATGCATAGTAACTTGTCAGCAATTGTCAATTTTTGGATGCAAGATTCAATTATTGTGGAGGGTGGAAACAATAGAACAAATTTGAAGTTGGAAGTTCTGAACAACTAGAGATGTTTTCAAGATTATCAAAGTGAGCTGACTAGTAAACGAAAACAGTCTATCTCAAGCTAAAATTAACTTCAAACATGGCAACAACAGAAGCAACTATCCTCAAAGCCAATGCCACAAATCGACCACCATTGAAAAAAAACCATAATTTTTTTTTGTTTTGTTTCTTTTCTAAAACAGGGAAATGTTCCTTACATAAAAGATATCTTGAGACTCAAATTTGTTAACATTATTGCAAGAAAAATAAAAAATAAAAAATTACATGTATTGTTTCTCATAGGATAAACATTTCCTAGTCTGAGACACTTATTTTTCATTTTTCTCCTAGAATAAGCACTTTCTAGTCGGAAACCATTATTATTATTATTATTATTATTATTATTATTATTATTATTATAATTTTTTTTTTCTTGTTTCTCTCCTAGTAGATTTCTTATGCTCTAAATTGGCAATAAATAACCCCTTTTTATTTTTTTAGCATGAAAAGTTTTTTTAATATTTATTTTTGCATTAAATTGCCCAATTTATATTCTTGAAAACTGAACTGTTTTTTATATACTTTCTTCTCTCTCTAATATCGAGATACGGTAACTACCCCATTTCTCCTTTTATTTCGTTATTAAAAAGGTAATTTTTTTTAATTTACTCCAAATCCCTTTCATAAGATTTTGTCAACTGCAATAAGTTAAATAATATTAAATATTACATTTTCTCTTTCTTAATTCCTTATAAGTTTTTCAAAAAAATTCTGTTCTAAATTTTTTTCTAATGGTAAATCTAATTTCTTTCCTTAATTTGTTCTATGTTTTTACATGTAAGGTAAATTATTGATATTTTAGTGTCATCTATTTGGGTTTCTCAGTTTGTTTTGGGGATTTAGATTCTGGTGTTTGTGATTTTTGTTAAATTCATGGGTAAAAAAACCTTTCGTAAGAATTCTGTTAAAAACCGGAATGACGATTCCAAAAAAATCAATGCATGCATTGTTGCCATACGGTAGAGTTGATATAAAATCTAATTAAATCAGCATACTTAAGTCAATCATATTTACTATATATATGGTTGTGTGTATACATTGGTGCAGACACAATAAAATTGAATGTATACAAACAAGTATGTATACATGTTTGCGTGTATACATTGGTGTAGAAACATTGATATTGGATGTGTACGAATACTTATGTATACACGGTTGTGTGTATACATTGTTATATAAACTTTACTATTGAATCTATACAAATACTTATGTATACATGGTTTTGTGTATACTTTGGTGCAGAAAATATATAATTGAAATTTGAATGTATACAAATAATAATTCTTTAGAGGATAGAGAATGTAGGAGTTAATAAATATTGAGGAAGATTAATCAACCCACGTCCTTTTTTGACGGTTAGTTGCAAACACGTCTTAAGAAAAATAAATCTACAATATTTCTCTTTTTTAGTATTGGGCTAATAGTTGCTAATTTGTTTTGGACTAAAAGGTGCTAATTAATTCTAGGCTAAATTTTGCCAATTTTATGTAATTATTGTACGTCTATGTCATTTCCTCTTTCTTGTGTGAGACAATTATTTTCATTTTTCTACTAGGATATACATTTCCTACTATAAGACATTTAAAAACTAAAAAAAAAGAAGATAAAATGTTATGGTGATTGTATTTGATGATTTAGCTTAGCAGGGCACTTCTACACAACGGGATTAACAGGACCCTCCTACATAATGAGTTTTATATTAGCAGAATCCTCCTACACAAAGGAATTAATAGGACCATCCTACATAATGGGATTTAGATTAGCAGGACCCTCCTATATAATGAGATTAGCAGGACCCTCTTACATAATAAGATTTAGGCTAACAGGACCCTCCTACATAATGAGATTTAGATTAGCAGGACTCTCCTACATAATGGGATTAGCAGGACCCTCCTACATAATGAGATTTAGATTAGCAGGACACTTCTACATAATGGGATTAGCAGGAACCTCCTACTTAATGGGATTTAGATTAGCAGGACCCTCCTATATAATGAGATTTAAGTTAGCAAGACCCTCCTACATAATGGGATTAGCAGGACCCACCTACATAGTGGGATTTAGGTTAGCAGGGCTCTCCTACGTAATGAGATTTAGATTAGCAGGACCCTCGTACATAATGGGATTAGCAGGCCCCTCCAACATAATAGGATTTGGGTTAGGAGGACCCTCCTACATAATGGGATTCAGATTTGCAGGACCCTCCTACATAATGAGATTACCAGGACCCTCCTACATAATGGGATTACCAGGACCCTCCTACATAATGGGATTAGCAGGACCCTCCTACATATTGAGATTTTGGTTAGCAGGACCCTCCTACATAATGTAATTTGGATTAGCAGGACCCCCCTACATAATGGGATTTAGGTTAGCAGGACCCTCCTACATAATGAGATTAGCAGGACCCTCATACATAATGAGATTAGCAGGACCCTCCTACATAATGTAATTTGGATTAGCAGGACCCTCCTACATAATGGGATTAAGAGGACCCTCCTAAACGTAATAGGATTTAGGTTAGTAGGACCCTCCTACATAATGTAATTTGGATTAGCAGGACCCCCCTACATAATGGGATTTAGGTTAGCAGGACCCTCCTACATAATGTAATTTGGATTAGCAGGACCCTCCTACATAATGGGATTAAGAGGACCCTCCTATACGTAATAGGATTTAGGTTAGTAGGACCCTCCCACATAATGGGATTTAGATTAGCAAGACCCTCCTACATAATGGGATTTAGGTTAGTAGGACCCTCCTACATAATGGGACTAGCAGGACCCTCCTGGACAATGAGATTAAATGGATTCTCCTACATAATGTGATTTGATTACTTTCTCCTAGGATAAACACTTCCTAATCTGAGTAGTTTTTTTTTAATTTACATTTCCTAATAACTCAAAAAAAAAATCTAGTGAAAACAGGGGCAAAATTTTTGTTTATTTCTTTTCTCTGTGGTGGTTTTCAGGTTTCTTCAAGTGAAACATGGATTTGAAATTCAAGAACAAAATTTCAACTATTTTCAGATTGATCAGTCCACATGATAACCAGAATCAGCTTCTTCAAAGCATGTAGCAGTCTGACTTCCTGACATCTATTTATATTCAACTATTGATCAACAAAACAAGCAGAGATTTAAAAATATTTTCAAATTGTCATTCTGAAGAGTGCCAAAACCTCACTCTAAACGGAGAGTTAAGCCTCAATCCAATTCAAGATCAAGATACCACCCAAAAATCAAGGTGATATCTGAAAGTCAAGACTCAAGAAAAGATGCATAGATAGGAGTTTGTACTTTTAGTTTCCCTTTAACTATTAGTTTTCATTTTTTATATAATTTAGGATAAGAGTCGTGATCTGGAGCCTCAATGGAACCTCACTTAACTTCCAACTCATCACCCCATCTCCTTGAACTTCACGTGACCTAATTTCCTTATAATCCGGAATATGTAGGATGTCCAAAACAAGGATTCGGTCGCACATATTTTTCCTTTCAAGTAAGAGTGCGAGCAAAACTTGTAATGTTGTTTACTTTGTCCGAAAACACTTCGTGTTTCGTGTGAAAGAGGGGCAAACTGTAGACACGTAATTTATGGCCAAAACTTGAGTCTTACACCATTTTTAGTGCTTAAATATTTCTTTTATATTTAAATTAGATATTTCAATTTTTATCTTATTTTGTCAAGTTTATTTTAAAAGGATTTGAAAACAACAAAAATATAATCACATTTTTTTGGCAAGTGTTAACTTTTTCAATTGTTTTTTTAAAAAGAGAAATAGATATTACCATAGTTTATTTTTATTTAGTTTAATAAATAAGTAATATTCTTTTATAATTATAATTAGCTGCTTAATTTTTTATGGGTTTAAAAATATTTATATTTATATTATATTATTAAATAAATAAATAATGATATAAACTAACCATTCTACCCACTACACGACAATACACGTAACCTCAACCCACTTCCCCTGCAATCATCCCCACTCACTACACACGACATACAACCAACACACACATACACTACTATATTAATACTACTACTACAACACACAACAGACATCAACAACATATATGCACAGACAGACGAACAAAAGGAAAAATCAGCAAAAAATGAAAAGAAAAGAAAAAATGCACACGCTCAAAACCAAGGGAAAAGAGCAATCGAAAAGACAATTTGCACACACAAAAAAGATTGAATCGAGGTTCACTTGCGTGGTTTCAAGTTCGTGATTCCTTATTAAGATTAATCCCTTTTCGTGAATTGAATTGTCGCAAGAGGTACAATTTACTTTCTATCGTATATTTTGATTTTTATAATTATATACATGATTCCAATGTTATGATATTTGCTCAGATTTTATGTGTGTTTAACTTTAACACTATACTATTGAAATATATTTGAACATTTATATTGTTAAATTTAGAGTAAAATGTGGTATATCATATAGTTGGATTTTGCTTGGTTAGGATCCAATATTTTCCCTTTATTCGTTGTACCTTGTTATGCCAAGATAAGGCTCATGAATTACTATGAATTAAATTGTTTAATGAATATAGATGTATGTTATTTGTGTGAGTATAATTTTTAAAATAGATTAAGTAAATCTTCATTCATTAGTAAAATACATTTCTTGATACAATTTATTTTATGTCATCTAAAGCATTTAAGGTTCTTGGTATTCTAAATGACATGGATCAAATACTACATTAAAAAAAATGTAATTTTTTTTCTCTAAAAAATGGGGACTTTGGGACGCTCTATTATTTTGAGGTTGCAAATTAGTATTTTTAGATGGTTGTAACATACTTATAGGCAATATTAAGAGTTGTCAATTATTAAAAAAAGTACATACATAATTAAGTTTTGTCTCAATTAAAAATATGGTTACACATCTTTTTTGGGATACTAATAAGAAATTTAAGGATGCGATGACTCACCTTTGCCATATTATTTTAATAATTAACTTTCTTTAGTTAAATTAAAGAAGTGTGAAGAAAGACCTTTAGATATAATGTACTCGAGATAAGAAAACAGTTATGCTTCTAAGCTATTGTATGTCAAAATCGAGAACGCAGTTATGCATCTGGTTTAAGATTTAAAAATTCAACAATAAAAAAGTGCCAGAAAATCATGGCCTATAAAAATATATCCAAAAAAATATTTAAAATAAGTATAAGTCAATAAAAGCGATCGTGCTAGAACCATGAGACTCGAGGGATGCCTAATACCTTCCCCTCAGTCAACAAAATTCGTTACCTGAATTTCGTTCGCAGACCAAAATAAAGAGTCATTTCCTTTTGGTTAGGGATTAAACAAAAAGTGACTTGAAACACCATAACTCAATTCCAAGTGGCGACTCTTAAACAAATAAATAAAATAATCCCTATTCAATACCGTCACTTAAAATGGAAAAACCCTTCACCCCGGTGCGAAAAGGGTGTTTGTGAGACTCATAACTCACCCTATCTTCACCTTCTAATGAACTACCGGATACCCCATTTCTTTTGTAACTTCCACTACTTTATATCACAACATTTTTCATTCTTTTTCTTTTGCTTTCTTCTTTTCTCTTTTTTTTACATGGAGGGGTTCCATCTTTTTCAAAATCATTGCTCAAAGGGGGAATTTCTCACACTTCTTGATTTCCCTTCTCTTTTCACCACACCCCAAACTTAGGTTTCTGGACTAAGTTAGCTATTCAAACAAACCAAACTTCATGAAAGTTATGGGTTAATGGATAAAAAGGGGTCATAATTGTTCAAGTTCTTCCAAGAAAAGAATAAGGCTCAAGAGGGTTCAAGCAAGGTTTAGACATCTCACAAGGTTGGCCACAAAAGAGGTATATTGTCAAATTATTTCACTCTTCATAATTGTTGCCTACGATCATTTCAAGTGCTTTCATAATTTAGTCAATTGGACTAACGGGGAAAATTCTAGGTGTCATCACACACAATGTTCATGGTAATCTCATCACACAAGGCATTGGCACCAATATCAAACAAGACTCCACACTTTCTAGCTAGTGTGCAATGTTTATCACAAAAGACACATTCAATAACCGGCTAGTTAGAACGAGATGCTAAAAGACCACACATTGTCTATGCAACTTCATTTGGCCTCATCGTAGCCGCACATTCATTTTGTTCGATTAAGAGCACTATTCAAGTTATCGGTATTGATCAAAACAAAGAGCCACAATCTCAAGCATACATAAGATTAAGATCAAAGCACAATCAACATACATATATAGATCACAAAATCCAATATATACAAATAAAATGTAATCATAAGAGGTAGGTATGGAAATACCTCACCCCACCCACAAAAGAAAAGCATTTGTCCTCAAATTCAACTAAAATGAAGATAATCAACAAAAACAATAGAAAGGGAGGTAATGATCTCATCCTTCCAGGCTAAGCCTGGGGTGAAGTATGCATCACAGTCACTCCATTTGTTCGGGGCATCAATGCTTGGGGTCACACTCTGAGATTAGGCATCAGTGCTCAGAGTCTCAACAACTGTGGCTCTGCTAGAGCCTGCTAAAGAAGTCTCCCTCAACAATGTGTGAATGAGTGAATGTACCATAGCCTCCTCAACCTCAGTTAGGCCCTCATAGGTGGTCTTCACTTGAACACCGAGTTGCTACTGATCAGTCTCAGGCTCGAACTCTTCAGTCACATCATCAGCTCTAACCTCATTTCCAATGGTAACCAGAGGCACATCAGAACAGGCTTGAATATCTGTGTTCGGGTCCTCAGGGATCTCCAAGGTCCCGAAAATCATCGATATATCAATGGACTTCAACTGGTCCACATGTTTTCTCAACTCTGCAATTATGGTCTTTCAGACCGTCACCTCATAAGTGGCTATCTAACCTCTCTCACACACCTCTATCCCTGCCGCGAGGGTATCAATAGCATCTCAAAGACATGTCAAAGCAGCGGTGAGAGCTTTCTCAATCATCCCAGGGACTGCAGCCTCTAGCGTAGAGGCACGCACGTTAGCAAAATGGGCCAGGTTCCACATCCGTAGTAGCATGGCCTAGGTGAGTGGAGGTCGGGATGCAACAGTACTGGCAGAAGAACTAGGAGGTAGGGGAGTGGTAGAATAACTCAGAGTCATAAAGGGGCAGAGTTAGAAATACTTGAATGCACAGTGGTCGGAATAGGCAATACTGCCTCTGTAGGTAGTGTCCCAATATCAACAACCTTGATGTATCAACAGGGGCTGCCCTCTTCTTCTCAGCCCCATCCTTCAAGTATTCGACGTCAATACACTAGATGTTAGTAAAGGAGGTGGGAATCACTTCTACACCCTTTTTCTCATCACGTGGCACCCGAGCTCGTCTGCACAAATTGGTGATCAACAACGAAAAAGAAAGAGATGTCTGCTACTGCCTAGCTCTCATAACCATCTCCTGTCTAATAATTGCACCTGCATTGTTGCACTTCCCTGCAATGATGGATCCAAGATAGGCTGCATTTGTATGGAGGAGGATAGACTCATTTTGGGACTGCATGATTGTGTTACTAATGAAGCCAAACCAATAACTCGCTGCCACATTAAGGTGTTCTTTTTTCTCTATTGGCACTCTAGCCTCAATCCACCTAGGAGTATCGTCAAATAGAAGAGGGACCAGCCAACCTTTCATGTCCTCCAAAGTTGTTGTCTTGATCTTGCTCTAGTAGTCATCTGTAATGTTGTCAATGCATTCCAAACCAACATTTATATCATCACTATCACATTATACATTCCTTTTCCTGACAACTACATAATCCACTGGTTTAAAGGCAGCAACTTTTCTCTTTCCCTATGGTACATAACCTCCATAGGCTGAGTAGAAATGCCAGACCCAATTAGGAATGTAGGGGCCTTGTGGTTTAGTAAAGAGTTGGAAATTATGGGATTTCAGGGTAGTCCTTATCTTAGGATAACTGTCCACCATACCATCATTGGACAATCTCTTCTCCTCGATGATAGTCCTCAGTCCCTCGGCCTTCAGTCTGTTAAGAGATAGGGAAGAAGGACTTTGTGCAGGTAGTACTGGGACAACAGTCTAATCTGGAGCTGGAGCAAGAGAAGTAATTTGAGGCACCCAAATCCTAGATGGATCATGCATCCTCTTTGAGCGCATTTCATCTCTCCCAGCCAATATATGTTGGTAATCCTCGAGCTAAAAAATGAGAGCCTAAGAATCCTGATGTTCTCCCTAGCTTTCAGATGTGGTAAGGTGAGTCGCGTAGACTTCCTCGCTGTTGGAGCTGACCTTCGGTGACTCCGTTGAGGGTACCTTTCCCTTTCCTTTTCCTTTCCCACCCGTGGTAGGAAGTTTGGTTATCTTTGCTTTGGATGCCACTGCATCCTCATTTATGATTATCCCTTTCTGCCCGCTTGCGAGGTGGCATGTCTCATCCTGGTACTTTGGGTCTAGACATATCTTCAAAACACATCGAGAAGTGTTAGAAATCATTCAAGAAAATTGCAAAAATCAAGTTGTAGAAGGACTCGCCGAACCAGTCAGTGAGTCGCCGAGTCTCTTAGGTGAGCTAGATCGATCTCTCCAAAAGGACCAGCTTGAAATTTTTTCAAAATAAAAGCATGTCAGCGATGTTCAGGGCTTTTTAGCTAATCGCCGACACCACTTGGCGATCCTAGAATAGCTCGCTGAAAATTATAGTGTATTTTAGGGGTTAAGGGCCCAAAAAAGGCGATCAAAGAAACCTTTCGGCGAGTCGCTAAGTGAACTCGGTGAGCTCAGGCTTCCCACCAAAATTTACAGACACAACTTAGCCAAATCAAAAAGATTAAAGGCAATCAAAGGGGAACTTTGGCGAACCGTCGAACTGTTCGGCGATCTCGACCCAGCTAGCCAACTGTTCAACATGCCAGTTTTCAACCCCGTTTCACAAAATCAAGCCCACAGCCCCCGATTTCAAAATTAAACACACACACCATGCAATTCATGCCAGACCTATATGGCCGATACCTTCAGGGAGCTCAGACTTCCTTCGATCTGGCCAAAATTTGCCATTTTACGACTTTTGACCTTAAGAGTGACATCAAATGCTCCATCATTGAGAAAAGTATGTCCTTTGGCACAATTCGGGGTTATGCAGACTTCACCCCTCTATAACCAATACAAAATAACCGCAACCCAACAATTTAGAACAAAATTAATCACATAAAACACGGGAAATCATCTTTTTAAGCATTTACGCTTAAGTTAAAAAACAATACGGGCAATTCGACACATAAAAGATGATTTAAAAAATTACCCAACACATGTCAACACATATTTACCAGTAACATTTGAATTCAACCACTAATCAAAGGTGCGGGGTTCGGAAAACCAACCTGTATGCTGATGAGTCTATAAGTTGGACTCATTTAGGGCTATATTTTTATAGAATTAGTGTCCTCAAATGCATATTTTGTCTCAATATCTGATGTAAATCCTTAAGTTTATGGAATTTGGAGTTTAAGGCAAAACATGGACACTATTTGGCAAGAAGGAACAAGGCGACTAAAAAGAATGAAGAAATAAAGGTCTGAAGATCGCCGAACCCAGTTGGCAAGTCGCCGATCGGCCTGGAGATCTCTTTTTGTTCCAGTATGCTCAGCCCTGAAGGGAAAGATCAAGTTAGCTATGAAATGGAGCAGTAAGCGTATCGCCGAGTAGTTCCACAAAGTAGTACCATATTGCCTAATGACTCAAAGAGGGAAGAGGCTGAAGGCTAAAGCAAGAAGGCGATGAAATCGACCAAAAGGTGGATCACTGAGTGTATCGGCGATCTTGACTAACTACGCCAAATGGTTCTCCGCAACACAAATTTTCAAACACTATAAATACTTGTTTTAAATTTTTAGCTGAGTATAATATTTATTATTCAAATTCTTTACAGTCTTTGAGAGAGTCTATATTCTAGAGGGTTTTGGAGACTTTGTTCTAAGACCTTAAAGATTCAAAGGGTTTCAACTACAAGAAATTAGACGTGGATCTCGAAGATTCTTCACTCTTGACGTGTTTTAAGACTTAATTCTTCATACCTAGTTGATGGAAACTGATATTGGTATAAATTTTTATCTCTTTTACATGTCTAGCTAAAACCTTAATTCTTGGGGTGTGATTTTGTGAATATGGGTTAAATTATCTGTTGGGTCTTGCTTGTTGATGGTTTATTTGTTGTTTAAATGTGATTTTGTTTAGTAGATGTGTATGAAATTATTAAGATTGTAGTTGCAAATACCATTTAATCTTAGTGTTTTTGGCTTCATCGAGAGAGAGGTCGTAAAACTAACACTACAAATTGATAGTCGGTGGTATTGAGTCGACATGGGTTCAACTCAAAAGAGTGAATCCTAGTCCTTCTCCCACACATTCAACTCGAGAGAGTGAATGGGCTAAGGCGGAGGTTGTGCTTAATGCGACAACTCGGTGTTCGATAAAAACGAGTAGATTTGGGGTAAGTTGCTCGGGAGAGAATTTACCCCCAATATAGTCTAGCCTAGTTACAGATGTTCAACAATTTACTATCAAAAGCATGTACCCGATATTCTAGTTTAACCTATATTCCTATCACTTCCGAAGAATCCCATCTCCTTATCTCATTTCCTTATACTTTTGTTGTTTTTAGTTGTTAATTAATACAAACCCCCTATTGATAATTAACGCTTGCATCTCCCTTTAGATTTAGTATGTTTGTATTCGATAATGTTTATGGCTATGACTAATTAGAACTTGCTTTTACTTTTCTATTAATTCTAAAAGCCATTCCCTGTGGGATCGATCCCAAACCTTGGTTGGGTTATATCACTACACACGATCATTGGCAGTTGAACAGAAATAGTGTCTGTTGATTACGTCGAACATCAAAATGGCGCTGCTGCCGGGGAGTGGTGTTATTTGAGATTTTTTAGTTTAATAAATTTTTTTGTTCTTCTTAGTTGTAGTTTTGCTTACTTAATTTGTGGTTTTGTTTCGATTGTTTTTGTTAAAAGCAGGAAGCATGAGTGTTAATGGTAGCAACGGTAGCTAGGTGGGCCACCAAGACGACATGGAAATCTCAATGATATTCGAGAGCCCAACATTAATGACCCCCATCTCATAGGAGCTATTGGGGCCATCCGTTTACCTCCAGCCAAGGGAAATGCAGTGTTCCACATAACAAGCACTATGTTGTAACTCTTGCAACTAAAGGGACTTTTCAGTGGATTGGCTCATGAGGATCCTCATGAGCATCTTCGAAACTTCATAGATGTGTGCGGACCATTCTGTTTCAAAAACATCTCTCAGGAGTCAGTCCAGTTAATGTTATTTCTTTTCTCATTGATGGGAGAGGTGTGAAAGCGGCTGGCGGAGTTGCCACGCGAATCTATCACTTCTTGGGAGAAATTGGTAAACACATTTCAAGTGCGATTTTTCCCTTCCTCGAAGATGATGACTATTCGGGACAACATTCAGAGTTTTAACATCTTGAGGGTGAGCCAATCCATGAGACTTGGCTGTGATTCAAAAAGTTGGTGCTCCAATGCCTAAGTCATGGTCTGCCCGACAACATTTTACTGCAATACTTTTACCAAAATCTGGACTCGATAAACAATGGTGTTGCTGACCAACTTTCACCTAGAGGCTTGACGCAACAACTGTATGCAATAGAAACCCAACTTTTACATGGCATGACGACCATAAACAAAGCATGGTACACTCGTGAAGACCAGGTTTCCTTCGCACATTTAAGCTATCTAAGGAGCAGATGGAAAAAGATCATGATAGAGAGAAAAACATGGCCAAGATCATGACACAACTTGACATTTTATCCAAAAATGTCATGGGGGCTGGTTCCCGTAGTGTCAATGCCATGGGGCTTAGGTGTGCAAATCTTGAGGAGATGAAGTTTGAAGTCTTGTATAATGAGGAGGTAAATTTTCTAGCCAACCAAGGTAGTGGTTATCGTTCAAACTACCCAAGGTAGGGTGGTAACCAAGGTTGGGCTAGAGAGGATTGTTGTAAGGATCGCAACAGAGAATGGAGGGACCAAAATTTTAACTAGAAGGATGGGAAAAGGATAGGTATGTGCCTCCCCATAAGCGCCAAAAGCCGAAGAGAAGTTCTCTTTGAGATTTTGCAGATATGACTAAATTAAAAGTTGCTGAAAGAATAACACCAACCCAAGAGAAGTCCAAAGGGATTGCGATAAATGATAATGCAGCTACATCGAAAGGCAAAGCTACGAAACTACCCACAACCACTAGGAAAGGCAAGGACAAGAGGCCCACTTCTACTAAGAACACCATTACCCTAGACCCTAATATTCCTTCGTGGGCCCGGGGATTCTGTAGGGCGAAGCACGTCTTTTTGGCAGACTCACAGTCAATAAAAGTTAGTGAATCTGGTATTACTGTTCCTCCTGAGGTGACCCCGTGAACTGATGCCCACAATCAGGAAGAGGCATCGAGCAATAATGCCCAGACAAACGGAGCGACTGTGTAGACAGGCTCCCCTCTTTACCCCATCTCTGTCTTTCTTTATTTTAAATTCTGGATATTATGTTAGTTGCTTTTAAGGACAAATGTTTTTAATTATGGTAGGGTGTGGCCCACCTTTGTGTGATATATTCTTGTTGGGTTGTGAATCATAATGTTGTATTTTACACTGCTTATTGTGGATGTTTGAGCTTGTGGCTCCTTTTGTCTTAAATTGTAAATGATTTTGACCCCTCAGATTTTTTTTAAATTTTCACCACCTCTTGTACGTGTGGAATGTGGTTGTTCTTTAGCAAATTTGAGTCTCCATTTTGATCAGTATATATGACTCAAATAGTGCTCATAATCGAACGAACATGGGTATGCGATTACGATGAGACAAAGTCAAGTTACATAGTCAATATGTGAACTCTTTGCATTTCGTTGTGAGTAGCGAAGTATGAAATTGGTTCTCTTGTGATGAACGTTGCACACTAGCGAAAGTGTGGAATGTTGTTTGACTTTGCTGTCGATGCCATGTGTGATGAGCTTATTGTGAACCATGCATGATAACACCTAGAATTTTTCCCGTTGGTCCGGTCGACTAAGTAAGACTATCTCTTGATATGATCTTAGGCAACTTTGAAGAGTGTGAGCCAATTTGACATTTACCTCTTTTGTAGCCTACCTTATGAGTGTGTGAACCTTGTTTGAATACCCATTGAGCCTTACCTTTCTGTGGAAGAAACTTGATGAAAACATGATCTTTCTTAATCCGCTACCTATAATCCTCTTAAATTTTGGTTGATTGAATAGGAAACTTAGGCCAAAAGCCTAAGTTGGGGGTGTGGTGAAAAGAGAAGACTAGTCAAGAAGTGCAAGAAAAGTCACCTTTAACTCATGGTGTTGAGAAAAATGGAACCCCTGCATATAAAATAAAAAATAAAAAATAAAAAGAAAAAGAAAAAGTTGTGAAATAAAGTTATGAGAAATATAAAAAGAAAGGGGGTTCCGAACAATCCATGGAAGTGAATAATGGGATGACTTATGAGCACTAAAGAAAATTATGAAAGAAGAGGAAAGGCAGTGTTGAAAGCACCACATTTCACAAGGATGAAATTCACTTAGACTAAATGACCATACCTTTGCACTCAACCCCATTACAAGTTTTTAAAAAACCTTTTTGATCTTGAGTGAGCTAAAACAATTGTTGATTTGAAAATACCAGCAAACCTATGGGTGAAAGCATGTATTGTGTTCCTCTTTGTGAGAGTGAGCGTTCCATTTGATTTCGGAACTTTAAATGATTAAACCATTGTGTGTGAATATGGAATCATTCTTTGTGTGAGGGCATTCGAATACCTTTGTTGAGCTCGAACTTGCATTTGAAGCAAGTATAGTGAGCATGAGAATATTTGATAATGGTGTGTCATAACTTGAGTCTTTGAGTATACAATTGATCCTTGTATGAATAGGTTGAGCCTTGTTATGTATATTCATGATTGAGTCTTGTGTAGCACTATTTGAGACATTCTTTCTGAACTACTGAACCTGAGTTTTACTTGAGGACAAGGAAATGTTTAAGTTGGGGGTGTTGATGAGTTCACAAATTGGACTCATTTAGGGCTATATTTTGATAAAATTAGTGTCCTTAAATGCATATTTTATCTCAATATCTGATGTAAATCCTTAAGTTTTAGGTATTTGGAGTTTGAGGCAAAATGTGGACACTACTTGGCAAGAAGGAATAAGGAGGTTGAAAAGAACGAAGAAATGAAGGCTTGAAGATCGCTGAGCCCAGTTGGTGAGTCGCCAATCGACCTGGAGATCGCCATTTGTTCCACTGTGCTGAGCCCTGAATGGAAAGATCAAGTTGGCGATGAAATGGATCAGTCGGCATGTCACCGAGCAGTTCTGTGAAGCAGTACCATATTGCCCAAATGACTCAAAGTGCGAAGAGGCTGAAGGCTAAAGCAAGAAGGCGATGAAATCGACCAAAAGGTGGATCACCGAGTGTATCAGCGGTCTTGACTAACTGCACCAAATGGTCCTCCGTAGCACAAATTTTCAAACACTATAAATACTGTTTTAAAATTTCTAGCTGAGTATCACTTCTATTATTCGAACTTTTTACAGTTTTTTAGAGAGTCTAAGTTTTAGAAGGTTTTGGAGACTTTTTTCTAACACCTTGAAGATTCAAAGGGTTTCAACACCAAGAAATTGGATGTGAGTCTCGAAGATTCTTCACTCTTGACGTGTTTTAAGATTTAATTCTTCATAACCAGTTGATGGAAACTGATATTGGTGTAAATTTTTTATCTCTTTTACATGTCTAGCTAAAACCCCAATTCTTGGGGTGTGATTTTGTGAATATGGGATAAATTATCTGTTGGGTCTTGCTTGTTGATGGCTTATTTGTTGTTTAAATGTGATTTCATTTAGTAGTTGTGTATGAACTTAATGGGATTGTAGTTGTAAATATGATTTCATCTTAGTGTTTTTGGGTTGCTCGGGAGAGAGGTCGTAAAACTAAGACTACTAAATTGATAGCCGGTGGTATTGGGTCGACATGGGTTCAGCTCAAGAGAGTGAATCCTAGTCCTTCTCCCACACATTCAGCTCGAGAGAGTGAATCCTAGTCCTTTTCCTACACATTAAGCTCGAGATAGTGAATGAGCTAAGGCAGAGGTTGTGCTTAATGCGGCAACTTTGTGTTTGAGAGAAATCGAGTTGATTCGGGGTAAGTTGCTCGAGAGAGAATTTACCCCCACTATAGTCCAGCCTAGTAAAAAATGTTCAATAATTTACTATCAAAAGCATGTAACCAATAGTCTAGTTTATCCTGTATTCCTAACACATCCTAAGAATCCCGTCTCCTTATCTCGTTTCCGTATACTTTTGCTATTTTTAGTTGTTAATTAATACAAACTCCCCGTTGATAATTGATGTTTGCGTCTCCCCTTAGATTTAGTAAGTTTGTATTGGATAATGTTTATAGCTGATTGATTAGAACTTGCATTTACTTTTCTATTAATTCTCAAAACCACTCCCTGTGGGAACGATTCCAACCCTTGGTTGGGTTATATCACTACACACGATCGTTGGCACTTCAACTAAAATAGTGTCAGTTGATTACCTCAAACATCATATGCCGAATTGAGAATTTGAAAAGCTAGGCGGCAAAGTATTCTAATTCCAGGCACGAGATCACATACAAAAGCAAATGAAATAGTAAAATACGGAAGAACTAAAGTGCGGGTGAAAGTATACGGGGTTAGAAAAGAGATAATATGAAGGATTTTGAATTTTAAACTGTTTGGCCTTTAAAAATTAATTTTTCAATTCGCTGTCCTTTCGGCAGTGTTAGTCGGCCATGCTGAACCACTCAGCGATGCGCCGAACCACTTGGCGATGCGCCGAGTGATAATTAACATAGCCAAATTTTATAGGACCTTCAGTCAATTTGGTGGTCCAAATAATGGACAAAATTAGGCTCACCAACCTTTTCGGTGAGTCATGATTAAGCAATTAGCTCGGTATGTTTTACAGACTTCCACTTCAGGTTTAGTGGGTTAGAGTATACGGGGTTAGAAATGAGAGAATATGAAGGATTTTTAAATTTTAAACCGGTTGGCTTTTTAAAACCTTCCAGTTTATGGATTTTCGGCGATGTTAGTCGATCACGCCAAACCACTGGGCGATACGCTGAGTGGTAATTCACCTAGCCGAATTTTATAGGACCTACAGTCAATTTGGGGGTCCAAACGGCGGACAAAATCAGGCTCGCTGACCTGTTCGGTGAGTTGAGATTAAGTAATTGGCCCACCGAGTTTTACAGACTTCTACTTTATATATTATGGGATTAACTGCAGTCCAAGTTGGGCTCGGCGACCTCTTCGACAAGTCACCGACTGGAATTTGGCTCGCCAAACCTCCTAATTTTCAACACACTTCACTTTTCAACTTGCAAAATCAACACCCATTATTCAAAATCAAACTTAAAGCCTTAAAAACATGGGTTGCCTCCTTAGAAGTACCTTAGTTAATGTCGTGGCACGACGGAAGTACCCATTCAAGCTTCATTTTTGTGGTTTTGCATTGTATCACTAGGCAACCCCCAGGTTGTCTAGCATTCAAATATGATGAAATTTTACCCATTTGGGCCTCCAACTACTTAGTAGAGACTGAGTGAGAGGTCACTGTCTGATTGAAAGTCGAGACATCGTCTTTCATTTCTTTCAGCACTTTGTCGAACCCTTCAACTTTGTTGAGAATGCGAGAGAGCATGTCTTCCTTACGACCACTCTCAGATTCCTTGGGCTTTTGATACTCATGGGGAGGAACATACCTATCCTGGGTGGAAGTGGAGCTACGGGGAGGGTAGGGGCCACTAGAGGTGGTGTTGGAGTTGTCACTGGTTCAGTCGTAAAAGGAGTTATGACTGATGGAACTCTTGTGGGTGCGGATTGATGTCCATCTCTAAGTCTATTCTATTTGTGAATCAAGGGTTGTTCATCATCTAGCTCAGAGAAGTCTAGCTCAATAGCTAACCCTTTTCAAGCGATATGTTTCTTCAGTTTGCCTTTAACTCTCGAAGGGAGATCTTGCTTTCTTTTTTGTGATGAAAGTTATCCTCCTTCATTTATCATAATGCCCTTTGCCTTTTTCTTAGGTGGTGCATTTAAGTTTGTACGTACCATACCTTCAAAAGTTTGTGATTAGTCAAAAGAACAATCACGCTAAAACACACCAAATCTGAAGTAGAAAAGTCCGCTGATCAATCAGTGAATCGCCAAATATCTTTGGCTAGCTAGGTCAAACTCGCTAATGGATAAGCTTGAAATCTGGGCAAATTAGCGATGCAAAAGTCTATTTGGTGAGACGCCGACTACTTTCGGCGATGATGAAGTTATCCTCTAACAGATATAATGAAAGCGAGTAAAGAGGAAATGCGAAGGGCGGTTTGAAGTCCTTTTAGCCAGTTGCCTACTACCTACGGCGACCACGGGTGTGTCTGCCAAAAGTTACAGATCACTCAGCACTATAGACATGAGTGAAAGGCGATCTAAGACTAGTAGGTGAATCGCCGAATCATTTGGCGAGCATGACCTAGCTCGCTGAATGATTCGTCGTGCCTATTTTTTAACCACTTCTTAGAATTGACCTTACAAGACTTGGAAACGAAATCAAAGCATGCATACACGCAATTTACTCAAGACCCATACTTCCCATCACCCCGGAATACTCAGACTTCTTTCGATTATGCCACATTTGGCTATTTAACTACAATTACCCTTAGGACTGTTATCACCCATTCCTTTATTGAGAAATTTTCATTATTTAGCACAAATATGGGTCACTAAGGTTTTATCCCACCAATATAACGACAATCAAGCAACATCCAACACAAACTCAATCAAATTAAAGCATAAACAACAAGGCATTTGATTATTAAAATATTTCAGGCAATTAAGCTCGAATTACTCATAGCATATCAACTTATTTCTATCAGAGGCCCAACACATATCATCTTGATACTACAATCGGAAAAGAGTGCAAAAAGTTTTAAGATAAATTCGGGGTTTTATGGACTAACCTTTAATGCTGATCAAATAGCTTTTTAAAACGCTAGGCAGCAAAGAGATCCAACCCCAAGCACTATTTACCAATTGAAATACCAATGGAAAGGTAAAAATCTAAGAATAAGTACCTTTGGTGTGATTTTGAGGAGTTTGAGAAGAGGGAAAGTAAGAGCTTCAAAAATTTGGCCTTTGGCCTTTATATAACATTTCAGTTCTTGGCACTTCAGTGACGTTAGTCTTGTCGCTGATCAACTCGGCGACACGCCAAATGCATACTCATCTCGCCGACTTTTACAGCACATCCCTTATTTTGGGGTCATAATCGGCGGATTAAATTGAAATTGCCGATAATTTCGGCAGTTCGCCAACTGGATGCTTGGCTCGCCAGCTTGCACTTTTCACAACCTTTCTCAGTTTAACCTAAAAAATTAGTACACCATTATTCGAATAGAATAAATTAAAGGAACATCAACTTGGGTTGCCTCCAAAGAATCAATGTAGTTAACGTCGTGGCACGACGCAAGTCCTTACTCAATCTCCTTTATTAGGGTCGACCCCAGCGTTACCATGCAACCCCAATACTTCATTTGAGTGGAGGGGAGGCACTGCGTAACTCAAGAGTGACCTGATCAGCTGGATTGATCTAGAGTGAGAAGCAACCATTTTGTTCAGCACTTCAACATTCTCTTTTATCTCGTTTATCACTCAGTCCTGTTTGGTGACTTTTAGGAGAATTATTTGCAGTGTATCCTCAGCACGGTTGTGTTCATTGTTTCTAGACTTTCTCTGCTCATGAGGGGGTATGTATCTCCAAAGACTTGTGCATTGGTTTTCCACCTCTGATATCTTGGTGGCCAAACTATTCAGCTGAGTTACCAGAGCAGTTAGCATGAAGCCACCCTCGACTTCTTGATTCGCCTTAGTTAACTTGGTATCACTTATTTCGGCCATTCTCATGGTGCCTGTATAAAATCAAAAAATTCAAAGAAAAACAAAACAAAAAGTAGAGTTAGTAAACTACAACTAGTAAGAACAAAAATTCTATTAAACTAAGAATTCTCCAATAACACCACTCCCTGGCAGAGGACCAATTTAGATGCTTATCGTGACCAACAACACTAACCTACGGTATGAGTGTCTACGATCGTTAATAGTATAGTAACCCAACTAAAGGTTGGGTCGTGTCCCAAGGGAATGGTTTTGAGAATTGATAGAAAAATATAATTTAGCTCTAATTAGTCATAGCTAAAGAATTTAACTATTAAAAACATAGTAAATTAAAGAGGGTGACATGAAAGGGTCAAATATCAATTGGGGGTTTTGCCACAAGTAGCAAAAAAACAGCAAAAATTAACAAGAAAATCAAGTATGGGGAAATATTCTTGGGGTGTGACCGTAATACAAGTTGATATAAATAGTTGGGTACATGCTTTTGACAAGAAATTCGTAAGATAATAGTGACTAGGCTAATCTTTGTATGTAAATAAGTTCCCTCACGAGCAAATTACCTCGTTTCAAATGCATTCCTCTTGGACACCCATTTGCCGCATGAAGACCAGCCTACGCCTTACCCTACTCACTCTCTCGAGCTGAGTGTTAGGATATGGAACTAGAGTTTACCCTCTCAGGCTGAACCTCAAGTCGACCCACTCCTTAGGCCATCGGTCTAGTGGTCTTGGTTTCGTGACCTCCCTTTAGGGTAAGCCGAAAACATATGCATGGATTTATATTTGCAACTACAAACCCTTTAGATTAAACCACAACCACTAGGTGAAATCACCGTTAAACTACATCTAACCTATCAGCAAGCAGGACCCAACAATAATATCAACACATATTTGTTAAATCACACCCCAAGAATGGAGGTTTTTAGCCACACATCAAGATATAACAAAATACACATAAAATGATAGTAAAATAAAATGGGTATAAGAAATTAAACCTTAATTCAAGGAAAGGAAGAAGAATATAGAAGACCCACTTACAACTTGGGGAAGATGAACTCCTTTCTTCAAGTTCCCAAAAACCCTCTCCAAACTTGAGAGAAAATATCTAAAAAGTATCATTCTATTCTATAAATTAAAATAAAATTTTGACACTTAAAAATAATAATAAGTTTAGTATTTATAGACTTGAGAAAATAGCATTGGCGGATCTTTTAACGAAGTTAGTTGATGTCGCTGAATGACTTCGGCAACTCACCCTTCGTTTGTCTCATTGTCATTTTGTTCTTGCCTTTATCACCTTCACATTCTAGACTATTGGGTGGTATAGTACTGCTTCGCGAAACTATTCAGCGGAGCGCTGACTGCTCCTTTCGTCCCTTTTTTTATCCTTCTCCTTCAAGGCTTTCCGTACTGGAACATAGGGTAGAGTAAATCCCTTCGGTGAATCACCAAGTGTGCTTGGCGATGCTCGGGTTTCAGCTTCATCATTCTTTTCAACCCTTTTGTTCCTTTTTGTGCCTAAGTATCCATGATTTCACTAAAACTTCAAATACCTGAAACTTAAGAGTTTTCATCAGATATGTAGACAAAATAAGCATTCGAGGACACTATTCTTATCAAAATAAAGCCCTAAATGAGTCCAATTTGTGGACTCATCACAAATGACGGGCTCGACTGATAATCCGTGGACTGGCTGACGACCAATCCTGTTACTCCGTCATTTGGCTTTGGAGGATGGGAATGGAGGATCTGAACCACAAACCTGGACCACAGATCGGGGTTTAGCCTATAGTCCGTAGGTCCAGGCATGGTTCTAGACTAAGTTGATTATTTTTGGAGTTCTTAAAGGTGGCCAACCACGGACCCATCTACGGTCCATAAGTGTCCTCTGTTGGTGGCACCTGCAACTTCAAAAAATCATTTTATCCCTTTCTAAATCTAGGGTGTAACATCAACCCGTATTAAGTGTATAGAATGGTGTATTTCATTGTGGTATGTGCTGAGGAGTAATGAGATTTGGTGATGGGTTGACTTGTCCATTGTGAATAATCGTAATGATGAAAATGGCGCAATAAAAAGCAATGTGATTAATTATTGGTATGTGATATTTTAAGAATGGTTTGACAGGCCTATTAATTCATAATTGATGTTGTATCACGATTATATTGATGTGAATTGTGTATTGGTATGAAAATGATCAGCTCCTTATTATTTTTGTGACCATGTCATTTGCATTTGTTCAGACATAGTTCTGACAAGCTTTATGTAAATTGAGAAAGAATAAGAAATTAAAGAGGATGTACCATTTTGAGGGATGCGTCACACACCGCGACGGATATTATGGTTCGAGGGATGCTTCACACGCCACAATGGATTCCATTATTGAAGGACGTGTCGCATGCCACGATAGATTTTAGTATTATGGGTTATGTCACATGATGTGACTAGTGCATTGATAGATATGTCCCCCATGGGTCTCGGCCTGAGAGATAACTGGTGTGTATTGCTAGGTCTGACACACATTAGTATACTTTGCATTGCATTTCATTAAATTTCATATCTCTATCTTTTATGAACTTATGATTGCCTTTCTATGGAACTTGTCATTGATTAACTTTATCTTGTGTACTATTGATAAAAAAAATTGTTAGAATGTTATTATTGATCTACGTGTTATTGAAATTGTGAATTATTAGGTTGAGGTGGTTTCATGCAGGTTGTAGTTGTGGAGGTTCGGTTGGGGTGGTAGGAGTACCCATATTCTATAATTTAGTTCAGTGTTTAGGAGCTTGCTAGCTGAGTACAATGTGGTTTGGTACTCACCCCTTGCTTCTACATTTTTGTAGGTTACTAACTTGAATATTCTTGATACTCTCTTTCTTCTTGTTGCCCGAGGCTTCCTAAGGAGATTTGTGAGGTAGTTGTTTGTCATCTTAGTGGACCCTCTTATTGCTATATATGATCTTGTTCTATTTAAGAGAGAACATCATTTGAGACTTATTTTTTCTTTCAATTATAGTGTAATACATTAGAGACTTGTGTGCGTGACTACCACATTTTGAGGGTATATTTAAGTTGATTACGAATTTCTACATTATTTTATAGTATTGGACTTTTATTTATGTTTTATTTTTGCAATTTATCATAATGGTTGTGTTTTAGGATAACTTGTCTTTGTAGGATAAGATGAGTGCCATCATATTCATTTTTGGGTCGTGACAAAACCGTATCAAAGCCCAGGTTCATAGGTCTAGCTGTTCACAAGCCAAGTCTAGTGCAGTCTCGAGGATCAGCATAGAGACGTTTATTTCTTATATTCGAGAGGCTATGGTGACCTTTAGGAAAAAATCTTCACTTCTTGAATGTCTATCGTGCATCCCTTGTCCGTTGTGGTTCCTATCACTTCATTCCATTCTCACCCACTTATAGTGATGAGTCGTGCATGGTTCCTCAAGTGAGTAGTTGGTGTGTCGGGTATTGCTTTGATATTGGATAGAGGTACAGTGATATACTTATGGAAAGGATGTGTGGTTAGATTCGGAATGTTCGGCTGTTTAAAGGAGTTGAGTAAAGTGATAGCTCAACAATGTATTTTGAGAATATTTGAATGATGAGAGTGAACAATGTTTTAAGAAACTTCATGAACGTGCTATATTTCTGCAGTTAGTTACCCAGTAGTGGGAATAGTATTTGTGTTGTATAGGCGATATCTGGAGTGATTCAACAATTGGAAACAATATAATTAAAAGAATGACTAGAAATGAACACTATAACATTGGAAACTACAGTGAGTAGAGTTGTCACAACATGTATGGATTGCTTAGCGAATGATGCGAATAATGTTGCACTAATTGAAGTCAAAATCTTTCATAGATTGAGTGTATATTAATAAGGTCATGATACAACTACTACAACGGTATCGATGCTTACTTGGTTAGAGTTATGGAGTGTGTTACTTCTACTATCAACCTTATCTATGAAATAATACATATTACTTTGAGTTGGAGATCGAACATTGGATATTGTTTTGCAACTACTCAATGGGTAGAAATGTGTGGACTATTTAGGTACGGTATTTTTGGTAGATATAGTATGTACTAGTGGTGGATCTAACGAACTTTCACGGGGTGATACTAGTGGCATATGAAATAGCTACGTTGATTATCAAGTGTGAATACTAACTACTTAATGAGTTATCAGTTGTATCACATGCTCATATAATGAGATTAGATGTTACATTTACATTTGAGAAACCAACGAGTTTTTAACTATGTACACTTGGGTTAAAAAACTCTTTATAAGGAATATTTTAGTGGTAAATCTTTGGTATGGTATTAATGCATTAGGTTATGAAGTCTATTCCAAGGATTCTAAATGAAGACTAGTTTTTTCATCCTAAGCTCCAAGGAAGTTGATTGATATTGGAATGAAAAGTCTATAGGTAAAGAAAATTTCCAACGAGTATACTTATGTGAAGGTAATAAAGAATTAACAAAGAAAATGCATATAAAATTGAGTGAGTCCTTTGGGTTTGGTGGGTAACTAGGTTTCAGGTATCATATCGATGACAAAGTTGACTTTGTGGTGATGGCAAGGGCTAATTGATCGTAATGGTAATAAGAGTTTGTATTACATTGTGTTTGAGATCCAACTATATGATATGGATTGTTAGTTACACATTTTTTTGTTATGTAATGACGACTTGCGAGTATCTAAGGTTGTGGCTTGCTACTATTTAGTGAATAACATGGCCGTATGAAAAGTTCAAGGAGGTCCTGGGACACCGCTCGAATAGAATTGAAAGGAACTAGAGTCACAAATGAAAAGAAATAATGGGATGTAGTTTAGCCTTTTAAAATAGGCGAGAACAAGGATATTTACTCTGATTGCATGGTTCAAATATGTATTTTCAGAGAGTGGATAATTGGGTTCAGAGATATCTGGTTCTATTTTTCCTGCTCTAATTATGGTGATAGTATTACATGTCGTTCATATGTGTTAAGAACCGTTGGATAAGATTTGAGGATGAAGTCTACATACGTTCCGCTCAAGTGTAGTGATAAGGTGTTCTGTGGTTTCGAGTCTTGTATTTGGTATGGTTGGAATCAGAATTCAAATCTTTCATTGTAAATCTATGTTCGTGTTAGTTTGTTTTGTCTTGGAATGGATTAGTAAGGTAAGAAATTGTAACACCCCAGATTAAAAAAGGACCAAATGACAGATTTTGTAGAACCTGTAGGTGCCACCGATGGAGGCCACCTATAGACCATTGGTTGGCCCACGGACCATAGGTGGGGGCTGTGGTTAGCCACCTCAGTTTTCCCCTAGAACTCCCAGAAAAGGGTTGACCAACGACAAGACCTACGGACTGTAGGTGGGACCACGGTTCGTGGTCTAGGGCCGTGGTTCAGACCCACCCAGACTTCAGCTCTTAGACGCCTAACGACGAGAAGACAGGATAGACCATAGGTACATTTATGGTCCGTTGGTCAGGCCCATTGTTGGCCCCGACAATTTTTAAGTTAAGGTCGTTCTGGTCTTTCTGCTATGTGTTGGACACTTAAACTACGTTGTTTAACCCCAAAACTATGTTGTTTTGGTGAGTTTAAGCCTTGTAACTTAATCATATCTTTCCCTAATCAATTTATTCTCAAGAAATCACAAAAACTAGAGCAAAAGAGAAGAAATAGTCGACCAAGCCCTCTCTAAGAATGCAAAAGTTTTCTTCAATTTCAGTCCCAAAATTAAAAGGATTCTTCATGAAATTGTCAGCAGGTATGTGGGATTTCACTAGTGGGTTCCTTTCACCCATTAGGTCCCTAGAATTCAATTAGATTCTCAATTCTCTCTATCTTGCTTAGACCTAGGGTTTATAAAACCTTAGATATTAGTTGCGATATAGTTGTTAGAGTATTCAGATTAGCATTCGTGGAATCATTGCTTAGTTCTTTGCATCAAACTCAGAACCCTAGTTGTGTAGATTTTCTTAGTTCATGAATTTCACATGCTAGGTCAATTAAAACAGATATACCTGCTCCAGTTTTCAAATGTCACATTATCAGTATATCATTGTTACATTCTCAGATTTTACATGTTTGTTTTTTGACCTATTCATCATTTCAATGTTTCACTCATAATGTGTCATATACATATTAAGTTGGGACTAGACTTACCACCGAGTTGGACTAGTGTTCAGTGGCCCTGTATAGTCCCAAAACTATATGTGCCCTCGTAGGTTTATAAATCCCTTTTTTGGCATCAGATTTAGTGATCACGCCAGTCATGCCTTTATATCCCTTGCAAGGTATATTAGGTCCTCTCGATGGGGTGTATACATCGGACTCTGTGTTTAGCTCACATGATTTTATGTTAGTTAGTAGTAGCTCCCATTGTCAGACTTTAGTGCATTTGACTAGGTTTTTAGTTATATTTCAGTATTCGGTCTCAGCATATTATGTACTTGGTCATTGCATTTAGTTTAGTTCATTTCTATATATTTCAGTATTTACATTATGTTCAGATTATGTCATTGCTCACTTATGCCTTGTTCAACTTACATATTTGTTGTGTTATATTCTATATCATGTATGCTCCGTACATCCCAAATACTGACTCATACTCTGTGCAATATCTTTTCAAGATGTAGGTTCAGGTCCTCAACATTTAGATCATGCGTAGATCAGTTCCCGATACATACTCACCTGCATCAGTGGTGAGTCCTCATACTTCGAGGACAATATACATGTTTTCTATTTTAGAGTTAGCTCGGGATATGTTCAAGCAACTCTAGTCAATTAGAGGCTTTTTCAGACATAGTTAGATTCAACTATAGTTTTTGAGTGATTGTTTAGTAACACTAAACTCTTAGAATTTTATATATATTCAGACTTGCATTGGTATTCCCTATTATTTAGTTATCTCATGATTTAGCTTCCGCATTAGTTCATCTTTTCATAGATATATTCAGCTTGCTTATGATATGCCAGCTCATGGTGAGCTTGGGGTCACTCGTGATCCTAGGTCCTGTGTTTACGCCCAGGGGTAGCCTCGGGGTGTGACAAACTTTGTATCAGAGCATTATGTTTAAGATTCCTAGGATGTTTGAAAGCCACACTAAGTAGAGTCATTTTCATGGGTTTGAAATGCACCACATCTAATGAGTGGGGGTCTACGAAGTGTTTGAGGAAAACCTTCACTTTCTTTACTACTCATATGTAACACACCGCTATTTGAAAGAACTAGGAAGATTTAGAATTTGAAAGAATCGCTTTTGGGAATGAAAAATTAGGAAAATTGGTTAAGTTATGATAAGTTTGAGTCTTTGGTCAACTTGAAATGACTATTACTCCTAGCTCCGGATGAGTGAAGTGTACTTCCAAATGCCATAGGAAATATCTTAGTATTATCTTTCCAACGCTGCAAATTTTGTGGGATTTCGAGTTTGTATGAGTGAGATATGCCCATTTGAAGTTGGGTTGTTCAAATAAGGAAAGTCTAATCCAGATTTTGGAAGGGTAGTTTGGTCTTTTACTTACCCAATTATTTTATTTCATTTTTAGGAGTTTTATTTGGGGTCTGATCAGAATTATATCAGTTTAGAAAAATTGGAAATTCACGCTAGGGCTTGGAGAAAAGAGGAGAAAGGAGAAGAAGGTTCAAAATTTGTCGATTTCTTGGAGTTTTTCGTGTGGATTTCGCCAAGGGTTAATCCCTACGAGGTATGTGAGATCACATAAAATTGGATTATTTCACCCACGCACCAATCATGATTTAATTCAGCGAAGTTATAATAAAATCTTATGAGTTTTTGAAGTTAACTCGATTGAAATCTTATGGGTTCTTGTTGTTGAAGTTTCTTGATATTCATGAAATTAGGTGTGAATTCGAGTTGAATCTTGAATAAACTTATGATATAGTTGATCTAAGTGTTTGGGGAAAGAACCAAGTGAAATTAGATGGTTTAGAGTTCAAAAACAGAGGAGAAAAGTCAGAGTTTTCTGGGCAGGGGTCTAGGGCACCGCACCAGCCAGAGCACCCCACTTCAGAGTTTGAAGCTTGGGCTTTGGGGTGACGCGCCAGCCAGAGCACCACAACTTTAGTTTTGAAGTATGGGCTTTGGCGCCCCGCGCCTCTCAGAGCGCCATGGACGCTAGTTCTTCCCATGCTCCCCCCTTCTTTCCGTACTAGTTCCTTAGCAAGGTACCTATGTTTTCTAGTTGATTCCAACACTCTATGGTACATCTAAACATCATGAAATCATCCATCAACATGATATCATGAACCTTGAATCTATAATTTAATTCAAGGAATGTTAAGAATCAAGTCAAGAAGTTAAGAACCAAGTCAACAGAAGTGTATAGAGTTTTTCAAAAGTCTTTTACAAATGTTTTAACTTCATTTTAAGACTTAATTTTTGAGTTTACTAAGGAATAAGAGTGAAGGTTCATTTCTTCAAAGATTATACCGGAACTAAGTATTCCTAAGAGTTAAAATGTTTTCAGATTTGAGCAAGAAATGAAACACCGATTTCCAAGAGAGCTTTTAAGCTATGTTTTGAGTAATTATCTCAAACCAAAGAAAGATTTTTGTTTTAAAAATATATGAGCTAAGTATATTTTTGGGAGTAGTATTAAGCACCGACATGGAGATGCAAGTTCGTAATAACTCAAGTCTCCATAAACCATGTAGCCATCATGGGTATAAAGGATCATACTTTTTAGATGATTCCATAGTGATTTTTAGCTAGACTAGTGTATCCACTTAGTTAAGACGTTCTATATGACGGCAAAGTATGGGACAATTCTGGCAACGTGGGTAAGACATTGTATCACCACTTAGGCTTATAGTGGTGGTTGTCGGTTATAGAAACTCCCACAGTGATTATATTACTTTATTATATGAGTAAATTGAGTTATTGTTTATTATCTAAATACTTTGTATAAACTGCACCTTTATTGTTGTTTTACTTTGCATTTGAGTTAAGTTATTCATGAGTTGAGTAAAGCAAAGGTAACTGTTTCTTTCAAAATACTCTCAAGCTTATGTTATTTTTAGTTTTCCTCTCGCATACTTGTACATTCAATGTACTGATGCCATTTGGCCTGCATCATTTTATGATGTAGACACAGGTAACCAGGATCAACATGCAGCACCTCGTTGATCCAGATGAGCACTCACAGTCAGTTGGTGAGCTTCCTTGCTTTTTAGAGGATCCCATATTATGTTGTTTTGATTTAGTATGTTAGTTGTTAGGATGATCGGGGGTCTTGTCCCGACAACGCTCTTTGTTTTAGAGGCTTCATAGAAGAGTAGTTATAGTCCTTTAGTCTTGTATTTCAGATGCTTTATTATGAGAGTTGAGCAGCCATTTTGGCTAGTTTGAATGTTTCCTTAAAGACATTCTAAGTTTAATTCAGCAGTTTCTTATTTGTGATTATTTCTTATGTTTAAGTCCTCTGCTGAGTAAGTAAGCTAGGTCAAGGGTTCGCTTGGGGCCAGCAATGGTTCTCGATTACCAGTCCCACCCAAGGTGTAGGCTCGGGGTATGACATCTTATCATTCATGAGGTATGATCCAACTTCTCATTTCTAATTCTTCGTTAGGTATTTCAGATCATGCTCCTGATAGAGCTTATGCAAGGAATGCTAATGCCCGCAAAGATAACATACTTCATCATGTATCAAACCATGAGGTTTTGAATGTCGAGTTTCAGAATGTTATCCAACTTTGGCTCAGAGTGGGGCCAATTAGAACAATAACAAATACAAATGGTTGATCAGTGGCAGCTAGGGTCCGAGATTTTGTTAGGATAAATTGGCCTAAGTTTCTAGGGTCTCATGTTGGTAAGGACCCGCAGAACATCATTACTGAGGTTAAGAAGATCTTCGGAGTGATGCAAGTGACTGGAAATGATAGGGTAGAGTTGGCATCCCACCAGCTTAAGGATGTGGCTCACATATGGTTCACACCATGGAAGGAAAATAGCAGTGAGATTGTGATGAGTCTATGATTTGGACTCATTTAAGGCTTTATTTTAATAGATTTAGTATCCTCAAATGCATATTTTGTGCCAATAACTAATGTAAATCCTTGATATTCAGGTATTTGGATTGAGGAACAAAGCATGGCCACTAATGAGCAAAAAGGAACAAGGCAGCTGAAAGAACGAAGAAAAGAAGGCCCGATGATCACCTAACCCATTCGGTGAGTCGCCGAAGAGTTATGATCTAGCCTAAAGTTCCAGTTTACCAAGCCCTGAAGGACAAAATCAAGTCAGTAATAGAAAGGAACAGTCGTCATTTCACAGTACGATTCCGTGATGCAGTTCTAGATCGCCCAAAGTTACTGAACTTGAAGATGCTCAAGGCAAAGCAAAAAGGCGATGGAATTGACCAAAGGGTGGATCGCTGAGTGGATCGGCAATCTCGACTTACTACGCTGAATGGTTCTTCGCAACACATTTTTGGTGACTATAAATATATTTTTTAATATTTAGTTTAGGATCTATCTATCTTAGTAATATCATAATAATCAGTTTTGAAGTTTGGAGCTTAGAACTGAGAGTATTGAGACAATATTTTCCTTACCTTTGAAGATTTAAAGATTTCCATTTTGAGAAATTGGAAGTGAGTCTTTGAGATTTTTCAATCTTGACCTTTGTAAAGACTAAATTAATCTTACCCATTTGATGGATTTGGTAACGATTTTTATCTTTTTATGATATCTAGCTAAAACCCCAATTCTTGGGGTGTGTTTATGGGTTGATTTAGCTGCTGGGTATTGTTAATTGATAGTTTAAATACAGTTTAAAAATGATTCCATTCAGTAATTGTGGTTTAATCTAAAGGGTTGTAGTTGCAAATACACTCTACCTTTGTGTTTTTGGCTTGCTCAAGATAAAGATTTTAAAACCAAGATTACTGATTTGATGGTCTGTGGGTATTGAGTTATCATGGGTTCAGTTTGAGAGAGTGAATCCTAAACCATTTTCCACATATTCAGCTCGAAAGAGTGAATGGACTAAAGCGTAAGTTGTTCTTAATTACTGCTTATTAGTGTTTGAGAGAAACCAATTTGATTCGGGGTAAATTGTTCGAGAGAAATTTTATCACCACTAAAGTCTAGCTTATTCACTAATTTACAACTATTTACTATTAGTTGCAATCACCCATTTGTCTACCTTTGCCCATAATCCAATCACATCCTAAGAATCCATCTATTTAGTTGTTTTATTCGTGTTATTTGTTGTTGTAGTTGATAAATACATTCAAAACCCCTGTTATTTGATACTTGTGTTACTCTAAACTTGAACCATGCTTTGAGTCATAAATGATTTACCTATGATTGACCTGACATATTCATGCTTTTCTATTGATTCTCAATTACGTATCACTCCCTGTAGGATTTGACCCTAACTCACTTAGTTGGTTATATTACTGACTAATGATCGTTGGCACTTAGTACTGGATGAAGTGTCCTGATTCGTGAAATCAAAATT
The DNA here is from genome assembly GCA_029007595.1 of Solanum commersonii. Taxonomy (NCBI): domain Eukaryota; kingdom Viridiplantae; phylum Streptophyta; class Magnoliopsida; order Solanales; family Solanaceae; genus Solanum; species Solanum commersonii. The sequence continues at coordinate 1,361,952 of JAJTWQ010000010.1, read as the reverse complement.
GCGCCGCTTTTGAGGAGTACTGTTGCTTGAGAATTTTTAGTGAAGATGGATTTTTTTCTTGTTAATTATAGTCGAACTTACTTAATTTTAGTTTTGTTTTTCTTGTTTGTTTTGAAACAGGAAGTATGAGTGTGAACGGTAGCAATGGTAGACAAGTAGGCCACCAAGATGACATTGGAAACCTCAACGATGTCAACAACCCTAATTCTAATGACCCCCATCTTTTGGGTGGTATTTATGCCATTCGCTTGTCTCTGGCCAAAGGGAATGCGATGTTCCACATCACAAGTACTATGTTGTAGCTCCTGCAATCTATTTAATGGCTTGGCTCATGAGGACCCTTATGAGCATATTAGATTCTCCTTTAAGAACATATCCCAAGAGTCGGTCCGGTTGAGGTTGTTCCCATTCTTTTTTATGGGAGAGGCATGTAAGTGATTGGCTGAATTGCCACGTGAATCAATCACTTCATGGGAGGAGTTGGTCACCGCATTTCAAGTGCAATTTTTCCATCATTTGAAGATGATGACTCTTTAGGACAACATTAAGAGCTTCAAGTGTCTAGAGGGCGAGCCAATTTATGAAGCTTGGCTGCGATTCAAGAAGTTGGTGCTTCAATGCCAAACTCATGGCTTGCCTTATAACATGTTGCTGCAGTATTTTAGTGGAGCATTGACTCGATAAACAAGGGTGTTGCTGACCAACTTTCTCCAGGAGGTTTGATGCAGCAACCTTATGTGATAGTGGCTCAGATATTGGATGGCATGACCACAATCAATCAGGCATGGTATACCCATGAAGACCAAGTCTCCCCTCTCAAGTTTAAACTGACCAATGACTAGATGGAGAAAGACCAAGAGAGGAACCAGAACATAGCCAAGATCATGAAACAACTTGATATTTTGTCCAAAAATGTCATTGGAGCTGTTGCTCGAAGCGTCAATGACGTGGGTGTCGGGTGTGCTAATTCGAATGAGTCCAAGTTTTAGTCTTTGTATAATGAAGAGGTGAATTTCCTAGCCAACCAAGGTGGCGGTTATCATTCAGACTACCTGAGAAAGGGTGGCAACCAAGGTTGAAATAGAGATGAATGTTGGAAGGATTGCAATCGAGAATGGAGGGACTGAAATCCCAATTGGAAGGATGGGAAAAAGGATAGGTATGTGCCTCCCCATGAACCCCACAATCCAAAGGATTCGGAAGGTGGCCAGTCTGAGGATTTTCTTTCTCGTATCCTCAACATAGTTAAGGGGTCAAACAAAATTATGAAAGAAGATGTGTCGACCTTGAGCCAGATGGTTACCTCTCATTTGGTATCGATGTAGCAGTTGGAGACTCAAATGGGTCATATCTCATCTCATTTAAACCCAAGACAGTAAGGGGGTTTGCCTAGTAATACTATGGCTAACCCCAAGAATGAGGTTTAAGTGTGGACTGGCATCGTGCCGCAACGTTAACTAAGGCGCTGCTTGGGAGGCAACCCAAGTTTTATTTTCTCTCTTTTTATGTTTTAAAATAAAGGTGTGTTCATTGTGCAGGTCAAAGTGTGCAAGGTGTTTTAAATGTGCAAGTTAGTGAGCTGATAGTGCAGTCGGCGCATCGCCAAAGAGGTCAGCGAACCTGACCTAGACTGCCTATGGACTTAAGACAATTTTAAATTGGAGTCAGTAAAACTCGGCAAGCCTAGGAGCAACTTTGTGAATTGCCGACAAGGTCGGCGATCGCGATCTTGTCTGCCATTTGGACTCCCACATTAACTGGAGGTCCTATAAAACACGGTGAGGTAAGTGCCCACTCGGCGAGCAAAACTAAAGTCGCCGAATGGGCGAGAACTGGATGGTTTTTAAAGGCCAAAGGTTTAAACTTTCGATCTCTTTCACTTTATCTCACTTTTGATCTTCCAAAAATCACACCCGCAAAGTATTTCCTATATTTCTTGCATTTTTATCATATTGGAGTAGGTGATTGTGTGTTTGGAGTGGATTACTTTGCCGCCTAGAATTTCAATCTTGTTTAATCGGCATCTAAGGTTGGTTTTCCAAACCCCGAGTTTATTTTATTTTTTAGAAATTTGTACTCTTATGTAATTGAATTTTGTCTTAGTGCTCTGTGTGGGACTCTCTGATAATAATTGTGTTTGTGTGTGTATGTTTTAATTCAAAAATCTTGCTTGTAATGTTTAATTTGTTGAATTCCCATGATTTTGTGCCTTAAAATTGGTAAACATTTGTGGTGTTGTACTTGTATGTTGTTGGGTTTAGTAGGGTGAAGTCTAAGTAGCCTGTATTTGTGCCAAATGACGTAATTTGCCCAATGATGAAGTGGTTGACGTCATTCTTAAGGGCAAAAGTCATCAAATGGACAATTTTTGCCAAACCGAAAAAGCCAGAGTATCCTGGGGGCATGGGTATATTGGGTATGAGCTTAATTAGAAGAGTGCATGCTTTGATTTTGTCTTCGGGGGTCATAGGGTTGAATTTTAGAAGTTGGGTTGAATGTAGGCAAGTGGGTCGTTTGGCGAGCTGGGTCGAGCTCGCCGAACCACTCGGCGGTTCACCAAAGTTCCGCATCTCACCTTTAATGTCATGCTAAATGAGTAGTTTGGTTCTGTAACTTTCGGCGAAAAGCTTGAGGTCGTCTTAAGTCCTTCCTGGCCGCCCTTTGTTTGCACCCCTGAACCTTAATTACACTCTAACTTTCGGCGGGCTAATCCTTGCTTGCCAAATGTTGTCAACGATTTATCGAAATTCCCTTTCATTGCCGACATGCCAAATTTTTCAGAGATTTTCGAGCCAATCCTTTTGGTGAGCCAGATCTAGCTCGCAAAATAGATTTGGTGACTCATCGACCGATTCAGCGAGTCTATCTGCAACTATTTTTATGTGCTTTTGATTGAATTATTTCTAACTTTTCTTGATGTTTTTGCAGACATGGCTAGACCAAAGGTTGCTGGTAGGGACATGCCACCCCAAAAAAAGGCAAAAGGAATAAAAATCAATGACGATGCAGCTACATCCAAAGACAAGACCACCAAACATCCCATAACTGGTGGGAAAGGCAAGGGAAAAGGAAAGTCACATATGTCACCGGAGGCTAGCTCCAATTGTGACGGTATCTACGACACGTACCTTACTACTTCTGAGTATCATGGTGAGCATCGAGAGGATCAAGTTGCATCTTCAGAGCCTGAAGATGATGAACTATTGGTAGCACAGAGGGCTGAGTTGCGATAAAAAAGGATGAACGATCCATCTAGGATCAGGACTCCTCAACCTACCACTACTCCTCCTCCAATTCCAGAGAAAGTTGTGATCCTAGCACCACAAGTACATGGTCCTCCTCCCAAGTCTATCAACAGACTGAAGACTGAGGGGCTATGGAACATTATCGAGTAGAAGCATCAATCCACTGATGGGATGATTCACAGGTACCCAGAGATTATGAGCTGTCTGAAGTCCCAAAAATTCCAGCTTTTAACAAAGCCTCGTGGCCCGTAGATCCCAAGTTGGGTCTGAAAGTTCTACAGTGCTTACAGTACATTGGTAATGATTTTTTAATTTTTTTTCTGATGTTTTGCTATAAGCCCAATTCTTGGGGTGTGATTATGGGTTGATTTATCTGCTGGTTATTGTTAATTCATAGTTTAAATGATGTTTAAAAGTGATTTCATTCAATAATTGTGGTTTAATATAAAGGGTTGTAGTTGCAAATGCAACTCTACCTTCGGGGTTTTGGCTTGCTTGAGGGAGAGGTTTTAAAACCAAGATTACTGATTTGATGGTCGGTGGGTATTGGATTTTCATGGGTTAAGCTCGAGAGAGTGAATCCTAAACCCTTTTCCACACATTCAGCTTGAAAGAGTGAATGGACTAAAGCATAGGTTGTTCTTAATTGTTGCTTATTGGTGCTCGAGAGAAACCAATTTGATCCAGGCTACATTGTTCAAGAAAAAGTATATCCCCACTAAAGTCTAGCTTTTTCACTTACTTACAGCTATTTAATATTAGTTGCAATCACCCATCTGTCTACCTTAGCCCATAATCCAATCACATCCCAAGAACCCGTCTCTTTACTTGTTTTATTCGTGCTATTTGTTCTTGTAGTTGATAATTACAATCAAAACCCACTGTTCTTTGACACTTTTGTCACCCCAAACTTGAACCATGCTTTTATTCGTAAATGTTTTTACCTATGATTGACTTGAACATATTCATGTTTTTTTATTGATTCTCAAATACGTACCACTCCCTTTGAGATTCGACCCCAATTCACTTAGTTGGGTTATATTACTGACTAACGATCGTTGGCACTTAGTATTGGATGAAGTGTCCTAATACGTGAAATCAGAATACCGCTCCGGTGACTTAGGAGTGTTTTACCATAGCTTTTCTGGACAGGTTCTTCCCAGGAGACTTGAGGGAGGCTAAGGGTTAGGAGTTCATGAATTTGGGGCAAGGTACGATGTCAGTCCATGAGTACGGACTTAAGTTTACCTAGCTCTCCCAATATGCTCCACATATGGTTGTCGATCCCAGGGCACAAATGAGTAAGTTCCTATTTTGGGTATCCAACTTGGTGAAGAAAGAGAACAGGAGTGCTATGTTGTTGGAAGACATGAATATCTCTAAGCTCATGACTCATGCTTAGCAGGTTGGAGAGATAAGTTTAGGGACTATGTTGTTGGAAGACATGAATATCTCTAAGCTCATGACTCATGCTTAGCAGGTTGGAGAGATAAGTTTAGGGAAATGTCTAAGGACAATAAGAAGGCTAGAATAGGGAAATATGATTACTCCTAGTAGAAATTGGGTGGTGGAAATTGCTCACAATTTCAGCAAAGGTATACAACCCAACACCTTCATCAGCTAGTGCTCCATCCCCAAGGTTTCAATAAGATCAGAAAGGTAGGGAACTAGGCATTAAATCTCAGGGGAATTCTTCTGGTAACAGAACCTACCTGACTTGTCCAAAGTGTGGTAAAAACCATCAGGGCGAGTGTCTTGCAGACAAGGAAGGATGTTTTGGGTGTAGTCAGTCTGGTCATAGGTTGAGAGATTGCCTTTCTTCTAGACAAGGACAAGGAGGGAACAATAGCAGGGCTCAGTCTACAGCTCCAGCAGCAAAATTAGGTCACCCAACTCAGCAGGGTGCTCTATCGAGTACAGGTGGTGGGCGATTAGTGCCATAACAGGTTGTATCCTCTCAAGGATCGCAAGGAACATGAAGATTCTCCTAATGTAGTCACTGGTAAGTTATGAGTCTTTATTTTAGATGTTTATGCTTTGTTAGATCAAGGGGATACTATTTCCTTTGTGAGTCTCTATCTATCAGTAAACTTCAATGTCAGTCCAGAAACTCTTTCATAACCCTTCTCAGTGTCTACCCCACTTGGTGATCCAGTTATGGCTAGGCGGGTAAATCGTAATTGACATGTCTTCATCTCTCAGAAAGTCACCTCAGCAGATCTTGTAGAGTTAGAAATGGTAGACTTTGATATTATTCTAGGCATGAATTTGTTACATTCTTGCTATGCCTTAGTCGATTGTAGGACTAGGATCATTCGGTTTCAGTTTCCAAATGACCCGGTCTTAGAATGGAAGGGTAGTAGCTTAGTGTGTCTAGGTCGGTTTATCTCTTACCTTGTGGCAAGAAATATGATCTCTAAAGGGTATGTCTATCATCTTTTTTGGGATAAGGATTTAAACTCCGAAACCCCAACTATTGATTCATTTCCAGTAGGAAATGAGTTTCCAAAAGTGTTTCTCAAAGATCTTCCTTGAGTTCCTCCTAAATGGATAACCGACTTCAGAATTGATTTCCTTCGAGATACCTAGCCTATTTCAATTCCTCCTTACAAAATGGCTCCAGCTGAGCTCAAGGCATTGAAATAACAATTGAAAGGTCTTCTAGATAAAGGCTTCATCAGACCGAGTATCTCCCCATGGGGTGCTCTAGTGTTATTCGTGCAAAAAAAAGATGGTTCTCTCAAGATGTGCATTGACTATCGTCATTTGAACAAATTCCTAATAAAAAAAAGTACCCTATCCCAAGAATTGATGACTTAGTCAACCAACTTCAGGGTGCTAGTCATTTTTTTGAAGATAGACAAGACAATTATCCTATATTGCTTCAATCGAAGGGTGCAATTCATCAGCAGAAAGTTGAGCTTTTCTCCTAAGGGGGAGATGGTGTGCTTCGCTACCAAGGTCCCTTATGTGTTCTTAAGGTGGGTGAGTTGAGGCAGCAGATCCTTACAGAAGGCCATAATTCTATGCATTCTATTCATCCAGGTGCCACTAAGATGTACCGTGATCTGAGGGAAGTCTTTTGGTGGAATGGTATGAAGAGGGATATAGCAGATTTCATAGCTAAGTGCCTTAATTGTCAACACGTGAAGGTAGACCCTAAGAAAAGAGAAGGTATGACTCAAGAGGTTAACATTCCTATATGGATCTTAAAAGGATTGTAAGTGGCTGATGAGTTAAAGTTGCAAGCAGAACTAGCAGTGGTTCACCCAATCTTTCACATTTCATAGTTGAAGAAGTGCGTGGGTGGTCCAACATGCATAGTACCATTAAAAATTGTGGTTGTGAAGGATAGTCTCACTTATCAGGATCTGCCAGTTGAAATTCTTGATTGTTAGGTTCGTAGATTAAAAAGCAAAGAAGTCGCTTCAGTTAAGATTTTGTGGGAGAGTCAGTCTGTAGAGGGCGCAACTTAGGAAGCAAAAGCAACCATGAAGGCCAAGTATCCTCATCTCTTTCCTTCCGATTCCGTTTCACCTTCAGGTAATACTTCCTCTCTAGTCTCTAAGATTACTGTTGCAAAAATTTAGTCTCGGTATCTCATTCCTTCGGTTGTTCTTGCATTTTCAACATATTTGCATGATCTTGGAACTCAGTTCAGTCATATTTCAGTTTCTAGTACTTAGTGGTAGAGATTGCAGCTCCTTCCCTCCATATGTAGCTAGTTTAGACTTCATTTGGGGATGAATGTTCCCAAGGGGGAGATAATGTAACACTCCAGATTTTAAAAAACCAAATGATAGATTCTGCAGAACCTGCAGGTGCCACCGATGAAGGCCACCTATGGACCGTTAGTTGGCCTATGGACCATAGGTGGGGACCGTGGTTGCCACCTCAGCTTTCCCTACAACTCTAAGAAAAGGGTTAACCATTAGCAGGACCGTAGGTAGGACCACTGTCTGTGGTCCAGGGCCGTAGTATAGACCCCCTAGCCTTCAGCTCCCAGACGCCAAACAACAAGATGACATGATAGATAGTAGGTCCATCCACGGTCCATCAGTCAGGTCCATCGTTGGCCCCGACAACTTTTAAGTTAGGGTTGTTTTGGTCTTTTCCCCTATGCGTTGGACACCTAAACTAAGTAGTTTTGGTTAGTTTAAGCCTAGTAACTTAATCAGATCTTTCCCTAATCAATTTGTTCTCTAAAATTCACCAAAATTAGAGCAAAAAGAGAAGAAACAGTCAACCAAGCCCTCTCCAAGAACGCAACAAGTTTTCTTCAGTTCCAAGCCTGAAATTGAAAGATTCCCTTCATGAAATTTTTCACCAGGCATGTGGGATTTCACTAATGGGTTCCTTTCACCTAATAAGTACCTAGAATTCAATCAGATTCTTGATTCTCTATATCATGCTTAGACCTAGGGTTTCTAAAACCTTAGATATTAGTTGTGATTCAGTTGTTAAAGTATTCCTAATCAGATTAGCATGTCTTTCTGGAATCATTGCTTAGTTCCTTTCATGAAACTCAGAACCCAAATTGTGTAGATTCTCTTAGTTCATGAATTTCACATTCTAGGTCAGTTAAAACAGATATACATGCTCCAATTTTCAAATATCACAATATCAGTAAATAATTGTTACATTCGCAGATTTTGCATGTCAGTATTTTGACCTATTCAACATTTAGTATTTTGGTCATAATGTGTCATATACATATTCAGTTAGGAGTAGACTTAACACCGAGTAGGACTAGGGTTCAGTGTACCCGCATACTCCCAAAACTAGTTCCCCCGTAGGTTTATAAGTCCCCTCTGTGGGCATCATATTTATTGATCATGCCAGTCATGCCTTTATACCCCCTACAAGGTATATTGTGTCCTCTTGATTGGGTGTATACATTGGACTCCGTTTTTAGCTCACACGGTTTGATATCAATTAGTAGTAGCTCCCACAATCAAACTCTAGTGCATTCGACTAGGTTTTCAGTTATATTTCAGTATTCAGTCTCATAATGTTATGTACCTGGTCATTGCATTCAGTTTAGTTCATTTCTGTATATTTCAATATATACATTTAGTTCACTAAACTCTTAGAATTTTATATAAATTTAGACCAGTATTGGGTATTCCCCACCATTCAGTTATCGCATCATTTAACTTCCGCGTTAGTTTATCTTTTCATAGATATATTCAGTTTTCTCATGATATGCTAGGTCAAGGTTAGCTTGGGGTCACTCATGATCCTAGATCCCGTGTTTACGCCCAGGGCATAGCCTTGGGGCGTAATAGAAATAATTGATTGCATCAGTTATTAAGCATTTCGTAGGACTCTATTGGTTCGAAGTTAAAGGTAGTAGGGAAATGACGATGCAAGGTTGATTGATTCAGTACAATCTTATAACGGGTTTATCAATGACTTTTATGAAGATTAGATTTTGTCTAGGCAACTAACAGTGATGTATGGAAAATTATGCGTATTCATATGGGGTTATGTTGTTCAAATTATGGTGATTAACTCCACTAACTGATGGGATACAGTTCTACATGATTATTAAGGATTTCGAGGGGATTTAAACTATGACGTTGATAAGACTATATAGATTATTGTGTTGTGTTACATAGACATTTGATGGTAAATAAAGGTTATATGCTCATAGTATACAAAATTATTAAGGTGACCAAGATTCTCTTTAAGTTTTGACATGGGTATATGATAGGTTGAATGATAATTGCAACTTGGTATGTGCAAGATTGCATGGAATTGACATTGGGTGTGATTCAATAGCTTTACCTCGATGAGAAAGTTCTTCCAAATTTGAAATTAGTATTATCATCCTTGGGTGTGACACGTAGCTACCATGAAGTTCTTACATGGAAAGAGAGGGAGCAATAGTTCAGAAATTTTGGAGGTATGTTTTTTCTAAGAATACTTTGATACTAGAAATGGTTTGAGAGTAAGGTAAATGATCGGAGTGCTTGTGATATTTTATTACTATAGAAAGTGTCGCCTTCGGTAATTTGATATGAAAAGTACGTGAGGTGTTATAAAATCGAGTATGGGTATGATCATAATAGGTATCATACCGATGGATTTTCGGTAGCTAAAAATCAAATAAATGGAGTCAACTAAATGGAAATGTTTTATATGGGGTTTTTGGAAAACATATTTAGTGTTATTCAACAATGGTTCTGTATATTCTTATGTGACCATATATTTTTTCCTAGACATGAGTGGGAATATGATTCACTACCTATGCCCACACATATTTTCACTTCTATGGGTGGATTCCTAATAGTGGATTATATATACCGATCCTCGAATGTCCTCTTGATAGGGTATGATGTTGGGGCATACTTGGTTACTTTAGATATGATACATTTTGTATTTTCTTGGAGTAGTTGAAGTATTCCGGTGGTTCTACTTGTATTTCTTTAGTTAAGTGAATTTACAGAAGAACTACAATGAATATTTGTAGTTGTCCGATAGTCTAAAGATTTATCTCGTCATTGTAGTTCTTCAAAACAAATATAAACGATCGTATGTATATATTTACCCAACTATGAGTCGGGGTCAATCCCACAGAGAATATAGAAGAATATTGTCAATAGCAAATATTTAACTCAATAGTTGTTATATAAAAATGGGTGGATTTAAATTGACATAAAATACAAACAATAAAAAGATAGCTTTGAACTAAGTATTTATTTATATTCAGTTTACTAAAAGTAATTAGGAATGTGTTCCCCATAAGCTCATAACGCAGTAATCCTAATAATAGTAATCTTTTTCTAGTGTACACATGCAAAGTGATAAGTTAGGTATCTCTAAATCCTTGGTCCGGCATCTAGAGAGTTTCACCTCGTACCTTGGTCCGGCTACGTGTGTATAATTTACTTCCTTACCTTTACCTCATATTAGACATCAAAATCGATGTTTGGATTAATTATTACTTCACACCAATTGACGCTAGAGTATTAGATAGTATCACACTAAATCTATGTTGATAATTCTTTTCTTGTTAATTACCTCCTTGGTCCAGCAAGTAGCAACAAGGCGAGTTCTAACGTTGGCCACCGTTAAAAAGACTTCTAGATAAAAGAATTATCAATGCATGCTTCAACACTATTCACAAATTACTTAGTTATTATTCAAACTTTGTTAATCGCTTATGATTCTCACAACCCTAGTTATGAAAGTTAGCTACTCATTATCTCAAAAACACAATCAAAATTTATTAAAATAAATATGCTTGTGTTAATCATAAAAAGTTAATAAAAATAGCTAAACTAACTTTTATGAATCACGAATACAAATAAATAATAAAGGAGAAGAAAGAATAAACCACAATTCTCCGGCCTCCACGGCAGCTCTTCCAAAGTTCCTAAGTTAGAAGAAAATTTATATTGTGTCTTGTATCTTGGTTCTTGGCTTCCATAATTATTTCTATGCACTATTTATAGATGTAGGAAATCCTAAATAAAATAATTGAATTCAAATTAAAGTAGGAATCCAAAACCAAAAGGAATTGGAGTCGTTTTTCTTTTTCGCCGCGTGAACAGTAGTGCTTGATTCTGCACCGCCATTCATCAATTGGCCAGTGCATTGAGAGACTACCACGTGGCATCTTATTCATTCAGCTTAAGTCTTTTGCAATTCGCAATATGCCCCTTTTATATAAATATAATATTTTATTCACTTTAATCCATTAAGTTGTATGCTTGATTTCCTTCTTGAACCTTCAATCTTTAATTCGTTTTAGCTCCAAACTTCTCCAATTTTCCACCAATTTAATCCTACAATTAAAATACACAATTTAGCACTATCCATCAAATTAATGCTCAAAAAGGACAAATATAAATAATAAATGTGAGAAAATAATAATTAAAAATATGTATTTTTAGCCTCATATCAACACACCATACTTAAACTTTTGTTTGTCCTCGAGCAAACATTAAAACTCATCCCAAGAAAAAAAAATCATACTAGCAATGTCATCACTTTGGTTAATACAAATAATTAGGCCATATACCAATTTCAAAATATCAAGTAGACTTCTCAATCATTATGCAAGACATCCAAATAAACAACAAACCTCTAACTTCCTAACCTCAAGGAAGAACTTTGAACTCATTAAATTTAAGATTGCTCCCCTACTCTCATCAAAGAAAGTTAATAAAATCACCGATCTATTATGAAATAAGTGCCCTCACAAGAAGAAATAGTCCACACACTCAAATCAAAAGATTGAATATAAATTAAGGACATAGCATCAAAGAACACTCTCACATTCACAATGAAAATTCATATGTATGCGCAAAGAACCATATGCTTGCCCATTATGTACATCTCCACTAATTAAGCATGATTGAATAGAATCAAATAGGACTTTAACGGGTTGTAATGTAGGCTAGGGGACGGGTAGGAAAACTATATAATAGCAACTTACACTTCCTTAAGCACTTTGCAATTTTAGACTTCATCACCCATTATTTTCTTCTCTTTATTTTCAGCCCTCTCTTCAATAATTATTTCACAAGTAATTCTCATCATCTCAAGAATGTTTCAATAATTTTTATTTTTATTTATTTTTTTAGTTTTCCTTCATAATAGCCACCCTTAACTTACGTATTTTACATGCGTTAAGGTGCACGATGTCCTTGGAAGGACCAGGGCCATCATCAAGGTAACTCTTTTTTTTTTCATGTCACATTCTTTTGTTTTTTTTTGTTTTTGTTTTTTTTTTCATATCACATTCTTTCAAAGAGGGCTTTTAAGCACTTTGTAGCTATCATTGATTAGTCAATCATCCCTTTTTCTGATAATTGGTAATTAGAATAAGTCTATGCTATAATGCTCAAGGAACCAAGGTGCAAAAACTAGGGATTCAACAAAATAGTTAAGGGCAAAATATGGCTACCAATAAAAGGCTACAGGCTCAAAAGGGCTAACTAGTGATAAAATATCTGAAAAGGTAAAAATTTACTAGACAAATCAAAGAAAGCCTATTATCATCTCCTAAACAAAACAACACTTTCTATTTCTCTTCAATAACATGAAGGGCAAGTTCTAGACTAAGATGCAAAACATGGAATAAACAAAATCTCACCACACATGGCACAAGTATCAATCAAGATGGATCAGTTCCACTTCTAAGAGAGACAGGATCATAACAAACTACAAAATAAAATAAGTTATATATAAAGTTGCAACCAAGAACCTAGATGTCAAAAAGTTTGCAATTTCACTAGCAATCAAGCATTCACAAGAAAGTACTACTCAAATTTAGGTCCAAATAGTAAGTATCACATAACTCAAAAGGGTCTTTTCTTTTCTCTCCAAATAAAAATAAAAATATAGTTTATTCCTAAAAAAAATAAAAAACATTCGGTTCAAAGGGACTATCCTCAGGAAAAGAACCGAAAACAAAATCCAAGGAACCCATCCTAAAAAAAAAACTCAATAAAACGATAAAAATTAAGAATTCATTCCTCCACCCCACACTTAAAAAGATGCTATGTCCCCAAAGCATTAAATAAAATTTAAAACAAGGGTTAGGAAAACTCCCTGAGGCCTTTAGGCCTACCTAGTAGCATGTTCTCTTAATTTTCATCAAGGGTCATCACTCCACACTTAAGCTCAACACATGCTCCTTTTTTTTTTGGTACTCAGACTTCCCCTAATCTGCAAAAAACAAGAAAAGAAAAGAAAAGTGATACTAATAAAATTAAAATAAAATAAAATAAGAAGTTACACTACTAATTGGGCTGCCTCCCAATAAGCGCTTAATTTAACGTTATGGCACGACACCATGAATTTTACTATTTTTCCTTCCACTTTGAAGATATGAATTGCACCCCTAATTTTACATCAATTTTTCTATTACGCTCAAGGGGTGGTGGTACAAAAATAAAGGTCCCAAGCAATAGATATCGCATTATGCACTTCTTAAATCCTAAGTGAGGAATGTAATTCTCCGATGTTGAAAAAATAAATTCAAGAATATAGACACATTGTTCCTCCTTCATACACTCTTCTATAGGCTCAGATGGCTCGATTAATTTCTCGTCATCTAAACATAATGTGGAAAAATGATTGGAATGAGGTTCAATGCGCCCTAACTTATGAATTGTATTGGTTTTTTCACCCTCATGTTTACACATACTAGAGTTTTTAAAAATAATATTGTCTACTTTATTACATAACTCTAGTGCACTCTTCTCAACAGTGACAAAATCAATAACAATATGATCAAGCAATTGGCCCTCAACTTTAGCTCTTCAAGTTGACTTATAAGTATTTTTTTCTTCCTCACACATATTATTATTAAATTGTTGGGTGTCATATGATTTAATCTTTGCACTCAACTCACAATCTAAATAATAGAGATCAAATTATATTCACCACTGCGCTTACATATTGATTTATAGCAAAGTATTAACAAATCTTCCATGTCACGATACAACTTATCTTGTTGAGAAAAAATTAACCTATAAGAATCCATAATATCAAAAGTGCAAGAAATGCAAGCGCACTTATCAATACATACTTTTTCAGATGACATCTCAAGAAGAGTAAAAGAAATATGATAATAAAAAAAAAACATATTTAATACTAATCCTAAGAAACAAAAAAGGACTACAAGTCAAAATAAATACTAAAGATAATTTCTAAGCCACATTCCCAGGCAGCGGCGCCACTCTTGATAACGTTCAAATATACTTCTTGAAAAGAAATAAAAATGATCGTATGTAATATATTTACCCAACTATGAGTCGAGGTCGATCCCATAGAGAATATAGAAGAATATTGTCAATAGCAAATATTAAACTCAATAGTTGTTATATAAAAATGGGTGGATTTAAATTGAAGTAAAATAAAAACAATAAAAAGATAGCTTTGAACTAAGTATTTTTTTATATTCAGATTATTAAAAGTAACTAGGAATGTGTTCCCCATAAGCTCATAACGCAGTAATCCTAATAATAGTAATTTTTTTCTAGTTTATACATGCAAAGTGATAAGTTAGGTATCTCTAAATCCTTGGTCCAGTATCTAGAGAATTTCACCCCGTACCTTGGTCCGGCTACGTGTGTATAATTTACTAACCCTTACCTTTACCTCATATTAGACATCATAATCGATGTTTGACTTAGTTATTACTTTGCACCAATCGACACTAGACTATTAGATAGTATCACACTAAATCTATGTTGATAATTCTTTTCTTTTTGATTACCTCCTTGGTCTGCCAAGTAGCAACAAGGCGAGTTCTCACGTTGGCCATCGTTAAAAAGACTTCTAGATGAAAGAATTATCAATGCATGCTTCAACACTATTCATGAATTACGTAGTTATTATTCATACTTTGTTAATCGCTTATGGTTCCCACAACCCTAGTTATGAAAGTTAGCAACTCATTATCTCAAAAACACAATCAAAATTCATTAAAATAAATATGCTTGTGTTAATCATAAAAAGTTAAGAACAATAGCTAAACTATCTTTTATTAATCACGAATATAAATAAATAATAAAGGAGAAGAAAGAATAAACCACAATTCTCTGGCCTCCACGGCGGCTCTTCCAAAGTTCCTAAGTTACAAGAAAATTTATATTGTGTCTTGTATCTTGGTTCTTGGCTTCCATAATTATTTTTATGCACTATTTATAGATGTAGTAAACCCTAAATAAAATAATTGAATGCAAATTAAAGTAGGAATCCAAAACCAAAAGGAATTAGATTCCTCTTTCTTTTTCGCCGCGTGAACAGTAGTGCTTGATTCTGCACCGTCATTCATCAATTGGCCAGTGCATTGAGAGACTACCACATGGCATCTTATTCATTCAGCTTAAATGTTTTGCAAATCGCAATATGTCCCTTTTATATAAATATAATATTTTATTCACTTTAATCCATTATGTTGTTTGCTTGATTTCCTTCTTGAACCTTCAATCTTTAATTCGTTTTAGCTCCAAACTTCTCCAATTTTCCACCAATTTAATCCTACAAATAAAATACACAATTTAGCACAATCCATCAAATTAATGATGAAAAAGGATAAATATAAATAATAAATGTGAGGAAATAATGATTAAAAATATGTATTTTTAGGCTCATATCAGTCATCGTAATCACATTTTGACTATGTGTGATTGAATATGGGAATTATTGTGTTTAGTTTTGTCGTTCTTAAGGGTTGTCTACAATCGTATGTAGTGATCTAGCATTCATAATGTGTTATTATAGGTTATATATACCTGGTTTTATATTTCCCTGGGTAATCACTTGATCATCTTCTTCTTTGGGTTAGAGAGGTTGGATCCTCCCTTAATGTGTACGTGATGGATAAAGATCATTTTTTATAGTTTAAGCTCGTGGAAAGATTATTCTCTAAGAATGAAAGTTTGATAAGATTTGTGTTGGTTTGTACATTATGAGTATGTGATAGTTGTTCAGGTTCACTTCTGGTTGTAGTCTGTATTGATTTAGAATGTTATTGTGTCTATGTGAGAAAAGAGTAATCTTGATGGTTGATGTAACACCTCGAACTACAACCAGTTTTTAGTATTGGGTCAACTTCAAATGACCATAGCTTTTAGTACATAAAGAATTAGGTGGCCTATGAGGTATCAAATCGAAGGTCTTTGAGTTTTCTTTCCAACGCCACCAATTTTGCTAAATACTAAGCTCTAAGTAAAAAGTTATGGCTATTTGAGTGAATCCTCTCTAGTTAAGGTTTTTCATCCTACGGAAAGGGTATTTTAGTCTTTTCCATACCCCACTAGGCCTAAAACTTTTTCCCACCCAAATAAGGGTCTGATTTATACCAAGTCTCAATGTTCTTAAACGCTTAAAATTTGAGAGCAAGGTTTCATGATGAGAAAAGGAGAAGGGTTTCGAGCGTTCTTTCAAGAACCGAGGATTCCGCTAAGAACGAGTGTTCTTTCGAGGTATGAAAGCTTCTCATGGTGTTGGGTTTGTTCTCCCTCCAACCAATCATGTAATTTCTTTCATGAATTCGTCCGTGAGATTCTTTATATTTAGTATCTGAAGAAGTTCTTGAGTTTTAACCCCATTCTTTAACAATAAAGGCTTTTAAGTTCTTGAGGTGAGGGTATTGTGAATAGGTGTGTTGTTTCTTAATGGATTTAATGTGGGATTTCATCGAAATTGTGTTGGTTTTATGAATCGAAGAGATTTTTGAAGAAATCACTAGATTCTAAATGAGTTAGGACCCAAAAAATTAAAGAAACGTTAATCAGATTTCTGGGTACAGGTGTGGGGTGGTGCACCACAATTGTGCTAGGAATACTAGTCAGCAATTTGATCCTGGCCCGGTGTGCTACACAGAGCACCCTAAACACTTTCCAGTATTTTTGGGGGAGGCACCCTACGCCACTTAGTGTGCCAGGGTCGCAAAGTCCTTTTCTTTTCCATCCTTCATTTCGTATGTGTTATTTTAAATCGTACCTGCGATCTCTTCTTAATATGAAATCATAAAGTCTAAATTAATCCTTGAGAGATCATACATGTCATAATCACATGTCTTAATGCACATTTCAAATTAAAGTAAAGTTAAGAGGAAAGTTCAAGAGGACCTTTTTGAGTCTCTTTGAGAATTATTTAAATTGATTTTAGTTTTGAACTAAATATTGAGTAAATGTGTATGAGAATGAGGAGAGTTGTCTTACATGTTTCAAAATGAGTATAAGGGAACTAAGTATTCCCATGTGTAACACTTTTACATTTTCAAAGAGAAAAACATCGATTTCTAAATGAGTTATGAGTTTAGAGAAGTTTTAGATTATTACCTCTTTTAAGAGGATCTTTTTGAGTAATTACCTCAATTGAGAAAGAGTTATGCTTTTAATCGTTTGAGCATAAGTTATATGTTATTGGTATTAGTATTGAGAACCGATATTGGGATGAATTCAGATAACTCAGAATCCTCAGAACTTATGTATGCCAACATGGGTATAGGATCATTCTTTATAGATGATTCCTTATTCCTTTTAAGCATAGTCTTTGCATTCAAAAGGTTTTTTGGTTTCGATTTCTCTTTTTCCTTTTCTTTTGTATCTTTAATTTATCATCTTCGTCTAGGATTACCAGGCCACTAAGTTTATTCAAGTCCTTATTCTCCTCAAGTATATTCCCAAATTCAATCAGTCCTTCCCCTATTAATTGATATACATGTCCTCACTATATGTGATAATGATTTATGATATGTTTTTCTCTTAAAGTAGGCACAAATACTCATTTATGTTAGAAGCATTTTTATTTTCCTTTTTAGTCTATTTTAATTCCACGTTCTCCTCTATCGTATCAGTAGTATCAAATTCATCTATCACCCCTTGTGTCCATCGTATCAGGAAGACGCGTGGCCACCCAACTTGAAAAGGGGGACCTCCGAAAAAGCTACCTACTTGTGGTAGAGTGAAAGGTACCTAGTGTGGAACCGTTGAGGATCTCCCACATTAATAGCTAGCTTTTGGGGAGTGAAAGAGTGGATTTAGAGTCCCAAATTTATATAAGAAAGTTATTATCGATATATATGATCTTGGGCAATGGATAACTTTTGTTTTGAGTTAGGCGCAAATGTTAATTTTCTTTGTATAATAAAATGTAACATGGAAGTAAAATATATGGGTTGCTATTTATAAATAGTTAATGTAGAGTTGGCAAAGGGTTTAAACAGTCCTCTCGGTGCAATTATAGTAGTGGCCGAAGGAGATTCAGAATAAATAAATTTTGAGATAAACACTAGAATGTATACCTAAGATTTTAATATATGATCTAAAATAGGTTTTGAACCCCATTTGTCACTACACTAGTATCTTCCCATGTGTCAAGGGGATTCAACAATTTACATATAATTAGGAAGATTAGGTTTGCCATAATTGCACAATATATTTTTTGAACGAAGGTGATCGAATTAACAACATTGACATAACCTAGTTCTGCCACATAATAATAGTGCTAACTGCTAACTACCTATTCTAAATGGAACTAGCTTCTATAAATAGTAGTAGGTTCAATAAAATATATAGCCAAGATGATTGTTTTCTTCTAAAATTAGGGGTGAGTAAATTCAATTTTAATGCTAACTGCTAGCTACCATTTCTAAAATTAGGGTTGAAGTAAAAATTCAAAACATAGCATTAATGGGTGGAAACCAAAAATGTGTTGTAGGTAAAAAAAAATCCTCCTAGGAATTTGATTTCTAAAGAAATGGTTTTTGAAAGCTAAATATAAGTACATGTGATTGAGATTGTTTGTGCTTCTACATGCTGGCATTTATTAAAGAAGATTTATTTTCTATCCTTCTTTCATCATAACCTTAAATTTGTACCTACTGAAAAGATTTGAGACCATATTTGGACTGAACCATTGTAGGATCTATTAAAAAGAACCCTTCAAGGCAACAATTCATCTAATGCCACGAGTAATTGTTGATTTTTAAAAGTTGTGAATGAAAATGGAAGAGTTGTCACATTAATAAAGAGTTTTGACTTTTCTAACGAGTTGTGACTTTTATGAAAAGTTGTGACTTTTGTGAAGAGTTGTGATTTTTATGAAAAGTTGTTACTTTTTCGTAAGGTTGTGACTATTCTAAAGGGTTGTGGCTTTTTGAAAGGGTTTTGACCTTTCCGATAAGGCACAATAAGCACTTGTTCACACTGCCCTCTGTTGTATATATATAGAAGGGTTTCCTCTTATTTTTCAATAATGGATAAGGACTTTCTGGACTTCTTCTCTTTCTACTAAATCTTGAATTCTCAGTGTACTCTACTATTGTTGATTGTTTGCTGACACCGCGATTTTAGGTTCCAATACACCGGTGAGTAAGATCATTCTATTATGAGAGGATAGATTCCATTAACGTCAGATACTTATGGGGAAGAATTTTCTTAAGGACACTGTGCATTCAGTGGACTCGAATTTCTTCTTTGGGAAAAGTTATTTTATTTATTATTTCTAATATGTTTCAGATTCTATTTTCTTTACGGGTTTAAAGTTTCTTGTTGTGAAACTATTCTTTAAACTAAGTATCTTAGTATTATTTGTTGAACAACAATAATAATTTCACCCTAAAGGTGGCTTGAAACTTTAGTTGTTTATCTCAAGCATGTTGCATTATACACAAACATTCAACTCGACAACTTTGGTGTTTATTCTTTATTTTTCTTTTTTCCTTTGTTGGAAAATACTTCTGTAGGTCATGATGAAAGGTCTAAATTTATTTTCATCTGAATAGTTGTCTTGTTTTCATTTAGAGTAGGCCCAACTTTTGGATTTTCTCCTTCAATTACTTTTTTCTGTCTTAAATAGTTATTTCATATTCAAAAATGGTTTGCTTTCTGATGAGGACTTCTGACACTTTTTTTTTATTTTTAGCCAAAAAAAGGTGGTTTCATTGTTATCAATAGAGTTAGAGTTTCCAGCTAAATGTTAGCCAAGGAAGAGGTTGGGGAGAGTCATGCACTCGTTGTATATAATGGGAGTGCATCGCGATTCAATGAAACTAGGCTTCAACTTTATCTAGTTTCAGAGTATGACTCCGGTAAAGGTTCACCATATGCTCTTGTAGATTGCACAAATATTAGTGATAAGTTGTAACACCTCGAAAAATCAAACCTAGAAAAAATTGCATAAAAATTACCTGAACAAGTAAACCACTGTAGGGTTCACAAACCGTGATAGGGTCCACGGTCCGTTGACCTGCCTGTGATCATGACTTGGACTTCACCAGGCCTCCTAGACCTCAGACCACAGGCACCTTCATGGTCCATTTTCTTGATGACGGGCCATGGTAGAGTCCATAACATCTAGGCAGTAGCCCTCCTAGCCAATCCCTTAGACCCCCACGCCCAAGCGAAGACCACGAGGACCTTCACAGTCCGTGGTCCTCCACACGGGTCATGGGGTCGTCCATGAAGGCTATCTAGTAGGCCCCCAGACCTCACCCTAAGTGAGGACCACAGGGACCTTCACGATCAATGGTCCTCCACACTCGCCGTGATAGGGGCTCATGGATCAGACCCCAGAACCCCCAGCTCCTGGACCTTAGACCACGACCATCTTTACGGTCCGTGGTTTCTTTCACGGTCTATAGAAGTGAACATGGTCAGCCTCATCAACAGTTTAAGTTAGGGGTCTTTTGGTGTTTTCCTATTTCATTGGACACCTAAACTACAAGTGGCTGGTCAATTTTAGCCTAGAAACATAACTAGAACTTACCTAAGTCAATTTTTTTATCAAAACATAGAAATTTAAAGCGTAGAGAGAAGGAACAACGACCAATCCTAGTTCGAGAACGTAACAACATTCCATCAGTTCCAACCCTGAAAACAAAAGATTTCTCCGTGAGATTCGTCACCAGGTATGGGGGATTTCACTAGTGGGTTTCTTCGCTCATTAGGTCCCTATAATTCAGTCAAATTTTTGATTCCCTATTATTAACTAGACTTAGGGTTTCTAGAACTTCAGAAGATTATCATGAACTTGTTAATTAAATGTTCCGAATCAAATTATCATGTTATTACTCTGTTTCTTGGATGAATTTCAGAACCCTAGTTATGTAGTTCTTTAGTTCAAGAATTACACATGCTAGGCATGTATTTTCATTATTTTAGATAAACATGCCTTAGTTTTTGAATGTGTCATTATGAGTTTATTAATGTGCATTCTTAGTTTGCATGTCAGTTTTGAGCTATCTAGTATATTAAAGAAATTCAGTCTTAATGTGTTAATCATATAATATATTGGGAGTAGCATTATATTGAGTTTGACTAGGGTCAATCACCCATATAGTCCCAGAACTACGAGCCATGTAAGTTGTAAGTCCCCACTGTAGGCATCATTTTAGTGATCACGCCAGCATGCCTGTACACCTTTGGCCGAGCGTATTGGGTCCTCTCAATGGGTCGTATACATCGGACTCCACATTTAGCCCATGTGGTTTTATGTCTGTTATTATTTGCTCCCACAATTTAGTCAGACTCGATTGTATTTGTCTACATTTTCGTATAGTCAGTTTTAAGTATCAGCATGTTATAAAAGTGGTCTTTGCATTCAGTTAGTTCAGCATTTAGTATCTCCATATCATGTTCAGTTTATATCTTTGCTTTGTTGCTTGTTCAGTTATATGTTATTTCAGCTTTAATTTGTCATGCATGCTCAGAACCTTTCAAGTACTGATGTATACTCTACGCTACATCTTCTCGCGATGTAGGTTCAGGTCCTCAACAGTCAGATCACACATAGATCGGTTCCCTATCTCTAGCTCATCAACATCAGTGGTGAGTCCTCATTCTTCGAGGACAACAGTACTGTTATTTACTTCAGTATTTTAGTCTTTTAGTTTCATTTTTGTTAGATTTGGGTGGGGCATGTCCCAATACTTCTAGTTAGTTTGAGGCAATTATCAGACATAGTTAGATTCAGCTTAGTATTTTAGTTTGATATTTCTCTTGTATTAGACTTTCAGATTTGATACATATTCAGTTTTAGAATGGGTAATCCCCTTTCACTTTCATTTTCATGATATTTAAGTTTCCGCATTAGTTATTGTTATTCTTAGTATGCTCATGGTATGCCAACAGGGTTAGCTTGGGTTCACTTATGATCCTAGGTCCCGTGTCCGCATCTCAGGGGTAGCTCGAGGTGTGACAAACTTGGTATCAGAGCACTAGGTTTAAGTGTCCTAGGATGTCTGAAAGGCTGCACTACGTAGAGTCCTTTTCATAGGTGTGTAGTGCGCACCACCTTTAATGGGAGAGAGTCTACAAAGTGTTTCAAGAAAAATCTTCAGTTCCTTATTATTCTTATCGTGTGTAGGGTATGATCTAATTCCATTTTAACTCGACATTATACGTTTCAGTGATCATGCCTTCTCATAGAGCTAACGCTAGGAATGTAAATGCTAGGAATGCAAATGCAGCTCCTCCAGTCATAGATCAAGAAGTTTTGAATGCAGAGTTCCGCAATGCCATTCAGATGTTGGCTCAGAGCATGGCCAACCAAAACAATTAGCGGGTTCTAGTTTCGGTAAATGCTAATGTTGGGTCAGCTGCAACTAGAGTGCGAGATTTTGTTGGTATGAATCCACTAGATTTCTTAGAATAACAGATTAGTGAGGATCCCCAGAACTTTATTTATGAGGTCAAAAAGATCTTTGAAGTGATGGAGGTAACTGGGAATGATCGAGTTGAGTTAGCATCTTACCAACTTAAGGATGTGGCTCATATCTGGTATACTCAGTGGAAAGAGAACACGGGTTCAAATGTTGGTCCTATCACTTGGGATTGCTTTAGTGAGACTTTTTTGGACAGGTTCTTCCCAAGAGAGTTAGGAGAGGAAAAAGCTCAGGAATTTATAAACTTAAGGCAAGGTAGCATGACATTCTAAGAGTATGGACTCAAGTTTACCCAACTATCTAGGTATGCTCCTCAAATGGTTGCTGATTCCAGAGCCTAAATGAATAAGTTTCTATATGGAGTGTCAGACTTGATGAAGATAGAGTGTAGAAATGCTATGTGGCTGGAAAATATGAACATCTCTAGGCTCATGACTCATGCTCAAGGTTTAGAGAGATAAGCTTAGGAAACAGGCTAAGGAGAATAAGAAGGAAAGGACTAGCAACTATGACTATTCTCAACAGAAATTGGGTAGTGGTAATCGCTCGTAGTATCAACAAAAGTCTTCAACTCCAGCACCTTCAGTAGCTAGTGTTCCATCCTCAAAGTTTCGTAATGATCAGAAGGGTAAGGCATCAGGTTCTAAGACTCAAGGTAGTGTTTCAGGCACCAGAACCTACCCAACTTTCCCTAAGTGTGGTAAGAACCATCCAAGCGAGTGCCTTGCAAGAAAGGACAGATGATTTGGGTGTGGTCAGTTTGGTCACAGGTTGAAAGATTGTCCTTCTAGACAGGGTCAATGAGGTAACAATGGTAGAGCTCAGTCCACAAATTCAGCAGCACTAATAGGTCCCCCGACTCAGAAGGGTGACTCATCTGTTATAGATGGCATACAACGCCAAATCAAGTTGTATGCTCTTTAGGCTCACCATGATCAGGAAGACTCTCCAGATATAGTCATTGGTACGTTACGAGTCTTTGACTTAGATGTTTATGCTTTGTTAGATCTAGGGGCTACTCTTTCCTTTGAAGCTTGTTATACAGTAGTCAAATTCAATGTTAGGCCAGAAACTCTCTCAGAACCCTTCTCAGTCTATACTCTAGTCGGTGACCCAGTTATAGCTACACGGGTATAAGAAAATCTCCCTGTCACGATCTCTTAGAAAGTCACCTTAACAAATCTTGTAGAGTTATAAATAGTAGACTTCGATGTCATTCTAGACATGGATTGGTTACATTCCTGTTATGCCTCAGTCTATTGTAGAACTAGGATTGTTCATTTTCAATTTTCAAACGAACCAATCTTATAATGGAAAGGTAGTAGCTTAGCGTCTATTGATTAATTCATTTCTTAACTGAAGGCCAGAAAGATGATTTCAAAGGTTTATCTCTATCATTTAGTTCAGGTTAAGGATTCTAGCTCTTAAACCCCAAATCTTGAGTCAGTTTTGATACTCAGTGAGTTCTGAGAAGTCTTTCCAAATGATCTTCCCAGAGTTCCTATTGGAAGGGAAATTGACTTTGGAATTGATCTCCTTTCAGATACCTAGCCTATTTCTATTCCTCCTTACAGAATGACTCCATCAGAGCTTAAGGAATTGAAAAGTAGTTGAAAGACCTTATAGATAAGGTTTCATTAGACCTGATATTTCCCCATGGGGTGCACCAGGGTTGTTTGTGAAGAAGAAAGATGGTTCTCTTAGAATGTCCATTGACTATATGCAGTTGAACAAGGTCACAATCAAGAATAAGTATCCCATCCCCAGGATTAATGACTTGTTTGACCAACTTCAGGGTACTAGTCATTTCTAAAAGATAGACCTCAGATCGGGTTATCATTAGCTTAAAGTTAGAGATAGTGACATTCCAAAGATAGCCTTTAGAACTTGGTATGGTCATTATAAATTTGTAGTTATGTCATTTGGACAAACCAAAGATCCTGTAGATTTCAAGGATTTGATGAACAGAGTGTTCAAGCAGTACTTGGACTTGTTCGTTATCGTCTTTATTAATGATATCCTCATTTACTCTAGGAATGAGGAAGAACATGTGAACCATTTGAGGGTTGTCCTGCAAACTCTCAAAGATCGCAAGTTATTTACCAAATTTAACAAGTGCAAGTTTTGGTTACAATTAGTTTCTTTCCTTAGGCATATAGTATCTAGTGAAGGGATCCAAGTGGATTCCCAGAAAATAAAAGCAGTAAAACAATGGCCTAAACCTACCTCTCCTACAGACATCAGAAGTTTCTTAGGTCTAGTAGGTTATAGCAGATGGTTCGTGGAAGGATTTTTATCCATAGTCTTTCCATTGACTAAGTTGACTTAGAAGAAAGTCAAGTTTCAGTGGTCAGATGATTGTGAGAGAATCTTTGTAGAATTGAAAACTAGGTTGCTACAACTGGTGTTTTGACTCTACCAGAGGGTTCAGACGGTTATGTGATCTATTTTGATGCATCAAGAGTCGGCCTAGGCTGTGTTTTGATACAGTGAGGTAAGGTTATAGCTTCTGCTTCTAGATAGCTTAAGGTGCATGAGAAGAACTATCCAAGTCATGACCTCAAGTTTGCAGAAGTGGTGTTTCCACTTAAGATTTGGTGATATTACTTGTATGGTGTTCATATAGATGTGTTCACAGACCATAAGATCCTTCAGTATGTGTTGACCCAGAAGGAGTTGAATCTTTTCCAGAGGAGATGGCTTGAGTTCCTCAAGGACTACCATATGAGTGTGCATTACCATCCTGGTAAGGCCAATGTGGTAGAAGATGCTCTTAGCAGGATATCTATGGGTAGTGTAGTGCATGTTGAGGAAGAAAGAAAGGAACTAGCAAAGGATGTTCACTGACTTACTCTCTTAGGAGTTCATCTTATGAGCATATCACATCATGGTGTAATAGTTCAGAATGGGTTAGAATCTTCTTTGGTAGTGGAAGTGAAGGAAAAGCAAGAAAGTGATATGATATTACCTGAACTAAAGTGTGCAATCCACCAGCAGAGGGTTGAGGTCTTCTCCCAAAGGCGAGATGGTGTGCTTCGCTATCAGGGTCAACTATGTGTTCCTAAGGTGGGAGAGTTGAAATAACAAATTCTTGTAGATGCCCAGAACTCCATATATTCTATTCATCCAAGCGCTACTAAGATGTATCGTGATCTGCTGGAAGTCAATTGGTGGAATGGCATGAAAAGAGATATAGCAAATTTTGTGGCTAAGTGCCCCAATTGCAATCAAGTCAATGTAGAACATCAGAAACCAAGAGGTATGACTCAAGAGATCGATATTCCTACTTGGAAGTGGGAAGTGATCAACATGGACTTCATCACAGGGTTACCTCGTACTCCCAGACAACACGTCTCCATTTGGGTAATAGTTGATACAGTTACTAAGTCTTCACGCTTTTTGGTGGTTAAGACTACATATTTGGTGGAGGACTATGCCAAGCTTTACATTAATTATATAGTTAGGTTGCATGGGGTTCCTTTGTTTATCATCTCAGATAGAGGTCCTCAATTTACCTCTCATTTGTGGAAGTCATCTCAGAAGGGTCTTGGTACTCAGGTTAATCTTAGCACAACATTTCATCCATAAATAGATGGTCAGGCAAAGCATACCATTCAAACCTTAGAGGACATGTTGAGAGATTGTTTGATCGACTTCAAGGGTAGTTGGGATGATCACCTTCCTCTTAGTGAGTTCGCCTACAACAATAGCTACCATTCCAACAATCAGATGGCCCCTTATGAGGCATTGTATGGGCGTAGATATACATCTCTAGTTGGTTGGTTTGAAGTAAGTGAAGCAACCTTGATAGAGACAGATTTAGTTCATGATTCTATGGAGAAAGATCAACTCATTAGAGATATACTAAAGACAGCCCAGAGTCGCCAGAAATGTTATGCAGATGTAAGGAGAAAGGAAGTAGAGTTCCAAGTTGATGTTTGGGTTTTCTTGAAAGTGTCGCCTATGAAAATAGTGATGAGGTTTGGAAAAAAAGGAAAGCTCAGTCCTAGGTATGTAGGCCCCTACAAGATTTTGAAAAGGATTGGTAAAGTGACTTATGAGTTAGAGTTGCCAACTGAACTAGTGCATCCGGTTTTCCACATTTTGCTATTGAAGAAGTGTGTGGGTGATCTAGCATCTATTGTACCTCTAGAAAGTGTGGTTGTGAAGGATAGTCTCACCTATGAAGAGGTACGAGTTGAAACCCTTGATCGTCAGGTTTGAAGGTTGAGAAACAAAGAAGTCGCTTCAGTTAAGGTTTTGTGGAGGAGTCAGTCTGTAGAGGGAGCTACTTGGGAAGCAAAAGTAGCCATGACTGCCAAGTATCATCACCTCTTTCCTTCCGATTCCATACCACTTTAGGTAATAGTTCCTCTGTAGTTTTTTAGTCATTCATGCGTAAATTCTGTCTTAGTATCATGTTGCTTCAGTTTGTACTTGCATTTTCAGCATATTTGCATGTTCTTGGAACCTAGTTCAGTAAGAAGTCAATTTCCAATGTTTAATGGTAGGGTTTGCAGCTCTCTCCCTCTATTTCAGCTAGTTTAGCCTTCATTTGAGGATGAATTTTCCCAAGGAGGAAATATTTCAACACCTCGAAAACCAAACCTAGAAAGAATTACAGAAAAATTACCTGAACTAGTGAACCACGGCTAGGTTCACGAACCGTGATAGGGTCAACGGTCCATTGACCTACCCGTGGTCATGACTTGGACTTCACCAGGCCCTGACCTCAAACCACGGGCACCTTCATCGTCCATGGTCTTGACAATGGGTCGTGGTCGCATCCGTGACGTTTAGGAAGTAGCCCCCTAGCTAGTCCCTTAGACCCCACGCCCAAGTGAAGACCACGAGGTCCTTTACGGTCTGTGGTCCTTCACACGGGCGTGGGGTGGTCCGTGAAGACTATCCATTAGGCCCTCGGACCTGAGCCTTCAGATCTCACCCCAAGTGAGGACCATGGGGACCTTCATGGACTGTGGTCCTCCACACGGGCCATGGTACGGGCCCATGGATCAGACCCCAAAACCCCCATCTCCTGGACCTCAGACCACAACCATCTTCAAGGTCCATGGTCTCTATCAAGGTCTGTGGAAGTGGTCCTGGCTAGCCTTGTAAGCAGTTTAAGTTAGGGGTCTTTTGTTCCTTTCCTATTTTGTTGGACACCTAAACTACGTCATTTTAACCCTATACTACGTGGTTTTTGTCAGTTTTAGCCTACAAACATAACTAGAACTTACCTAAGTCAATATTTCATCAAAACTTACAAATTTAGAGCATAGAGAAAGGGAAGAGTCGACAAACCATAGTTCCAGAACGCAGCAAAATTCCATCAGTTCCAGCCCCGAAATATAAAGATTTCATCGTGTGATTAGTCACCAGGTATATGGGATTTCACTAGTGGGTTTCTTTCACCCATTATGCCCCTAAAATTCAGCCAGATTCTTGATTCCCTATTATTAACTAGACCTAGGGTTTCTAAAACTTCAGTAGATTATCATGAACTAGTTAATTAAATATTCCAATTCAAATTATCATGTTATTACTTGGTTTCTTGCATGAATTTCAGAACCCTAGTTATGCAGTTCTTTAGTTCCTTATTTACACATGCTACGCCAGATATTTTAGTTATTTTAGATATATATACCTCAATTTTTGAATCTGTCATTATCAATTTATTAATGCGCATTCTCAGTTAGCATTTCAATTTTGAGCTATCTAGTATAATACAAAAATCTAGTCGTAATGTGCTAATCATTTAATCTATTGGGAGTAGCAAATACCGAGTTGGACTAAGGTAAGTCACCCATATAGTCTCAGAACTACGAGCCACGTAGGTTGTAAATACCATTTGTGGGAATCATTTTAGTGATCACACCAGCATGCCTCTACAGCTTTGGCCGGGCATATTGGGTCCTCTTGATGGGGCATATGCATTGGACTCCACATTTAGCTCATGTGGTTTTTTAAGTCGATTATTAGTAGCTCCCACAGTTCAGTCAGACTTAATTAGATTTGACCAGATTTTGGCACTGTTAGTTTTTAGTATCAGAATGTTATAAAAGTGGTCTTTCCATTCATTTAGTTCAACATTCAGTATCTATATCATGTTCAGTTTATATCTTTGCTTTGTTGCTCGTTCAGTTATATGTTATTTCAATTTTAATCTATCCTGCATGCTCGGTACCTTTCAAGTACTAACTCCTACTCTGCGCTACATCTTCTCGTTATGTAGGTTTAGGTCCTTAGCAGTCAGATCACGCATAGATTGGTTCCCGATTTCTAGTTCAGCAGCATCAGTGGTGAGTCCTCATTATCTGAGGACAACAGTCATGTTATTTACTTCAGTATTTCAGTCTTTTAGTTTCAATTTCGCAAGATTTAGCTGGGGAATGTCCCAGCATTTCTAGTCAGTTAGAGGCCATTATCAGACATAGTTAGATTCCGTTTAGTATCTGACTTTGATATTTCTCTTGTATTAGACTCTCAGATTTGATATATATTCAGTTTTAGAATGGGTATTCCCCTTCACTTTCATTTTCATGATATTTAAGCTTTCGCATCAGTTATTGTTATTCTTAGTATGCTCATGTCATGCCAGCAGGATTATCTTGGGGTCACTTTTGATCCTAGGTCTCGTGTCCGCGTCTTGGGGGTAGCTTAGGGCGTGACATAAGTTGGTCTTACAGATAGAGAAAAGAGTTACAGGTTTAGGAACCTTTAAGGATAGATATTTATATCTATCGATGTATTTTCAGGCTTCGAAAGATGGAAAGAAAAATGATTTTGACGTACGATTTGAGTTAAGAAGTATCTCAAGTTTGAGTATCCTGGTATGGAGATAAATCCATTATTTGCCTCATTTAGTTGGGTAATTCCTTCGAAGCAGTCACCAAACTCAAAAGGTTAGCTTTGACAAGGCTGTTGGGTATATAGGATGTAGAGACTTATTAGGTTGTTTGCATCAATTTTTAAAAAAAAGCTTATAACATCTTTTTATTGACCTGATGCCAAATTTGTTTTTTATTTGGATATTGATTTTGACTCTGATATGAAAGAGAGGAATACATCTTCAAGGAAGGAAATGCAACCTTTACTATCTGATTCTCCTATCATAGCTATTACATGTAAGGCTGGTAACAAAATTTGTAGGAGTTTGGTAATCACTGAAGTTGTGTTGGGTAAATCAGAAGCATCCATTTCTCCTACATTCCTCAAGCATGATTAGATTTCATGCTTATTTGGATTATGTCCACATTTGTAGCCATCTAGTGTTTATTCACATCGAATGTAAATGTACCCATTATATTACAAACTGAAAAGCTTACATCAAAGGATACCTTAATAGTCTTGGCAAAAACAAGGCTCACTACAATAGATATCACAAAGCATGGTCTCCGGAAAAGTCTAACATTGCTCCTCCATTCCTCATGTGTGATTAATTTTCGTGCTAATTTGAATTCTATTTTTAATGTTCTTCCTCTTCCTCTTGTAGAAGCTTTCTTCTCTTCCAAATGGAGAAGCTAATAACTACAAGAGAGTTGGATTAGATAGAGTAGGAGGTGTTGGTATACCTTCCTTTCCTATTCGTGATCCACTTCCATCAGCTCCTGGGCCAAAATTAACACTAAATAGGAGAGCTATGATATTTATGTTGAGGCCTCGTGAAACACATCCTTAAAACAGAGGTAGTATGTAGATAAGAAGTTGGTGGATGTTATTATCGCTTCACACGACTTCCTAAGCCACCAAACCTCAGACCTGGAACTTTGAGAACTTCAACCTCAAGTGGGCAGAATCATTGTAATGTTAATCCATTAACCTAGAAGAAATTCTTTATGATTCATTTTGTAATCAATTCTACCTACTTGAGGTTGGCAATTCTCAAAGTTTCCATGTCCAGGGTTTGGTGGCTTGGGACGTTGTGGGAAGCGATAAATAACATCCACCAACTTCTTGTTTACATGCCACCTCTGTTTTCAAGGTAGTGTTTCACAAGGCCTCATCAAAAATACCATAAAACTTCTATTTGGTGCTAGCTCTTGCCCACGAGTTAATGGAAGTGGATCACGAATAGAAATGGAAGGTATACCACCACAACCACCTGCTCTAGAAAATCCAACTCCCTTGTAGTTATTAGCTTCTCCATCTAGAAGAGAAGAAAGTTGCTACAAGAGGAAGGGGAAGAATAATAAAAACAGAATTCAAATAAGCATGAAATCCAAGCATACCTGAAGAATGCATGAGCAATATTAGCCTTTTCTAGAGACCATGCTTTGTGATATCTGTTTCAGTGAGCCTAGTTTTTACCGAGACTGTTGTTGTATCCTTTGATGTAAACTTATTAATTTTGACTATGATGGGTACAAGTACATTTGATATGAAGTAACACTAGATGGCTACATATGTGGACATGTTTCCCATCTAAAATTGACAAAGATAAAATAACATGTAATCACTAACAAATAGTAAACAAAATGACCCACGATAAAATGCACTAAATCAAAGTGTAACAAGATTTTGCATAAAATAGAGCAAAAAGTAAAAAATAATGAGGAAATTTACATAACTGAAACAATATACACATTTTTTTAGAATAAAATATGGCACTATAATAATAATTAAATTTTTTAAAACTAGACAAAGTAATAAGACGAAATCAAATAATAGCATTGACACATATTTGGTAGAAAACTTAAGCACATACTTATCTAAAAAGATCCTACTAATTCAAAATAACAAGAAAAATTACTAAGTCACTGCTGAATGACGAAATAATTAATGGAAAAAGAAATTGTGCAAAACCAACCTACTAACTACCGTAGTCAATCATACGACAACACAACAAAAATGAAAATACATATGAAATAGAACGAGTAAAATCAAGGCACCCAACCGTTATGGAGTTTATTGGAGAAACACCAGGCTACAGTTCAAACTTAGCAGCAAAAATAATACTTAAAAAAAAGTAAAATAGAAATTCAAGAGTCACCAATGAAGAAGAAACAAAGGCAGTGGGCCGAATATGGCTCACCGATGATATTTGCGGTGGGGTTTAGTTGCTCGATGTGACGTTGTTGGTTGTTGTACAACAAAGATATGCTGCAAGTTTTATCTTGTTGGACTGCCTACAAAACAAACAATATATACAAAAATAGGGAAAGAGGAAGGGAAACCATGGTGGTGTGGGTCTGATTCTGATGTATTTATTGGGGTTTAGGCTGACTTTGGTTGGGGTATGTGATAGAATTGAATTAGTTTCAGGTTAGTTGTTTTACGATGTCGTTACTTTGCTAGAGAAGACAAGAGAATTGGAGTTTTGGTGGTTGCCGAGGTGATTTAGGGATTGATGGTTGTGGATTTTGTTGGAGAAGGAGAGAAAAGGCAGGAAGAGTCTTTAGATGGTGGTGACTTCTTAGTTGAAGCTTGTCGAAGACCGTGAAAATGGAGGTGGTTTGGTTGGGGTTTCAGGTGTGGTTTTGTTGGCAGATTTGAAGCTTGGTGGTGGTGGTGGCTGAGAGGGAAAAACTGGAAGAGAAAGCCTTTAGGGTTTTATCAATTTTTGAAACTTTACACCATAAATGAAAAATATTTTACCACCATTATTTTAATGACTAAGCAAGACTTATATAGAAAACAAACAACTTTTATACAATATAATGGGCTAAAACCATGGGCCTAAATATTGGTTAATAAAATAGGTGTGTATCAATATACTAGGCTCTAGGAACGTGTTTTGCATGTTTTATCTTTGTTAATGAGTTGTATGTTGTATCTTTATTAATTATCAAAATATGTGCCCAACAATTCTCTAACCATTTTGATTTTTTATTTTAAACTTCATCAAATGATTTGGTATTTTTAACTTACCTGTGATAAGATTATGTTTCTGTTATATAAAAGAATGTATTATAAATGCACATGTCAAACTTTGAGAAAAGAGGTTGAAAGAAAATTTAAAGAGGTTTAGATTAGTGATGTTTTTAAAAATTATTATCTCAAAGTAAAATATGATAAACTTATCAAGGTGTTTTTATTCTTTGTTGCGTAGCTTGATTTGTCATTTGTTAAAGTTTATTTTTAAAGTGCTAAAATTACTTACAAATTTATGATATCTGTAATTTTCAAATTACGTTGTTTATAAATAAACTATGCACGAAGATAAAATAGGAAAACATAATTGCCTTTAATAACTAATTCTGTGTAGAAGATTCTAAACTTATCTTTTGGAAAGAAGATACTGAAATATTGTGGATAAAATACTACTACCTCCATCCACTTCTAATTGTCATATTTTCCTTTTTTAAAGTCAAACTATAAAAACTTTGACTAACATTTTGCAATGTATTTTTTTCATCATATTGGTATGCAAAAAATTACAATTTATAGAACTTTTCATATAGTTTTTGAATATTTATTTATTTTTGTTTAAAATATCAAATAAATATAATCTAATATAACTTTAAAAATTAGTTAAATCGACTTTTAAAAAGCCAAACATAACAAATAAAAGTGAATGGGGGAGGGGGGCGGGGGAGTAAACAAGTGTACGATAAGCAATGCTAATAAATAAATGACCAGGTTATCAAAGACCGATTAATATATACATTGATCAACCATGAAGTTAATTATGATACATACCTGAGACAAAATATATGAAATTGGCATTTGGGTGACTCATGTTTAACTTTCATAAATATGTGTGTTTGGACATATTAGTTGTAAGTAATTAAGGATGGAAATCATAAAATTATGTAATAAAATAGTTGCTAAACAACTATCTGTTAATTGACAAAATTAATGGTAAACTCTGTTAGAAGATATCTTTTGAGTAGCTTTGTGATATATTTATTGTTTATTATATCTTTTTTGAAGTTCAAATTGTATATTAAATTTTAAATGTGACTGCTTCGTTGTCTTGCACATTTATGGTAATATGCACAACATTTACTAACCAATAAAGTAAGAAAAAAATGACATTAGCATCTATACAAGGTGAGATTTATTAGTAAACTAAGATAAGAGATGGATTGAAAAAATAAACATGAATAGAGAATAATCTTGTTTTATTCATATGAATAATTATCTTTGAGAATTGATACATGATGAGTCCACAAATTGGACTCATTTAGGGCTATATTTGAATAGAAATTGTGTCCTCAAATGCTTATTTTATCTGAATATCTGATGAAAACCCTTAAGTTTCAGTTATTGATGTTTGAAGAAAAGCATAGACACTACGTCGCAAAAAGGAACGAAAAGGCTGAAAACAACGAAGAATTGAAGGCCTGAGGATCGCCGAGTTCACTTGGTGAGTCCCCGAAGGGTCTTAATTCTCCTTCTGTTCCAGTGTGCTGAGCCTTGAAGGAAAGGATCAAGTCGGCAAAAAAAGAGAGCAGTCGGCGCATCACCAAACAATTTCGCTAAGAAGTACCATGTCGCCCAATGACCTAGAGCACGACGATGTTGAAGGCTGGTGCAAGATGGTGATGAACTACACCAAAGGGTGAATCACCGAGTTGATCGGCGATTTCGACTAACGACTCCGAATGATCCGCTGCAGTACAAGTTTGCGAAAGCTATAAATACTAGTTAGAGTTGTAGTTTTAAGTGTCGAAAAATTATTATAATTTTCATCTAGAATAGTAATTTTTGCTTTTTTTTCTCTAAGTTTGAGAGGGTTCTGAATACTTGAAGAAAAAGACGGTTTCATCTCTAAGGATTTGGACTTGGGTCTCTGGGATTCTTCATTCTTGGCCTGTAACAAGACATAAATCGTCATACCCATTTGAATGCAAGATCATTTAGGTATAAATCTCTATCTCTTGATGTGTGGCTAAAAACCCCAATTCTTGAGGTGTGATTTAGCGAATATGGGTTAAGATAATTGTTGGGTCTTGCTTGTTGATATTTTAATTGTGATTTCATATAGTGGTTGTGGATGAATGTAATGACTTTGTAGTTGCAAATACACATTTATTTATGTGTTTTTGGCTTGCTCGAGAAAGAGGTCGTAAAACTAAGACCACTATATTGATGGCCAGTGTGAGTGGGTCGACATGAGGTT
Source organism: Solanum commersonii (assembly GCA_029007595.1). Lineage (NCBI taxonomy): Eukaryota > Viridiplantae > Streptophyta > Magnoliopsida > Solanales > Solanaceae > Solanum > Solanum commersonii. The sequence goes on along the minus strand of JAJTWQ010000010.1, from coordinate 1,327,502 downwards.
CAGCTTGAGAGAGTGAACTGTAGTCCCATGTCCACACACGCAGCTCGAGAGAGTGAGTGGGTTAAGGTGTAGGCTAGTCTTCATGCAGCATGTAGGTGTCCGAGAGGAACGCATTTGAAATGGGGTAAGTTGCTCGAGAGAGAGCTTATCCCCCTTAAAGCTTAGTCTAGTCATAATTACTCTATGAATCTTCTATCGAAAGGATGTACCCAATAATCTAGCTTAACTTGTAATCCCGTCACATCCCAAGGATCCTCTCTCATTGCTTAGAAATGCTTGTTGATTTTGCTATTTTATACCTACAAGTGACAAACCAACCCCCCCCCCCTATTGTTAATTGACACATTTGTGTCCCCCTTTAATTTACAATGATTTTACTAGTTAATGTTTTTAGCTACGACTAATTAGAACGGAATTTTATTTTTCTATAAATTCTCAAAACCACTCTCTTGGGACGATCCCAACCCTTGGTCGGGTTACTAAATTATTGTACGATCGCAGACACTTGCATCGGAAGTTGTGTCTTGATTATGCAAACATCAAAATGGTGTCGCTGCCAGGGAGTGATGTTATTTGAGAATTTTTAGATTAATATAATTTTTTATCCTTCTTAGTTTTACCTTTACTAATCTAAATTGTAGTTTTGTTTTGCTTTTTTGAATATCAAAGTAGGGAAATAATAGTGGATGATCATTATGGGTACCACATGGGCCATCCCTTTCTGAAACTACTGAACCTCAGGGATAACCTCCTGACATTTAAACAGGTAGGGGATGAGACAATTCAGGAAATGTGGCTGAAGTTTCAAGCGGTGCTGTAACCATGCCCATCTCATGGGATGACGGACAAGGCGCTACTGGAATGCTTCTATAGGGGTCTTGGACCCGAGAATAGAAATGTAGCCAATCAACTTTGCGAGGGCGGCATGCTATACCAACTCTATGAAGTCGTAGCAAACCTTCTTGATGGCATGGTAGAAGACAGCAAAGAAGCCAAAAAGAAGCAGGAGTGGGGATGCACTAGTCACCTAGTTGGATGCTCTATCCAATCGAGTCACGGAATTGGAAGTACAAGCCATGGGAAAAGAAAAGCACTTCTCCCTCTGAGAGTGTAGTCATGGGAAGATGCAGGAAGGTGTGTAAGATGATAAAGCTCTTTCACTCATTCAACAAAAAATTGAGGCACAAGAGAAGATGCTTAATGAGATGAAGGAAAACATCGAAATGCTAAATGAAGAGTCAACCTCTCACTCCATGATTATTCAGTTGCAGGATGCTCAAATCGGCCATTTGATATCAGGTAATTACCCACCATTCGCTGAGGATTTGCCTAATTACAAAATGGGCATCTCCGAGGATGAAGAATAGTTGTTGACTTGCGTCATGCCACAACGTTAACTAAGACGTTGTTTGGGAGGCAACCCAAAACACCTTAATATTTTATATTTGCATATTGGTAAAATAATAGTGTGTCATTTATACAAGTTGAAGTGTGAGAAGGTGTTAGAAAAATTATTGGGTGGCGAGCAATAGGTCCAGTCGGCGAGTCGTCAAAGAGGTTGGCGCACCAAATCAATTCCTCTATTTTACTTAAGATAGCTTCAAATTGGAGTATGTAAAATTCGGTGAGCCCAGAAAAGTACTGGCGAATCTCCAATCATATCGGCGATCCCAATGTTTACCACCGTTTAAACGTCCAAATTTGCTTGGGAAGTTCTGTAAAACTTGGCGAAGTAAACAGCTGTTTGGTGAAACGCCGACCAATTCAACAAACAAGACTACTGCCGCTGAATGAGCATGAACTGGACAATTTGCAAGCCATAAGGGTTAAAATTCTACAACTTGTTCACTTTTACACACTTTTATTCCTCCAACTGCATCTTTGCACACCAATTTCCATATATTTCTGCATTACCTAAGTGTGCTAGTTATCAAGTTGTGCTCGGAAGATGTATTGCACTTTAATTAAATTGGTCAGTGCAAAAAGGTGGTTGTGAAGCATTCGAGAACGTGCGATGAGACTAGATACATTGGGCTGCCTATCAAAGCTGTGGAGAGTTTGAGGAACCACTCAGCGATCCGCTTAACTTCCCCACCTCAAACATGCCGCCCCAACAGATGAGGCAGCTGCTTAACCAGGATTATCCTTTGCCTCCCTCTTTGTTATTCTTTATTTGTACTTTCAGATGTTTGTTATTTACATTTGAGGACAAATTGCTTTTATTTGTGGTTGGGTGAGGCCCACCTTTGTGTGCTATTTATGACTCGTGTTTTCACTTATGTATTTAGGCTTTGAGCTATTATTGTGTTAAATACTGCTTTTTGTGGATGATTGAGCTTATGGTTCCTTTTGTTTTTAATTGTAAAACGATTTTGACCCTTCCAATTTTTTTTGAATTTTTCACATATTTTTGCCACCCGCCATATGCTCTTTAATGTTGCTGTTCTTTTGCAAAAATTTGAGTCTCAGTTCTGATCAATACTGATGACTTGAATAGTGCTCTCAATCGAACGAACATGAATAGACGGCTACGATGAGGCCAAATGAATTTGCTTAGACAATATGTGAACTCTTTGCATCTCGTTATGACTAGCCTAGTATCAAATTGATTCTCTTGTGATTATCATTGCACACTAGTGAAAGTGTGTTGTCTTGTTTGACTATAGTGTTAATGCCTAGTGTGATGAGCTTACTTTGAACCATGCATGATAGATCCTAAAATTTTCCCTATTGGTCCAGTCAACTAAGTAATGCTATCTCTTGCTATGATCTTAGGCAACTTCGAAGAGTGTGAATCAATTTGACATATACCTCTTTTGTGACCTACCTTGTGAGTGTGTGATTCTTTCTTGAACACCCCTTGAGCCTTACCTTTCTTTGGAAGAAACTTGATGAAAACTAGACCTTTCTTAATCCATCACCCATAATCCTCATGAAGTTGTGGTTAGTTGAATAGTCAACTTAGGCCAAAAGTCTAAGTTGGGGGTGTGTTGAAAAGGTAGGGGTAAGTCAAGAAGTGCATGGAAAGTCTCCTCTTACCCATAATTTTGAGAAAAATGGAACCCCTTCATATAAAAAAAAGAAAAGAAAAAGACAGAAAATAAAAAGAAAAATAATTAAAAAGAAAGTTGTGGAATAAAGTACAAAAGAAATGGGGTTTCCTAACAATTCATGGGAAGCGAATAATAGGATAACTCATGAGAACTAAAGAAAATGATGAAGGGAAAGGGAAGGAAGTTTTGTGACTACCACATCTCATGAGGATGAAAGTCACTGAGCCTAAATGACCATACATTTGCTCTCACCCCATTACGAGCCTTGGAAAGACCTTTTTGATCTTGAATGAGCTATAACAAATGTTGATTGGAAAATACTGGTAAACCTATGGGTGTAATTATGCATTATGTTCTTTTTTGTGAGTATGAGCGTTGCATCTAATTCCAAAGCTTTTAACTGTGAAACCTTTTGTGTGAATATGGAATCATTCTTTAAGTGAGGGCATTTGAACACTATAGTTGAGCTTGAACTTGCATTTGAAGAAAGCATTGTGAGCATGAGATTCGTTGATATTGGTGAGTCACAACTTGAATCTTTGAGTGCACATTTGGTCTTTGCATAAGTAAATTGAGTCTTGTTCTATGCATTCATGATTGAGTCTTGTGTAGCACTGTTCGAGACACCTTTTTTGAACGGCTGAACTTGCGTTTACTTGAGGACAAGCAAAAGTTTAAGTTGGGAGTGTTGATGAGTTCATAAATTAGACTTATTTAAGGCTATATTTTAATAGAAATTGTGTCCTCAAATGCTTATTTTATCTAAATATCTGATGAAAACCCTTAAGTTTTAGGCATTTGATGTTTGAAGAAAACTATGGACACAACATCACAAAAAGGAATGAAGAGGCTGAAAAGAATGAAGAAATGAAGGCCTGAGGATTACCGAGTCCACTTGGCGAGTCACTGAAGGGTCTTAATTCACCTTTAGTTCCAGTGTGTTGAGCCTTAAAGGAAAGGATCAAGTCAACGAAAAAAAGGAGCAGTCGGTGCATCGCCGAGCAGTTCCGTGAAGTAGTACCATGTCGCCCAATGACCCAGAGTACTACGATGCTGAAGGCTGGAGCAAGACGACAATGAACTACACCTAAGGGTGAATCGTCACGTTGATCGGTGATTTCGACTAACGACGCCAAATGATCTTATTTTAATGCAAGCTCATTTAGGTATAAATTTTTATCTCTTGATGTGTGGCTAAAAACCCCAATTCTCGAGGTGTGATTTAGCGAATATGGGTTAAGATAATTGTTGGGTCTTACTTGCTGATAGTTAATCATATTTTATTTGTGATTTCCTTTAGTGGTTGTGGATGAATTTGTAGTTGTAAATACAAGTTTATTTATGTGTTTTCGGCTTTCTCCAGAGAGAGGTCGTAAAACTAAGACCACTAGATTGATGGCCAGTGTGAGTGGGTCAACATGAGGTTCAGCTCGAGAGAGTGAGTGGGTTAAGGCGTAGGCTGGTCTTCATGCGGTAAGTGGGTGTCTGAGAGGAATGCATTTGAAACGGGGTAAGTTGCTCGAGAGAGAGCTTATCCCCCTTAAAGCTTAGCCTAGTCACAATTACTCTATGAATCATCTATCAAAAGCATGTACCCAATAATCTAGCTTAACCCATATTCCCGTCACATCCCAAGGATCCACTCTAATTGCTTAGAAACACTTGTTGATTTTGCTGATTTTTACTTACTAGTGACAACCCTCCCCCCCTCCCCCATTGTTAATTGACACGTTTGTGTCCCCCTTTAATTTACAATATTTTTACTCGTTAATGACTTTAGCTATGACTAGTTAGAACGAAATTTTATTTTTATATAAATTCTCAAAACCACTCTCTTGGGATGATCCCAACCCTTGGTTGGGTTACTAAACTATTGTACGATCATAGACACTTACATCGGAAGTTGTGTCTTGATTATGCAAAATCAATACAACCAAGGCAAAAATGAGTGTTAGTTAGAATATGGACTATTGCTCTCAAAAGGTGTATTTCAAGTATTACTACCATAACATTTTTTTTTCTTGTATATGTATATCTTAAAGATATCTCATAACTTATAAGAAATTTTATTCCTACAAGAAATTTTAAAAATGGAGAAGAAAAAGAGAGTCTGAGTGATTGTCATTCATATATATTTCTCATTATATATAGTTTAAAATAACTTTTCATGTGACTTATTATCAATAACATAATAAGTAAGAGGATACAAATTCTTCTTGTAATTACCTAGAAGGTCATTTTGGGTAACTTGCATAAAAGTTTTGTTTACCCCTCATGATAGTTTCCCCGATCATGTTTGATCAGATAGATATTATAAAAAGAAGTATAATAAAAAAATACATATCAAAATATAAATATAAAAAACCAAGAAGGGAGGAATAGAAATACTAATAAAAGCATGTCTTAGAGAAGGAATAGATACACCTATAGAAATATAAAACTGATAGAACAATTAATGGAGAATAATTTATATATGTACCTAAGAACCCAAGATATATTATAACTAGACTACATCATAAATAATATTAAATAAATATCAAGATTAAAACACTTAGCAAAAGAATATTACAACAAAATCTTTAGCCAAACATAATATATTAAGCATAAAAAACAGATGAATTCCATGAAGAATCTTCAGAACAAAAAATAATATTTAATAATAATATATTTGAACAAATAAAAGGAAAAGAAGTAGACCTAAGCGTAGAAAAAATATTAGAAATACCAACAATAAGAAATTGGTTTAAAAGACAAAAAGAAGAATATTACGTAGTAAGTCAAAAGGAACATAAGGCAAGAATTAAGACATAGGCAAAATAGACTTAACAATAATATATTTGCAGGAACTTGTAAAAAAGCTATAACAGCACAAAGAAAAAACATTTTATACTTAGAAATACAAATAGAAAACTTAGAATATAAACTACTACACCATTTATAAATGAATAAAGAAGAGTTTGCAATAGATGAAAAAACTTATGAAAACTATGAAAGATTAAAAATAAAGATAATATTTTCTAATCTAGGAAGAAGGTATAAGAAAATAGGAGAAAATATAAATTTAATGCTAGAAAAAAAAACAATAAAATTAGAAGATAGTTTAACCGCTATGATAAGAATAACAAAAGAAAACAAAGAGATAGATAGAAAAACGGAAATTAAAAAAATAAAACAACAAGCAAAAAAGGAAGTACAACAATTAGAAGAAGTAAAAAAATACTAAACTAATAGAACTAGAAAAAGAGTTAGCTGTATTAAAAGAAATGTATGAAATTAACAGAATGAAAAAAAAAAACAAAAAGACAAAATTAGCAAATGAGATAAATAAAATTAAAGAAAAATTGCAATTAGAAGAAGAACTAGAGGAAAATAACCAAGATAATCTACCTAAATTAAGAATTGATGAAATAAACGACGATGATCTGGATGAACAACATTCAGAAACAAGTGAAACGTATACAGAACTCTTAGAAAACATGACAAAAAATCCAGAAGTAAATACAGGTGATGTAGAAATTGATGAAAAACCCAGTACTTCAGGAATAAAAAACCCAAAAAACTTAAATCCAAAATATTATAATGCTAACTATGAACAATATGATAGAAATAAAACTATATGGGATAAAAGATTAAATAAAAATTGGACACTAAAACCAATAACGAAACAACATAATTTTTTAGACTTGGACTGTGTAGAAGATATAAATAAAACAATCCAACTATAGATGGGCTACATATCAAAACAATTAATAGATAACAAAATAGGAAAGGCAGAAACACTAGGATATATATAAAGAACACTTATAGGAACAATAAAATTATGGTTACAAAACTTAACAAACGAAAGTTTAAATACCTTAAGAAGTAATAAAAAATTTGATGGAGAAATAGCAACAACAACTATGGAAATATTATATAAATATGAAATAGCTATAAGAAATGAATTTAGTAGTATGACAACGAAAGTAGAAGAACAAAATAAAGAAAAAATTATCAATAGAAATTTAATGTCAAAATTAGCAATATGTAATATGTGCTATATAGATGAATATAGATGTGCATTTAGAGATTACTATTATAAAAGAACATACAGTACAGAAAAAAGTAAAGAAATAAGAAAATTATATTTTACAAAATTACCAAAACCTTTTAATTCAAAAATAGTAAAAATTTGGAATGAATCAGGATTAATAGATACCTTAGGAGCTAGAATGAAATTCTTACAACGCTGGTTTATAGAACTACGTGAAAAACATAAAGAAGAAATAAAAATGGAAAAGATATTAGTAAAAAACTTAGCATGTTGCAAAAATAAAACGGCACCCCAATTTGGATGTAGAGAGATATTATAAAAAGAAGTATAATAAAAAATACAGATCAAAATATAAATATAAAAAATCAAGAAGAAGATATTATGTAAAAAACTATAAAACTAAAAGACCATATAGGCCAAAGAAAAAATTAACAGAATGTACTTGTTATAATTGTGGAAAAATAGGACATATAGCTAGAGATTGTAAATTATTGAAAAATTCAAAGAAAAAAAAAATATAAAAAATAACAATAAACAATGAAAAATATAGGAAGATAGAATACATAGATTATGAATTAGAAAGTGAAGATAGCATATATGAATTATCAGAAAATGAAATAGAAATAAAATCAGATAATGAGTTCTATGCGAATGACTGAAAAAGATATACAAATAATAACTAAAGAAGAATACCAAGATGAAGAATCTTCAGAACAAAAAGTTAATATTTGATAATAATATATTCGAACAAATAATAGGAAAAGAATTAGACCTAAGCGTAAAAAAAAATATTAGAAATACCAACAATAAGAAATTGGTTTAAAAGACAAAAAGAAGAATATTACGTAGTAAGTCAAAAGGAACATATCATAGATTGTAATTACACCAAAGGTAAGGCTAAAATACCAATAATAAATAAAAGAATAATAAATAAAGAAATACAAGATATTAAGTCTAAAAATCCAATAAATATGTACATTTAGGAGGAACAGAAATACTAATAAAAGCATGTTTTAGAAAAGGAATAGATACACCTATAGAAATATACTTAGCAGATGATAGAATTATACAACCTATAGAAAAAAGTATAATAAGTGTAGTAAAAGTTAACTTAATATACCAAATTTTTTAATTTATAATAAGTGCTTACTACTCAGTAGCAATAAATGATAGAAACATATATAAGTCACTAGTATTATGTTGAAAAATGTCAGGAATAGAATTAGCACCAGGAAGTAAAATATGTATAGCTAGATGTAAAAACTTATATGTTTTAACAACAAAACATAAAATAACAGCAAAAAATAAAATAAAAAAATAAAAAAATAAAATCCTTTTGAACAAATAGTTACAATTATAGATAATAATGATTATAGTTATAATTAGATTGATATAGAAGAAGATTTAGAAATAGTAAAAGAAAGATTACGTATATCAAAAAGAATAAACTATGAACTATCACAAACATCATCAAAAATGAGTACCTCAAGAAGAATAGTTAAAACTCCACAAAAATTGATAGAAGAAGAAATAAAGTCATATCATTACTACATAACGGGAGTGATGGAACAACGAAAATACTTAATATTAATAAATACTGGACAAGAAGAAAATTATATTACAAGAGAATTAGTAATAGAAGATGAAATAATAACTACTGAACAATTGTGTCCTGAACTACCAAAAGCATTAATAACTACTGAAGAAACAACAGAAAAGGAAATAATTATTGGAGGAATATCAATAGTAATAAAATTTAAAATATATCAAGGAAATGAAAATATCATTTTAGGAATAAAATGGTTAGAAAAAATGAAACCATATAATCTAGAAGATTAACAGTTAACAATAAATTATGAAAACAAAAAAGTAATAATAAAGAGAACGTTATTATGACAACATGAAAATATATATACTTGCAAAAATAATAGTAGAAGGATATTATAATAGATATTATACTCCAATGATAGATACAGGAGCAGCAGCTAATATATGTAAATATAATTGCTTACCAGAAGCTAAATGGGAAAAGTTAAAAACACCCTTAGTAGTAACAGGATTTAATAATGAAGGAAGCATGATCCCATATAAGACAAAAAATATAAAAATACAAATATGGGATAAGATATTAACCATAAAAGAAATATATAACTTTGAATTTACAACAAAAGATATGTTATTAGGAATGCCCTTTTTAGAAAAGCTATACCCACACATAATAACAAGAACACACTGGTGGTTAACAACACCATGTAAACAAAAAAGAGTGACCAATAAAAAATGGAAAACAACAGAATGGATAAAAGGAAGTGAAAAAATTACACAAAAGCTAGAAAATATAAAAGAAGAACACTCAAAAATAGAATTAATTATATTCTCTATAGACAAAGTAAAAATAATCTAGGATAAATTAGAATTACTATATAGTGAAGATCCTTTATAAGGATAGGAAAAACATAAAACAAAAATAAAGATTGAGCTAATTGATAACAATAGCATAATAACACAGAAACCATTAAAATATAATTTTAATGATTTAACAAAATTTAAGATTCATATAAATGAATTACTAGAAAAAGGATATATACAAGAAACTAATAGTAAACATACAAGCCCATCATTTATAGTAAATAAACATAGTGAACAAAAAAGAGGAAAAAGTAGAATGGTTATTGATTATAGAAATTTGTATGCAAAAACCAAAACATATAATTACACAATACCAAATAAAATATTAAAGATAAGACAAATACAAGGATATAATTATTTTAGTAAATTTGATTGTAAATCAGGATTTTACCACTTAAAGTTAGAAGAAGAATCTAAAAAACATACAGCATTTACAGTACCACAAGAATTTTATGAATGGAATGTATTACCATTTGGATATAAAAATGCACCAGGTAGATATCAACATTTTATGGATAACTACTTTAAACAACTAGAAAATTGTATAGTATATATTGATGATATATTACTATATTCCAAAACACAGGATGAACATATAAGATTATTTAAAAAATTTATACATATTATAGAATACTCAGGCTTAAGCCAAAGTAAAAAGAAAACAGACATAATGAAAAAACAAATAGAATTCCTAGGAATACAAATAAATAAAAATGCAAACACATATAGTACAAAAAATAATTAACTCAAATGAACAACTAGATACAAAAAAGAAATTACAATCATTTTTAGGACTAGTAAATCATGTAAGAGAATACATACCAAAATTAGCAGAGAATCTAAAACCATTACAACAAAAATTAAAGAAAGATATAGAATATCAGTTTGATAAAAAAGACCAAATACAAATAGAAAAGGTAAAACTACTATGTAAAAACCTGTCTAAACTATATTTTCCAGATGAAAACAAAAAATTTACATATATAGTAGAATCCGATGCCAGCAAAAAGAGTTATGGAGGAGTCTTAAAATATAGGTATGGTGAAGATAATATAGAACATCATTATAGATATTATTTAGGAACATTTACTAATAAGGAAATAAAATGGGAAATAAACATGAAAGAATTATATTCAGTATATAAATGTTTATTATCATTTGAACCATATATTGTATATAACAAATTTATTATAAAAACAGATAATACATAAGTAAAATAGTGGCTAACAAGAAAGATACAAGATTTAGTAACTACAAAAGAAATAAGAAGATTTGTATTAAATATATTAAATTTTACATTTACTATTGAAGTAATAAAAACTTATAAGAATGTTATTGCAGATTACTTATCAAGACAAAGCTACTCAAACTGAGAAAGAAAATACAATCGAAGAGATACTCAAAGCCATTACTACACTTTGTATAAAAGTAGACAGTATGGACAATGAGATACAAAAGTTAAAGACTAATGAAGATAATCTGAAGTCTAAAGCTAGTCAGTAGCATGACTGTAAAAATGCGAAGCTAAGTCAATCAGAAGACTTTAAAAATCCAGAGCTAAAAGGTGACGTTGGGAAACACCTTAAAACCCATAATGTTTGTTTAAATACAGCTGCAGGTACAACCAAACAACTTAGTGAAAAACAGCATAAAAATACAAACTTAAACCAATTATTTGAAAAACCATTTACCCAAGAACGTCAAGAAATATAGTGACTATATAACAACATCTACATATGCAGATAGTCTACAAAATAAGAAGAAAATGTATAGCCATATCACAAGAACCTATATTGAAAACATATACAAAATCCAAACTTATTTGAACCTTAACCCTAAATCCACTACAACCAAAGAACCAAATCAAGATTACCTAACCCAGAAATTACAAGGTTATAATAAGTTAATCACACAGCCAAAAACTAACATCAATTTGGTAAGAACATGTTATAATTATGGACTATTAAATACTGTATATACATACGATGGGGAAGAAATAAGTGGAATACCATAACTACATAAGACATTTATCACATACAAAAGAGTTACCAAAAGAAACTTATTCTATATAAAGTTTTATGCAGCACCAGCGGAGATATTATAAGAGGAGATAAAACCTCCAATTCAAGTTATTAAGATAGGATTAACCAAAGATATGATTATACCTGATGATATCGGACAATAGGAAGAAATACAAAAAATAGAGACATCAAGTTTTTATGCCAATAAAAGAATAATTGGTATATCAACTATTATACAAGAATTAGCAAACAATTATTTAAACGACAATGCTATATGGAGCTACTATTCTAGAGATCAGTTAATGATATATTCAAATTTAAGAGAACTAAGAAGAGCAGGTATGGATGAAGTCCAGCGATGAATCCTATCATTATCAAAGCCAGAAGAACGACCTACAACAAGAGCTTTAAAGACAGGATTTATTTCAAAAGAATTATTAACCAGATATTGTAAATTAATTGGGCACAAATATCCTAACCATATATGTCCAAAATGTAACGGAGAAGATAATATAATTCCAGATGTTCAACTAGAATGATACAACGAAGAAGAAGACAAAGAGATAAAAAGAAGACAATGAAATTCAATAGATAAAGCCAAGAAATAAAGAAAAGAAGATAGATACAAGATAGATGTCCGACAAGATAAAGCAAATAGTATAAAGATGTAAATTATTTGCTTAAAAGTCATAAGGTGTACAGTATAAAGTAAATAGATGTGCATAGTCATAAAGTAAACTTGCATTGTCTATATATTCATTCATTTGTAAACATTGTAAAGCAGGCAAAGCCTAATATAAACTAAATATTTTTTTATAAAAACACCCTGAAATACTTAAGATATTCATACTTAACAGATAATGGAGCAACCTTCAGATATCATGGATAAGCAAGAGGCAAAGGTATATTGTTCAATAAATATGCAGAACTAATTTCATATATTCCTGAATATCATATATATGATTGAATAAGTTTATGCTAGTTATTATGTATTAGAATTATTTGAATCATGATTTCTAGTTTATTAACACACTGGAATCAGAGAGAAAATTTCAATACTATGCCATCCTAATGTTGAAACCGATAAGGTGAGAAAAGCCGTGATAAGGGAGTAAACAAAGTTGAGGTGCTGATAAGAAGGAAGTATCTGCTAAAGTATGTTGCTAGTAGTGACAGGAAATTATGGTAAACATAATCTAGTTCATAATGATCTAATATGATCTTAATCAGTTGTGAATATGATAGGAAGGAATAATTGAAAACAACAACCTGCATAACAAAGAACATGAATACATATATACATGATAAAATGATAAAAAACTATAAAACTTTGATCTTATATATACTTAAAGGTATAAAAATAATTGAATTAAGAAGAATCATATGGGAAAAAATATTTAATGACAATGAATCAAAAGATATATTAAACCAATAATGGTATGAAATAGATCTACATGAACTATATTTAGACACGAAAGAATAGAATTATATGATTTAGATATAGAAGAATCAGATTAAAAATGAACTATGAATATTTACAATATTGGACAGAAGCTATAAAAGATATAAAACTGATAGAACAATTAATGGAGAATAATTTATATATGTACCTAAGAACCCAAGATATGTTATATCTAGACTACATCATAAATAATATTAAAGAAATACCAAGATCAAAACACTTAGCAAAAGAATATTACAACAAAATCTTTAGCCAAACATAATATATTAAGCATAAAAAATAGATGAATTCCGCACCACCCGAAAATGGTATCAGAGCTATGGATAAAAACAAAATTGCTAGTAGAATTTTACTAGCAATTTAGAAATTTATGAACTAATTAATATATACGGTTATTTAATTGATGGGTATTTATTGAATAATTTATTTATTTAGTTGGTGGTTAATGGACCAAACCCATATTTTATTTAATACGGTACATCAATTGACACATGCATTGAAATAAATTGGTTTTAATTTTCTTTTATAAACTGTCAATGATAATAACATGCTTAAGTATTGTATATCAAGAGGGATATGTAGTAATGAATATTTAATTTGGGTTATAGTGGTTAGAGCCTAGTGTATGTGTGGGAATTTTAATTATTATTTATAATGTGATCAGTTTATCTAGGGTAAATATAGTGAGTAGACAATATTAACAAGGTAATGATGAGGAAACACAACAAAAATGGATTTGGAATAAAAAGAAACTGGAAATTGGTCTATATGTATAAGACATTTTTGGAATTTAGAAAGAAGATATTTTTGGCCAATTATATTGTATTGATTAAGGCTATAATTGGATCATGTGATTGAGACTAATAAATAGGAATATAGGGTATATCAATATGAGGTTCTTAAACAGTGTGTTCTGGTGATTTTTGTTCTTAACTTGATTTCGTTATTTTTTTTATTATTATCATAACATATTATGATTTTAAGTTTTGATATATTGTAATATGTAATTAAATATTAGATGCATAGTATTATATGAATACCATTAAATTACGATATGTGAGGAATAAAGACTTAACTCTAGGCTTGATAGACGGAAAATATTAGAGTTGACATGTTCATGGCATCATGATTAGGAACTTGATTATAGATTTGAGTGAGTTTTTATGTGTCTACGCTAGACATTTATTAATATGAGTGTTATTAGTTTTGAAATCTTATTGTGATTACTTTTTTGAATAGATTGCATTTATTTGGAAGCCCAATGAAAGGGGAAGACTCAAGTCCCGGAGTGATTGTTATACTATTTGAGCCAAGTGGATTTCTCAACCCTGATTAATTGTATAGAATCGTGTATTTTCTTGTGGTATGTGTTGGGGAGTAATGACAGTTGCTGATGGGTTGATTTGTCCCTTTTGAATAATCTTAATGATGAAAAGGGGGTAATAAAAGGCAATGTGATTGATTATTGGTATGTGATGTGTTGAGAATGGTTTGAAAGGCTTATTGATTCATAATTGATGTTGTATCACGATTTTGTTGATGTGAATTGTGTATTGGTATGAAAATGGTCATCTCCTAATTATTTGTGTGAACATGTCATTTGCATTGATTTTGAGACATGGTTGTGACAAGCTTTATGTTAATTGAGAAAGAATAAGAAATTAAAGAGGATGTACCATTTCAAGGGATGTGTCGCACGCCATGATGGATTCTATTATTAAGGGACGTGTCGCATGCCACGATGGATTTTATTATCGAGGGTCGTGTCACACGCTGTGACAAATTCATTGATAGATATGTCATGGGTCCTGGACTAAGAGACAACACATGTGTATCGCTAGGTTAAAAATACAACACAATACTTTGCAATGCATTTGATTACATTGCATATTTATATCATTTGTGAACTTGTGAGTGCCTTTCTATGGAACTTGTCATTGATGAACTTGATCTTGTGTATTATTGATCCAAAATCGTTGGAATGTTATTATTAATCTATGTGCTATTGAAACTGTGAACTGTTAAGTTGAGGTTGTTTCATACAGGTTGTAGTTGTCGAGGTTAAGTTGGGGTGGTAGGAGTACCCATATTCTATACTCTTACTTCGGTGTTTAGGAATCTGCTTGCTCAGTACAACGTGGTTTAGTACTCACCCCTTGCTTCTACATTTTTTGTAGGTTACTAATTGAATCTTAATGATACTCTCTTTTCTCTTCTTGCTCGAGGCTTCCTAAGGAGATTTTTGAGGTAGTTGTTTGTCATCTCAGCGGACCTTCTCACTCCTATTTATGATCTTGTTCAATGTTAGAGACAACATCATTTGAGACTTATATTTTCTTTCAATTCTAGTGAATACAGAAGCTTGTGCACGTGACAACCAGGTTTTTAGGGTATATTTAATTTGATTATGAATTTCTGCATTATTTTATAGTATTGGACTTTAATCAATGTTTTATTTTTGCACTTTATTGTAATAGCTAGAAATGAACACTATAACTTTGGAAACTAAAGTGAGTAGAGTTGTCACAAAATGTATGGATTGCTTAGCGAATGATAAGAATGATGTTGCGCCAATTGATGTCAGAATCTTTCATAGATTGACTGTATATTAATACGATCATGATACGACTACT
Organism: Solanum commersonii; assembly: GCA_029007595.1. NCBI lineage: Eukaryota > Viridiplantae > Streptophyta > Magnoliopsida > Solanales > Solanaceae > Solanum > Solanum commersonii. Next base: position 1,311,891 of record JAJTWQ010000010.1, on the reverse strand, counting down.
ACAACAGTACCGATGCTTACTTGGTTAGAGTTATGGAGTGTGTTACTTCTACTATCGACCTGATCTACGAAATAATACATCACTTTGAGTTAGAGAATGAACATATTGGATATTGTTTTGCAACTACTCAACGAGTAGAAATGTGTGGGCTATTTAGGTACGATATTTTTCGTAGATATAATGTGTACTAGTGGTGGATCTAACGAACTTTCACAGGGTTATACTAGTGGCATATGAAACAACTATGTTTATTATCAAGTGTGAATTCTAACTACTTAAGGAGTTATCAGTTGTATCACATGCTTATATAATGAGATACGATGTTGCATTTAGATATGATAAACAAACTAATTTTTTACTATGTCAACTTGGGCTAAAACATTATTTATAAGGAATATTTTAGTGGTGGTTCTTTGGTATGGTATTAATGTGTTAGGTTGTGAAGTCTATTCCAAGGATTCTAAATAAAGTCTAGTGCTTTCGTCATAGGCTCCAAGGGAGTGGATCGATATTGGAATGAAAATCCTATGGGTAAAGAAAATTTCCAATGATTATACTTGTGTGAAGGAAATTAAGGATTTACAATGAAAATGTATATAGATTGAGTGAGTCCTTTGGATTTTGTTGGTATTACTGGTTTGAGTTGTCATGTCGATGACAAAGTTTATTTTATGGTGATGGCAAGGGCTAACTAAGCATGTAGTTGTATGAAAATTGTAGGAGATCGTGGGACACTGCTCGAATAGAATTGAAAGGAACTAGAGTCCCAAATGAAAAGAATTAATGGGATGTAGTTTAGCCTTCGGAAAGAGACGAGAACAAGGATATTTACTATGATTGCAAGGGTCAAACATGTATTTTTAGAGAGTGGAAAATTGGGTTCAGAGATATGTAGTTCTATTTGTTTTGCTCTGATTATGGTGATAGTGTTACATGTCGTTCCTATGAGTTAACAACTATTGGATAAGATTTGAGGAAGAAGTCAACATACGTTCGGCTCGAGTGTAGTGATAAGGTGTTTTGTGGATTTGAGTTTGGTAACTGGTATGGATGGAATTGTCGATTTTGCTGAATGAGTTCTCTTAAATGAGAGTTGTTCCATTAAATAGAAAGAATTCTGATTTACATGCCTAAAAATCTTCTATATATCCCTAAATATATGTTATTCCTAATTGTAATATATATGAAAATATGCTACATTAATCTATGCTCTCTCCTATCATCATTGCACAAATATTTAGAGTTATAACATAGATATGTACAGATATTTAGAATTTGTCCAATCATGGTAACATCCACCCTCAAATTGATGTTAGTGGATCAAAAAACTTCAATTTTCCTACCAGAAACTGATGACGTTGTCGTGCCATCGACTTTGTAAACACATCAGCTATTTGAAGATCAGTGGATATATGTGGAAGAGTAATGACTCTTATCTACAGCTTCTCTGATATAATGATAGTCCACTTCAATGTGTTTAATCCTTTCATGATAAACTGGATTAGTAGCAATCAGAATAGAACTTGTGTTGTTAGCATGGAGAGGAGTGGGATTAGATTGAGGAAATCTAATTTCTGCAAGTAAACCATGAAGCCAAACAATCTCAGAGCAAGCAGTAGACATTCCTCGATATTCAGATTCAATGGAAGATTTTGATATACGGTCTTGCTTCTTTCTCTTCCAAGATATCAAGGAATCTCTAAGAAACATGCACCAACCTATGACGGAGCGACGAGTATCAGGACATCCAGCCTAATCAGAATCACTAAATGCATTAAGCTGAATCTCAGAACCACTAGGAAAGAATAATCCACGAGTAGATGTTCCCAAGATATATCGAATGATCCAACAGACAACCACCAAATATAGATGGCATGGAGCCTGCATAAATTGACTCACTTGTTGAACTGCAAAAGATATATTAGGCTGAGTAATAGTAAGATAATTTAGTCTCCAAACTAATTGCCGATACAAAGTTGGATCAGGAAGAAGATCTCCTTCTGCATGACAGTACTTTACATTCAATTCTAACGGAGTATTTACAGAGTAAAATTCTAGAATACCAGCCAAAGCAATCATGTCTTGAGTATATTTTTGTTAGTTCAAGAATACACCTAAAGAATTATAATGAACTTTTAACCCCAAAAAGTATGTAAGAACACCAAGAACTTTCATATGAAAAGAATCCTTAAGCTGTTGCGTGATTAGTGAAGAATCGGTTCCTGTTATAATAATGTCATCTACATACACCAAAAGAAGAACACAACCTGTAGATGTTTTTCGAAGAAACAAAGACGAATCATATTTTTTCTGCTCAAAAGAGAGTTGAAGCAAAGTAGACCGAAACTTGTCAAACCAAGCTCTTGGAGCTTGTTTTAATCCATATAAAGACTGCTTCAACTTGCATACATCTGATGTAGGTGATGAGAACAAACCAGGTGGGGCTTTCATATAAATATCTTCTTTGAGATCACCATGAATAAAAATAGTTTTGACATCCATTTGATGAAGAGGAAAATTTTGTGATGCAACGATGGTAATGTTAGTTTGCACCGTAGTTATTTTCGCTACAGGTGCAAAAGTCTCCTCATAGTTTACACCATACTTATGTTTGTTGCCAAGGACCACCACTCGAGCTTTGTACCGATGAAAAGTTCCATCAGAATTAAGTTTAATTGAATAAGCACATTTACATCTAATTGGACGAACATTTGGAGGACAAGGAACAATGTCCCATGTGTTATTTTCTTTAAGAGCCAAAAGTTCCTCCTCCATTGCTTTTTGCCAACACTCAAGCTTGGAGGCTTGTGAGTAGCCTGTTGTAATAGAGATGGTTGATAAAGTAGAAGAAAAACCATACCATTTAGTAGTTTGAGACACTCTAGGAGATCGCCGAGGAGGCTTAAGAGGAGCAGACCTTGAAGAAATCTCAGGTTTTGGTTTTGGAGCAGTCTGAGGTGGCGGATCTATTTTGGGATGGGTAAAGTTGGCCGATGTCGTTCATACACAAATCATGGTTTGAACTTCTTAGAAGACAATGACAAATCCTCAAAAGTAGGAAGAAGAGGTGAAACAGAAGATGACTCAACATGAGTAGGAAAGAAATACTGATTGTCAAAGAAAATAACATTTCTAGAAACACGAAATTTGTTAGAACTTGGATCATAGAAAATAAAACCTTTCTACGAAGTACTATAGCCCATAAAAGCACATTTAATAGACTGAACATAGAGTTTATTGCATTGCAAAGGAGGCAGGTGCACAAAACAAAGACAACCAAACGTATGAAAACTATGATAGCTGGGATGCTTATGAAAAAGACGATAATATGGAGATTCAAGATTAAACACTTTAGATGGAAGTATATTAATCAAATAGATAGTAGTAGACAAAGCTTCAACCCAATCTTTAGATGGAACAGAGGACTTAATCAATAAAGTACGAGTGACATCTAAAAGATGACGATTTTTACGCCCAGCAACCCCATTTTGTTGTGGCGTATATGGGCAAGAGCGTTGTGATACAATTTCTTTCTCAAGAAAGAAATTACTGAATTCATGAGACATATATCATCCACCAGAATCAGATCTTAATATTTTGATGCATGTAGAAAATTGAGTCTCAACGTACGCCAAAAAATTCTTGCATATGGAAAACACTTCAAATTTATATCGAAGAAAATACACCTATGTAAAACGACTATAGTCATCTATAAATGTCACAAAATACTTGAAATGAGCATGAGAAATAACTGGTGAAATTCCCCAAACATCACTATGAATGACATCAAAACAATTTGCAGCACGACTACTAAAATTAGGAAAAGGAAGAGTGTTACTTTTGCCTAATTTACAAGTAGAACAATCACAGGAAGCAACTGAAAATTGATTTTTATTTCCCAATAAACCAGAATTGGACTAATGAGACAACAAAACAGAATTGGGTTGTCCTAGACGTTTATGCCAAACCTCATTCTTAGTAGTAGTAGAAGCAAAAGCTAGAACACGAGGAATAGAAAAGTGTATAGGAAATAATCTTCCAACTTTAGGCCCCTTCGCGATTATCGTCCCCAACATCTGATCCTGCACAAGGCAACCATTACGAGAAAAATTCACTTAACAATTGTTATCTACCAATTTGCTAACTGAAATAAGACTAGTGGAGAACTTTGGTGATACAAAAGCATTCTTGAAAGTTTCAGTAATATCCCCAACCTTGGTAATGGGTAAATTACTACCATTGGCAACCTGAATTTGTGTTGGACCATTATACTCACGGATGTTTTTGAGTATATTAGTTGAGTTGGTCATATGATTGGAAGCGCCAGAATCAACAAGCCAAAATTTAGATATTACCTCATTACCTTACAGCCCCAAATCTAAAAATGCTGACAAGATCATTTGTTGTACCACTTTAGGAGTAAGAATTTGTCCTACTGAAGATGAGTTATCTGTAGTTGAACCATTTATCCCAACTTGAAAAGAATTTTCCCTACGGTTTTTAGGACGTGTGGGACACTCTTTGATAATGTGTCCTTGTTGTTTACAATAATTACAGAACTTCTTGACACAATTGCTAGCAATATGACCATATTTCTTGCAACTATAGCATTGAGTTCTAGCCATATCCATGCCCTTTCCTTTCCCTTGAGTTGTAAATGCGACAGTGACAACATTTCCTTGATGAAAGCATTTTGTGTGAAGAGACGCTACTCTTCATGAAGTAATTCCCTAAAATAGACATCCAACGAGGGAGATAGATCACGGTTCATCAAGTTGGAGCAAACATTTTCAAATTCAGATCATAATTTCATCAAAAATTGATCTCGCTTGCTTTGTTCATGAACTCCTTGAATGATGGAGAGAGATTCAGAAGGTATTTTAGCATAAACAATATCGGTAAATTCAGCCCATAAGTTCTGAAATCCAGAGAAATAATCTTGAACAGAGAGACCTCCTTGAAATTACATAGCATTTTCATGCTCTAACTGAAAGCGCATTGTGCTATGGTCATGGTTGTAAACCCTTTGTAAATAATCCCACACTGCCTTTGTTGTCTTGTATGGCCTGAGCTTAAGAACAATAAGAGGGTCAATTGACCCTAAAATCCATGTCATCACCCGAGCATCTTTAACCTTCCATTGACTGAGCTTTGTAGGATCAGTAGGAGTAGGATTGCTTCCATCTATATGCCCCCATAATTCTTTTCCGGTGGCAAATAGTTGGAATTGAAATTCCTAGGTAGAATAATTTTTTCCTGTGAAATGAACATGGAAAGACTCAAACTGATATGACGCCATGTTCTTGACAAACTAAGGAAGATAGAAATGCAATGATACAAAAAAACCAGAATGACCAAGACTAAGATTTCAAGATGCCTAGAATTCCAGGATACTTAGGACTTACTGTTGACTAAAAAGAATTAAGCAGAACCAAGACTTTCAAAAAAAAAATCAGAAAGAAACCATGGATAAAAGACACTAAGAATCAAAGTACTGAAAAAGACTCTAATACCATGTGAATTTTTCTCTATGAGTTCTGTCAAATGAGATTTCTTCCATTAAATAGAAATAATTCTGATTTACATGCCTAAAACTCTTCTATATATCCCTCAATATATGTTATTCCTAATTGTAATATCTCTGAAAATGTGCTACATTAATCTATGCTATCTCCTATCATCATTACAAAAATATTTAGAGTTATAACATAGATATGTACATATATTTAGAATCTATCCAATAATGCTAACAGGAATGAGAAGTCAAATCTTTCATTGTAAGTTTACGTTTTTGGTAGTATTTTTTGTCTAGGTATGGATTGGTAAGGTAGGAAGCAATTGATTGCATGAAATATTGAGCATTTCGAAAGACTCCCTTGGTTTGAAGTTAAAGGTAGTAGGGTTTTTTGCCATTGAGTTATAAATTGATGAGGCAAAGTTGATTGATTCGGTACATTCTTATAACAGGTTTATCAACGACTTTATGAAGGTTAGGTTTGGTCTAGGAGACTAACATCGATGAATGGAAGATTTTGTGCATTTATGTGGGGTTATGTTGTTCAAATTATGGTAATTAGCTTATGGATTCACTAAAGGATTGGATATAGTTCTACATCATTATTAAGAATTTTGAGGGGATTGAAACTTCTCCGTTGATGGGACTATATAGACTATTGTGTTGTGTTACATAGACAATTGATGGTAAATAAATGTTATGTGCTCATAGTATACATAATTATTAGGGTGACCAAGATTCTCTCTATGTTTTTACATGGGGTATATGATAAGTTGAATGATAATTGAAACTTGGTATGTGAAAGATTGTGTTAAATTGACATTGGGTGTGATTCAATAGCTTTACCTCGATGAGAAAGTACTACCAAATTTGAAATTAGTATTATCATCCTTGGGTGTGACCCATAGCTACCATGAAATTCTTACATGGAAAGAGAGGGAGCCATAGTTCAGAAATTTTAGAGGCAATAATGTTTTTGCTAAGAAGACGTTGATACTACTGATGGTTTGAGAGTAAGGTAAATGATCGAAGTGGTTGTGTTATTTTATTACTATTGAGAGTGTGGGATTTCAGTGGAATGATATAAAAAATACATGGGGTCTAATAAAATCGAGTATGGGTACGATCGTAATGGGTATCATATCGATGGATTTTGGGTAGCAAAAAATCAAAGAAATGGAGTGAACTAAATGAAAATGGTTTATATGGGCTCTTTGGAAAACATATTTAGTGTTATTAAACCTTGGTTCTGTATATTCTTATGTTACCATATATTTTTTCCTAGACATGAGTTGGAGTATGATTCACTAACTATTCCCACACCTGTTTTCACTTCTATGAGTTGATCCCTAATGGTGGATCAGATATACCGATCATCTAATGTCTTCTTGATAGGGTATGATGTTGGGGAAGATTTGGTTATTTTAAATATGACACATTTGATATTTTCTTGGAGCAGTTGAAGTATTCCAGTGGTTCTACATGTATTACTTTACTTATGAGAATTTATAGAAGAACTACCATGAATATTTATAGTTTTCCAACAGCCTTAATATTTTTCTCTTCACCGGGATCACGTTTCAACTATCTGTGATTGAATGTGGGGACTATTGCGTCTTGTTTTGTTGTTCTGAAAGGTTGTCTCAACTGTAACTACTGAATTAGCATTCGTACAATGATATTAGTGGTTCAATATACCTGAGTGTATCGTTCCCTGGGTAGTCACTTGATCATTTCCTTCTTTGGGTTAGAGAAGTTTGCTCCTTCCTTGATGAGTACATGATGTCCAAAGATCATTTTTTTATAGTTTAAGTTCGTGGAAAGATTATGTTCTAAGAATGAAAGCTTGATAAGATTTGTGATTGTTTGTACATTATGAGTGTGTGATAGTTGTTCAGGTTCACTTCTGGTTGTAGTCTATATTGATACAGAATGTAATCATGGTTATGTGAGAAAAGAGTTATTTTCATGGTTGTTGTAACACTTAGGACTACGTTTTGTTTTTATTTTTGCGTCAACTTCAAATGACCATATCTTTTAGTACATAAAGAGTTAGGTGGCCCATCAAGTATCAAATCAAAGGTCTTTGGGTCTTCTTTCTAATGCCACCATGTTTGCTAAATTTCGAGCTCCAAGTAAAAAGTTATGGCTATTTGAGTGAAGCCTCTCTAGTTAAGGTTTTTCATCCGTTTAAGGAAAGGGTATTTTAGTCTTTTCCATGCCCCACTAGGCCTAAAACGTTTTCTTACCCAAATAAGGGTCTAATTTGATTTAGACCACTTTTCCACATTCTTAAACGCTTAATGTTTGATAGAAGGGTTTCATGAGGAGAAAAGAAGGGTTTCAAGCATTCTTTCAAGAATTGAGGATTTCGCTAAGAACAAGTGTTCTTTCGAGGTATGTATGCTTCTCATAGTGTTGGTTTTGTTCTCCCTCAAACCAATCATGTAATTTCTTTCATGAATTCGTCTAAGAGATTGTTTATATTGAGATTCTTGAGAAGTTTTTAACCCCATTCTTTAACAATGGAGGTTTTTGAGTTCTTGAGGTGAGGGTATTGCACATAAGTATATTGTTTCTTGATGTATTTTGTGTGGAATTTAATCAAAATTGTGTTGGGCTTATGAATCAAAGATATTTTGGAAGATATCACACGATTCTAGATGATTTAGGACCTGAAAAATTTCGTCAGATTTCTGGGCACGGGTGTGGGGTGGTGCACCACCACTTTAGCAGGACTACTCACTAGTAGTTTGGGGCTTGGTGTGGCGCGTTGCTCAGTGCACTCCAAACACTATCCAAAAGCTTTGGGCAAGCACTTTATGCCACTTAGTGTGCCAGGGTCGCAAAGTTCTTTTCTTTTCCGTCCTTCATTTCGTAAGTGTTATTTAGAATCGTACATGCATTCTCTTCTTAATATGGAATCATAGAGTCTTAATTAATCCTTAGAGAGATCCTACATGTCATAATCACATCTCTTAATTCACATTTCAAATTAGAGTAAAGTTAAGAGGAAACTTCAAGAGGTCCTTTTTTGAGTCACTTTGATAATTCATTAAATTTATTTTAGTTTTGAACTAAATATTAAGTAAATGTGTATGAGAATAAGGAGAGTTTTCTTACATGTTTCAAAATGATTATAAGGGAACTAAGTATTCCCATGTGTTACACTTTTACATTTTCAAAGAGAGAAACATCGACTTCTAAATGAGTTATGAGTTCAGAGAAGTTTAAGAGTATTACCTCTTTTAAGAGGATCTTTTGAGTAATTACCTCAATTAAGAAAGAGTTATGTTTTTAGACATTTGAACATGAGTTATATTTACTTGGAGAAGTATTGAGCAACGACATGAAAATGAGTTTAGACAACTCAAAATCCTCATAAACTATGTATGCCAACATGGATAAAGGCTCATTCTTTTAGATGATTCCTTATTCCTTTTAAGCATAGCTATTGGATCCACTTAGTTGAGGTGTTCTATACCACGACAAGCTATAGGAAATTTTTGACAGCATGGGCGAGATATTTTATCATCACTTAGCTCATAGTAATGCTTGTCGGTTAGAGAATCTCCGAAACAAGAGTAAAGAGTTTGGTATTGTATTTATATACATTCTAAGTTGATATCTACTTCTTTAAAAGCTTTAAATATCGCATCTCTTATTGGTTATTTAATATTTAGTTGAGTTGGGGTGAGTATGTCTTCCAGCCTTGTCAGTTAAGTTAACTTTTACTTTCATTTTCCCCTTACATGCTCGAACATTAAATGTACTGATGTCATTCGACCTGAATCTTTTCATGATACAGGTACAGGTGTTCAAGGTCATAAACATCTAATGAGCCTCCTTGCTTTTTGAAGGGTTCCACATTTATTTTTAGCTTTGATAAGATATTGTGGGTCTTGGCCCGACTTCTATCGTAGTATTTTGGAGGCTTGATAGACAGTAATAGTTGAGTAGTCTTTCACTATTTTCATTGTGATGTTCTGAGATTTTTCATTGTTTCCTTGAGTTTGTTTGAGTATTTCCATACTTTTTTTATGTTAATCTATTGCTTAGACTTTTGAGTTGAGTTTGGCATTTGAAGTTCCCATTTTGTTTTAGTAAGTCTTCTGATGAGTAATGAGCCATGCCAATGGTTTTCTTAGGGATCAGTGATGGTTCTCGAGTGTTGGCTACAATGAGGGTGTAGGCTCGCGACGTGAGAGTTTTGTTATGGTCTAGAGGGTTTCAGTTCAGATTGGGTTCGTGGGCTAGTCTATGGGTTGGTAATTGCTCATGATTTGTAGATCTACCAATTTCTTATTTGAAATTTCAGTTCTTAGTAATTGATCTTGATGAAATGGTCTTAAAAAGGATCACTCTTAGAGGGATGAACACCGACTCTAGAAAAATGTAAATTCAGCTTTTGATAATGTCGGTTATTCTTCCTTGTTCTTTGCTGTGTTCGAGCATGAACATGATATTTAGTGGTGGATAACACAATGACCCGGAAGGTCATTGTTCGGAAACTTCCATAAAAAATTTGTACACCTTTCCTGATATTTGCATCGAGTCATGTTTGATAAGTTTGTGAAGTTGGTTTGGGAATTTAAGAACTATTTGGTAACTACAATTATTTATTTGACGGGTATTTATTAAATAATAAATTTATTTTGTTTGTGGTTAATGGGCCAAGCCCATATTTTATTTTAGGGTAAATTACATAAATCCCATAGTTTTTAACATGAAATTACAATCTATCCCTAATAAGTTTCTAATTACATTAATTCCTTAAACATTAAAAAAACCGCATACATTAATATGTAGATCGGATACATAAATACTATCTTGAATACATTAATATGTAGCTCAGATACATTAAAAACTAGCTCGAATACATTAAAGTGTAGCTCGGATACATAATATGTATCTCGAATACATTACATACTTGCTCGAATGCATTAAAGAAATAAGGGATTTTGGAGACTTTTAAAAGTAATAGGGGATAATAGAAATAAGTGAAACAAAAGGTGTGTATTTCTGTAATTTGTCCTTTTTAATATGAAAGTACAATCTATCCCTAATAAGTTTCTAATTACATTAATCCCTTGACCACTAAAAAATCCGGATACAATAAATGAAGCTCGGATACATTAAATACTGTCTCGGATACATTAATATGTAGCTCAGATACATTAAAAACTAACTCGAATACATTAAATACTGGCTTGAATACATTAATGTGTAGCTCTGATAAATTAAAAACTAGCTCGGATACATAATATGTAGCTCGAATACATTAAATATTGGTTCGGATACATTAAAGAAATAAGGGATTTTGGAGATTTTTAAAAGTAATAGGGGATAATAGAAATAAGTGAAACAAAAGGTGCGTATTTTTGTAATTTGTCCATATCAATATGAGGTTCTAAAATAGTGTGTTCTCGTGATTTTTGCTTGTAACTTGACTTCGTTGTTTTTTATTTTATTTTATTGTTAGTATCATATTATCATTCAAGTTTTGATATAATTGTATATGTAATTAAATATTTGGTGTTTGGTATTATACCATTAAATTACGATATTGGAGGAATAAATACTTAACCATAGACTTGAAATTTGGAAAATATGAGAGTTGACATGTTAATGGGCATCAAGATTAGGAACTTGATTATGGATTTGCTAGTGTTTGTTGAGTTTTACTTTGTCATTGAGCTATGTTGTCTGGAGGGGACAAGTTAAGAAGATTAATGCTAGATTGGTGAATATAGTTGTTGCCATAAACTTGAATCTCCTTAAACAGAGCGAGATATCCATGACTCAGCCTGAAAATAATTTATTTTCTTCATTTTATTTTCAATTGTAATTTTATAATTTAACCAACAAAAACTTCTTGACTATCCAATTTAAATACATATCATTCTACAATTGTTTTATTTTATTTTTAACAAATACTAGACTATCTGATCACTCAAAGAATATATATATGCGCATAAATCTAAATTTGTTTTCTCTATTGCTATTTTGTTGTCATATTATTTCCTTACAACCATGTTCCAAACATTTCTTTTGAATCATGGGTCTATTAGAAATAATATTTTTATCACACAAAGATAGGGGCAAAATTTGTGTACATGTTAGTTCTTACCCTCTTCAAACTCACTTGTGAGATTATACTGAATATGTTTTTCACTACTAGAAGAAAACGACTTCATAAGTGGTCTAAATAAACTCATCTTTTGAATTGTGGGTAAATTAGAAACAACCTCTTTATCCCACAAAGGTAAGGGTAAGATCTTTGTACATCATGTCTCCAAGATTCAACTATAAGATTATATCAAATACGTTTTTCACTAGTAAATTTGACATTGGGCAAGACTTTATTAGCATCAAGCTATGGTGATTTTAAAAAATAGGTCATAAATGGGAAAAATTTGCCTTACAAAAGTTACGGTAATCGTCAGATTTTGGCAACAAACCTGGATGAATCATGATAAGCATTTTAACATTAACGACAATATCTTATTGATTGAGTTATCTCTTTATATTTTTAGGATAGTTCTAAAGAAAGTGGAACTGACACACTCCGTACTAGTATTGTTTGAGCTCTGCCCATTTATACTTTGTAGTTTCAGGAAAATCAAATCATTATCTTGCTATTAAACTAAAACTATGTTCTTGAAAACTCAATGATTAATGTGTGTAGACCTTTCCCAGCCCATTTGATTGTGTTGCAAAAATATTGTGGATTAACTAGCACACAATCCCAAACAAAGAAAATAGAGAAGAAGAATAACACAAGGATTTAATAAGGTTTGGCTAGGCCTACTCCATCCCGCAAAAACAGATAAAGTCTTCCACTATGAAAGAAAGAGAAAAAGTTTTACAATGCTTTCAAGCCCTTAGGACAACATTGTGTATCCTATCTCATGCTTTAGAATCCCCAATTGTATCCCCTATATATGGATCCCAAGTTATCCTAAAAGGACAATATTTTCCTTTTCCAAATCTATTAGGCAGGGACAGAGACACCTTGTACTAAGAGGGTTCATCCAAACCCCCTTCGGTGGAAAATTATATTATTTATACATGGTTAAAATAATTTTTTATGTATATATAGTAGATTTCGAAACCCCTTTGGCTAATTCGTGTGTCTATTTCTAAAGATTTTGAACCCCCTTATTGAAAATCTTTGCTCTGCCACTACTATTAGGAGAAAGGGTCTCCTAAACTAATAGGAATTATAATTTCCATAAATATACAACGGAAAAATTCAAGACATAATTAATAGTTTTTCTTTACTAATTGTGAATAGCTTGGTTCTAGGGGTTGAAACCTCCCTTTTCGAAACGGATGAACACGATGAAGTTTGACATTTTAGCCAAGTAACTTTTTGATAAATTAACGAATTATGGGATAATGAGTGATGAACCTGTAAAAGTTTGGACCCATGAGAATGAATAGTCGTGAAGCACGTTATGTTAGAAATTTTGAATGCTAGTTGATACATTAATTTTTTAAAAATATTTTTGTTAATAAGGTTAGTTAACATTTTTTATTATTGACTGTTTTAGTAAGATTGTAACGTAAAGAACTCTTAACTACTGTTCCTATATTTTTTTGTGCTAGTATATGAATTCTTCTTTTTTTCTTCTATTCTTTGTCCTCAATTAATTGAAAGTTTTTGTTTCTCGAGTTATCCCAACATGTAGTTTGTATATTTATGTGGAAGCATCTCCCTATATTTCTATGCACTTTTCAATATTCCATTTTTAAAATGGTATTGTGAAATCACTTTGACCATAAAAAATGGTAAATGCTTCAAAATTTACTTCTTCTCTATTAAAGACTCACTCCTCTTAACTTGCAATACAATTTTCATATTTAAATAGTCTTTCCTATAGAAAATAAGATACACCAATATTGAATATGGAACTGTAAGTAAGGTAATAATTCTTCATATTCCGTTTAGCTGATGAAGAAATAGAATGTGGACCATTTTTTTGGAGATGATAGTATTGTGCCTTCTTTATTTAAAGGGCATAATTCCTTTTTGTAGCTCCAAAAAAAGGTCGAAGGTATAACCGATAAGTAGGAGACCTCATACATGTATATATATATATATATATATATATATCATCCTCATGTACTTTTACTTGTTTGCACATTCTTCATGCAAGGTGATTCAAACCAAATGGAAGATTTTCAACCTCTAAGTCTGTTACATAAGTACTTGAACATGAGAATAGTTACAATGTTTACCAGACTCCTCTACTAGAGAAGTCTAATGGTTAGGGAGACATTAATTCTTTATATAATCTTGATTATTGTGTATCATAAAAACCCTAACTCTTTTCCAAAAGCGTAAATTGACCAAGTTTAGTTAGACCCCAAGTAATTTCCAAAAACCGAAATTATAATAATAGGGTATGGAAAAGACCGAAACACCCTTCAAAGATCTGGATTGGACTTTCTTATCAAACCAGCCCAACTTCCAATAGCCATATATTGGTCATACTAAATCGGAGTTGGAAATATAATTCCAAGATCTTTCCTACGGTATCTGGAAGCACACCTAACTCATCCTGAGCTAGGAGTTATGATCATTTGAAATTGACAAAAAATTCAAACTTAACTTAACAAATTTTACAGTTCTTTCCTTCTTTTCTAAAATGACTCTTTCTAATTGTAGTTCTTTCAATTAGCTAGGTGTTACAATATCTCCCGCGGAATTTGTGGCTAAATGTCCTAATTGCCAACAAGTGAAAGTTGAGCATCAGAAAACAAGAGGTTTTTCCCAAGACACTAGTATTCCTACTTGGAAGTGGGAAGATTTTCATATGGATTTCATAGTAGGGTGGCCACGTATTTGGCGACAATATTATTCGATTTAGGTTAAAGTAGACCGAATGACGAAATTGGCTTATTTTATTCTCGTTAAGATTTCTTATACATTGGAAGACTATGCCAATTTATATTTGAGGGATATAGTAAGGTTGCATGGAGTTCTCTTGTCCATTATATCTGATAGAGGTACCAAATTCAGTTCTCCGTTTCAGAAATCTTTCCAAAAGGGCCTTGCTACTCGTGTTAAGCTTAGCACGGGCTTTCACCCCCAAAGCGATAGGCAACCGGAGTGTACTATCCAAACATTGGAAAAATATGTTAAGAGGTTGTGTAATTGACTTAAAGAGAAAATGGGATAATCATTTGCCTTTGATAGAATTTGCCTATAACAATAGCTATCACTGAAGCATTGGTATGGCTTCTTTTGAAGCTTTGTATGGTAGGAGGTGTAGATCTCCTGTAGGCTGGTTTTAGGTGAGTGAAGTAGCCCTAATACGTCCCGAATTGGTACATGAGGCTATAGAGAAAGTTTGACTCATTCGTGAGAGGTTTTGAGTTTCGAATAGCCCAAAGTCGACAAAAGTCATATGCTGATATTAGAAGGAGAGATATTGAGTTTAATGCACACGATTGGGTTTACTTGAAAAGATCACCCATGAAGAGTGTAATAAGTTTTGGTAAGAGCAGGAAGCTTAGTCCATGTTTTGTAGGCCCATAGCAAATTTTGAGACGTGTTGGTAAGGTTGCTTATGAACTTGATTTTCCAAATAAGTTGGCATCGGTGCATCCAGTTTTCCATATCTCTATGTTAAAGATATGTGTTGTAGATCTAATATCCATAGTTCCCTTAAAAGGTTTGGGAGTGAAAGAGAATCTTTATTATGAAGAAATTTCGATTGAGATTTTTGTCACGCCCCATACACAAGAGGCGCAACTGGCTCCTATTGCCAAAACTCAGGCCCGAGCCGATCCTGCTGAACCATTTGCTACTAGCGCAGGCAGGCACACGCAATAAATAAATAAAAACAAGTATATCTCAGCTTAAATCAAAGCCCTCGGCCGGCAAGCCCCCATCAACATATCTACAAAAGAAACACTTACTCCCAAGAGTTCATATAATGAAATTGCTAACTAGCACAGAAGTCCTGATTGAGCTTTCAAGGCCACCATGATCTCTATACCAAAACTGAAAGCAGGTATATAACCAGACAATGCATCACACAACTAACAAGTTTCAACAAACCAACAAACTAGGCCAGTATGGCCATAACGTAGTTATAAACCCCACACACTAGTCTCCAAGCCTCTAAGAGTAGTATAGATTGGTGGGACAGGGCCCTAGCCTACCCATAAAAATATATATAACAAAAGCTAACAAACCTCCAAGAATGGGGTTTTTTAGCCACATATCAAGAAATAAGAAATTATACCTAAAATGATAGAGAAACCAAATGGGTATAAGAAATTAAACCATGCTTTAAGCAAAGGAAGAAGAATAGAGAAGACCCACTTCCAACTAGGGGAAGATGAACTCCTTTCTTCAAGTCTCCTGAAAACCCTCTCCAAACTTGAGAGAAAAATGCAAAAGCTAATATTCTAAGTCTCAAAATTACAAAAATGTTTAGATTCTAAAAACTAGTAAAGAGCTAGTATTTATAGATTCAAAAAATAGTACTGTGGCAGATCGTTCGGCGAGGTTAGTCATGATCGCCGAATGACTCAGCGATTCTCCCTTCTTCTGGTTCATCGCCTTTAGTGCTTTGCCTTCAATATCTCTACGTTCTGGATCATTGGGTAGTATATTTTTGCTTTGCTAAACTATTTGGCAACACACCGACTTCTCCTTTCATCGCCTTTTGAACCACTTTCTTCAGGGCTTCGCGTACTGGAACAAAAGGCAGAGTGTGTCCCTTTGGCGATTTGCCAAGTATGCTTGGCAATGCTCAGGCTTCAGTTTCATCGTTCTTTTCAGCCCTTTTGTTCCTTTTTGCGCCTAAGTGTCCATGCTTCCACTAAAACCTCAAATACCTAAAACTTAAGTGTTTTCATCAGATATTGAGGTAAAATAAGTATTTGAGGACACTTTCTATTAAAATAAAGCCCTAAATGAGTCCAATTTGTGGACTCATCAAGCACTTGAACCCAAACCACTAGGGGGAGCTTGCTTACCTTCTCTTCCAACCATATGCAATGGACAATCCCTTATTTTATGACCACTCTTACCAAAACTAAAGCAACCATACATACCGGGTAAACACTTACCCTTATTCTTCCTTCCACACCTAGCACAAGTAAAAATAGACAATTAAAATCCACAACAATTTCCTCCTTAAGACTTAGGGTTGGAAACCTTATATTTGTTGAACTTAGGAGGAATATTCGAGGAACCTTGGCCAGAGAATCTTTGTCGGAATTTAGAATGACCATGCCCATCGAACCTTGAATGTGAGAAGTTACCATCACAGGTCCTTGCCCTCTTTGCCTCTCTAGACCTTTCCTTTAGTTTCTCCTCTTCAATTTGTTTAGAATGAACCATGAGATGAGAAATTTCCATATCATTGATAAGCATGGCAGTACGACATTTCTTAACCACCTTTTTAGACACACCGGAAACAAACTTACTTATCCTTTCCCTAAGGTCAACAATCATAGTAGGAGCATATTCAAAAAATTGTATAAACTTAAAAGAATATTCCTTCACTCTCATATTTCCTTGATGAAGGTTGATCAACTCAAACACTTTTGCCTTCGTCATCTCAAGGGGAAAGAACCTATCAAGGAAAGAAACTTTGAACTTTTCCCAATAAAGAGGACTCGCATCTTCCGCCCTCTCTTCTTTTCATTGGTTGAACCATATTTGAGAAACATCCTTAAGTTGATAAGCAGCTAGCTCTGCCTTTTACACCAGCGTCAATCCCATGAGAATCAACATCTTATACACCTTATCAATGAACTCTTGAGGATCCTCCTAAACCTTAGAACTATGAAACTCTGGAGGATTTATTCTACTGAAATCTCTCACTCTAGTTGCCATTGTACCCACATTTGTGTTCACGGGGACCACAACCTACCTATTGGATTGAGATATCATGGCTTGAGCAAATACTTGAAAAGCATCCCTAATCTCTGCATTAGTCACTTGCTCAACCAAAGGGTTGACTAGATCTTGAGGATCTGGAGAAGCTCCCCGCTCCACATTCTCTCCTACATTACTTCTAGCATATATCCTACGAGTCGAAATATTTTGTAGAGCATCAGATAATGATTAAGAGAGAGACATTATAGAGTTAAATCTATCGCACGAGTCAAGAGGAATAAAAGAAGTGGAGTTTCCTAAACATCTTATAGCCTTATGGTGCACTTCACACTCATGTACAAGACTCTACTCGACGTGGCTTATGAGACTTCCTAGGACCTTTCTAAACATTGTGCTCTAAATACAAAATTTGTCATGACCCAAATTATACCTTAGGCATAATATGGCGTATAAGACCCCGAGAGGCCCTATAGAAGACACTTAGCATACATCATATACAAGATAATTGAGTTTAACAGTTTAAAAGAAAATACCAAACCATAAAAGTTTATAAAAATGTAAAGGAAGTCTAACATAGTCTCAAAGCCATCTAAAATATCAAGAGTGATTGGGACATAACACGTATATCACATACAAAGCTGAAAAGAAGAAAAGATTATAAGCAATCAAGATCAGTCCTCGTAACATAAGGACTCAACTATCTTCAATCTACTAATGGATCTCTAGCCATGGAGATGCAAATAAGGAGCGTTGGACCCAACATTAATGAAAGAATGTAGGCAAGAGTATGCGTTAGTAGATGGAATGTACCAAGTATGATAGAAATGCATAAAAGTATGAAATCATGCAAAAAGGACCTTTCATGTCATGCAGTAACCAAGCTAAATACTTAAATAAAAGAGTTCAAAGACGTAAATCATAAAAACATTGTTAATGCAAGTTTGTATCTTTAAAACACTCGTGAGATAATCTAGAAGTAACCTTAGTTCGTTATTGTAGGAGATCTACCTTTACCTAACATAGAGACCATGTGAGTTATTAATCTGGAATCTGGTGTCTACCCCACACCGAAAAAAGGGTGTCCTACTTTCCAAGGTAAGACCATGAACTTCTAGCTTATCTGGATACACTAGAGAATGTCCATCCGAGACAATCATCCTATGGGGCACATAGGTATTGGATAAGGAGATTGTTACTAGAAATCAAACCTCAAGCTACGGGAGAGCTTCCATCTCAATACCCTCTCAGTGCCAAGTCTCAAGCCCAAAGAATAGTAATTATTCTTAACTCGTTTCATTATCCATGAAAGGGCACATTAAGTAGCCAATCTAAGCTAAAGTCGTATTATCATCCATGGAAGGGTACAACTAAGCAAACAATTCAAGCTAGGTTTCATTAGAATAACTCATTTATCTTGATTCAAAGTAAAGTTGAGAAAACCTTTTAACCCTAAGAATCCTTTGTGTGAGAAATACTTTCGCAATAACAACAACAACATTAATGCTTCACTCTCAAAGGGAATCTTACATAATTTTCATCAATTTCATAAGAACATGCATTTCTTCACAAAACTCGTCTTTCATGATTCAAAAGCTTAATCATACGATCAGTTCTAGAAAACATGGGCTTTACATGGGTTCATGGGGATTAAACTTAGAAGCATGCAATTTCATTAATTCATGCATAATAAGACATAAATCAATCAATAATACCATAATTGAAAAGAACCCATGAGGTTGAGTAAAATCCCTAACTTCAATTGGAAATTCTACCTTGTGAAAATAGGAGAATTTAGGAACCTTTGGGAGTAAATGACTCAACAGTTGAAATTGGAGACTTAACTTGAAACCCTGATCTTCTTCTTCAATCTTTTAGAGAGAGATATATTTTAGAGGATGAACTTGTTCTTCTTTTAGAAATTTGAGAGAATGAATTGAATTAATACACTTTGGGGGTAAAATTGTTTATATAGGGCCTCTAATAGAAGTTAAAACGACATAGTATTGTGTTAGAACAAATAGGTAAAGACCCAAAAACCCCTCAAAAAAATAACTGCCGACCTCACCAACGGTCAAGCCTACGGTCCATTGGTCAGACCACAAACCATCCTAGTTTATCGTGGTTGAGATTAGACACCATTGGATTTTTTGAACCCCAATGACAGACCCATGTACGCTCTGTGGGTCCATCTACGGGCCTTACACTTCAGTCGCATGTCCCAACTTTTGACTCTTAACTTTCTAAATTTAGGACTCACCTACAAGACCTACCTACGGCTCGTGCATAGGACAATTCACCATCCTGTTAAACCATATTTAAATGCTGAATTATTTACAATTTTAGAAAATCTAGACTAGCCAACAATGAGCCGACCTACAGACTGTATGTCATACCACAAACTATTGGTGGTTCCATTGGTTCTTGCACCAGATCCTGCAAACCTGCAATTTTCTATCTTTTTTACTCTAAGGTATTATATATATCCCCCTAAAACATTCGTCCTCAAATAAAATTCAAGACATCATAAGGAGGGTATGAACATAACCTAATAACCTAACATGAACACAATCACATAAATGCACATAGCGGAGGAGGAAACATCAACTCCAAGCTAAAGCATTTTCAAAACATTATATTATGAAGTCTATATCAACTCATACTCAAATGCACATAAGCATACATAAATAAATCAAGTTAACTCTTTTTCTCAAAATGTAAGCTTTTCACGAATCATGCATAATGAGGAAATAATGGGAATATCTAAGACACATGACACCAAAAGAGTAATCCATGAGGACTAAATACCTTAAGCAAGAGTAGGGATAGAGGCAAAAAGATGAGGATAAAGGAATATCATATAGGCCTCGGTCTCCCATGTAGCACTGTCAACTAATTGATTCCTCGAAAGAACGTTAACATAAGCATCTTTTTTGTTTCTCAATCTTTTAACTTGCCGGTCCAAAACCTCAACCAAACTTCCTCCTTAACTCCCAAACCTTCTAAGGGAACTATAGATGTTTGATCTCCAACATATTTCTTCAGTAAATATACATGGAAGACTAGATCAATTGATGTCAAATTATTAGGAAAATCAAGCTCATAAGCGACTTTACCAATTCGCCTCAAAATCTGATATAGGCCCACATTGCGGGGACTAAGTTTCTCTTTCTTCCCAAATCTCATTAAGCCCTTCATAGGTGAAATTTAAAGTAGCCCCAGTCATGAAAATCAAACTAAAGGTATCTCCTACTAACATCTGCATAAGTCTTTTTCCAACTTTGAGCCGTTTTCAAACTTTCTCTAATAAGCCAAACTTTCTCCATAGCTTCATGCACTAACTCGGGGCCTATCAAAGTGAATTCACCAACTTCAAACCAACCTATAGGATAGATACACCTACTACCATATAGATCCTCGAATGGAGCCATACTAATGCTTGAATTATAACTATTGTTGTATGCTAACTTGATCAAAGCCAAGTGAGGATCCCAATTACCCTTGAAGTCAATTACACAAGCACTCAACATATCTTCCAAAGTTTGGATAGTACGCTCTGCTTGACCATCGGTTTGTGGATGAAAGGCCATACTAAACTTAACACGAGTACCAAGACGCTTTTGGAAAGATTTCCATAATTGAGAAGTGAATTGGTTAGCATGATCGGAGATAATGGATAAGGGCATTCCATGCAACTTAACCATTTCTTTCAAGTAAAACTTAGCATAGTCCTCCACTGAATAAGAAACCTTGACGGGAATGAAATGAGACAATTTTTTTCATTTGATCTACAATAACCCAAATCGAGTCATGTTGCCACCTAGTGCATGGTAAACAACCAAATGAAGTCCATATTGAAATCTATCCACTTCGAGTAGGAATGCTAATGTCTTGAGATAAACCTTCGGCTTTTGATGCTCAACTTTCGACTTGTTGACAATTAGGATACTTAGCTACAAATTCTGCAGTATCATTTTTCATCTCATTCCACCAATAGACCTCCCACAAGTGACGATACATCTTGGTGGCTCTCAAGGGAATGGGATATCGAGAACTATAGGCTTCTGATAAAATTTGCCCTCTCAAGTTATCAACATTGGGAACACACAAACGACCTTAATATCTAAGCACTCCTTCTCCCCCATGGGAGAAATCTTCTATGGACTTTTAATGTACCGCTTCCTCCAATTCAACCAAAGTTGGATCAAGACCTTGCATGTCTTTCACATTTGCCACAAAAGATGATTCTGAACCATTGTGAACCATAACATCGCCTTTGTTAGAGTCAACAAATCAAACACCCAATCGGGCCAATTTATGAACATCTCGAACAAACTCCTTTTTGTCATCACTCAATATGAGAAATTCTACCCATCGATAACCGACTAAGAGCATCCGCCACCATATTCATTCTATCGAGGTGATAGCGAACACTCATATCATAATCCTTTAATAACTCAATCCACCTCCTTTGGCGAAGATTTAGATCTTTCTTGTAAACACATATTGCAAGATTTTGTGGTCGGTAAAAACATCTACATGAACACCGTTTAAGTAATCCGTCTCAATATTTAGAGTAAGAACAACCACCACTAGTTCAAGATCATGTGTGTGATAACTTCTCATGAATCTTAATTTTCCTTGATGCATAGGCAATGACTTCCCCATTTTACATAAAGACACATACATAACCCAATTCTTGAGGCATCACAATAAACCATAAATCTATTAGTTCCATCTGGTAAGGTCAACATTGGAGTGGAAGTAAGTCTATCTTTAATTATTGAAAACTCCTTTCACATGCTTCAAACCATATGAACGTAACCTTCTTTTGGGTCAATACAGTCAACAGAGAGGCGATCGAAGAAAATCCTTCAACAAGCCTTTTATAATAACCAACTAAACAAAACAAACTTCTAATATGTAGAGGGCATAGAGGTCAAGGCAAACTTTTGACCGCATCTGTCTTCTTAGGATCTACCTTAATACCATTAACAAAAACAATATTACTAAGAAAAGCGACGAACCTTGGCCAGAACTCGCATTTGCTAAACTTTGGAAAGAGTTGTTGGTCCTTGAGAACTTGCAACAGAATCCTCAAATGATCAATAACCTCACCTTCACTTCTTGAATAAATCATATATTATCATTAAAAATGATCACAAACATATCAAGATATTGTCTAAACACTATATTCATCAATCGATAAATGCGGCCAGCGAATAAGTCAAAACAAATGACTTTACCAAAAACTCATAATGACCATATCAAGATTGAAAAAGCCATCTTCGGAATGTCATCTTCCTTCACCCTCAATCGGTGATAACTCGTTCGGAGGTCAATCTTAATAAGTAACTTGCTCCTTGAAGTTGATCAAACAAGTCATCTATTCTTGGGAAATGATATTTGTTCTTAACGGTAACCTTGTTCAATTTCTGGTATTTAATACACATATGGAGTGAACCATCTTGCTTTCGGAATAAGAAAATTGGAGCACCCCATGGATAAATACTCAGTCGAAATACGCCTTTATCCTACAAATATTTCAATTGCTCCTTTAATTCCTTAATTTCTACCAGAGCCATTTGGTAAGGAGGAATAAATATAGGTTACATCTCTAGGAGGATGTCAATACCAAAGTCTATTTCCCTTTCTGGAGGAATACGTAGTAGATCATAAGGAAAAACGTCTAGAAACTCATTAACAATGGGGGCGACCAAGGATAGGGGTTTCAGAATCCTTATCCCTAACATGAACAAAATGGTATATGCAACCCTTAGACATCATCATTCTAGCTTTAATACAAGGAACAATTTGACTCTTAGGCATAAATTGCCCCCTTTCCACTCAAGGATGGGTTCATTTGGAAATGAAAACTTGACTACTCGGGTTCTACAATCAATAGAAGCATAACATGAATGCAGTTAATACATACCAAGAATAACATAAAAATTTAGCATATCAAGGTCTAAATATAAACATGATTGACTATGTGGGGCAAGGAGACAAGACACTTTCTATAGACTCTCTTCGTCACAATAAAATCACTAATTTTTGTAAAGAAAGAAAAAGGATCTAACAACACATCCAGAAGATTATAAAACCTCATAGCCACATATGGTGTCACAAAAGACAAGGTAGCACTGGGGTAAAGTAAGGCATAAACATCAAGTTGGAAGACTTTCTACATATTGATAACCACATTAGGATAACCATCTTGCTCATAACGAGTCTGAAGTTGTCACGGCCCAGGGGTACCCCTTAGATGTAACATGGCGTATAAAACCCCGAAGGACTATATACAAGCCACTTATCTCTCATAATATAAGAAATAGAAGCAATAAGAATCAAATAATAATCCAAGTCCAAAGCCTTTTATAAAACGAAAAGCGGAGGTCTATACTCATGTCTTATCAAAGACATCTAATATAATAAAATGAAATTGGGCCTAGTTCATACATCATTTCCAAAAAGGAAATAGAAGAAAGAAACTAAAACAATGAAATCCTTCCTCAAACCATGAGGACTCACCAAGCTCGGGAAAGAATCAAAGTTCAAGTTCTACCCACAATATTGGGAACTCTGTCAGTCGAATCCTACATTTGGGAAAAAAGTAGAAAAGAGTATCTGTTAGTAAAAAATGCACTAAGTAAGAAAGTTATGCATAAAAACATTTTAAAAATGCTTAAGTGGTACTTTTTATTTCATGACATGCAATTGACCAAGTAAAACATGATATAAAAAGGTTAGAAAGTATAAATCATAACATTATGGTTAATGCTAGCCAAATCATCTTTAATTCTTTGAAAACATATGAGATACTCCTTGAGTAACCTTTGTTCAATTTTAGTCTTGTTTTGGGAAAATAATGCTTAACCGACATAGAGACCATGTGAGCTATAACATGATTCACCGGTGTCTCCCACACTAAAAAGGGTTGTTCTACTTGCCTAAGGTAGAACCATGAACTTCTTGCTTAAGTGGATCCACTAGCTAATCATCGTATGGGGGCATATAGTTTATGGGATAAGGAGATTGTTACTAGAAACTCGACCTCTACTAATGCGAGAGCTTCCATCTCAAGAGATCTCTTCTAGAAATCTGGCCTCTACTAACGGGAGAGCTTTCATCTCATATCAATATCCACTTGGTGCTAAGCATAATTCCCACGAAATAGTCAATTCTCACTTATTCTTATATTAATGGAAATGTGTCCTTGAACAACCAAACCAAGCTAGTTTCATTAGGATAGCTTTTACTCTTTGATTCAATAAGGAGAGAATAGCCTTTCAACCTAAGAATCCATATTATGTGAGAAAACCTTTCACATCATGCTAGTGACTTGACGTATCCAGGTGCTTCATCCAATAATAAGCATTCACGGTCGTTTAATAGTAATATAACCCAACCAAGCATTGGGATCATTCCCACAGGGAGCGGTTTGTAATTGAGAATCAATAGAGAAGAAAAAATATGTTCAAGTTAATTATAGCTATAGAAATTAACGAGTTAAAACAAGATAAATCAAAGGGTGAAATGAGTGTCAATTATCAAAGGGGGTTTTGTAATCAATTATCAACGAAAATGACAACTAAAACGAAAATGCAAATATGGAGATGGGATTCTTGGGATGTGATAGGAATATGGGATAAAATACACAACCAGGTAAATGCTATTAATGGTAACTCCCTGCAAATTGGTAACTAAGCTACACTTTAGTGGGGGTAAATTTTCTTTCGAACAATTTACCCTGAATCAAATCAGATTCTCTCGAACAGCGATAAGCAGCAATGAAGAACTGCCTTCACCTTAGTCCATTCACTCTTTCGAGCTGAATGTGTGGGAGAGGGTTTAGGATTCACTATCTCGAGCTGAACCCACGACAACCCAATAACCACGAACTATCGATTCAGTAGTTTTGGTTTTAAAACTTCTCTCTCGAGCAAGTTAAAAACACAAAGATAAAATTGTATTTGTAACTACAACCCTATTTAATTCAAACACAACTACTGAACAAAATCACCTCTAAACAGTGAATAAACAATCAATTAGCAATACCCAACAGTAAATTCAACCCATATTCACAAAATCACACCCCAAGAATTAGAGTTTTAGCTAGACATAGTAAACAAATAGAAATTGATATCGAAAAGTGTTTCCTTCAAATGGGTACAATAAATATTGTCTTTAATAGTGTCAAGGATAAAGAATCTTCAATACCCACTTCCAAATGCTTACAAAATGAAAATCTTCAACTCTTCAAAGCTAAAGAAAATTGTCTCCCAAAAACTAAGTTCTAAAATTGAGTTTTGAAAAATATATATCTTGATTTATGAAATGTAAAACTTCATACTATACTAAAAATTCAAACATGTAATTATAGTTGTCAAAAATTATGCTGCGAAGGATCACTCGGCGCAGTTAGTCGGGATCGCCAAACCACTCCGCAATCCGCCCTTTGGTCTGGTTCATCACCTTTCTGCATTGTCTTTCAGCAACCTCATGTTTTGTAGCGTTGGGCGATATGGCACTGCCTCGTGGACCCATTCGGCGACGCCGACTACTCTTTTCTATCGCCTATTTTATTTTGTCGTTCAGGGCTTTGCACACTATAACATTGGGCGAGACCAAGCCAATTCGGCGAGTTGCCTAATGGCTTAGACGATCCTCAAGCCTTCTTTTCTTTGTTCTTTTAGCTGCCTTATTTCTTTTTGCTCCATAGTGTTCACTTTGTCTCTAACTCCAAATACCTAAAACTGAAGGATTTGCATCGATTATTGAGACAAAATATGCATTTGAGAAAACTAAATCTATCAAAATAAAGCCCTAAAAGAGTCCAAATCGTGGACTCATCAACACCTCCAACTTAAACTTTTTCTTGCCCTTAAGTAAAACTCAAATTCAGCAGTTTAAAAAGAATGTCTCAAACAATGCTACAGAAGACTCAATCATGAATGCACAAAAAGTCTCAACTTACTTGTGCAAGGATCAATTGTGCACTCAAAGATTCAAGTTGATACTCACCATTACCAAAGAATCTCAAGCTCACTCTACTTGCTTCAAATGCAAATTCAAGCTCAATAAAGGTATTCAAATGCCCTTACACAAATAATGAGTTCATATTCACAATCAATGGTTCAATCATTGAAGGTTCTGGAGTCAAGATCAACACACACACTCACAAAGATAAACACAATGCATGATTTCACCCATAGGTTTAACGTTATTTTCCAATTGACTTTTGTTTCAGCTCATTCAAGATCAAAAAGAACTTTTTCAAGGCTTGTACTAGGGATGAGTGTAATGGTATGGTCATTTAGGCCTATAGGCTGAAAATCCTCATGAAATGTGATGTGAACAACACCTTCTTTCCTTTTCTTTATCAATTTCATTCAAGCTCAAAAGTCACCTCTTATTCATCTTCCATGAGTCATTGGAAACCCTATTTTCTTTGTATTTCCACAACTTTATTACACAACTTTTTCTTTCTTTTTCTTTTTCAATTTTTTCTTCTTTTTCTCTCTTTTTTTTATATGGAGGGGTTCCATATTTCTCAAAACATGGGTATAGGGGACTTTTTTGCATTTACTTGATTTGCCTTCTCTTTTCACCACACCCCCAAATTAGGCTTTTGGCCTAAGTTTGTTATTCAAACAAACAACAGATCATGAGGATTATGGGTAATGGGTCAACAAATGGTAGCAATGTTATCAAGTTTCTTCCAAGAAAAGGTTTAGGCTCAAAGGGTGCTCAAAAGAGGTTCATACACTCACAAGGTAAGCCACAAAAGAGGTCTAATTTTACATTTGTTCACACTCTTTAAAGTTGCCTAAGATCATCTCAAGAAATTGCATCACTTAGTCAACCGGACCAACGGAGCAAATTTTATGTGTCATCATGCATGGTTCACGGTAAGCTCATCACACAAGGAATTGACACCAATGTTAAACAAGACTCCATACTTTCACTAGTGTGCAATGTTCATCACAAGAGACTCAATTCGATAATTGGCTAGTCACAATGAGATGCAAAGAGTTCACATATTGTCTATGCAACTTCAATTGGCCTCATCGTAGTTGCGCATTCATTTATGTTTGATTATGAGCACTATTCGAGTCATTGATATTGATAAAAACCGGTAATCAAATTTGCAAGAGAACAGCCATATTCAACACATACAAGAGGTGGCAAAAAATTTGCGGAAGGGTCAAAAATCATTTACAATTAAAAGCAAGGAGCCACAAGCTCAAACCTTCCACAAAATCAGTGTCGAGACAATTAAAGATTTCAACCCAAATATATAAACAAAATGGAGTCACAAAAGATGGGCGTCACCCAAACATAAATAAAAACATTTGTCCTCAAATGTAACTAAAAACATCCACAAGTTGAAATAAAGTAAGGCAGAGATGAAGGTAAAGAGAAGGTCCTGTCTACATAGTAGCTCCATCCGTTTGGGCATCAATGGCCAATGTATCACTCTGAGTCTGAGCATCAGTGCTCAGGATCACCTCAGGAGGAATGGCAGTGCGAGATCTAGTAGAGGCCGTCGCGTGTGATTCCTCCAGAAAGATGATTAGTCCACAAATTGGACTCATTTATGGCTTTATTTTAATAGAAATAGTATCCTTGAATGCTTGTTTTATCTCAATACCTGATTAAAATGTTGAAGTTTTAGGTATTTGAAGTTTTAGTGGAAACATGAACACTTAGGCACAAAATGGAGCAAATAGGGCTGAAAAGAACAAGAAATGGAATCCTGCAGATCATCGGGTTTAACTTGGCAAGTCACCAAAATGACATGAACCATCCTTCGTTCCAGTACGCGAAGCCTTGAAGAAAGTGGATTAAAAGGTGAGGAAAGGAGCAGTCAGCGAGTCGTTGATCAGTTCCACAAAGCAGTACTGTACCACCTAATAATCCAGAATGTGAGGATGCTAAAGGCAAGACACTGAAGACGATGAGCTGAACAAAAGGTGGATCGTCGAGTTCATTGGCGATCTCGACTAATGTCCTCGAACAATCCTCCGCAACATAATCTATGAAAACTATAAATACTAGTTAGAATTGTAGTCTTAGTGTGGAACAATTATTATTATTATTTTTTAGTTTAGAACATATTTTAGCTGATATTTTTCTCTCAAGTTTGGAGAGGGTTTTGTGGAGAATTGAAAAAAGGAGTTCTTCTTCCCCAAGTTGGAAGTGGGTCTTCTCTATTCATTTTCCTTTGCTTAATTTATGATTTAATTTGTTGTACCCAGTTGATTTCAATATCATGTTAGGTATAATTTCTTATTTCTTGATGAATGGCTAAAAACCTCCATTCTTGGCGTGTGTTTTAGCAAATATGGGTTGATATTTTTGTTGGGACTTGCTTGCTGGTAGGTTAGATGTATTTTAATGGTGATTTGACCTAGTGGTTTCTGTTTAATCTAAAGGGTTTGTAGTTTCAATTATAGGGCCACCCATGTCTATTCGGCTTGCTCAAAAGGGAGATTGCGAAACCAAAACCACTAGACTGATTGCCTAAAGAGTGGGTCGACATGAGGTTCACCTTGAGAGGGTGAGCCCTAGTCCCATATCCTAACACTCATCTTGAGAGATTGAGTGGGTTAAGGCGTAGGCTGGTCTTCATTCAAAAAATGGGTGTCCGAGAGGAACTCATTTGAAATGGGCTAAGTTGCCCGAGAGAGAACTTATTTCCATTTAAATTTTTGCCTAGTCAGTATTACTTTATAAATTTTCTATCGAAAGAATGTACCCAACGATTTATCTCAATTTATATTGCGGTCACATCTCTAGAACCTTTCCCCATACTTGATTTTCTTGTTTATTTTGCTATTTTAGTACTTTTTACAAAACCCCCCTTTGATATTTGACACTTTTGTGTCTCCCCCTTTAATTTATAATGTCTTTTATTGCAAAAGTCTTTAGCTACGACTAGATAGAATATAAATTCTATTTTTTTTATCATTTCTCAAAACTACTCCCTTGGGACTCAACCCCAACCCTTGGTTGGGTTACTATATTATCGACGATCGTAGACACTCATACCATAGGATAGTATTGTTGGTCACGATCAACATCAAAATGGCGCCGCTGCCAGGGAGTGCTGTGTTAAAAGTATCTGTTCTTTTCCAAAAATTTAAGTCTCGATTTTGATCAACACCGATGACTTAAATAGTGCTCTCAATTGAACAAACATGAATGCACGACTACTAAGAGGCCAAATGAAGTTACATAGACAATATGTGCACTCTTTGCATCTTGTTGTGACTAGCCATTTATCAATTTGATTCTCTTGTAATGACCGTTGCACACTACCAAACGTGTGTAGTCTTGCTTGACTGAAGTATCGATGTATTGTGTGTTTAGCTTACTTTGGAACTCCCATGAATAGATCTAGATGTTGCCCTGTTAGTCTGATTGATTTAGAAATGTCTACTCTTGAGATGACCTTAGGCAATTTAAAAGAGTGTGAGCCAATTTGACATAAACCTCTTTTTGTGACCTACTTGTGAGCATGTGAAACTCTTTTGAACACCTTTGAGCCTTACTTTTCTTTGGACCTTGATAAACCC
This sequence comes from Solanum commersonii, assembly GCA_029007595.1. Lineage (NCBI taxonomy): Eukaryota > Viridiplantae > Streptophyta > Magnoliopsida > Solanales > Solanaceae > Solanum > Solanum commersonii. Next base: position 1,281,932 of record JAJTWQ010000010.1, on the reverse strand, counting down.
TAGACCTTACTAGATCCACTACCTATAATCCTCTTGATTTGTGGTTTAGTAAATAGCCAACTTAGGACAAAAAACATAAGTTGGGGGTGTGGTGAAAAGGAAAATGAGAAGTCAAGAAGTGCTATAAGAAGTCCCACTTTACCCATGTTGCAGATCAATGGAGCCCTCCAAAAAAAAAAGATTGAAAAAGAAATTTGTGGAATAAAGTACAAAGGATATTGGGGTTCCAAGCAACTCATGGGGAGTGAATAAAATGATGACTTAAAAGCACCAGAAAAAGAAGTGATAAAGGAAAAGAAGGGAATGCTTTAAGAATATCACATCTCATGAGGAAAAAGTCACTAAGCCTAAATGACCATACCTTTGTACTAAGCCCCATTACAAGCCTTAGAAAGACCTTTTGATCTTGAGTAAGCTGGATCAAAAGTCAATTGGAAAATAAGGGCAAACCTATGGGTGAAAACATGCATTGTGTTCCTTTTTTTGAGTGTGAGCGTTGTATCTGATTCCTGATCTTAAATTGACTCATATATGTGTGTGAATATGGAATCATTCTTTTCATGAGGGCATTTAGATACTTATGTTGAGCTTAAACTTGCACAAGTAGGGAGTATTGCGAGCATGAGAATCTTTGGTGATGGTGTGTCACAATTGATCCTTGCATAAATAAATTGAGTCTTGTTGTGTGCATTAATGATTTACTCTTGTGTAGCACTGTTTGAGGCACCCTTTTTGAATGGCTGAACTTGAGTTTGCTTGAGGACAAGCAAAAGTTTAAGCTGTGGATGTTGATGAGTCCACAAATTGGACTCATGTAGGACTTTATTTTGATAGAAATAGTGTCCTTGAATGCTTGTTTTATCTCAACACCTAATTAAAATGCTGAAATTTCAGATATTTAAAGTTTTAGTGGAAGCATGGATACTTAGGTGCAAAACGGAGCAAATAGGGCTGAAACAAACAAGAAAAGCAATAATGTGGATCACCAAGTTCAACTTGGCGAGTTGCCAAAATGACATGAACTGCCCTTCGTTCCAGTACGCGAAGCCTTGAAGAAAGTGGATCAAAAGGCGAGAAAAAAAGCAGATGGCGAGTCGTTGATCAATTTCGCGAAGTAGTACTTTACTGCCCAATTATCCAGAATGCGAGAATGCTAAAGGCAAGACACTGAAGGCGATGAGCTGATCAAAAGGTGGATCGCCGAGTTCATCGGCGATCTCGACTAATGCCCCCGAACAATCCTCTGCAACACAATCTATGAAAACTATAACTACTAGTTAGAATTGTAGTCTTAGTGTGGAACAATTATTATTATTATTTTCAGTTTAGAACATATTTTGACTGATATTTTTCTCTCAAGTTTGGAGAGGGTTTTGTGGAGAATTGAAGAAAGGAGTTCTTCTTCCCCAAGTTGGAAGTGGGTCTTCTCTATTCATTTTCCTTTTCTTAATTTACGATTTAATTTCTTGTACCCATTTGATTTCATTATCATGTTACGTATAATTTCTTATTTCTTGATGAGCGGCTAAAAACCCCCATTCTTGGCGTGTGATTTTGCAAATATGGGTTGATGTTCTTGTTGGGTCTTGCTTGCTAGTAGGTTAGGTGTATTTTAATGGTGATTTCACCTAGTGGTTTCTGTTTAATATAAAGGGTTTGTAGTTTCAATTACAGGGCCACCCATATGTATTCGGCTTGCCCGAGAGGGAGGTTGGGAAACCAAAACCATAGACTGATTGCCTAAAGAGTGGGTCGACATGAGGTTCACCTTGAGAGGGTGAGCCCTAGTCCCATATCCTGACACTCAGCTTGAGATATTGAGTGGGTTAAGGCGTAGGCTGGTCTTCATTCAAAAAATGGGTGTCCGAGAGGAACTTATTTGAAACGGGCTAAGCTGCCCGAGAGGGAACATATTTCCATTTAAATTTTTGCCTAGTCAGTATTACTTTATAAATTTTCTATCGAAAAAATGTACCCAACAATTTATCTCAACTTATATTGCGGTCACATCTTAAGAACCTTTCCCCATACTTGATTTTCTTGTTTATTTTGCTATTTTAGTACTTGTTACAAAAACCCCTTTGATATTTGACACTTTTGTGTCTCCCCCTTTAATTTACAATGTCCATTATCGTAAATGTCTTTAGCTACGACTAGTTAGAATGTAAATTCTATTTTTTTATCAATTCTCAAAACCGCTCCCTTGGGACATGACCCTAACCCTTGGTTGGGTTACTATATTATCGACGATCCTAGACACTTATACCGTAGGATAGAGTCGTTGGTCATATTTTGATGTTTATCGTGACCAATGACACTATCCTACGGTGTGAGTGTGTATGATCGTCGATAATATAGTAATCCAACCAAGGGTTGGGGTCGTGTCCTAAGGGACCGATTTTGAGAATTGATAAACTAGTTGTAGCTAAAGACATTTGCTATAAAATACATAGTAAATTAAATGGGGCGACACAAAAGTGTCAAATATCAAAGGGAGTTTTGTAACAAGTACTAAAACAACAAAATAAACAGGAAAATCAAGTATGGGAAAGGTTCTTGGGATGTTACCGCAATAAAAGTTGAGATAAATTATTGGGTACATGCTTTCGATAGGAAATTTGCAAAATAATAGTGACTAGGCTAAGCTTTAAATGGAAATAAGTTCCCTCTCGGGCAACTAATCCCATCTCTAATGCGTTCCTCTCGGACACCCATTTGCCGCATAAAGACCAGCCTACACCTTAGCCCACTCACTCTCTCGAGCTCAGTGTTAGGATATGGGATTAGGGCTCACCCTCTCGGGCTGAACCTCATGTCAGCCCACTCCTTAGGCCATCAGTCCAGTGGTTTTTGTTTCACGATCTCCCTTTCGGACAAGCCAAAAACAGATGGGTAACTTTGTATTTGCAACTACAGACCCTTTAGATTAAACCACAACCACTAGGTGAAATCACCACTAAAATACATCTAGCCTATCAGCAAGCAAGACCCAACAAGAATATCAACCCATATTTGCTAAATCACACCCCTAAAATGGGGGTTTTTAGCCACTCATCAAGAAATAAGAAATTATACCTAACATGATAATGAAATCAACTGGGTATAAGAAATTAAACCTTGAATTAAGCAAAGGAAAATGAATAGAGAAGACACACTTCCAACATGGGGAAGAAGAACTCCTTTCTTCAAGTCTCCACAAAACCCTCTCCAAACTTGAGAGAAAAATATCAGCTAAAATATGTTCTAAACTGAAAATAATAATAATAATTGTTCCACACTAAGACTACATTTCTAATTAGTATTTATAGTTTTCACAGATGTGCTGCAGAGGATTGTTCGGTGACATTGTTCGAGATAGCCGATGAACTTGACGATCCACCTTTTGGTCAGCTTATTGCCTTCAGTGTCTTGCATTTAGTATCATCGCATTCTGGATCATTGGGCGGTACAATGCTGCTACGCGGAACTCATCGGTGACTCGCCAACTGCTCCTTTCCTCGCCTTTTGATCCACTTCCTTCAAGCCCTCGCATACTGGATTGTAGGGCGGTTTATGTCATTTCGATGACTCGTCAAGTTGAACTCGGCGATCCACAGAATTCCATTTCTTGTTCTTTTCAGCCCTATTTGCTCCATTTTAAGCGTAATTGTCAATGCTTCCACTAAAACTTCAAATACCTGAAACTTCAGCGTTTTAATCAGGTATTGAGATAAAAAAAAAAGCATTCAAGGACACTATTTCTATTAAAATAAAACCCTATATGAGTCTAATTTGCAGACTCATCAACACCCCCAACTTAAACTTTTGCGTGTTCTCAAGCAAACTCAAGTTCAGCCGTTCAAAAAGGATGCCTCAAACAGTGCTACACAAGACTAAATCATGAATGCACATAAAAAGACTCAATTTACTTATGCAAGGATCAGTTGTGTACTCAAAGATTCAAATTGTGACACACCATCACCTAAGATTCTCATGCTCGCAATACTTGCTGCTTGTGCAAGTTCAAGCTCAACAAAAATATCTAAATGCCCTCGCACAAAGAATGATTCCATATTCACACAAAGATATGAGTCAATTTAAGATCAGGAATCAGTTACAACGCTCACACTCAAAAAGAGGAACACAATGCATGTTTTCACCCATAGGTTTGCCGTTATTTTCCAAATGATTTTCGGTCCAGCTTACTCAAGATCAAAAAAGTCTTTCTAAGGCTTGTAATGGGGCTGAGTGCAAAGGTATGGTCATTTAGCCTTATCGACTTTTTCCTCGTGAGATGTGGTATTCTCCAAGCATTCCCTTCTTTTCCTTTATCACTTCTTTTTCTAGTGGTTTTAAGTCATCCTTTTATTCACTCCCTATGAGTTGCTTGGAACCCCAATATCCTTTGTACTTTATTCCACAAATTTCTTTTTCAATCTTTTTTTTTTTGGAGGATTCCATTGTTTTGCAACATGGGTAAAGGGGGACTTCTTATAGCACTTCTTGACTTCTCTTTTTCCTTTACACCACACCCCCAACTTAGGCTTTTTTTCCTAAGTTGGAAATTCACTAAACCACAAATCAATAGGATTATAGGTAGTGGATCAAGTAAGGTCTAGGGTTTATCAAGGTTCTTCCAAAGAAAGTTAAAGCTCAAAGGTGTTCAAAAGAGTTTCACACACTCATAGGTAGGTGACAAAAAGAGGTATAAGTCAAATTGGCTCACACTTTTTAAAATTGCGTAAGATCATCTGAAGAGTACACCTTTCTAAATCAATCAAACTAACAGGGCAAATTCTAGGTTTATTCATGCGAGGTTCAAAGTTGCTAAACACATAAGGCATCGATACTTCAATCAAGCAAAGACTACACGCGTTTTCTAGTGTGCAATAGTCATCAGAAGAGAATCAATTTGATAAATAGCTAGTCACAACGAGATGCAAAGAGTGCACATATTGTCTATGTAACTTTGTTTGGCCTCGTCGTAGTCGTGCATTCATGTTTGTTCATTTGAGAGAACTATTCAAGTCGTCGGTATTGATCGAAACTGAGACTTAAATTTTTGCAAAAAAACAACCACTTTCAACACAAGAGGTGGCGAATTTTTTTTTAAAGGATCAAACTTATTTTGCAAGTAAAACAACAGGAGCCATAAGCTCAATCATCCACAAAAATGCAGTACTTAAAACACAAATTAAAGAAGACAACCCAAATATATACAGAACAAAACATGAATGTCAACACAAAAGGTGTGGGCGTCACCCCACCACAAATAAAGAGTGTTTGTCCTCAAATACAAGTAAGAAGTGTTAAATGGGAATCGATAAAGTAAACTAGTTGACCCAGAGATATTTTGATCAACTAGTTGCAAATGAGGCTAGCTCTCTCAAAAATAACTCAGGGCGTTGAAACATCAACTTTGTGTGAAGATGCTCGGCTGCCATGCAATCCACAACTTAGTACAATTTAGCAATGCGAATACTTTAATAATACATGAAATATAAAAGTAGCGTGCAAGTGTGAGTTAGGGCATATGAAAAAGTGAGGTAAGCAGTGAATTACACACTTTGAAACCTTTGCTTAGAGGACTTTCAATTTATCGCCTATTCAGTGACATTAATTATACAGGCCTGTTCAGTCAGTGGAACGCCGAATATTTAGCTTCCTTGCGAAAGATTATAGGACATCTGGTTGCAAGTGAGTCCGAACGGCGGTTTGCATTGTGCTCGCCTACAGGGTCAGCGATTCGTCGTTAATTTTTTTTACGTGTGCCGTGTTTTACAGACTCCAAACCCAGACTGGGAGAGTGCAACTAGCGGTTAATAGTGCGATCAGCGAATCAGTCTGCGGTTCGCCAAAGATGTCCTAAGCTTGCCGTTTCGTTCTGCGTGTCATTGAATGGACTTATGGTGCGCCTATTTGCACTATTTGTTCACTACCCACGCTTCTATTTGCACAATTGACACATTATTATTTTATCAAACAAATGTAATTGGTAAGAATCTTGGGTTGCATCCCAATAAGCGCCTTATTTAACATTGTGGCTCAACGTAGCATCCTTCAGATACAATTCTTCAAGTAAAGCGATTTCCTGGACGTCCCCAAGGTATAACTTCAAACGTTGTCCGTTAACTTTAAATGGGGGTCCCTCTTTACCTTCAACTTCTATGGCACCATTGGTGAACACTTGTGTCACTCTGAAAGGCCCAGACCATTTGGATTTTAGCTTCCCTCGAAATAGCCTTAGTCATGAGTTGTACAATAACACCCAATCTCCCACATTGAATTCCCTCTAGACTATCAGTGTGTCATGCCATTTCTTCATTTTCTCTTTGTAAATGACTGAGCTGTCGTAAGATCTGAGTCTGAACTCATCTATTTCATTAAACTGGTCCAACCTCTCCCTTGAAGCCTTTGTCCAATCTAAATTCATAGCTTGCAATGCCTGTAAGGCTTTGTGTTCTAGCTCAACAGGTAATGGCATGATTTACCAAAAACTAGCTGATATGGGGACATTCCTATAGGTGTCTTATAAGCAGTCCGATATGTCCACTGGGCATCGTCAAGCTTTCTAGACCAGTCGATTTTGCTGTCGTTTACTGTCTTGGATAGAATGCTTTTGATCTCACAATTTGACACCTCAACTTGTCTGCTCATTTGGGAGTGATATGGAGTGGCAACCTTGTGTTTTACTCCGTATTTTCTCAATGCACTGGAAAACCACTTATTGCAAAAATGCAATCCTCCATCAGTAATGATTGCTCTTGGAGTGCCAAACCGTGCAAATATGTAACGGTTAAAAAATTGGACAACTCTTCTTCCTTCATTATTCGGGAGTGTGACAGCCTCTACCCATTTGGACATATAGTCCACAACTACTAAGATATACTTGTTTCCAAATGAGCTGACAAATGGGCCCATGAAATCGATTCCCCACACATCGAATAATTCAATTTCCAAAATAGGTGTAATGGGTAACTCGTGTCTTCTTGACACTCCGCCTTGCTGCTGACATTGAGGACATCTCTTTGTAAAATCGTGGGCATCTTTGTAAAGAGAAGGCCAATAATAACCACTTTGGATAATCTTAGCTGCAGTACGATATACACTATGATGACCCCCGACTGGAGATGTGTGGCAGGCATGGAGGATCACATAGCCGACACTATCCTACGGTATGAGTGTCTACGGTCGTCGATAATATAGTAACCCAACCAAGGGTTGCCGTCGTGTACCAAGGGAGCATTTATGAGAATTGATAGAAAAATAAAATTTACATTCTAACTAATCGTAGCTAAAGATATTTGCGATAAAATACATTGTAAATTAAAGGGGGCGACAACAAAAGTGTCAAATATCAAAGAGGGTTTTGTAACAGGTACTAAAACAGCAAAATAAACAAGAAAATCATGTATGGGGAAAGTTTCTTGGGATGTGACCGCAATATAAGTTGAGATAAATTGTTGGGTACATGCTTTCTATAGGAAATTTGCAAAATAATAGTGACTAGGCTAAGCTTTAAATGGAAATAAGTTCCCTCTCGGGCAACTTACCCCGTTTCAAATGCGTTCCGCTCGGACACCCATTTGCCGCATAAAGACCAGCCTACGACTTACCCCACTTACTCTCTCGAGCTAAGTGTTAGGATATGGGACTATGGCTCACCATCTCGGGCTGAATCTCATTTCGACCCACTCCTTAGGCCATCAGTCTAGTGGTTTTCGTTTCGCAACCTCCTTCTCAGGCAAGCGGAAAACACATGGGTGGCTTTGTGTTTGCAACTACAAACCCTTTAGATTAAGCCATAACCACTAGGTGAAATCACCATTAAAATACATCTAACCTATCACCAAGTAAGACCCAACAAGAATATTAACCCATATTTGCTAAATCACACCCCAAGAATGGGGGTTTTTAGCCACTCATCAAGAAATAAGAAATTATACCTAACATGATAATGAAATCAACTGGGTATAAGAAATTTAACCTTGAATTAAGCAAAGGAAAATGAATAGAGAAGACCCACTTCCAACATGGGGAAGAAGAACTCCTTTCTTCAAGTCTCCACAAAACCCTCTCCAAACTTGAGAGAAAAATATCAGCTAAAATATGTTCTAAACTGAAAATAATAATAATAATTGTTCCACACTAAGACTACATTTTTAATTAGTATTTATAGTTTTCACAGATTATGCTGCGGAGGATTGTTCGGTGACATTGTTTGAGATGGCCGATGAACTCGACGATCCACCTTTTGGTCAGCTCATTGCCTTCAGTGTCTTGCATTTAGTATCATCGCATTCTGGATCATTGGGCGGTATAATGCTGCTACGCGGAACTCATCGGCGACTCGCCGACTGCTTCCTTCCTCGCCTTGTGATCCACTTCCTTCAAGCCCTCGCATACTGGATTGTAGGGCGGTTTATGTCATTTCAGCGACTCGTCAAGTTGAACTCGGCGATCCACAAAATTCCATTTCTTGTTTTTTTCAACCCTATTTGCTCCAATTTGAGCGTAATTGTCAATGCTTCCACTAAAAGTTCAAATACCTGAAACTTCAGCATTTTAATCAGGTATTGAGATAAAAAAAGCATTCAAGGACACTATTTCTATTAAAATAAATCTCTAAATGAGTCCAATGTGTGGACTCATCAAAAGACATGCTGCACAGAATCCCCAAGCCCATGAAAGAACATTAGGGTCTCTGAGTGTTGTCTTCCTGTTATAAGTGGACCTCTTGCCTTGGCTTTCCTACCTGTTTTTGGAAGTTCTGTAGCTTTGCCTTTGGATATAGCGGCATCTTTATTTATCGTAATCTCATTAGCCTTCTCTTGGGCATGTATTATTCTTTTATCTACTTTTGATCTAATTATGTCTGCAAAACCTCGAGGAGAAGTTAGGAAATATCCACACCAAAACACAAAAAATTAGGCATAGACAGAATCGCCGAAACAGTTGGCAGGTCGCCAAATTGCTTCGGCGAACTGGGTTAGCCCACCGAAAGTTATACTGTAAAAAGGATTCACGGGTGCAGAAGAAGGGCGATCAAGAAGACTTTCAGCGAGTCGTCGAGTTCCTTCAGTGACCTCAAGCTTCTCACCGAAAGTTACAGACTCCAACAACACATTTAGTAAGAAATTAAAGGCAAGATGGGGACAGCTTGCCAAATGGCCCAACGTGCCTATTTTCAACCCAATTTCTCAAATTCAACCTCACAACCCCCGAAAAAAACATCAAAGCATGTACTAGTAAAATGATGCTCAGACCTATAACACACAAGCATAATACCCACGAAATTTACTTCATTTTAAGCACAAGCCTATGGGATTTTGACAATAAAAACATTACGGGCAATATTATCAAATTAAATCAGGCATTCAAACATACTAATTCTATCAGAGAGGCCCAGCACACGATACCATGATAAGATTATTGCAAATGAGTACAATTTCAATAAAATAATCTCGGGGTTCGGAAAACCCACCTTTGATGCCGATTAAGGAAGATTGAAATGCTAGGAGGCAAAGTAATCCACAATTCGAGTACCAATCCACAATTCGAGTACATCTTGGTGGCTCCCAGGTGAACTAAATACTGAGAACAATGGGCTTCTGCCAAGATCTGTTCCTTCAATTCATTAACATTCGGAACACATAACCGACCTTGATATATAAGTACCCCATCTTCCCCTTACGAGAAAGCCTCAATGGACTTTTTGAGTACCGCCAATTTCAATTCTACCAAAATTATATCAAGACCTTGCTTAACCTTCACACCCATCACAAAAGATGATTCGGACCCATTATGAACCATAAAACCACCCTTGGTGGAATCCACTAGTTGAACACCTAATCAGGCTAATCTATGAACATCTCGAACCAACTCTTTCTTTCCATCCTCAACATGAGCAACACTACCCATCAATAGTCGACTAAGAGTATCCGCTACCACATTTTCTTTAAAGGGTGATAGAGAAAACTCATGTCATAATCCTTCAACAATTCTAGACACCTCCTTTGATGGAGATTAAAGTCTTTTTGGTTGAACACATATAGCAAACTCTTATGATCAGTGAAAACATTAACATAGACCCTATACAAATAATGGCTCTAAATCTTTAAGGCAAAAACAACCACCGCTACTCAAGGTCATGGGTAGGATAATTTTTCTTATGGATCTTAAGTTGCCTTGAAGCATAGGATATAACCTTACGATTTTCCATAAGCACAAATCCCAACCCAATTCTAGAGGCATCATAATATACCATAAAGCCATCAGTACCTTTTATTAAAGTCAACAACGGAGTAGAAGTAAGTCTATCTTTCAACTCCTGAAAACTCTTTTCACAAGCTTCCGACCATATAAACTTAGCATTCTTTTGAGTCAAAGTCATCAAAGAAGAAACAATGGATGAAAACCCCTCAACAACCTTCTATAATACCCAGCCAAATCCAAGAAGCTTCTAATATCTAAAGGAGTTAGAAGTCTAGGCTAACTCTTGACCGCGTCTGTCTTCTTTGGATCTACCTCAATACCCTTTCTTGAAACATTATGATCAAGAAAAGCTACGGACCTTAACCAAAATTCACATTTGCTAAACTTTGTAAAAAGTTGTTTGTCCTTAAGAATTTGCAACACAATCCTCAAATGGTCAATATGTTCATTCTCACTTCTTGAATAGATCCAAATATCATCTATAAACACATTTATGAATTTATCCATCTATTTTCTAAACACCATATTCATCAAATCCATAAATGTCACTGGAGCATTAGTCAACCCAAACAACATCATCAAAAAGTCATAATAACCATATCCAGTTCAAAAAGTTGTCTTTGAAATGTCATCTTCTTTCATCCTCAATTGGTTATAACCTGATCAAAGATCAATCATAGAGAAATAACTGGCCCTTGAAGCTGGTTAAACAAATCATCTATCCTTGGAAGAGGATACTTATTCTTAATGGTCACCTTGTTGAAGTGACGATAATCGATACACATACGAAGGGAAGCATATTTCTTCCTTTCAAACAAAACTGGAGCACCCCATGAAAAGATGCTCAGTCGGATGAAACCCTTTCCAACAAATTCGTCAAATGATCCTTTAACTCCTTAAGTTCCACCGGAGCCATTCTATAAGAAGAAATAGCAATAAGTTGAGTATCTGGGAGAAGGTCAATACCGAAGTGTATATCCCTCTATGGAGAAATATCAAGTACGTCATTTGGGAACACTTCCAGAAACTCATTTATGATGGGGGACCGACTCAAGTGTAGGGGTTTGAAATCTACATCCCTCACCCTAACTAGATTGTAAATGCAACCCTTGGAAACCATCTTTCTAGCTTTGAGACAACAGACAAACTGACCCTTGGGCATAAAATTCTCCCCTTCCACTCAAGGGTAGGCTCATTTGGAAACTAAAATTTGATCACACGAGTCCTATGATCTACAAAGGCATAACAAGAATGCAATCAATCCATCCCAAGAATTACATCGAAAGCTAACATGTCAAGCTCTACCAAGTCAACAAGAGTAACTCTATGGGATAAGGAAACTAGACATCTTCTATAGACCCTCTTAGCCACAATAGAATCACCAACAGGAGTAGAGACATAAAGGGATCTGATAACACTTTAGGAAGAACATCAAACCTCATAGCCATATATGGTGTCACAAAAAACAAAGTAGCACCGGGATCAAGTAAAGCATACATATCAAGTTGAAAAACTTTTAACATATCGGTAACTACATTTGGAGAACCCTCTTCTTCGCCTTGAATCTAAAGTACATGAAAGCAGATTTTCTTGGGAGCATTGGAACCCGAACCACTAGGAGTAGCTTGCTTGCCTTCACTCCCCTTAGCCGTGAGCATTGAGCAATCCCTCATTTTGTGACCACTCTTTCCATAACTAAAGCACCTATCATGTCGGCTAAACATTTACCATCATGCTTCTTCCCACACTTAGAACAAGTAGACCAAGCCAATGAAGATCAACCATCATTCCCTCCTTAAGGCTTAGGGATAGACACATTATCTTTGTTAAACTTAGGAGGAGCATTGGAGGAACCTTGACCGAAAAACCTGTGTCAAAACTTAGGACAACCATGCCCATCAGACCTTGCATTAGAGAAATTACCATCACCATTCTTAGCCTTTTTTTACCTCCCTAAAACCTTCATTGAGTTTCTCCTTTTCAATTTGTTATGCCTGTACCATGAGACGAGATATGTCTATTTCACCAATAAGCATGGCGGTACGACACTTTTTAACCACCATTTCAGACACGCTCGACACGAACTTACGCATTCTCGCCCTAGAATCGACATTTATTATTGGAGCATATTTTGACAATTGTGTGAACTTTAGAGCATATTCCCTCACACTCATGCTTCATTGATGAAGGTTGATGAACTCAAGCACCTTTGCTTCCCTCATCTCAAAGGGAAAGAACCTATCAAGAAAAGAACATTTAAACATTTCCCAATCTATGCAGCTCGCTCCTACCGGTCTTGCCTCTTTCCATTAGTAGAACCACACTTGAGCAACACCTTTCAATTGATGAGCGGCCAATTCCACCCTCTCCCCTGAAGTCACTCCAATGATAGCAAGTACCTTATAGACCTCATCGATAAACTCTTGAGAATCTTCCTCAACCCTAGAGCCATAAAATTTTGGATGGTTCATCCTCATAAAGTCACTCACTCTCAAAGTCGTCGTACCCAGATTTGGGTTCACGGGGACTACCACCTCTTTGTTGGCTTGGACCGTCATGACTCGAGCCAACACTTGTAAAGCTAATCTAAGCTCTGCATTCGTAACTTTTTCGTCCAAAGGATGAACCGAAGAATAAGGAGGAGCTTGGGGATGAGCTTCTTGTTCCACATTCTCCCTCATATTCCTTCTAGCATAAGCTCTCCTCGTAGACATATCCTGAAGAACATAAGGTAAGGATTGGGAGAAAGATTTAATAGAGTAAAACTCTTTGGCACTACTTTAGAGTAATGAAAGAAGTGGAGTTTCCTAATCAACTTGTAGCCTCTCATTCATAAATATGTGTACTTCACATTCATCGACAAGAACCTACTAGACATGACTAATGAGACATCCTAGGACTATTCTAAACCTTGTGCTCTGTTACCAAGTTTGTCACGACCAAAGGGTGCCCTCTAGATGTAACATGACGTATAGAACCCCGAAGGACTCCATACAAGTCACATAGCTATCATAATATAAGAAATAGAAGCAATAAGAATCAAACAATATTCCAAGTCCAAAGCATTTTATAAAAAAAAAGTGGAAGTCTAAACTCGTGTCTCATCATAGCCATCTAATACAATAGAATGAAAATAGGCCTAGTCCATACATCATATCCAAAAAGGAAACACAAGAAAGAAACTAAAATAATGAAATCCGTCCACAAACCATGAGAACTCACCAAGCTCGGGAAAGAATCAAAGTCCAAGCTCTAGCCACAATATTGGAACCTTGTCTATCGGACCCTACATTTTGGAAAAGTGTAGGCAAGAGTATGCGTAAGTACAAAAATTCACCAAGAATGATGGCTATGCATAAAAACATTTAAAGCATGCTTAAGAGGGACATTTCATTTCAAGACATGCAATCGACCAAGTAAAACATGATATAAGAAGGTTAGAAAGCATAAACCATAACATCATGGTCAATGGAAGCCAAATAATCTTTAAATCTTTGAAAATAAATGAGATACTCCTTGAGTACCCTTAGTTCACATTTAGTCTTGTTGTTGGAAAATTAGCCTTAACCGACATAGAGACCATGTGAGCTATAACATGATCCCTAGTTGTCTCCCACACGGAAAAGGGTTGTTTTACTTGCCTAAGGTAGAACAATATCCTTCTGCATCCCATTCCACCAATAGATCTCCTGCAAATCATGGTACATCTTTGTGGCTCCCGGGTGAATGGAATACTGAGAACTATGGGCTTCTGACAATATTTGTTTCCTCAAGTCATCAACATTAGGAACACATAAACAACCTTGATATATAGGCACACCATCTCCCCCTTGGGAGAAAGCCTCTACGTACTTCCTAAACACCACTTCTTTCAACTCAACTAAAGTCAGATCAAGACATTGCTTGGCTTTCACATCTGTCATAAAAGATGATTCTCAACCATTGTTAACCATAACACCACCCCTAGTAGAGTCTACTAACTGAACTCCCAACCAGACCAATCTATGAACATCTTGAACCAACTCTTTTCTATCATCCTCAATATGAGCAACACAACCTATAGATAACCTACTAAGAGCATCTGCCACCACATTTTCCTTACCAATGTGATAGAGAACACTCATATCATAATCTTTCAATAACTCAAGCCACCTTCTTTGGCGATGATTTACATCCTTTTGGTTAAACAGATATTGCAAACTCTTCTGGTTTGAAAACACATCAACATGAACCCCATACAGATAATCCCTCCAAATCTTTAAGGCAAAAACAACTGCCACTAATTTAAGGTCATGGGTACGATAATTCTTTTCATGAATCTTAAGTTGCCTTGAAGCATAGGCAATAAATTTTCCATTTTGTATAAGCAGGCATCCTAACCCAATTCTGGAGTAGAGGCAAGTCTATCTTTCAATTCTTCAAAACTCTTTTCACAAGCTTCAGACCATATGAACTTAGCTTTCTTTTGAGTTAATGTTGTGAATGGAGAGGCAATCATAGAAAACCCCTCAACAAACCTTCTATAGTAACCAGCCAAACCCAAGGAGCTTCTAATATTCAAAGAGGATAAAGGTGTAGGCCAACTCTTACCCACATCTGTCTTAATAGGATCTACCTCAATACCCTTACTTGAGACAATATGATCTAGTAAAGCGACATACCTTAGCCAAAACTCGCATTTGCTAAACTTTGCAAAGAGTTGTAGTTTCTTATGGATTTGCAACACAATCCTCAAATGATTGATGTGATCATCCTCACTTCTCGAATAAATCAATATATCATCAATGAACAAATTTACGAACATATCAAGGTAGTGTCTAAACACCCTATTCATCAAATCCAAAAATGCCGACAGAGCATTAGGCAAATCAAAAGACATAACCAAGAACTCAAAATGACCATATCGGGTTCTAAAATCATTTTTGGAACATCTTCTTCTTTCACTCTCAATTGGTGATAACCCGACCGCAAGTCAATCTTAGAAAAGTATCTCGCTCATTATAGTTGGTCAAACAAGTCATCTATCTTTGGAAGAGGATACTTATTCTTAACTGCAACCTTATTCAATTGTCGATAGTCTATACACATTCTAAGAGAACCATCTTTCTTCTTAACAAACAAAAATGGAACATCCCATGGGGATATACTTGGTTGGATGAAACCCTTAGGCATATAATTTCCCCCCTTCCATTATAGGATAGGCTTTTTTGGAAACTCGAATTTGACTACACAGGTTCTACAATCAATAGAAGCATAAGAAGACTGTAGTCAATCCGTACCAAGGATAACATCAGAATCTAGCATATCAAGCTCTACCAAATCAACAAGAGTAACTTTATGAGATTAGGAGATGAGACATCTTCTATAGACCCTCTTAGCCACAATAGAATCACTAATAGGGGTATAGACAGAAAAAGGGATCTAACAACACATTTGAGATAACATCAAATCTCATAGCCACATATGGCATCACAAAAGACAAGGTAGCACCGGGATCAAATAAAGCTTAAACATCAAGTTGGAAAACTTTCAACATACTGGTAACCACATTAGGAGAACCCTCTTGTTCACCAAAAGTCTAAAGTGTATAGAACCTATTTTTCTTAAGAGGATTTGAACCCAAACTTCTTAGACTAGATGAAGGATAGGGTTGATCCCTACGACGATTATCTTTTTCATTCTTAGCAAATGAAGGACAATTCCTTATTTTGTGGTCCGTTTTGCCACAACCAAAGCAAGTATTTGAACCTTCTAAACATTTTCCCTCGTTCTTTCTTCAACACTTAGCATAAGTAGGCAATAGAGACCTACTACCATTTCCTCCTTGAGGTTTAGGGTTATACACCCTCTCATTGCTGAATCTTGGAGGAACATTAGAAGAACCTTTCCTGCGAAACCTTTGTCGAAACCTTGAACGACCACGTCCATTGGACTTTAAGTAGGAAGAGTTACCATCATCAGTTCTTGCCCTCTTCAGTTCCCTAGACTTCTTTTGAATCTTTTCGTCCTCAATTTTTTGAGCATGAACCATAAGGCGAGAAATATCCATATCATGGGCAAGCATAGCGGTACGACATTCTTTCACAACCAATTCGGACACTCCCTAAACGAACTTGCTCATTCTAGCCCTAGAGTCAGCCACTTTTTGTTGTTCAACCTTTCTCATGAAAAGTAAATTAATAGTTGATTGTACCTTGTCACTAAAAATTTAATCTTATTTCTTTTACCAATGTAATCCAATCTGGAACTTTCCTTTTAGTTCTAAAATACCATTTATTCCATTTTCGTATGACACTCCTTCCTTTTTAGCCTGTTTGGAAAAAAAATGACAACTTCATGCTTGTTAAAAGGTAAAGGGACAGAGAAGGGTCAAAACTTTTGCGTTCATATCATGACAAATAGATATAAAAGAAAAGAAAGGGAAGCATGGGTGTGCAAGGGATGAGTTTGGTGGTAAGGCCTGAGTGAGAGTGGAGAAGTGTCGCAAAGGTGTAGCTTCATTACAAATGACATCTCTCTCTCGGTAGAAGGGTCTTCTTCTCAAAAGACAAAAGTAGAAGAAAACCGAACTATTATTACTACTCTCTATTTCACCTTTTGATCTTTTTTATTATATAATATTTGTAATAACATATTTTAAATCATATTTTACTATTAGTTAAATCTCTAATATTTGTAAATCTTTTGTAAGTAATATAGCATTTTGAAAATTATACTATTTAATATATACTACTATAGTCCCAAATTAATAAAATTTTAGTTTTTAAAAAATACTTGTCACTTTAAATGAAATAATTTAAAATTAATATTATTACTCACTATGAAGAATAGATCATTAAACTAGTTCATGGGATCGCGGACCGACAAGTGAATAATTACAAGGCAAGGTAGGACATAAGAACTTTCTCTAAATTGATTGGTTGATTTTCCATTTGCACCATTCTTTGAGGGCTTTCCAATAATCTCCTTTATCTGATGCTCTTCCTTGAATATCATGACTTTACAAAAAGAGAAAATAATAAAGAATGTCATAAGTGTGTTAACTTCTTTTAGACATATAACATTCGTATATAGAAATTCACCTATAACAAAGAGATCACTTGAAATTATAATTAATTAGACATCAAATAAAAGAATTAGAACAGAGCTAAACACAAAAATCAAGAAACTAAAAAGTTACCTAGAATTGTGATAGTTTTTTGCTTGTTAAGATTGTTTGAGTAAATGTTGAGGAGAGTGTGGTACATGTGTTTCATTGACATTTGCATGATTTGCAAAAAGTAACGACCGATAGATGACACTACAACAAATGAGATAATTAGGGTATGTTTGATAAATGTTTTCCAATTTTTCTATCTTTGGTTGATCAAAATATTTGGAAAATATTTTCTCTAGGAAAACAAGCTTCTTAAAAATGAGGAACATGACTTCCCTAATGGACGTAGGAAAAATAAGTTGCATAAGTAACCTTCCAAGTTTATTGTCTCCTTCCCATTCACCCAACCATCATCCTTGACCATCCCATCCCTCGACATCCAAGAAACCCCACTCCCCATCCCTACCCACCTTTATAACATTTATATAAATGCTTTTGGGATAATATTTTCTTGCTTACTTGCCAAACATTGGAAAATAAGTAAGAGACCCACTTATTTTCCAAAAAAAAAGAGATTTTCTAGGAATTTATTTTACGTGGAAAATATTTACATACCATACCAAGCACAATTGTGATAAATTTTCCTTCTAGCAACAATATTTATTGTTCCAAAGAAACTCAACATCAATTGAGTTAATTTCATTGAACCCAGATTCACTAAAGCCTTTAGCAATATTTATTTGGAGTATTGGTTATAAATAGTCATGTTTATTATTGCTGCTAAATATAATATAATATAATAATTAATATATTATCGTCGCAAAATAAATGTCACTAACTCATTTATTTATATGTTTTCTTGAAAAGTAGTAACAATTGAAACAACTGTTGTATGTTTCTTAAAATAATGAAAAGAAATTGTGAATGAAGGGAGAAAGAAATGGATTATATTCATTTCAAAAATTATTTGCATATTACAAAAAGAAAAATATTAAATGATAAAAGATTAGATTGGGAAAGGAGTCAAGTCTTTTTCCTTATATTAGGAAATTCACCGTTGTTCCTCATTTGTCCAAGCATCCTTTCTGTGATGTTTATATATATAGAGAGAGAGAGAAAGAATTGCAACAGAATATTCAGTGCGAGAATGTTCCATTAATTACCACGATATACAAAGTGATTATGAATCATTATAAAAATGGTCAAATATGTAAACACTATTGAGTCTGGAAATGTTTCGTTGCCTCAAAACATATATCTCATATTGAGGCAATATATCATTTTCAAACTCAATAACATTTACATTTTTGGCTAATTCATTGTTATGACATACGATCACTTCCCATATTGAGCTAAATGAACATTTTCAAACTCAATAACAATTACATCTTTTACTTATTCTTTATAATGATGTATCTTGAAGTGACGTTGCAATCTTCATCAATTTATTACTATTCTAGGAGAAGATGGTCAAGGCATTCTCAGATACTTTGTCTCAAACCAGGAGGAGTTGTAGCATATCTTGTTGGTGCTGGTTTCTTTTAAGATTTACATTTTCAACATTTGCACGAGTGATTTTTCATAGGAAAAAAAAATGTGACTAATATGTTTGCGTTCAATATAATACCTTTTGTAATTACTATTTCTTGAGGAATGATTAGCGTTATGAATCAGCCCGAGCTTAATCTGAACATGGATGTCACAAATCAATTATTGGGCCAAGAAGAATTAAGAGGACCAAAAGGTCTTTACAAAGGTTGATTTCGGATCCACGCTCAACTAGAAACTAGTTAAAAAGGAGTAGAGGTTATACTATTATGATTATGCTTAGGCAAAGACTATGTTTTTCACCCCAAATTCTCTCTTAATCCTTTTCACAAATTCCTTTATGTATGAATCTGGCATATTAGTTTCATTCTCTGTTTGTGTTTATTGTTGTGTTGAGAAAACCGCAATATTCATTTTGGTGTTTGTTACAAGCAGCCGGACTTCTAACCATTGTAGCATGTTTAGATTCAGGTGCGGTAATCACAAACGATGTCCAAGTATTTCTCAAATACATTGCCCTCCTCAGTCGGTCCTTGCTTCTTTCCATATCAACAAGAAAGGCTAGAGCATGAGAGGAATGTTTTCCAACATAAATAATAGTTGTCATTTTCTGTAGACAAAAACTTCTACTAGTATGTCTACATTTAATATAATACTTTCATGAGTATTAACTTTGAAGATATTTCTAACTAAGCTAGCCATGCTGATAAAACTCCCTTAATGTATAGTAGCTCTGTAATTCAAACTTCAAATTGTTAAGATATTTCAAGAATTACCTAGATTGGGAACCTTAAGCACTTAACACCTAAAAACATCTATCAAATCACCTCTTCCATATTTTTACTACGCTTGAAGAAGGAACCTATAACCAAAGCTTAAAACTTTAGTATAGTAAACTATACTTAAACGAATTAATCCAGCACACACAATAACTGTTATATTTCTTATATATTAAAATACTAAGTAGAAATAATATTAGACATGTTTATAGGGAAGTTCATACCCATCTACTTCGTCAAACAACTATATTTAGTAATGGCCATCATGGTTATTTTGTGATTTCTGTATATTTTTCCTATTTTACACCTTTTCGTAGCTTGAGTAAGGTATTTTTGGTCTTTGGGGGATGGTTGACTAAATTAACATTACGGGAAAATGAGCTCAGAATTGAACTCTAACTGTTTCGTTAGGTTCGAAAGGTAACTTTTGAGTAGGTATGACCATTGATTTCGGTCCTGAGGCATTCGGGTTAAGAGTTGACCTTCGTCAATATTTAGTCAATACGACCTCAATTTGGCATTTTGATGATTCTATGTGATCCAAAATGTCATTTTTTTCAATTGAATAGCATGTTTTGTTTGTTTTCACGGGGTTCTGAATAAATTTGGAGTGTCTGTCTGAAACTTGAGTGTTGAAGGTTTTTTACTGTTTTTTCAAAATATGGTGCCAATGATATCCTTCCCCACATTCATGAGATATTTATTGAGTTTACTACAAAGGAATTTGGTGAGTCATCACAACTGCGTAGGTTGGCTAATAGTGGTGAAGAGTTAAAGGTCTAGGTTGTGTCTAATTGAGTTTTGGAATTTGCGTTCGCGAAGGGTTTGTGACATTCATTATAATGGTTTGGGTTGATAGGTTGCAATCGTTAGTACTGGGCTACGATCATGAAGTGCAATTGTAGCTGCTAGTTTGAGTCTTATAGAGATGTTTAAATATTCAAGTTTGAGAATGTTAGGGTAGCTTAAGGTCGATCCTTTGCATCGCTTTCGATAAGGTCAGTTGATAATGTGTTGAGTACTTGTAGATTCATACTCACACTTATTAATTTCTATACCTTTTTATGCAGGTTTGGAGACAAGTACCTCTTATCCATGATCAGTAGTGGTATTACGATAATTTCTCTCAAGATTTTGATATAGATGTTTGGTTGATTCACATACTTCTTTGATCTCATCAATCCTCTAATTTTATGTTGATTTCCTTCCTTTGGATGATTTTGAAACTTATTGAGGCGTGTACTAGTATCTCCAAGTATAGGATGGTTTTGTATGGATTTTCCACATTTCATTAATGTTTTTATAAAAGGAGTTGCTATAGACTTAAATCGTTACCTTTCATATAATTATATTTCATGCTTGGATTGAGTTATTTGCGTTGGCTCACCTTTTTGTATGGTTGAGCTTGGTTTCATCACTTTCTTGATTTCGGGTAATGAAAAGTTGGTATCAAAGCACTAAGTGTATCAGTCTTTCAAGTACAAGCCGAGTCCAGTAGAGTCTTTCAAATCGATGTGAAGATGTTTTTTTTAATCTATATCATAAAGATGTAAGGGTTTTGCCCTAATTTTTTCACCTTATTTGAAGTTTATTTCTTTTACAAAGAAAGAGAAAGTATTACCATAAATTCTTTACACTTTTATTGAAAGGAAAATATTATATTCTTCCATATTTGGTTTATTCTTTCCTTGGATCAAAAGTTTGGAGATCTATGAATTGATGATCTTCTCATAGCACAACACAAACATCCACAATATATTCATTTATATAGTTTTGTTTATGTGGGGTTTTTCTCTCAATAGTCTAAATATTTTCTTTTTATTCGTTTTTCATATGTAGGATGATTGGCTAAATCATATAATTATATTATGTTTTTAGTATAAACCTTTGCCATCTAATTTATCACCGTCTTGACTTGTATTTGTAAACTTTTGTATGATGCCCTAATCACTTTCGAACCCAAAAGTAGTATCAAAGCACATGGTTCAATGATTGAACAAGATTGAAGACATGCTCAAGTGGTTTCAAATCAATTTGCAACTAATTTGATGATAAAGAAGATTTTTGTCTAGCTACATGTGGAGAAGAAGTTTTAAATCATATTTTCAACTTTGTTGTTGCTGTAATTTAAAAAATAAAAACAAAATATTTTTAAACCAATTTTAACCCATATATTTTTTGATGTAAAGATTTTTTTTTTTAATCTATCTTAAAGAGACTATAGGACTTTAGGATAACTTCATTCTTTGTTTCTTATAGTACATACTTGATTCCACTGGTTACAAGTTTCCTTGATTCACTCATTCACATATGATGAGGACGTGTGCTACCATGGCTAGAGTTCAGGAGCCCATTCCAACAAATATGCCTATTGCTTGTGTCATGGCATTAGAGCAAGGCTGAGGTTGAGGTAGGAGCCAAGTTCAAGTTGCATGACTTACTAGGGTGAAAGCACAAGAAGATTCTCGTGTCCCAACTAGAGCAACGTTCCCTAAGGTGGAGTATCAATCAGAGGGTGATTACATTCCACTAAAGGAGGTGATGCCAACTCAGGCACCGTTCGGGTTTCTTGCTACTCTTGTACTTCAATAAACTCTGGTCTTAAGTATTTGAATTTCTTAAGGGTATCACTCTGACCGGTAGGTTACCAAGTACTTTGAATTATTCTTACACCAAGAAAGGAGGATAGACTATTAATTAAGATCCTGTTCAAGGTTTTCTGGGTCCAGAAAGCCAGCCAGCAGCAACCACTTCTAGACTTGATGATAAGCCTTAGTCAGGTGTTGGTGATTTTCTTTTTGTCTAGATCCATTATGTCAAATGAGGATCATAAGAGGTTTGAGTGGTTCTGGGAGAACGATCAACATAAGTTTCATGGTGGACAAGGAGAGGATGACTATGAGTTTCTTGTGAGTTGTCATGATATGTTGCATAATATGGGGTTGGTTGAGTCCCACAGAGTGGAATACACTATTTTTTCAGATGTGTGGCCTATCTAAGGATTGTTGGCTATCTGATGTTGATACTAAATCAATAGGTTCATTTCGTGTAGCTTGCAAAAGCAGAGTTGGAGTCAGTTTGAGCACTTGACTTAGAAGGGTATTTCAAATCAATTCTGGAACAAGATTACATGCTGTGTGTCATCATGATTTGGTGATAAGCTATATACTTTTTAACAAAGAATTTTCTAGCTAATTCATGTTTTTTTGTATAAAAATCATTAATTAACTGTTAGTTTTCATAATTTCCCCCATATAATTATTCATTAGTTTTGGCTACTTTTAATGTCCACATTTATGTTCGTAAATGTTTTTTTGGTACATCGAAAAAGGGAAAATTGAGGAGGAGATTATGAGGTAGGAGTCGAACCCTCACCAACAAATTCAAAGTTCAGTTAGTCAACCAATAGAGTTACTGTCACGACCCAAAATGAGTCATGAGCGGCACCCACACTTAACCTCCTATGTGGGCGAACCAAGGAACTTAAACCCTAACATATATCAATAATTCAACTCTGAATAACAATAAAATGGGAAGCTCAAAACTTGTTAAATTAACCAATCAAATCAACCTCTAAAGTCTATTACACCTTATCCCCAAAACCTGAAAGTCATCACATCAGGGACATATAATCTTCAAATACTAAGTCTAAGAGTATTAAAGACACCAAAATAAATGAATAAAATAGTTTATGTCCGAAAACTAGGGACATCATGCCATGACCAAGAGAATACAACACGAGCTGGAATGAATAGCTCACCCTGGAACCTGATGTGCTAGAAACTGGCTACAATTGAGGGCGAGTCAAAGTCACTGATACACTCGCTGCACTCCACAAAAAGAAAACAAAGAAAAACACAAGTAGGGCTCAGTACAGGCAACATGTACTGAGTAGATATCATTAGCCAACCCAAAATAAAAACTTATATGTAATGAATAATAGTATAGTATAAAATCAACTATGACACTTAGCAGGTGGCAAGCAACAAACACATGAACCAGTGTCAACAACACTAAAGTAAGTACGTAATCAGTCAACAATATCAAGATCACACATGAGGACTCATGCCTCCAAACCTAAGCAATTTGGGAATTGAGTTCTTTGAGATTGAGTACATTAAGTTAATTCAATATCGTTTTCCTTTAATGTTACCTTGTCGGAATGTGACACTCCGATCCAATTATACCATGTCAAAACGCGACACTTCGATCCAATAATACTGTATCAGAACGTGACAATCCGATCCAATTATACCATGTCGAAATGTGACACTCCGATCCAATAATACCATGCCGGAACGTGACACTCCGATCCAATTATACCGTGTCAGAACGTGGCACTCTTATCCAATTATACCTTGTCGAAATGTGACACTCCGATCCAATAACACCGTGTCGGTCGTGACACTCTGATCTACTAATATCATTAATTTATCATTTATTATCACCACTTTTCAATTAATTAACAATATTTCATCAGGCTTTCTTTATTCAAGGCATCACTTCGATAGAGAGGGTTCAAGATTATAAATTCCACGGTATCAGAATTTCAGAGTAATCACAAACCACACAACCAAGCTACACAATCAGACAATCAAGTACATAGGGAACTTCACAATATCATTCAATGCATGTCAATCACTATTAAGAGTCTATCTATCAAATAGAATAAACCATAAATTACCTCCACCTAAGAACTGAAGTCAAGCAAGTTACTTCTCCAATACTTTTCCTTTCCTCAATGCCTCCAAACCTTTCCAATCTATCAAATATATATGCATAATCTGTATGTTAACGAGTCTATAAACACTCTTATTATTCTCTGTCTAGCCTAGACCCAAAAACTTACCTAATTCTATAATCAATTTCCTAAAGTTCAAACCTATGGGTAAGTCTTAATTCCTCCCATTAGTATATCTTTAATGAAATTTAAATAATTCGATACACCTAATATTTAATTACCTATCTCAATATATCAAAACTTGATTTATTATATGATATATTACGATCAAACTTCAACCCAACACACAGGTCGTACCTACAACATCTCATATAGCTTATGATGGAGAATTGAAGGTGATTGTATTCATTAGTAATTCTGATCAAAAGAGGAATTTGGAATGTCCAACAGAAACTACAAGAGGAACGAAGACAAAATTATATGCATGACTTTTCCGATTAGCAATTCATCCTTTCTATCCCTTCTTAACTCAATCATTATTCTAATCAATAGCATCATTAATTCCTTATACAAAGATTCCCTTAGTTACATTGTCAATCCACTATTTCTGTCCAAAATATATCAACCACAATCACGTAATTAGTTAGTTGCTTTCCATTAAAATATAATATACACACATATATGAATGCAACACCTCAATTCTCTTACCTCTAACATTATAATAATAATATAAATTCTTGCCTAACAGTTTCACCTCCAACCCAACCTAACGCTACCTACTATCTATTATCCAATCTTAATTATAAAGTAGTTTCTAATTGTTATCTATTCACCAGGCTTTAATTATACAGCCACCAAGAGATAATTATATGTAAACCAAATTGAAAGCGTAAATTAGGTTACCTGAATTAACCACTCAAAATTAGTAAACCCTAATTATTATATGAAGCTACTTATAAAAGTGGTAAAAGTGGTCCACTATTAATTTTAATGTATTTTTTTAACCACCAACTAAACTAATTTATTAAAACTATCCCATTAGTTCTATAATTGTAGTTACGAATAGTCCAAAATACCCATTTAAAATCTATCGGAAGAGTCTTTTATGCAATAAAAAGCTCTAGTACTCAAAACGATCAAACGGGTCGTTACAGTTACTAAGATTCTCCAACTAGAAATTCTTTATATTACAATCTGCATTTCTGAAAGATTCTGTAAGATTATTTGTCATCTCTCTTCAAATGCATATTTTACTCTCCTCGATGGTTTCTATCAAGTGTTTATAATTTTCACTAATAGCCATATGAGGGTGAAATTATATATCTGAATTTTTTTAATTATATGTTTGACAACAAAAAGGTAATCTGATTATTGATATCTTTATTTATGCTATGTTTATGAAGGAAAAAAAATTCCGAATTTATTTAAACAAGAAGCTCAAGAAAGAATAAAGTTAAATTAGGAAAAAAGTGATGATAAATCTAATGATAAAATGGAGAATATTAATGAAGATTTCATAAAAATCCTTGATATGGTGATATCTCACAAGCATTGTTATCTTTTTGAATCTCAACTTCCCACACAAGTAAAGACATTGTTAATCTATATGTTGTGATTTCTTATACTTAAATTTGCACTTTAATTATAAAATAAAACTTTGATAGTTAAAAAGAATACTGGGCCCGGCAATCATACCACGGCGGTCAAAAAAGTGTGTTCCCTTCAAATAAGACACACCGTAGGCCATCCTCGGCCTTTTACGTTTTCGATGAAAATAAAATCTCGATCTCCGAAAGCGTTTTCCTTCCCCCGCCGCACCTCCCTCCCTTCGTCGAGCCTTTACTTTAATGGTTGGGGAAAGCATTCCCTTATCTGAACTTGGTGGGCATTCTTTCCAACCTTAGTAAAATAGGGGGTTTATGGATGTCGAGAAATATAAGAAGAACCGTATTAGTAGAAAGTTAAGAAAAATAAAAAGAAAATTAAACAAATTATATCCGGAATATAAACAACTTAATATCACAAAAACTGAAAATGAAAAATTAAATCACTTAATAGATAATATATCTAAAGTAGAATATAAATATATTCAATATTTAAAATTACAATGAATAACGAATATAGACAAAAACATAATGAAATAATTATAGCAAAAAGACAAGAATTAGCACATAGAAAAAATAGACTTAACAGTAACATATTTGCAGGAACTTGTCACAAATCTATAATAGCACAAAGAAAGACTATTTTCTATCTAGAAATACAAATAAATAACTTAGAATATAAATTTCAACACGATCTATAAATGAATAAGGAAGAATACGCAATAGATGAAAAAACATATGAAAATTATGACGGATTAAAAATAAAAATAATATTTTCTAATCTAGGAAGAAGATATAAGAAAATAGGCAACAATATAAGTTTAATGTTAGAAAAAGAAACGGTAAAACTAGAAGATAGTTTAACTGCTATGGTAAGAATAACAAAAGAAAATGAAGAAATAGATAGAAAAACGGAAATTAAAAAAATAAAACAACAAGCAAAAAAGGAAGTACAACAGTTAGAAGAAGTAAAAAATACCAAAATAATAGAGCTAGAAAAAGAGCTAGCAATATTAAAAGAAATGTATGAAATAAAACAAAAAGAAAAAGAACAAAAAACGAAATTAACAAATGAGATAATTAAATTTAAAGAAAAATTGCAACTAGAAGATGAATTAGAAGAAAAAGAAGAAAATAACCAAGATAATCTACCCGAAATAAGAGTTGATGAAATAAACGACGATGATCTAGAACAACATTTGGAAACAAGCGAAACATATACGGAACTTTTAGCAAACATAAATAATACAAAGAATTTAGAAGTAAATACAGGTGACATAGACATGGACGAAAAACCTAGTACATCAGGAGTAAAAAACCCAAAAAATTTTAATCAAAAATATTATAACGAAAACTATGAACAATATGATAGAGAAAAACCTATATGGGATAAAAGATTAAATAAAAAATGGATACCTAAACCAATAGCTGAACGACATGATTTTTTAGATTTAGACTGTGTAGCAGATATAAATAAAACAATCCAATTATGGATAGGATATATATCAAAACAATTAATAGATAACAAAATAGCAGTAGCAGAGACACCAGGATATATAGAAAGGACGCTTATGGGAACAATAAAATTATGGCTACAAATTTTATCAGATGAAAGTTTAAAAACTCTAAGAAGTAATAAAAAATCTAATGGCGAATTAGCTACTACAACTATGGAAATATTATATAAATATGAAGTAGTTATAAGAAATGAATTTAGTAGTATGACAACAGAAGTAGAAGAACAAAATAAAGAAAAAATCATAAATCGGAATCTAATGACAAAACTAGCAATATGTAATATGTGTTACATAGATGAATATACATGTGCATTTAGAGAATACTATTATAAAGGAACATATAACACGAGAAGAAAGTAAAGAAATAAGAAAATTATATTTTACAAAATTACCGAGAACCTTTTAGTTCGAAAATAATAAAAAGTTGGAATGAAGCAGAATTAAGAGATACCTTAGGAGCTAGAATGAAATTCTTGCAACGATGGTTTATAGAACTATGTGAAAAACATAAAAAAGAAATAAAAATTGAAAAAATATTAGTAAAAAACTTGGCATGTTGTAAAAATAAAACAGCACCTCAATTTGGCTGTACGGATAGGTATTATAAAAATAGAAAGAAATATAATAAAAAATACAGATCAAAATATAAATATAAAAAAACCGAGAAGAAGATACTATGTAAAAAACTACAAAACCAAAAGACCATATAGACCAAAAAGAAAACTAACGAAATGTACTTGTTATAATTGTGGAAAATTAGGACATATAGCTAGAGATTGTAAATTACCTAAAAATCCAAAGAAAAAAAAAATATCAGAAATAATAATAGACAATGAAAAATATACGCAAATAGAATACGTAGATTATGAATTAGAAAGTGAAGATAACATATATGAATTATCAAAAAATGAAATAGACGAAATGGAAAATAATTCATTAATAGAATCAGATAGTGAACACTATATAAATGACTGAAGCAGATATACAAACAATAACTAAAAAAAAATATCAAGATGAAGAATCGGCAGAACAAAAAATAATATTTGATAATAATATATTTGAACAAATAAAAGGAAAAGAATTAGATCTAAGTGTAGCAAAAATATTCGAAATACCAACAATAAGAAACTGGTTTAAATAACAAAAAGAAGAATATTATGTAGTAAGTCAAAGAGAACACATCATAGATTGCAAATACACCAAAGGAAAGGCTAAAATACCAATAATAAACAAGCGAATAATAAATAAAGAAATACAAGATATTAAGGCTAAAAATCCAATTAAATATGTACATTTAGGAGGAATGGAAATATTAATAAAAGCATGTTTTAGAGAAGGAATAGATACACCCATAGAAATATACTTAGCAGATGATAGGATCATACAACCTATAGAAAAAAGTATAATAAGCGCAGTAAAAGGTAACCTCATATACCAAAAATTTAAATTTATAATAAGTGCTAACTACTCAGTAGCAGTAAATGACAGAAATATAGATAAATCATTAGTATTATATTGGAAAATGTCAGGAATAGAACTAGCCCCGCGAAGTAAAATATTTACAGCTAGATGTAAAAACCTATATGTTCTAACAACAAAACATAAAATAACAGCAAAAAAATAAAATAGATAAAATAAAAATAGAAGATCCCTTTGAAAGAATAGTTACAGTCATAGATAATAATGATTATAGTTATAATGAAATTGATATAGAAGAAGATTTAGAAATAGTAAAGGAAAGACTAAGTACATCGAAAAGAATAAACAATGAGATACCCCAAATATCATAAAAAATGAGTACCTCAAAAAGAATAGATAAAATCCCACAAAAATCAATGGAAGAAGAAATAAAACCACACCATTACTACATAACAGGAATAATGAAACAACGAAAATATTTAATATTAATAAATACAGGATTAGAAGAAAATTATATTACAAGAGAATTAGTAACGGAAGATGAAATAATAACTACTGAACAATCATGCCCCGAACTACCAAAAGTATTAACATATACCGCAGAAACTACGGAAAAGAAAATAATTATTGGAGGAATACCAATAATAATAAAGTTTAAAATATATCAAGGAGATGAAAACATCACTTTAGGAATAAAATGGCTAGAACAAGTAAAACCATATAATCTAGAAGACAAACAGTTAATAATAAATTATGAAAATAAAAGAGTAATAATAAAAAGGACTTTACTATGATAAAAATATGAAAATATATATACTTGCAAAGATAATAATAGAAGGATATTATAACAGATATTATACACCGATGATAGATACGGGAGCAGAAGCTAATATATGTAAATACAATTGCTTACCAGAAGATAAGTGAGAAAAATTAAAAACACCAATAGTAGTAACAGGATTTAATAATGAAGGAAGCATGATCACATATAAGGCAAAAAATATAAAAATACAAATATGGGATAAAATATTAACTATAGAGGAAATATATAACTTTGAATTGACTACAAAAGATATGTTACTAGGAATGCCATTTTTAGAAAAATTATACCCACACATAATAACAAAAACACACTGGTGGTTCACAACACTGTGTAAACAAAAAATAGGAGCAAAAAGAGTAAATAATAAGAAACGAAAAACAACAGAATGGATAAAAGGAAGCGAAAAAATTACACAAAAATTAGAAAATATAAAAGAAGAAGACCCTAAAATAGAATTAATAATATTCTCTATAGATAAAGTAAAAATAATCCAAGATAAGTTAGAATTATTATATAGTGAGGATCCTTTACAAGGATGGGAGAAACATAAAATAAAAGTAAAAATTGAACTAGTTGATAATAATAGTATAATAACCCAAAAACCATTAAAATGTAATTTTAATGATTTAACCGAATTTAAGATACATATAAATGAATTACTAGAAAAAGGGTATATACAAGAAAGTAATAGTAAGCACACAAGCCCGGCATTTATCGTAAATAAACATAGTGAACAAAAAAGAGGAAAAAGTAGAATGGTTATTGATTATAGAAATTTAAATGCAAAAACTAAGACATATAATTATCCAATACCAAATAAAATACTAAAGATAAGACAAATACAATGATATAATTATTTTAGCAAATTTGATTGTAAATCAGGATTTTATCACTCAAAACTAGAAGAGGAATCTAAAAAACTAACAGCATTCACTGTACCACAAGGATTTTACGAATGGAATGTATTACCGTTTGGATATAAAAATGCACCAGATAGATACCAACACTTTATGGATAACTATTTTAAACAATTAGAAAATTGTGTAGTATATATTGATGATATATTGCTATATTCTAAAACCCAGGATGATCACATAAGATTATTAGAAAAATTCATACATATTATAGAATATTCAGGCATAAGCCTAAGTAAAAAGAAAGCCGACATAATGAAAAATCAAATAGAATTCTTAGGAATACAAATTGATAGAAACGGAATAAAAATGCAAACACATATAGTACAAAAAATAATTAACTCAAATGAACAACTAGACACAAAAAAGAAATTACAATCATTCTTAGGACTAGTAAATCAAGTAAGAGAATACATATTAAAATTAGCAGAGAATTTAAAACCATTACAACAAAAATTAAAGAAAGATATAGAATATCAGTTTGATAAAAAAGACCAAATACAAATACAAAAGGTAAAATTATTATGTAAAAACTTATCTAAACTATACTTTCCAGATGAAAACAAAAAATTTACTTATGTAATAGAATCAGATGCGAGTGAAAAAAGTTATGGAGGAATATTAAAATATAGATATGATGACACTACGATAGAACATCATTGCAGGTATTATTCAGGAACATTTAATAATACGGAAATAAAATGGGAAATAAATAGATAAGAATTATATTCAGTATATAAGTGTTTATTATCATTTGAACCATATATTGTATATAACAAATTTATTATAAGAACAGATAATACACAAGTAAAATGGTGGCTAACAAGAAAAATACAAGATTCGCTAACAACAAAAGAAATAAGGAGATTGGTATTAAATATATTAAATTTCACATTTACAATTGAAGTAATAAAAACTGATAAGAAAGTTATTGCAGATTACTTATCAAGACAAAGCTACTCGGGCGAGACCGAGGAAGAAGATACAATTGAAAAGATACTCGAGCCATTACTACACTTTGTACAAAAGTGGATAGTATGGACAACGAGATACAAAAGCTAAAGACTAATGAAGATAATCTGAAGTCTAAAGCTAGTCAGCAGCATGACTATAAAAATGCGGAGCTACGTCAATCGGAAGACGGAAAAAATCCAGAGCTAAAAGGAGACGATGGGAAACTCCTTAAAACCCATAATGTTTGTTTAAATACAGCTGCAGGTACAAGCCAACGAGTTAGTGAAAAACATAAGAACTCAAACTTAAATCAGTTATTCGAAAAACCCTTTACCCCAAGACTAACACCAAAAAGTATATTGACTATAGAACCACAAACTTCTACGTATGCGGATAGCATACACCATGACAAAAGAACATATAACCATATTACGCGAACCTACATAGAAAATATATACAAAATTCAAACATTTTTAAATCTTAACCCCAGATCTACTACAACCCAAGAACCTAACCAGGATTATTTAACCTAAAAATACAAGGTTATAATAAACTAATCGCACAACCAAAAACTAACGCCAACTTAGTAAGGACATGTTATAGCTATGGACTATTAAATACAATATATACATATGACGGAGAGGAACTAAGTGGAATACCGGAGCTACATAAAGCATTTATTACTTATAAGAGCGTTACTAAGGGAAATCTATTCTATGTAAAATTTTATACGGCAACAGTAGAGATATTATACGAGGAAATAAAACCTCCGATACAAGTTGTAAAGATAGGTTTGACAAAAGATATGATAATACCAGAAGATATCGGACATCAGTCAGAGATACAAAAAATTGAGATACCCAGTTTTTACGCTAATAAGAGAATAATCGGTATATCAAGTATCATCCAGGAGTTAGCTAACAATTATTTAAACGGAAACGCTATATGGAGCTACTATGCAAGAGACCAGCTAATGATTTATTCCAATTCAAGGGAGCTAAGGAAATCAAATATGGATGAAGTCCAAAGATGGATTTTATCACTACTTAAGCCAAAAGAACGACCTACGACACGAGCACTAAAAGAAGGATTTATTTCGGCAGAATTATTAATGAGATATTGCAAGCTAATTGGTCACAAATACCCTGACCATATATGTTCAAAATGTAACGGAGAAGATAAATAATCCCAGACGTCCATGTAATGACCCTCCAGGTCATTTTTAAATTAAAGAATTCATTTCATCGTTTAGAGCGTTCCTATAGCGACCCCAAGTCATTTATGACTTGCTGGCACTGACTGTTCGGTCGCCTGGTCGTTCGCTTGGGTTTTAGGCCCGTTCTCCTGTTTTGGAGATTTTTTTATAACTTGAAAAGTTGACTTTGGTCAACCTTCTTGGAAGACGTGCTCAGATGAAAATTCGGGCAGCTAGGTTAGCTTCGGAAGATCGATTTTGGTCTGGAACGACCCTTTGTTCACTTCGCGAGACTTTAGATAGCAGTTGTGGAATCGCTCAAAATGATACGGGTGTGGGACCCACTTTTCGTCGATGCGAGCTCCAAATGGAAATTTCGCCTTCACCGTTGAGTCCGAAATATCGTTTCCAATCAGATTCCATATAAGGTTTGTATTTTTCCGACTCGAACGAGTCCGAAACATCGAAATTTAAGTTTGAAGGGTTGTAGAATTTTTGACGCGGCGGTGACGTGGCAGATCCACGTGACGACACGTGGCAGGGGAGTGAAATCTGGAAATTTCCAGATTTTAAAAACGAATTTTGTCCACATTTTTCATCCAACTTCAACTTGAGATTAATCCTTCATTTTGAGTCCAAACTAAGTGATTCAAAAGGCAAACTTCAAGAGAATTTCGAGGGGAATCTAGCGGTGATCTCGGAAACGCGAGGGGAGGCTTCGTTTGAGGTAAGAAATCAATTTTAGCCACTGCCAGTGTGATTTCCGGATGGTTTTGTTATTGAATTTTGAAATGTGAGATCATGATCATCGTAAGTCCGTTTTAAGTCATTCTTGGGGCTAACTTGTAGATTTTTTCGCAAGGATCGTCGTGGTATAATCTGTTTGGGTTGAAAGGGTCTCGTTTTCCGAAAATTGGTGATCAAGGGGCTGCCCTTTTTATTTATTGTGGCTGATTTGCGGTGTTGTAGGCATCTGGTTGTGCTAAAATTTTGGGGTATTAGTTTAGTAAGGTAGTTGGGACGTTTCCACGGATTCGATTTTGAGATTCTAAGTGTGGGCCCCACAATCCCGTTTTAGACCCGATTTTGGGTCCGTCTCCGAAAAATATAATTTTAGTGTCAATATATTCGTAATGACGAGGTGATTAACCTTTTGTTAGTGGGGAAGCATTTGGAGACCGTTCGGAGAGGAAAAGATCCGGTACCGTGAGTTGGAGCACGCGTGATCGGCTTTCAGGTAGGCTATGGTTTTCTCTCGTGAGATTGAGCATGTTGAGGCATTTGTTTATTGATTTGCTTGAGTATGGAGGGGTTCGGGTGTCGAGCATGCTAAATTTCTATAATTCCCGCCTTAGACCTTATTTCGGGAAAGTGTTGGGTTATGACAAAGATGTCTCTTGATATTATTGAATATCCATATCTGGTGGTGTATATGATAATATTGAATTGAAGTATGTTTGGCCTTAGTCTAGGCTTAGACTAGTGTTGCCATAGACTTGCGAGATTTCGGATGTCGTTGGGCAGTAGAACTTTTTCCGACGTCGTTTCGAACTCCGTGGTCTAGCTTACTCATTATTGGATACTTCCTCGGCGATTTGGGGTATATGAGGGTCGGACTAAAATGATTATTTATGGTAATCGGTGTGGTGATATTTTCCCGCGACGTATGGTTGGATATTGATTCTTAGCTACAGCACCCGGTTAAAGTCCGTGGTCTAGCTTACTTATTATTGGATACTTCCTCGGCGATTTGGGGTATATGAGGGTCGGACTAAAATGATTATTTATGGTAATCGGTGTGGTGATATTTTCCCGCGACGTATGGTTGGATATTGATTCTTAGCTACAGCACCCGGTTAAAGTCCGTGGTCTAGCTTACTCATTATTGGATACTTCCTCAGCGATTTGGGGTATATGAGGGTCGGACTAAAATGATTATTTATGGTAATCGGTGTGGTGATATTTTCCCGCGACGTATGGTTGGATATTGATTCTTAGCTACAGCACCCGGTTAAAGTCGATTTGGGGTATATGAGGGTCGGACTAAAAGGATTATTTATAGTAATCGATTTGGTGATATTTCCCGCGATGGATGGTTGGATATTGATTCTTAGCTACAGCACCCGGTTAAAATCCGTGGTCTAGCTTACTCATTATTGGATACTTCCTCAGCGATTTGGGGTATATGAGGGTCGGACTAAAAGGATTATTTATAGTAATCGATTTGGTGATATTTTCCGCGATGGATGGTTGGATATTGATTGTTAGCTACAGTACCCGGTTAGAGTCCGTGGTCCAGCTTACTTATGTCCAGGCTTAGCTACAGTACCCGGTTAGAGTCCGTGGTCCAGCTTACCTGTGATCTGGTTTTAGCTACAGTACCCGGTTAGAGTCCGTGGTCCAGCTTACTTATGTCCAGGCTTAGCTACAGTACCCGGTTAGAGTCCCGTCGGTTAGAGTCCGTGGTCCAGCTTACCTGTGTGATCTGGTTTTAGCTACAGTACCCGGTTAGAGTCCGTGGTCCAGCTTACCTGTGATCTGGTTTTGGCTACAGTACCCGGTTCGAGTCCGTGGTCCAGCCCACCCGTGCCCGACCTTTGGCTACAGCACCCGGTTCGAGTCCGTGGTCCAGCCCATATAGGTTGACTCCTTAGCTATAGTACCCGGTTCGAGTCCGTGGTCCAGCTTGCACGTGGTGTATTCCCAATTCCTCACTAAAGCTTCAGTTAGTCTTGATTATTCTTATCTGTAGGTTGAGGTTTTGGAGGTTGGAGAGATTCGATTAAAGTCCGAAACGTAATGAGATCCTGGAATATGATTGGGAACGGTTCGTTAAAAGTCCGGAAATTGGTAATATTGTGATAGACCTTCTAGTTCCATTATTTTACTTTATCTGCCGATGCATCTGCCGGGCTTATGGGGGTCCGTGCAGGTGGTTTCTTTTATTGTGCACGAGCGTACCCGTCGGGTTTATGGGAGCCCGGCGGAGTTAATTAGATTACTTGTCTTTGTTGCCTGTACGCTCGTGTACATACCCCCCATTTACTACTCTGTGCACTTGATGTGACCCTTTATTTGCATTTCAGTTTACTTTTGCTTATCTTGCTCTGTCGGCCGATGATGCCTACTGGGTACCTTGTTTTGGTACTCATGCTACGCTCTGCATCTATTTTGTGATGCAGGTCCGAGCACTAGTAGCCAGCGTTGATCGAGCTTGGAGTAGACTTATCTGGAGACGGGGGTGAGCACACGGCATTCTGTACTATTTCGGTCTCCATCTGTATATATATAGACTTGTCTTCTTCCTTTCGAGACAGTCCAGTCTCTGTTGACCAGTTTTGGGGCTTGTACTCATTTTGTAGTAGCTCTGTACTGGTGACTTCCAGGTTCTGGGAGGGATCTTTATTTGTTTATATTGTTATTTGCCTACTCTTGTTTAATTTCTACCCTCAGACCCATTACTTGTGGTTCCGGGTTACGGGTTGGCTTACCTGCTGGTGGGTTATAGTAGGTGCCATCATGACTTGATAAATCGAGTCGCGACAGTCCAGCTGGAATAAAGAGATAAAGACGGAAGCAGATGATAAGAAGATAAGATGATGAGATGCGGACAAAATAAAAAGATGAGATAAGAGTGAAATTATTTGTCTTGTAAAATAGTCAATAAAGTATGGTGTGAATAGTAGTGTGTCATAATGTGTGTCATAATAAGGATGGGCATGTGTAAGATGGTAGGGGGTGTAATTTATTAAGTGGACAAGTGTATGGTGTGTCATAAGTAGTAGGTATGTGTCATACTATTATATTGTTGACTATTATATTGTAAGTAAAGTAGTAAGGAAGAATTCTCCTCTATATAAGGGAGGATATATGTAAATGAAAGGGAGGCCTAACGTAAAAAAAAAAAAAAAACTTTCTTGAAAACACTCTCTCCACTAAGATATAAAAATACTTAAAAGATAATGGACAAATCTGAAATCCAATCAGATATTTCAGATAGCATGGCTAAGCAAGAGGCAAAAGTATATTGTTCAATAAATATGCAGAACTAATTTCATATATTCCTGAATATCATATATATGATTGAATAAATTTATGTTAGTTATTATGTATTAGAATTATTTGAATCATGATTTCTAGTTTATTAGCACACTGGAAGCAGGGAGAAAACTTCTATACTATGCCATCCTAATGTTGAAACCGGTAGGCGAGAAAAGCCGTTTAGGGGAGTAAACAAAGTTGAGGCGCTGATAAGGAGGAAGTATCCGCTAAAGTACGATGCTAGTAGTGACAGGAAAACATGATAAAGATAATCTAGTTCATAATGATCTAATATGAATTTAATCAATTATGAATATGATAGGAAGGAATAATTTGAAATAAAAACCCTGCATGATAAAGAACATGACTACATACTTGCATGATAAAATGATAAAAAACTATGAAACCTTAATTTTATATATACTTAAAGATATAAAAATAATTGAATTAAGAAGAATTATATGGGAAAAATATTTAATAACAACGAATCAGAAGATATATTAGATCAACAATGGTATGAAATAGACTTACATAATTTAGACTACGAAAAAATAAAATGGTACGATTTAGAAATAAATTCAGATTAAAATGAACTACAAATATTTACAATATTGGATAGAATCTATGGAAGATATAAAACTATTAGAACAATTAATGGAAATTTTTTTATATATGTACCAAGAAACCCAAGATATGTTATAGCTAGAATATATCATAAATAATATTAAAGAAATATTCAGATTAAAACAACTATCGGAAGAATATTACAATAAATATTATTACATTTTACCATAAATTCAACACCAAAAAATTACAATAAAATCCTTAAAATAAATTACTCACCTACCACACTACCACCTAACACTACCACTTCTACAAATTCACTAACTACCAGTTTCGATACGAAAAATGGTAAGCGTTCTTTCTATATATCCTGGTGTCTCTGCTATTGCTATTTTGTTATCTATTAATTGTTTTGATATATATCCTATCCATAATTGGATTGTTTTATTTATATCTGCTACACAGTCTAAATCTAAAAAATCATGTCGTTCAGCTATTGGTTTAGGTATCCATTTTTTATTTAATCTTTTATCCCATATAGGTTTTTCTCTATCATATTGTTCATAGTTTTCGTTATAATATTTTTGATTAAAATTTTTTGGGTTTTTTACTCCTGATGTACTAGGTTTTTCGTCCATGTCTATGTCACCTGTATTTACTTCTAAATTATTTGTATTATCTATGTTTGCTAAAAGTTCCGTATATGTTTCGCTTGTTTCCGAATGTTGTTCTAGATCATCGTCGTTTATTTCATCAACTCTTATTTCGGGTAGATTATCTTGGTTATTTTCTTCTTTTTCTTCTAATTCATCTTCTAGTTGCAATTTTTCTTTAAATTTAATTATCTCATTTG